>CM059559.1:96071579-97271579 GCA_030386875.1 Morinoia aosen
AATACAAGGCATTCCTTACTCGAGGGAAGGTCGCACGGCTGCAGTCGTGGTCGAGGTTTGACGAGCTCCGGCGGAGGCGTCATAAAAATCGTCCAAGAGAAAACTTGAAGGATTTTTGCATACATGAATATCAAACTTATCTCAGTGGTATACGTTGCGGTCGAGGCTCAAGAAATGGAGGAAGATTTTATCCAAAATAGAAAGGAAATTTTGGCATAGCAGATTGATTGAAAAAATTAACAGCTAAGTTAATTAAAAAAATTTTTAAGAGAAAATAATCTGTATCGAGAAATATATCGGACATGGTCCAATTGAAGTGAATAGTTGAAAGACACCAAGAAAAGAATTTAAATGCTAATTCAGATGCAACTATACTCGCGTGTCTGGAATTCATTTGAAATTATGACTATGCCCCATTAGCTACATGATCATTCCTAATTCCTTACCTGGGATGTAAACTATATCAGTCCTGGACAATAACTCTTCAAATAGCAGGTACTTCGAGGTTTAATCACTGCTGGTTGAGAGGTTTGTGAGACTGTATTTAGGCGCAATGGACGAAAAAAACGCTACCCAAGGTAGGAAAGTGAAAGTGAAAGAAATACTTCGTGAAAACGTAAAATAAACAAAAATAATTCTTCGTAGCATAAGCGCTACACAGGATCTTCACAGCTCACCAAGATAATAAGATAATGGCAAATATTTCAGAGCAACAGACGCTCACCCAAAGACAAATAAAGTCCGCTGCTTCAAAACGCTAGTGACCGAACAGGCTTTATTAACGAGTTGTTAATATTCCTCGCTAAGAAGAAACAAACACGGAATTTGCAGAGCGGCTCATTAGTTTGTGCGGAACGCACTCTAATTTTCTTGTCTTTCGAGGAGCCAACACAGAGCGCTTATGCACTAGTTAACAGGTAATTGTAACGGACTGCTGAGGTCAAGGCTTGCATCAATGAGCGCGTGTTGCTCCAACTCTGAGTCATGTTTGACTAGCTTCCATCATCTGCAACCACTGCACTCTTTTGGTCACTGCCGCGGGGCATCTAAAATTCTACACGTGTCCACATGACGATTTACAAGGTTGACTACTGCTTGAAAGTCGAGAGACAAAATGAGGAGATTTTGTGACGTGACAACAATATTTTAAGAATCCAAGGACTTAGCCCGTCTCCACATGGTCGACCTACCAAGAGGTTTGAAGAAAATGGGTCAACTGTGCAACTTACTGTACATTCATTAATCATGTTAGAAGTTTCATTGGGGGTTCATTGTAAAGAGAGAGAGTTGCTCTTTCTGTCAGTGGTGAAAAAAATACTGCTACCCCAATGAAAATCTACGAAATTCGAGTTTTTATTTCGGTAAAATACAAAAAACAGAAATCAGAAAATCACTGGCCATTTTTTATTTATTGCACTTTTATGTTTTTTTATGATGCATTTTCATAGATTCTGAGTTGCTGAATCTTGTGGTATGTGAATTTTTTTTCAGGTCCAATAGTTCCGGAGTTATGTGCACTATATGTAAAACACAGTTTTTATTTTTTAGTTCATTTTGTGTATAGGCTGTTATCAAAGAGTTTCATTGTTTGTAAAGAGTTTGATATGCATAGAGCTTTTCCTCCCGAATGCAATGGTGGTATTATTTTTTGCGTAAGAGTAAATCTGTGGATTTGGACTCCCATTTTTGGAACAAAAAACATAAGAAAATAAAAATGATGGCAACCTTCTTAGAGGCAGAGTGTGTGCTGGTATGCCTCAGCTACACTCCTGGCCTTCTAAGAGGTTGTGCAGCGCCGGTAGCTACACTCCAGACTGAGCAGAAGAATTCATACAGATTTGAGCTTGATACCTCGCCTTCCCTGTTCCTCCCACCTAATTTTACCTTACACCAATGAATAGCGCTCAACGAGACGCTTAAGGCCATATATGGCAACCCTAGGTTTGCTTATGTGAAACATGTGCTAGCTTTGCCGACCTTTTAAGAGTCCAGGACGTGGCGACGGGTTAATGGACGTAAACCTCACATGCCACGAGTCATTAAAGTAAGGGAGAGCAGTTCCAGTTTCTCTTGGAGATTTGTAGGGCATGACCCAGCGCGGCAAAACGGTGTGAATGTAGAAGCATTTAATCTATTAACCTAGCTCGACTGAGTTGTCTGTATCTATACGCAGACTGAGCTTTGGTTTACGTGAGTAAACTCGGACACACGTTCCACCAGGAACTTTTACAGCTCGCAGTGATAAAGGGTCTGCGATACATTACAAAACATCTTGAACAAGGAAAATAAAATGCAACTTAGTTTGAAAAAGTTTCAGCGCCAAGGCGTTGCGTGAGAAAACGAAACATATCTAGTAACTTTCAAAACGGACACCTTCACGAATATTGAGTACAAAGAGATGTTCAAATATTCTCTACGCCTCAGTTTGCACAAAAAAGTTATTTAGAGCTGTTGCTGTTGAGAGGACACCGCATTCCACGGACGAATGAATCAGCATCAGGTAGAATCTTTGTTTACCGTCTTGCCTTTTTTATTCGTTCATCAGGTTGTCATTATAATTTATAAGAGACTTGAGTGGAAGCATCAGAGAAAATTGTTTATTATTTGAGCTAAAAACAACGCTACACACTTGGTGTAGAATAGATCTTAATTAAATAACTCGACAAAGCGCAGTGAAGTGCTTCCGTCCGTACAATATACCTTAAAAAATCCTTTACTAATATATTCATAACCTGACACGATCAGCGTCCGATTGGGTCTAACAGAATATCGAGCAGAGGAGGCCTATTTTGCATAAGAGTTCAATAACTCTAAACGAGCCTGTCAAATTCAGCCGGCATTGCAAAACAACACTACTGCAATGACTGCATCCTATCACGGCTCCGAACTTTTGAGCAGAAAATAATTCCGAGGAGTTGTGGCGGATGAAGAGCGCAGCCAAGTCCTCAAATCCCATTCTAACTTTTTCGCCGCCTGCATGCATGTTTTAGACTGGGATCGTGGGAGGTTAAGCAGATAACCTACAGCGAACACAACGGACATACACACGCATGATTCATGAGACATGAGGTGGTCTTTCGAGATGTTAAAAACTCAACCGCGGCAACTAGCCTTGCACCGCAGCTTCCAAATTTTTAAATAACTCAAATTCCCAATATTGAGTTTATAAAAAAATATTTTGAAACACTTGCACGATTTCCACTACGTTTTTCTTTTCCAAAAACGTTATTATACTTCGTACTGACAGCAGTAGGACGAGCTGGCTGAATCACAAGTATAGGACTACGGTGTTGTAAATTTACAGTAGAAAAAAGCCCTAAATATTTAAAATTCAGCAGCGCAAAAAATGAAAACAATATCCTGTTAATCTTTAATAAACAGTTTTGCAGCCTCTTAGCAGTGTTTATTTTTTTGAACGGTATTATATAATACTTAGGAAAAATTCTATAAAACCGTTTCACCCGCAACTTACTCCTGCGACCATTTAATGAGAGGGTTGAGTTCCTCTAGGGAAATAGTAAGAAGCGTAAAACTGGACATCAAGAATCCATAGAAATTTTGCAAACACTGAAAAAATCCCCCGACGATTGACGACTCGGGGTAAAATTCACAAAAATTACGTAACCTGATCCTACATCGTCTTCATACACGAGATGTGCGTTACTGCACGCACACGGTGCAGATACGAACGATGTGAAACAAATTTACATCCTTCTAAACTGCAACGTATCAATAATTTCAAAAGCAACGACTCAAACTGAGAGCAAGAAAGATCAAAAGTTATACACATAGCTCAAAAAAATGGCACTAAACTATTTTTCTTTTCTCTAAGTGTCTAAAGAAAAAACAATCATGTAACTCATCAATCATGTTCCAGAGAAAATTCTCGCGGATGGGTTGAGACTTGTGATTTTCTACAGCTTACTCTAGTTTTGCAGTGATGAGATATTTCTCCTGACACCAAAGAATGCTCCTAATTACCACGCGCGCAAAAAGCCCAGGTGGATGTCACTTAGACCAGTTCATCCATGCAAAATTCCGTGCCGTATTTCGGCGGAACGGGAAATTCCAATCGCATTCAATGAACAATGAATCGTCGGGACCGCGAACAAAAGCCTGACGCTCCTACAAAACAAGGCGGTGCAGGAGCATCACACAGGATGCATCACTGAGCAAAGAACGTCAATAAGAGGAAAAGCACGTACAGAAAATTAGCCACTAATACACTTAAAAATTCACTATTCTCGCTTGATTTTACTTGCAAGATTCATTTTTATACTTTTTATTTGCTGGACCCAATATATGTTCAACGAATGGACCCACACTAGGGTCACCGCAACCCCCTCCGTGCAGGAGTCGCAATCGAAGGCAAGACGCGAGAGCGATGCAAAAATGATCTCGTAATCAACTTCACAAGCCTCGACCAATAGTGCGAGAGCCCAAATAATACAGCAAGAAAATATCAACTCCAATGAAACACAACACAAGTCTAAAGACAAAGCATCGGAAGTATTTAGAATGAACGGCAGATTAGACAACGATGAAGTCATTCTTACCGGACATGAACACCCCATTTCACCCAGGAGTCATCATACAGGTCAATTGATAAATGTGAGGAATGAATTTAAAAGAAGGAAACCCTTTAGTTTGTTATTCGATACATTATCCATTCTTTATTATTCGTTAATTTGTATTTGATACTTTATTTTATTCGAACAAGTCGACGGAGCAGTAAGATTGTTCTCTTTGTTGTTATTACGTATTCGAGTATATTCAATTTTGCTGGCAAATAATTATGGACTAGCTTTAAACAACGGAAAGAACAATGTCGCCAACAGTTGACAAGGAAAGTCGGTAAAACATCATGCCAAGGTAAAAAGTTGAAAAAAGGCAGGTAAGGTAAACAAACACCACGAATTAGATCAAACAGATGGTCATTTACACGTGAATAAACCGAAAAACACTTCAGCATAGCTGTATCGCGGAAATGAAAATATGTCACTAATATTTGCTATTTCGTACTTTGAAGAACCTGAGATCATTCAATAGAATGCGAACGATAAAAACAAGGAGCTTATTATCACTAGCGCCATAGATGATCTCAAACGCAGCCGCTGCTTGCTCACTTCAGCAGTGTGGGCCGGAATAATTCTAGCGTCGAGCTGCAAAACATAAATGCACGGAATACCGCACCGATAATGGACAGAAAACTTGCAATTTCTCAGAACTAGCGAAGCGACAGCAAAAACCAATGCAACGGAAGGACCATGATTCGCCATGAACATCCCAACAAAAGATGCTCCGGAATCCAGCACAAATTTTTCTTTAAAATTGAGGCAGAATGACCTGCTTCTTAGTGCCCAGCGAGTGCGACAGACCAGTAGAACTTGGAATTTAATTCACGCAACTTACTCATGGAACAGCGGCATTATGCTTCGCAGGAATAACATTTGCAAAAACTAGAATAGATGGATATCAGTAATTTTCGAATCTGCGTGGTAATTACTCGATTATTTACTTTGGCTTACTCACGTAACAGCAGCATAATGCTGGAAAGGAGATCGTTCGTAAAAAAATGCTCTAAAAGAAGGATAGCAGTAGCTTTAGAGTGTTCGTGGTACTGCTTGACTATTAATCTTTCAGAATACTATGGAAAATAAAGCCAACTACCTGGATCACGACGCGTCACCTAATTGAAGAGAATTAGCAACAATGACTAGACAATACACGGACGAAGAGAGTTGCATGAGGAAAGCAGCTCAACTAATGCAGAACGGGAAAGTGAATAAGTCTCCATCCGTAAAAGCACAGGAGCACTCGCCTCTTCATATCCGTTCTAAAATGTGCGTGTTGAGAGATGCATTTACAGGTGAAGTTTGGAGCAAATGCTACAGCACGCTCATTTTAAAACGGTCACCAAGATAATTTAACACGTAAATATCAGAGTACTCACCACTTCTGAGCCGGGTAGGTGTGAGCACAGGCAAATATCAGAGTACTCACCACTTCTGGGCCGGGCGGGTGTCTGCACATGTCGTAAACTATGCTCTTGTCGTATGCTCTGCATTAATTCCTCCATGGGTGTAGAACGGCAACGTCTGGGAGCCAGTCTTCGCTCTGAAGCCTTTGGTGTACGAAACAAAATAAAAAGGATTATCAGACAGAAAAATCATTAACTGCAAATAAAATATGGAATTTTCCAGTTTGCTCTTCAATATTTTTACTAAAGTCGGAAACTTCGGTACTAGTGAGTGCCAATGGGCACGATCATCATCAAATAACTGGAAGCACACTTAGTTACTGTTGCTAATTTTTAAAAAATTCACTACAACTGACACTTCGTACAAGATAAGATGAAATTTATTAAATAATTAGAATTTGGTACTGAGATTCTAAAGCCGTAAAATTTCTTTCGAGCATGAGAGTTTTCCACATTCAGGGACCACGTTCTTCACGAAAGCCAAATTCCCTATAAGATTTACAAGACATCATTGCCCTATTGTCGATCTGACAAGTGCACTCGAATTGAGCTCATCAAGTTATTAACGCTTAAAATCAAGTCAAATTATCACATAAAACCCAAACATTTTCGTTCTTGATCAGAAAACGCAGCAAAATTATTTTCGTGAGAAAAACGGTAGGAGAGGACCTCCATGAAAATCTTACTATGATGAAATATCTCAACGCATTATTCCATGCGACTCAGGATCCATTGTGCAACATTCGTTGATTAGGGTGGGTATATACGGGTAGCATACATATATATATATCTTCCTGATATATCATCTGTGAAAGTTCAACTGGTGAAATTGTATAGATTGTAATCTATGCGATGTCGGAGTCTTAAAAACAGATTAGGAACTCAACAAGACACGGAATGTACTTTGTTGGCCATTTTGGAGTTAGCACTGACAGTGTTTCTAAATTCTTCCTGATATATATCTATTACTCTTACAGAAATTTATGAGTGAGGGATTACCTACATATCACTGAACACCATACAACTTTAATCAGTTTTTTAATTTTACATATAACACACTCAAGACACTGTATAGGGTACGAAACGACGGGATATACATCACACATGAGGCCCATAGAACAATACGGAGGCAGACACCTCTTTTTAAAAACGCCAGAAAACGGCTTCAAAGTTTGGCAACTTTGAAACCCGTGTACCTCAGCAAATAATGGAGGTATGACACTGGCAGGCGACCATCTTTCTGTCCCTACCACACTTCTCCAGACAGAGGAAGGCTTGGGGATGAGAGTGCTATACATCGCTTGTTTTTGCTATTCATGGCTCTTGGTAGCGTATTAGTCTCGGGGCCTCATTTGTACTCGAAAAGCTCACCTTTTTTAAGGGGCAGTCGAAATTTTTAATCGAAAAGCTCACTTTCTTCATGGGCATTCGAGATTTGCACTCGAAAAGCTCACCTTCTGTAAGGCCAGCCGAGATTTTGACGCGAAAAGCTCACCTTCTTCAAGGGCATTCGAGATTTGTACTCGAAAAGCTCACCTTCTGTAAGGGCAGTCGAGATTTGCACTCGAAAAGCTCATTTTCTTCAAGGGCATTCGAGATTTGTACTCGAAAAGCTCACCTACTTTGAGGGCTGTCTAGATTTGCACTCGAAAAGCTCACCTTTTTCAAGGGCATTCGAGATATGTACTCGAAAAGCTCACCTTCTTCAAGGGCAGTCGAGATTTGCATTCGAAAAGCTCACCTTCTGTAAGGGCAGTCGAGATTTGCACTCGAAAAGCTCACCTTCTGTAAGGGCAGTCGAGATTTGCACTCGAAAAGCTTACCTTCTGTAAGGGCAGTCGAGATTTGCACTCGAAAAGCTCACCTTCTTCAAGGGCAGTCGAGATTTGCACTCGAAAAGCTCACCTTCTTCAAGGGCAGTCGAGATTTGCACTCGAAAAGCTCACCTTCTTCAAGGGCAGTCGAGATTTGCACTCGAAAAGCTCACCCTCTGTAAGGGCAGTCGAGATTTGCACTCGAAAAGCTCACCCTCTGTAAGGGCAGTCGAGATTTGTACTCGAAAAGCTCACCTTCTTTAAGGGCGGTCGAGAACGAATGAAGTCTAGAATGATAGAGTGCGCATCTTTCTTGACCCTCTGAGGAATATCTCCGTTGACCATAACTTTGTTGAGGGTATACCTGGGGGTGAGGGGCAGGAGGCGCGGGGGGAGGGGGCGAGGCAGAGGAGTATTTCAATGAGAAGGAAACATTCCATTGCATCCAAGAGAAACATTAAAAACAAAATAAAATTCTTAAAAAAATAAAATAAAGTAAAATAAAACACTGCTATGGTAACTCAAAACCCATGAAATAACCTATTTACACAGAAACTGGGCACTCAAAATAAAATACTCAAAAACGTGATTGAAATGAAATACGAACGAAACAGAATGAAGGTCCCTGAAAAAAAAACTTAGATAATATAAATTTCACTGACATCATGCGGTGAATGAATGCTTTGCATGAATGCAAGAGCGACAATAAAATGAGAGAGAGTGGGAGTTTGGAAATGTCATTCACAGCAACACGATGCAAAGCAAATCGAACAGAGAATCAAAAAATTGTTGAACTCAACACATCGTCTCGAGGTGGACTCCTCGCCAAGTAAGATACTATTCAAGAATGTAACATTCACACAAGTTTGTGTGATAACTTCCAGTCCTACATGTTACACAAATTGTAAAGTTGACGCATCAGCAAATGTGGAAAGAAGAATGAGAATAAAGAACTTTCGATAAATACAGCCTCAGAAATAAAAGTTATGACCTCTGCAAGGCGAGATCTGCGCCGACCCTCGCTCTACGGAACATATATCCTCACTCCGAAGAAGAGACCGCAAACCGACCCTTCTAGTTCAAGAAGGAGAAAAGGAGCACAGAAGCTAGCAGTTCAATTAGTAACTTTAAGGCAAAGGCTAAATTCCACTCAATTTCAACAACCACACAATACACCTATGCCGCAACTTCGAAAATAAATATACAGACGAAAGCGAAAGTCATTAACTAAGAGTATATGATATAACTAACTACTTGGCGACTCAGTTTAAATAAGAGGTAGGTGGTACAACGCACACGAAACGAAATTGAACAAGCCACCTTTCATCTTGAAAAGCTGGATTACGGTATACAAAATGCCCATTTCATAGTTGATATAACAATTTTCACGTCAAATATTACATAATAGGAATATAATGGAGGTAATTCACACTGCACCAAAGCCAAGAAATCATTCCAAGTCCTAAACATGAACATTAGAAGCTAACAAAAGCCATTAAAAAAAAACGCTAAAACTCGAGAGAATACACACCAAAAATCCAAACTCATTTGGCAAAACCCAAACGCGGAGTGGCTACGTAATAAAGTTCACAACATCCGACGGAATAAGCAACAACGATGTGAGCAAAATAGCGGTAAAACTTACTGCCTCGAAAGCACCTATGGGGAACAGAGATTGAGATTTAACTCACCAAAAGGAGTTATAATTTTGCCAGCAGTGTAACTTCCATAGTTCCTATTTTTACTTTCAAAAGATTTCGGAGAAGCAAACTACCAAAGATGTATGGCCAAATTCTGTAGGCGATGAAGATTACACATCAAGTGGAAACATATCAGTCAAAACGCCCATAAATCAAAAGCATGGTTTTGAATACCAGTAATAGCAATGGGTAAAAATTATATAAAATTAAGGAAGAATATAAAAAATGCAAGCAATACCAAACTAATTATAAAATAAAAGCAGTGGAGCAGTACTGGCATCTACAAAGCAACACCAAGAAACCCGAAAAAAAGAAGAGGATGATCCGACAGAATAAAACTTGATCGCGACACGAGATGAGTGGGACTATCATCTACGAAGGCTCATCCGAGGGTACATGAGGAGTGACGTTGTGGTGAAGCTATGTGATGGTAGCACAAGAAACATAAGACGAAAACCATGTCGGAATGTATTAGAGAAGCGCATGCTATGACCGACGCAGGGACCTGAGGCTGGTGTTGGGAGAATACCTGTGGGAGAGAGAGGAGATCCCATGAACGGTCTCCGTTTCCAAAGGGTACGCTGGCACACCCTGCTTCCAGTTGCCAAGCTCAAATGTTAGTTCGAAGCAATGCCAAAACTCAAAAGGAATATGAAACTAGTACACAGGGTAGGTTTCAAGGCATTAGACTGAAGTGAAAAATTAGAGAGCGTTTCGATAATTTATGGATTTCTTCAAGATGAATTATTGTTCACTAATATTATATTTTTGATTATTTTCTCACATTAGGAAGATTTACAAGAATTTGGAGTTGGTTAAAAAAATAGAAAATGCCAAACCAAAAGGCGAAGCCAGAGCTTACAGTTGCTATCTACGAGTACTACCGATATAAGCAGATGTAAGCAATAAAAACACTACTACTGAAAGTGCTTGAGATTACTTCAAATGCGTAAAATTACTTCAAATTACTCATACTTGAGCTAAAGATAAAGAAGACGAGAGTTTGGCAACTACGCAAGAATAACTTTGCTGGCAACGTAGTGAAGAAATGTAGAAAATATATCAAGTATACCCAAAAAATCCAGCTCAGACACCATAAATTGAACCAACATAAAAGATCTCATAGAAATTAGCTTAGGGGAGACTTTAAACACCGTCCATTAACGACGACAAATTACGTCCATTTAAAAACCTCATTTTACCAACAGATAAAAATGAAATCGAACTACACTACTCAGTAAGCTAACCTCCCACGTATACAAATGATATGAGCTTGAACTCGAGACCTCGACGAAATACAGAGGGAGACACACATAATTAAATTAGAACTCAAAAAATCTTGAACCATTTCTGGAATCCTTAAAGTTTCCGGCACACACCTTCGCTACACTCAAGTAAAATTTCAAGTTTTCGTTTTGTTGAGCACATTGTGAAATTTTTCCGAAATTGCAACCCTATAGTACGCGCAAACATCTTCACAGTATTAGCTTATCTTCGCTTTATTTTCTAAACAATGCTATATAAAACATCGACATCCAAGCCAACCAATTAGTAACGCATCAGTTTCTGCGACAGAATAATTTCTTAACCAATAAATACTGAATTTTACATTCGAGCACTGAACTTGCAGTCACTCTTCTCGTCTCCACTCTTTCTCCCCATTTCGAGTTCCTCCACAACACAGGATCTAGTTAAGCTATCTATTTCCCTGCGATGTCTCACAACAAGTCCAGCATTTCTGATCAAAATCCAAGAAATTGCAATAAATAGCAGGCAAGATTTAAAAAACATCTTTCAACAGAAATTTGTTAGAGAACATTGGCTTTGACGACCTCAGGTATACAGCGCAACAGCACTACACAAAATAAACTTCATGAATTGTATCGTAAGAGTGACAAATGCAGAACAAATGAGCAAGAACCTTACAGAATTTCAGCTCCAGCTTCATTATTATAAAGTTCTTACTGAACTTTTTATTGGGTAAATATTTTATGCAATTAACATCCCTCGGAAAGCCAGCACAAAATAGGTCTTCTGAAAGCTACATCAGTTAAAATTTATTTAAAAGAAGTAAACATCAGAATTACTGAGTTGTGAAGTTGAGGGAAGGACGACGCCGTGTCTATAACGCACACCTAAATATCAAAGTGCAAAAAAATCCCATAAATAAATTTCAAGTTGAGGTCCTCTTATTGCCATGAGCAACTTGTGGTCAAAGTTACACAGGCTTAGGTGCATGGGGAAGGCGCACACAACCATGCACACCGTACTCTATTCATGCAGGGACTCTACAACAGACCACCGTGCAGTAAGGGGAAAAAGTAAAGAAAGGAATAACACGCATGATCGTTTTAAAAAATTAAAGTCTATATAAACATGCCATGCAATTCGGTTAAGAACAAATCTAAAAATGAATTAAATTTTATAGATCTAAAACCGCTAATTTAATCAAGTTCTTATTTGTTAAATGTTTGCCATTAATCTACACTGTAAAATAACATTTAACTAGTCAGAAATACTGTCGAAATTCATCAGAAACACTGAAAGAAAAGAGGCCCGTTTCTCATACATTAGGGAAACAACAACCTAAATAGTCAAATCTTCTTAATAGTGAGCACTCATGTATAACTGAGTACCACAAAGTCATTGACTATCACAATGAAGAACGAAGTGCAAACATGTACAGAAAATTAGGCTTTTTTATTTCCTAGCTCGCACCAGTATTACGAGTACAAGCACTTCCACTGTGCATTTGTCTGTGACCAATGCTCTTCTGTGCCTATGTTTGCGACAAATACGTCTCCTGAACCTAAGACTTTGACTAACGTCAGCGATAAATATGCCAGAGTGGCCATGCCTGTCACCAATAAGCCAGTGTAATTTAAGATTGGATTAAACCTTTAGCAGTCAGTGTTTCCCATAAAATTGTTAACATTTATTTTTACAAAAAGTTATACAACGATTGGGTGACAGTATTATTGCAATCTTGAGAAGGCATTACGGCTATTTTATTCGAGTATTTAGTAGTTCAGTTTCGCAGTAGAGATATTGCTGCACTTTTAGGTGCAAAAGAAATACTTCCGAGAGATTAATGAGAGATAAACAGAAATGGAGACCCACGCGACCTGTAGTTTAGTTTCTTCTCACTGAACACAAGATAAAGAAAGGCTACAAAGGACGTACACGTCTCTTAGTACTCGCCAATACTAGAGAAGATGTACTCGTACTTCGGGAACAGCCCAACACCACCTAAAAACCTAGAAGTTATTCCCACGCAGACTTGTCGAGCAGCGACGGTCACTACAGACACTGGAAAAGGAACAGACAGGCACAGCAAAATGCAGGACAACGCATGCTGACACCAGAACTATTTAATCGAAATCAATAGGCGAATTTACGAATAGTTCGAAACAGAAGAATACCACCAAACTCAAAATAATACATAAAATTGACTGTCTATGACGTTTCAATACCTTCCGTAATCTCAAAAAATAGTAAATGAAGATGAGAAGAAATAAGTTTAGTCAGAGACAGAAATTAAAAGAAACTTTTAAGTAAATAAAAATATAAGAAAAATGATCCATAAGAACAATCAACCAACGGTATCTTGCAAAAAATCTAGCACTGAACACTACTACCACTACAACTATTGACACAGCTATGATCATCTCATTTTACCTTAAGGGGACAAAATTTAGTATTTCATGCTCTATCTAGGTTTCAGTTCACCACGCGACAAACACAATCTGCACTCACTAAGCTAACGCTTGAAGTTTGTTAAATGCATCGACACTACGACAATTGAGAAGAATGGACGATTGATTCAACGTCATCATTGGCAACAGAACAGTTTGTCATTTAACTATGTATCATCACACCATCATGAGCCCCCTGAGCGGTACTACATGCTATTCAGGGGCTGTGATATATTATGTTAGTGCTCAGTAAACATTAAGTTGATGCGGGAAATGTGTTAAGTGAAACAATTCACACTGATGAGGGACATATGAACAGAGAAACATCACATTAATGAAGGCCTGTGAGCTGAACATCACACTCATAAGGGACCTATATGAGCAGAGCAACATCACACTAATAAAGGCCCTGTGAGCAGAGCAACATCACACTCACAAGGGTCCTATGAGCAGAGAAATATCAAACTAATGAAGGCTCTGTGAGCAGAGCAACATCACACCAATGAGGGCCCTGTGAGCAGAGTAGCATCACATAATGAGGAACCCATAAGCTCCCACTCATCATACCACAAAACAACACACACCACAGCAACAACCGCACCTCCCGCTGCACGATGCACCCACGGAGTGACATGAGGGCGGGCTAACTCAAGAACTGTGGAGTAGGAGCTTTCCTGAGGTTATGGTCGGGATATTTCAGAGCTACAAAGAGGAACAGCAAGACATGCTCAAGAATGCAGTTTACTTTAAGTCGACAAGAAGTTAGCTTTTACATAATAGCACGTTTCACGTGCGATTTTATTCAAGTATTTTTTAAGTACGAGGTGAGAGATTGAGGGACGGACAGCTATTGCATGGCTGGAGAAGGGCGCCAGACTCACTGCGACCAAATACCTTGCTAGATTAGTAGCATTATTTTGAAAAAGTATTGCAATCGTGATTGCAATTAAATTAACTCAATATTGCTTACCCACTTACTCCTCAAATACTCAGGCGCATTCCCACACATAGCTTTAATAACTACACTCAACTACGTACATTACGCATATTATTTGCTTTCACATTAAACACTAAAAGTTTAATAGTCCAAATCAGATATTTTTACGTCGTAGGTGATATTAAGCATGGTCATTTAAAGTGTTCAGAGGTGACATGAACGGCAGCTCAGAGTAGAGGTCTGATACATCCTGCACTTTAGAGTAGCCTTTAGGGGAGCAAGCACCGTGTACACGTTCGTTTTTTAATTAGAACTCAGGACGAAAGCGAAAATTGTTATGCTCGGAACTCAACGCACAGCATTCCCAGCTCGGGAAAAAAACTGAAGAACATCTCAAACTTTTTTGTAATGTATCGATCAAACTCAGAGCAATCAATGAAACCTAGAGCTGATAAACAGAGCGCTTAAGTGAGTAGACAAACGAGGAGGGGGAATGTCTAAGACAGCCAAACCGCCAAAAGACTCACCTTCTTGAACGAATATCTTCCATTAGCATTTCATAAGGCGTTAGTGTGTACTCGAGCGGCCCTTTAGAATAATTGACTTTCTTTAACTTGACGCCTTCTCTCAACTGCAACATGACTTGCTTCCATAACACGGCCTGTAAACAAAATAAATCGTCACAGGTCATAGGTTACTGTTGCTACGAAATTAACACGGCAATGTACTTTAATGTAATTTATGCAGAGTAAGTATTACGGATCAATACTTAAAGCAACATCTTGGCATCATACACAATAGTTGAATGACGTAGACAAGCGCATTGTTTCAGTACACCATCCGAGTAAAGTATAAATGCGTGAACGAATCACTAACGAAAAAGTCCAATCTTGACTCGTGATAGAGACTTGTTGAAGTCCCGTCTAAACATAATGATTCCCTCCTTTAACTCGGTGTATAAATTTGTACAATCTGAAGAAGGTGACCAAAGGTACGCATTTGGTTGGTTGACGTAGAAGGAACTCTGGACGTCTAAGAGAAAATCTGACGCTTTCCAACTTTCACAAATAGCCAATAATATTCCTACTTACTTTAGGCACCATTTAGAATGGACTTGAGGGAACGCGGAAACTCGCACAAAGTCCAAAGAAACAATTAATTGATAAAGAAGTTCATGAAACAAGATAAAAGTCGAAGAAGAATATAGGAGCAGAAAAACAAGACAGCAGGGAGTTGAAAAAAGACCATCCGGAACAAGACAAAAAACCTATTCTATTTGAACCCAAAAAATAGGCCTACCTAATCGTTGGCTCGGGACCTCCCATATTCCCCCTGGAAGCACTAGTTACCACAGATTCAACAGTTGTATCCCCCTGAGGGGTTCTGGTGCTAAAACAAACACAATTCACAACACACTCGAGAATATAATATATAGATAGAGAATTTACTCGACGCACTACAACCTACAACCTTACGGAAGCCTGGTCATGAAAATAGGCACAGTACCTACACGTATGTAGCATACATACCAATGTATGCTATCATACTTACTTATGTATATTATCATTTATACTTATGTACGTTCAGTAACTAAGATTCGATCGGATTATAACTTCGTACGAGCTAATCTAACCCCAACAATGTTTAATATAAAAGAGAAAGGAGTAAAGTACTATATGTGTAGCACGGAGTTGAGGGTATGTATGCACACGGTATGTTCCCTCACAGTATACTCTGCGCATAGGGACAGCAAGTAAATAAGCAAGAGGAAGAAAAGACGAAGAAGAAACAACACGAAAAATTGATATCTCAAAGGCCTTCAACTTAACAGTATCTTTCTTCGGGTTCCAGTCCCCACAGCACACGATAGACAAAAATAATCTTAAACTATTACGTATCTTATGTCCCCTGAGGGGCCCTCAACTAATTAAAAGCACACATTTAATTTTTGAATAATGGAAGAACTAGTGAAATTTATATTTGACCTCACTTTGAGAAAGTTAGCCATTGTAATCATCTTCAGAGAATGCGGTTGAAATTCAATACCCTCGTCTGAAAATACGATCCGTAAGATCTCCATCCAAGAACCCCCGAAGGCCAAATTGGATTTCAAACGTATTTTCTGAAGGTGATTTCAATGGACTGATTTTCTCTAATTTAATTCTAATATAAGTGCCATTAGTTCATTCCCTTTACCAAAAATTACACGTGCATTGCTAATTAGTTGAGGCCCTGCAGGAGACATAAGCTAGGCAAAACTGATGCCACGATCACAAGCAGCGCCCGTACCCAGTCCAGTCTCTGGAGCTGTCCAGGTAGTTCGTTTTTTCCCAAAATAAGACGTGTATTGCTAATTAGTTGAGGCCCCTTAGGAGACAAAACATAGGCAAAATTGATCACACGATCACAAGCAACGCCCGTACCCAGTCCTGTTTCTGGAGCTGGTCCAGGTCGTTCTGTGAGGACAGCAGGTCGCCGTTGGCGTCCAGAAACCTGCTCCCCTCGGCCACGGTGGCCAGGAACAACTGCAGGTCTTGGGCCTCCGTCACAAACGCTCTCATCACCGCCCGGTAGTGCTCGCTTGGTATAGATTCTGTTCGATAGACACATCATTAGAACATTTATTGAAACGATGACATGCGACACAATGTATGAGGATTTTGTTGTTACCAAGGATGATTATAAATGTATTGCCATGAAACCATATTTAGTTATCTCGAATGTAATATCGTGGCTCCGTCCACGTTTCGGAAGATACAAAGATTGAAATTTTGAGGTAATAAATAGATCATAGAAAACACCAGTGGGAATAGTATTCAGAAGCTACGCCAGCCATCTCCAAAATGGGATGAAATAATAAAATAAGTAAATCCTAACTGCCAATCAATACTAAAAATAGGCTTCAGCAATAAGCGTTGCTGATTCTGAGAAACAGTAGGCTGCTACTTACCAGTTACGCTAAATTAACAAGTTGGAGACCAATTACGACACCAAGATACGAAGACGCAAGAAGAACGTTTATGGACGTAAGGTCAACAAAGTCAGGAGGTGACTGAAAGGTTCTCGAAGTTAAGATAACGGAATGACTTATAAAGCGAAAAGATAATTAACGCGCAATCAACATCATCCTAAATACTCGTACAGTACGCATGTTCTGTGATGCACCATGACACGCCATCAGAGCTCAAGAAAAAAGTAATTCGGTAATGAATTCTCGCCTATTACTCCTAAAATACGAAAGCGTTCGAAAGCATTCGCAAAAAAATACTTGCGCGGACTTCGCAATGAAAACATAACAAAAAATGTCGTACTTAAACATGAAAATTATCGCAGTGACGCCTACAAGTCTGACGACTTGAGAACAACTTCCTTCGAATACGTTGGCGCTTTTGTTGACTAGGCTTATCCTTAATAACTGGAGAGAGCTTACAACAGATTACTGGAATACAAGAATTGTCCATAAAAACGATCGTCGTACAAGTAAAAGCATTTGAGCCGATGGGCCCTGTAATGATGCAAACTTAATTTGCTAATCGATGCCTTTAAAATCAATACGAGAGCTTAGTAAGAAAAAGAAGTATATAGTATATAGATCGCAAAGTCAAACAAAATTGGCAGTTAAAATAAGGTGCGCGAACCACGAAGCTTTGCTAGTAAAGTGAAATGTAATGACAAACAACAGTCTTCAATAGACAAGACAGATACCAAATTTGTTATCATGAACGCTTAGAAAACCAAATTTTTACTCAACTTATGCACATTTATAAAACCTTGCTTGCAATTCTTTTGAACTCAGATTTACCGGTTTGAAAGCTCAATTCGTGGGTAAAGTTTCAAACTTCAGAACGCCAAGTGCTGCCTGCCCTACACCATAAACTTTACCAACATCGGAGGTTAGATGTTAGTTTAAGCCTCCCGAGCCGCAACAAAGGCGTTTCACAAAGAGGAATAAGGAAGGCACCATTAAGTATGGAGTTAAGGGAACGCAGAATCTATGCACAAGGTGTGATACACCACTAGATCCTTTGCGTATAGAAACAGTAAGATAGGAAGTTTATGACAAAAGATTTCAAGGATGTATGATAATAGATTCTGATAACAAGACAGCAGTGAAACAAGAAAAGATGATCGTTAACAAGACGAAAAACCTATTTTAATTCGACAAAAAAGACCTACCTAACACTCAGCGCGTGAGTGCTGAAGCCTAGGTCAGCTGAAGCCTAGGAAAAAAATAAAGACCTCAAGAAAATGCGTACAATGAAAATGCTCTGAGGGACGATGCCCAGCTAAGCTGGATTACTGTTCCCCGTTGCACATGCTGTACTCAAAATAAAATTACCTAATTTTTCGGTGGATGAAGAATTTGTTCTGACGGGAGAAGTTTTGGCGGAGGAGAGGGAGGCGGAGGTGGGGGAGGAAGGTGAGAACTTCTTGGAGGCAGCACCGGAGATGGAGGACGCGTTGTACTGCAGCGACAGCCTCTTCTCGCACTCCTGCAAAGCATGTTTTGTTATAATCAAGCCTGATACATATCATCTTGTGTATTGGTTTACAAATACCTTTTTCAAATGTCATTGGTTTTTTCAACGTTTTTCAAACGCTCTCGTACATTGGTTTTTCAAATGCCTTATAACAAGTAACAGAACAGACGCGAAGCAAGTCGAGTCAACACGTGTGTGGCTCGGAGGGTACTATCACTTTGAGGCAGGGAGCTTGAGAGCAGAGCGCAACTGGGGCTTATGTTTAGCATAGTTTAAATGAACATTCCAACTCATCTATCTAATGAGAAGTGTCAAGGATGAATATTTGGTTTCTGTATAAAATATCTACCAGCAAAATTGAGCTTTCACCAATTTAATTAAAAGGACCAAGATTCCAAACAGGTTGGGACACAAAAACTCAACAATCACATAGAAGAACCACTGGAATACACCTCAACCTACTCCATGCATCAACACGCTCTGGGAGCGAGCACGCATGACAGTAAAGAAACACCGACAATCGGAACAACGTTAATGCTACAAACACGTGCTCCTGCACGTCCAGATCGAGGGCCAAGTTGGCGTGCAAAATACATCAATTCACTAACATATAATCACAAAAATAGTTCCCAGAAGCCCTTTACCCCGCTAGCACTGACGCGTCTCATTGCAAACACGTGCTGCTGCACATCAACAGTGTTGGCCAATTTGATGAGCAAAACACGTCAATTCACTCGCATAAAATTGCAAAAAACGTTCGAGCCCAGAAGCCCTTTACCCAGCCAGCACCAAAGTTCTCATTGCACACCTCACACGCACAGTTCAGCAGCTCATTACACCGTTACGTGGCACAAATAGCTGCAGTGTTATGACCACGGTGGGAAATCTTAAAGTGTTTGCGCTCGTTTCCAGGAAGTTACATATACTCAGCCCCACTAATATTAGCTATAACCTCAATTGAAATGCTTCCGAACATTTTCAAAAGAATGCTTTATTTCGAATTGATGTTTGTCATGACTGAAACTTCGTAATTCTGATTCATCTCAGGAAAATTTCATGAACTAATAGATTAGATTATTATTTAGTTTAAGTCTCCCCATCCGCCACAAATGCGTTCCAAAGAGAGAAAGGAGAGAGGCACCATTTTATATGGAGTTGAGGGAATACGGAATTTATGCAGAAAGGGCACAGAAACAGTTAGTTGAGAAAGAACATAATGAAACAAGGTAAAAGTTAAAGAAGAAAGTAGTAGGTGCTGAAAAACAGAACAGCAGTGAACAGAAAAAAATGGTCCTTAACACAAAAATATTTTATTTCAACAAAAAGGAAGCCTACCGGACTCTCAGCTCGGGCCCTCACATTTGCCCCCTGGGAGCGCTAATTCCCATTGATACAATAGTTGTATCCCCCCTGCGGAGTCATGAACTGACAAGTATGCGTAAATGTATACAAATGCTTCTAAACCACTCGTGTAGTTAAAAGCAACAAAAAGAAGTCAGATTTGAACTTCATTCTAAGCAACATTTTCGTTTGTTTTTAAACGCTCGCAAAAGATCGAACTTTAACAATTCGAAATTTGCCTACGAGTCGCGCCGTGTCAATGTCAAAGTAAGGTACACAGTATGTAAGTCCATAAAGAATTAGATGCACATTATTAATTAGGTAAATCAATAGAAAGGTAATAAATTACAGTTCGTTTAGCAAACAAGCAATTTTGCCAAATAAAACTTCTCATGAATGCAGAGCAAAAGAATAACGGTAAGAAAACTTTTACATATTCTGTCAGACAAACTTATTACCTCGAAAATTAGAAAATTATAAGAAATAATTTTTAAAATGGTCAACTCAATTGAACAGATTCCTGAAAGAAATCCAAAAATAATGATAACGTTAAAACAAAACACAAAAACACATAGCATTTAATGTCATGATCACAGAAGTTGAGTTCTCTTAAAAGCAGACAAAACTCAATTCACGTAATGAAAGTTTCCAATGTCATAGGAACGTCATTAGAAACAATTGGAAGCAGTTAAAATTAAATGAAAATATATTTCCTGACCGATGGTAAGTTAGTTCAAAGCTCACTTGGATGACATCTTTTAGCGTGAAGGTGCGGCCCAGATCCCGCTCGATGCCCTCATCGTCGGTCTCCCGCTCGTTATCTGCACGACGAAAATACGTCAATAAAAGTGCAACACCAAAGCACTGTTGGCTGCAGCCTGCAGACAAGCCAACATGACACACTAAGTGAAAGCGCACATACTGATAAAATGAGCTAAAAAAGAGAGACGAATTCGAGGTGCACCTAGCGCTAAAATTATCCCACGCTGGACTCCCACATGAAGAACAACAACAACGAGAGCGAATAAGGAATGCTAACTTGCGTGAAAATGACGAGGGCAGACATTGTGAGTTTAGGAAATAATTCACACCGTTCTGCAGTTGTCTGGACAACAATCTCCTCTGTAACCCGAGGAAGCTACTCTGACTTGTGAAGAATTGCCGTGATGCAAAAATGTTAGGAAGCTTGTAATGTATACCGCCATTACATTCACGCAAAAATTTAAGCAAAAACTGAATACTAAAAATTAACATACAATCCCTGTGAATGTCTACGCATTAATTCAGAAATTTAAAACTTTCCAGCCGATATTATACGAACGAAATTAATTTCACGAAAAAAATACATAACCTAGAAGCTAAACAAAAAAACAATTATCCTTCTTTGATAGAAATTATTCTTCGCTTCATTGCGTGCGTTAATCGGAAAATCTCAACATCTGGACATTAACGGAGACAAATGACGCAGTGATGTGACTCTTAAACTACTTCTTAATGCTCAACCTGACATTGTGACTTGTTAAAGTTGTGACATTGCAGAGAAGTGAGTGAATCCCTCGAGTGGCACTTCGCAGAAAAACTTCCTGTGACTTCTTCCAGCCTGTGTGCTGAACCTCAGAGCATCAACCTACAACTCTGAAGGCGTGGGGCTGCATGGAATAGTCTCCGATGCTCCAATAAATCGGAAACAACAGCAACCTGACATTGAGCATTTGTGGCAGCAAGACAACCTAGTAAGAAATTAGTCATGAGACATACGAGTTTGAGGGCCACGTGTTGGCATTTCCTAGCCTCCTTGCGTATGGTGTATCCAAGTTACCAAGAAGCCTCGCAGCTTTCTTCATTGACTATAAAAAATGGCAAATTTCAGGCACCGGAAGAAAACGATTGGTTGGAGTTCACGACCTCGACACAGTTTCCCGACCAATTAAGGACCGAAGAGCGGAAGATGAAGGCAGGGAGCTCCGCAAGGAGTTACTGCTTTATCAACGCAATTAGTTCGTCCTCTAAACTTTCCATGTGCTTAAGCAGGCCTTAAATTCGCGTCATACGCTCTGAGACAAGAAAAAATTAAATACTCGTAGTATGAAATGCACACCTACGTTTGCTTTGCTATGAGCCTCATATTTTCTTGTGATAGTTAAATTGAAGCTAAACAAAATGTCTGTAGTAGCGTAACACTAAATAGTTGGAAAATTTCATAAAATTTCACAAAGAAATGGCACGATAAAATTTCAATATCAGAACTTATAAGCAACTCAAGTTCGATATAACGTAGGGCGAAAGCGAAAGCCATTATGACCTAAACCATTATGTAGAAACCATTATGTCCGAAAGGCGAAGAGCGATATCTGCAAGGCGACTTCAAATGATCGTGAAGCAAAGAAAAAGAGAATTTACGCAGGATCAGCGATGTTTGCCTTGGCATCACGAAATACTAGCACGTATTGCAACGAAGGCATTTCAAGTATGCGTGTGCAGTGTGGGTTGCGTGATGTCACTTAGGGAGTAGAGTGGCGCTCCAGCGACACGCACACGGCGGTACTGCAGGTATGCTGAACCCTCCCAGCAGCTCGGCCATATTACCAAGCCTTGTCTAAATAGGGTGATAGCGCACAAGGGCCTTCCTGCTCTCATGGGTTCAATTCAAATGAAATCTTTCGAAAAATTACGGAGATAAAAGTGCAGAAATGAGATTAGCTTAAACGCCGCTTTTGAGCGAATCTGATTTCCGTGAAGCCTTGACTTCAATTAACTTTTAGAATCTTATAAAGTGTCAAGAAAGCTAATTAACAGCAGCATACTTGCACACGTCTTTTGAAGGCCGGAGAAGAAAGAGGACTTGAGGTTCAGATGATACCACTGGGTCCAGAGTACCTCCCCGTCAGTAGCGCACGGCCCCTAAGGGCGCGGTAACGGTAGACCCTGCAACGGGCGCGGCATCTCCCACGGAGATGCACATTTCCGGAGGGCAAAGCTCACCTCGAGCAAGAAGTGTTTTGGCTTTGTGTTTACTAGTACGCTAAGAATTTCCCTACAAAGGCCAGGAATAACCGCTAAGAAATTGATTCCCATTGCTTTGCCATTAAATCAAACTACCACTAAGGTAATCCCATGTGAACAACATCGAAACTACAACACCAAATGTGGAATGTAAAAAACATATAGAAGAACTTCTCGAAGTGCAAAGCATTTAGATATATCATAATTTTTAACAATATTTCGTTTGAAACTGTGACCCTGCCCAATTACTCGAATTTTATTTCGATCTTTCCCGTTCACAAATTACAAAACAGCACCGCTATAGTATTTATTCCCGTAAATTAAACTAAAGCTAGATAGAGTTAAAGCAATTGATTCATGTACGAGACATCAACAGAATGTCCGCACACGCACTCAACATGAAATGAAAAGTTCCACCAGAGCATATCAATTGAATCGAAACACTGAACTTCAAATGCAGAGTTGATTGCGGATGGGCCAGACTTCAAAAATATTTTTTGGTCGACTTTAACAGAAAATTCTGCTTATAAATGACGGAAATTTCAGACAAAAGGAATCATAATATTGTGGATAGAAAAAAATGTTAGAAAATTCTAAGTAAAACAATTGAAAAATCCAAATTAGAAATCGAACAAGTAGGTACACCTATTGATCAAATTGACCGCAACTGATGATCGAACCGAGCAGATTAGCAAGGAACAGAACCTGGTATCAAATCCACCAGGCTATTCAAACTCCAATAGCACGAACTAATTGTAGAATGATCTAAATTACCAAATAAATCACCCCAATGCATAAGTTTAAGATCTAATAGTTCAATCTAACAATCCTGTGGCCCAAGAGTCGGATTTTCAAACAATTTACGCCGTGCAAGCGTTACTACCAACAGCACGAGTTCTTGTGTATAGACTCGGCTACGTTTCGAGACGTTTTTTGGCCCAAGTTTCATGTTCAACATTTTCAATAAAAATTTGAACTCGAAGAAGCACTGAACACTCAGACCTTGAATTCCAGGCTAAAAAAGCTCAAAGGCGAGAAAACTCGGTCCCAGGTTAGCGACCCAGCAAACTATTCAACTAATCCAACGACGTGAGCTCCTGAAGCACGCAACCGGGAGCCGAGAACGCGCACCGGCGACCCCGGCTTGTGCCCCGTAGCACACACGCGATAAGGCGTAACGGTCGCCGTAACGGACGTAAGCGCTCAAATGCGGATGGCGCGCAACCGACGCACGCATCCGCAAATTCCACGACCCGCAAAAAAAAATCACATTTGAAGACTGAGAACAAACGGAAGATGAGGTCGTCAGTGAGAGGAGGCCAAAGGGCACACAGCCAGCTGCTGCAAATGCAGTTGACGCTTCATGGAGACTCGTTGACTTGAGCCCGCAGCCCAGACAGACTTCATCGACGTGGTGGCGGTGATGACTGGCGCTGTGGTTTTCAACGCATCTTGTGATGCCTGGCCCTGCAACATCTCATCTATCATGAAGATGAGCACATGATCAATTCTGTCCCCGAATGGCGTTTTGGTTCGCACTATTCCATCACATTGCTAGGTTGGGCTGACGCAGCAACATCGAAATTCCTGTTCATATTAATCACACCAAACTTGTACTTTGAGCTACATGGACACAAATACAATTCACGCTGAGAAATAGTGATGGATTCGAGCAGGATGGCGGCTGAGAGCGCAGTGCTCAGGTGCAGCGACCAGAAAAAAGTGTCCTAAAATGAAACAATCGAAGGAAGTCATTGAGGCTCGATGACTTTCGAGCACTGAGACAGACAAAGGAATATGTACGAGTAACGGATGGAAAAGGAAAAAGAAGAAGTGAGCACTCAAAATGAATAAAAAAATACTACTGGAAACGCATGAAATAAAAGTGAAAATGAAAACAGACCGCGTTTATCTTGTACCTATGAAAACTGCGGCAGTGGAAGCATGATTCAGATAGGGGTGTTCTGTAACAGGCGAAGTACGAACTAAAATGTTACCAAGCACAATAATGAGTTTCGCCGAGTATAAGGACGGACAGAACAGCAGCAAAGAAGAATGGCAGGTGCTGGATAAAAATCCGAGGCCTGGGAAAGAGCCTCTTCATCTGAGGGCAAAAATTTACGCCTCGCACGAAATTCCGAGACAAGGAGGAGGAGGCGAGAGCAAGATGCACCGATCGCTGTCCCGAACAATGCAACCAAAAAGGAACTGTAAAATTGCACCACACATGCCGTCAAGAACCGAAGAGCGTAGTTCCTCCACTCGTGAACAAAGAAATTGAAAATGCGAGTAAGTAAACGAAAGAAAATAAGCTGGAAAGGTTGCTGGCGTAAATTTGACGAGTGAAATGATTTAGTTCCAGCTCAGCAGACTAACTTTATATTTTAAATTTACTTATAAAGTGTTGCCAATCTAAAAAATTCAAATCACAAATTACGACAAGAAAGAATCCGTGTTTTGAGATAGATTAAGAGAACTTTTAATAACAAAAACACCCAAATTCTACATAATTTTGGATCAGACTATAAATAACTCGAATAGATTAGACTACCGAAAACATTGGCGAAAACCTCGGTCGAAAAGACCCTCGGTCGAAAAAAAGACCAACAACATTTCAAAACTTTGAAAAGTCGAACAAATTAACTCGATTTAGAATAAAAAACACTTCCTCCACCATGTCGATATCACAGTACTCGGAAATTCGCAATGAGGAAGCAAAACTAACGCACATATAATAGTAAAATCATCATGCAACTCACAACAGTGCAGCCGTGCTCTATAGCGCACCAATAATTCCGTGAAATGTTATGACGATGATGGACCCTACTATATGCAATTCGTGAAGTGCAGTTAATATGTAACACTTGACGCAATCGAACTCCATAAAGTATAATGAACGATTTAAGGGTAGGACTTATGAACGAAAATTCTAATTCAAATATAATTATATCTCATATAATTCAAATATTTTCGGAAACTTGAAAAGAAGATCAACAGCTTTGAGCCCAAGAATTCATATACGAAATATTGGACCGAGCAAGAGAAAAATTCCAATCAACAAAATATTAAGAAACAAACTTTGACACAAAACCAAGCGAAGCAACCCGCAAAACCATACATTGAAGTGGAAAAATTAAATCAAATATTAAATAACGATATGATATACGGAACTAGTCAAGGAACAACTAAGGCGTGGCATACCAAGAATGCTGCAGTACCGGGGCCGTAAGTAGCAAGGAAAGTATTTAAGGCCAGAAGCAGCGCGTGAGCACCCGCATCACAATATAATGGTATTCCCGAGAACAATGGCGACAGCACAATGTAGCGGAGTTGCTTTATGGTGAAAAACCAACCACCTGTTGGTTGGCGCGCTTGAATTTCAATAATGAGGGCTCCAAGCAGGAAAAAGCAATGAAGCTGAAATTTAGGGGTTATAAAGTTATTTTGCCACATCAAGGGAAATGAAGGAAGTAAGATAATACGAGAAAATTAGAAATCTACCTGCAATCAACCTTCTGTAAGTAATACTTGCGTTTAGAGGTATTACAATAAAAGACGTGAGGCTCAACATAATCTCAAAAAACTAATGCCGTACTCAGATGCTCTTGGATGTAATGTCTTTACCAAGTCATCTAGGGAACCTGCTCACGCAGTACCTACTATAGTAGGGCGCACTTCCATAAACACACAGGACTAAATCGGGACGCAAATGCCCTTGAATGTAAGATCTCATCCAAGTCAAACACGGAAAGAACACGAGACCATCACACTTTGCGGCACGTCACGGAGAAAACGCTATCGAACACGACCACGGAACTATCTCACGTTGATGCGTTCCTGATGAACGGAGGGAGAGCTATTTTTGGGGAGACGAGACAAAATTCCCCAGCATTTGGGTTAATCATGGCAGAGGACGCTCCATTCCCGCCGAGGGCGATGATTTACGTGAGAGACTGCGTGTGGAGATCATGTCGCAATGTTCAGTCCATACGCAGACCTCGCTCATTTCGATTCAAGGTTCATGAGCGGAAATCATTCACCTTTTAGGTAGCATTAACCCAGGTTCGGGCAGGTGATGTTACTAACACTAAATGGCAAAAACACGATCTTTTGACTTGCCTGCTAATGGTATAACCTGTAATGAAAAAACTGCTCTCAAAACGCGCATACCCACAGTTCGAGGACTGAAAGTGGAAACGAAAATAATTTGAGAACGCACATACTGTTCAGCTGTAAAGTACAATAAAAAATAATCTTTCACTTGCTGGGTACGTTCTCGCCTTCAGTACAAATTTATGAAAATTTAACACAAAAAGAATGTAAAAAGTTACCAAAGTATCGCAATTTTCAAAGACGACGCTACAACACGCCTCATGCAGGAAAAGTGCTGATGCTGACAGAGATAACTTGATTCTACGACGATATAATAAAGTGATCAATCTTAAATGCACTTATGAAATGCCAACGTATTCATCGGTTGAACTCCAGACATAATGTCAACAATTATGTTGAAAACAATAACCCATACGTGAAAATTATGGCATGTGGGATGTTTTAAACAGCAGACGATGAAGATACCAAAGACAATAATAATGACAGTAGCAATAATAATAATAATAATAATAATAATAATAATAATAATAATAATAACAATAATAATAATAATACAATGGTAATAATAAGTGGTAAGGTGTAATAAGAGGAGATTGGGATTCGCGGGTTTTGGGAAGGTGAGGTTGAGGTGAGGTTGAGCAGCCTCTCACCCCGCCGCTCACGACAGCTCACCTTGCAACTGTTCATCGCTGACCTCCAAACCGCTCCAGCGGTGTGGCAACGGCGGCACCGACAAGCCCAAGCTTTTTCAAAAAAATTACATCACCCGCCGTAGTAATAATTTGTGATACTTGTGTGCAGCAGGCAGTGCCAGCGGTTCATGGGTGAGTATGACGCATTTAACAAGCCCGAAAAGTTTCAAGGCAGAACTGCGGTGAAAAACCTTCAAACTTGAGGCGTTTCTAATGCCCCAAGTAAACACCATCGCGTACATGCACTCACAAGAAGGGAAATAACAAAAAACTACTCCGCGTCAAGAGAAAGCAAGCACACAATTGATCACACGCGCAACTAAATTCTGTTAAGTTCTAATTATCGACAGGATAGTAAAATTAACAAGGTTTCTTCACATAACATATGTGTGATTGACAACTTTCTTGACACATTTATATAATGCGAAGATGAGAATAAAAGAATGGATATTAATACTGAGATTTAAATGTACGTAGTCGTGATTTTCAGACGCTGAAAGAATTCCCAGATCGCAGGTGCTTGTAACTCTTCTTGTTAAAACCTGAGTTAGTAAAATTATATGCAGATTAAGTTAGATTATAAGTGCATTTAACCCTTCTTAACCACAACAAAGTTGTTTCAAAAAGAGAAAGGATAAAAGCACCATTTAGCGAGGAGTTGAGGGAACGCAGGATCTATGCACAAGGTCTATTCCCATACAAGATTCCCTCCGCATAGAAACAGTCACTTAGGAAGTGAGTTTATGAAATAAGATAAAAATTGAAGGAGAAAGTAATATGTGCTGAAAAACAGAACATCAGTGAACCGGAAAAAGATGAACCTTAACAAAAGAAGAACTATTCTATTCCAAGAAAAACTATCTTTCAGTTCTAAATACATGCAGTTCAAAATATTCTACATCACGGAAGAAAAGTATTTCGCTTCAAATCAAGGATGTTTTAGGATAGGAAAAATTCTCAACATCAAGGAGAGAGGGCATATTATCATCTCTTTACCTCAGCTCCCACATTTAAGATTACACAACAACCGACAAATGCACTGACACCCTCTGACTTGAATGTTTATCTTACAGGAAGTGAGTGGGCAAGAAAGAATACTGAACTCCTCTTACGACAGTTATCCGCTTGTGCAGGAACCAGTTCTAGCGTACAAAAGAGCAAAATGCACGAGAAAATCACAGGAACACTTGAATAGCCTAGAGAAATGTAGGTGAGCCCTTAAACTGTCTTAAAAAAGTAGGTGAATCCCAAAACTGCCTCGGAAAAAACGGTGTAATACAATGGTAATAATGGTAATGAAACGGCATCGAGAAAAGTAGGTGGACCCTTATACAGCTTGAAAAAGGTGAACCCTTAAACTGCTTTGGGAAAAGTGTGTGGACCCATATACAGCCATAGAAAAGTGTGCGAGCCCTCAAAGAGCGTCGAGGAAAGTAGATAAACGCTTAAATGAATACGAAAAAGTACCCGAGTGCTGAATACGGTCAAGGCCGAAACAACGGGCTCCAGGTCTGACTCCAGATGGACCTCCAGAATGAGACATGCTTTCTTTGTTTCTCGACTACTTTGAAGAAATATTTCACTTATAAAAATTTGTGCAGCAGATATATATTCATGAATATTGTTCCAAATCATTGGTTTGTTCGTAGACTTTAGTTCGCACAAAACTTTGAGCGAGATCAAGACAGCGGTATAACGAGTGACGAAGTTCTAGTTGAGTGGGTTTCTGGTCATATCGCACATTCCATTTTCTCTTTTTTATTGGGGAAAAAATCGGTTCTTTACAAATTGCCTACCATGTTATCGCGATGAAGGTAACCAACACCTCATAGATATTAGGATTTCTAACACACTAGCCCACATTTTGATAACGGAAGACTTTTAGGCGTGAATTTATAACTTCCCAGAGTGATTTAAAGTCCAGTGAACTTCAAGTTGAATTTGAGTGACAAGAACTCTTAGCACTAAAGCATTAAGAGGACACACTATTCGAATCATGAAATTTGTAAGAAAATATTTTCAAATTAATAATGGAATTTACAAAAATGCCACTTAAATAAGCGTTCATGCATCTTCTTTCGAAACCAAATTAACCACATTTTGATAAAAGGAAATTTCCATCGATTCAATTCCGCAAGGAATGCGAAACAAGCGTTACAAAAGAACATTCAATGAACAAGAAAAACTACAATTTAAGATTTATTTAAATGATCATAGAATATGTTTTCAGGTATTTAAGTTCACTGTGATATTGAAGAGAGTACATAACACAGGCTAGCTCTCTTCGAAATTTCCCTAACGCGTAATAAAAAAAAAATAGAAAACAAACGAAACCATTTTACGAGACTCGGTTCATTCTAAAATAACACCAAAGATGCCGTAAAGCGCGAGCAATCAAGTACAAATCATTGTGTGCCATTCAGCATGAGGCATCAGATCTATTTGATAGCTTATCTGTTTCTTATCCTAGCGCAGCATAAACCTTGAGCTCCTCGCTACTTTCCCACACTTCATGTATCAACAAGAAAGAAATTGCAGCAATTGCCTCAATTGTACAATGGTACAACGTGCGTCATACATCCCACGGAAGCCCGTCGAGCGGCAGTATAAACTACCAAGGAATCGCGAGATCACAGGCGAACTGATGCTTCAATGTGGGCCACCGCGCCGGCCTTCCAACTCACAGATGGATCAGAAGTTCTAGTTTTATATCCCTAATTTTAATTCCCAAGTTAATTTTTGTCTGATTATTGAAGTAACTTTACATAAAAACTACAAAAATAATGTATAATAAGGTAAAAAAATAATATATAATGAGACGGTATATAATGAGTGTAGCTCAAGCAGCCTGCATATCCGTGTAGAGCGCAAGTCCCTGAGATGCGCTGAAGAGCATACCCCTCCAGCGTACCTCCTAAGAGGTTTCATTACCACAAGAGAGGGTCAGTACAGAGCCCTGGTGTCAGATACGAGTCATTTCTGCGACATAACCAAGCTCTTATGACAACACAAAAGTGAATCCAAGAAAACCAAAGCACCATATTAAACAATGAAAACTAACTATAATATGAATAATCAATACGCGAAAATATGGCGAAATGTAGAACGTCCAATCCATGCTACACAATGTATCGTGATTTAGGCGGGAATCAACACATCAGGCCCCGTCAAAAGTTGCCAGTGCACCTTGCACTCGAGAAATTCTGATCACAGCGCACAAAATCACTGTTGTGCTATTCGTACGGGAATGCAAGGGAGGCCTTGACCCTGCGCGCAGCCGCAGGCGGTGAGCAGGAGGCAGTTGGTCAATGCCCACAGCTGCCACGCAAACAATGGCGAAGCAAACGTCAAATTAGCTGGCACCGACTGTGCAGAAACTGGTCCAGATAACGAGCAGACGTCACCTAATGCGAGGTGAAAGTGTACATACACACAAAGGATGAGATAGAAAATGTGGCATAGAAAACAAATACCGCGCAATGGAGATAATAGACATCGAAGACACAGGTGTCAAGGAAAAGGTACTCAATGCAAGAAAAGTAAAAAATGAAGCTAAGACGTGATTTAGACAGCGGAAAGCAAAAGTCGTATAAAAATTCTATTTCAAGTTCAAGAAGTAGTCGGAACAATATCGGAAACCAATAACTGGTTATTTTATAGTAGCCAACGGATCCTATCAGGTAAATCCAAAGCTTCAGTCGTACTTAATGGAGAAAAAAAGGAATAAATCAGTTTGATGCAGTTTAAAATTGCTGCAGGTATTAGGCATAATCACATCGGCGCACTACGAAACATGCTTAAACTTGAAGGTAAAAATTGTAGTAACAGATGCGAGAGACGCTCATTGACCTTGTGGTGACAGGCAGCTGCCCACGCGGTACATGACAAAGAAATAAAAACAAAGGAGCATGACCCTATGACTACCAACAGCAACTTCCTCCGACCACTTGAGCCGAATTGAAGCTTGACAACCAAATGAAATTTTGCTCTATGAGGAGCTTTGCCCCAACTGGAGGATCCGCACAAGTGCCGGTAACCCTCACTGATGCTCAAATGATGGTAAACGTCATTTCGTTCCTACTGTGTCTGCTCCAAAATTTAACGGTACCATTGAGCATACAGATTTGAAGTCTGAAATGAAGCAGACGTCCATACGTTATCAACAGATGGTGTCTTTAGATATATGACTAACTAGGGAAGCTAAGAAATAATACAGACCATGTTTTTTCTTATTGAAAGACTACAATTTATGAGAAAGCGTTGCTAGGCAAGACCGTCTCTGACGAACGCTGTGTCCAAGATACGTTGACAAGCAGAGACGCCGTCTGCTGACCTCCCGACAAGTACTCACTAAAATCGCGAAAAGTTCTCGTAGCCATTGTTCAGAGATAGACAACCTTCATTCCCATGCACGCATGAGGGTACAATAGGTAATCAAGTTCACTAGGTTTAATTTAGTCACTGAGTGAACGCTGAGAATTTCGTTACATGATGACATAAAAGAACGAAACAGCTGTTCGATAGAAACTTGTCAAAATTACAATAAACACACCACTCGTTAAATTTGACAACACACATTGCTCAAGCACGTTATTTAACGAAGAATGATCAATTCAGAAAGAAAAGTTGGAACTGAAATTTCAATTAAAAAAATTTCAAGCGCCAAATTTTTTTGGCGTCCTTCTAAGCTCTCCAGCCACAGCGCGCTGCAGAGCGACGCACGCCTCGAGAGAGCGAAGGTCCAGGACGTGCGATCTGCTGACATTTCGCAGAGCCACACTGAGCAAGTCACACTCAGAGACCGCGTCGTGAAGAAAGAAAGCAGAAAGAAAAGATCTATTTTCAATGCAGATACTACCTTAAACATCATTAGTTTTAAAATGTCATAACATGAAGATCCTTAGTTGATAAACAAAAGCAACACATACAAAGTAAAATTGAAAACGATCAAATGACACGACGAAAATGATCGTAGGCAAAGTTTGATGAAAGCTTTGAATGACAGCGTGCATCTTTTCTTTAAATGCGCTGTGAGAGCGGTTTTGAAGGCCAGTAAATGTAACACGAAGAAATGCAAGCCATTAATTTGCAATTCTTGGTCACTAACATTAGTTCCACCTCTGCAGAGACTTCCTATGAATGATTTGGTATGATCTGTAGAGGTATTTAAGTGGATACAATAAGGTGTGCTAATGTATAACAACGTGTTGATGTATACTAATCGTTCTACTCCTGTTTGAGCAAAAAGATTACGTCTAAATCGTACTAACAATGATATACATCTCACGGAATACCAGCACTGGCAACCTGCGGTGCATACTGAATAGCACTTGATAAAAATTAAAGTTTCAAACAGAATCATGGCTTGTGGACAGGACAGCTAAGCTCCCTGAACCAGCCCAATGGAACATGATCAGAGCGCCGTTATGGGCACGGAAGAGAAATGTGGTCCGCACAGCGATGCTCTCGGCCAGAGCCAGCGATGTTGAGATCACTGGCAGAAAGAGCGTTTCGAAGAGAGGAAGGAGGAAGGCACCATTTAGTACGGAGATAAGGGAATGCGGAATCTATGAAGAAAGGGCATAGAAACAAAAAGTTGAGAAAGATGTTCATGAAACAAGATAAAAGTTGAAGAAAGTATCAAGTGTTTAAAAACAGGACAGTAGTAAACCAAAAAAGGTGGTCCTTAACAAAACAAAACTTATTTCAATAAAAACAAGGCTTACCTAACTCTCAGCGCAGGCCCTCACATTTCCCCCCAGGGAGCGTAATTCCCATAGATACAATAGTTGTATCCCCCTGAGGGGTCTACTAATACATTTTCACCCAATGTTGAGAACGAATGAATCCCTCCCAAATGCGTTCAATCCTGCTTATATCACAATTTTAACAATGTCCACTTTAGGAAACGTGATATGCCAGCCTTAATATTTCGTTATGTGACAACTTAGCCTTCAAAATTACAAGAAATGTCAAGAAATGAGGGAAATAAACAGTGAAGGACAGTGGAATGAAGTCGAAATATTAGCTGTGATGCTGCTTAAGCATAGACAACGGTGGTGATAGAAACCGATAGAAATACTTGCAATAGATTTCAGGAGAAAGCAGGAAATCAAAACAATTCATTAAGTAACAAGAAACACATTGAATGAGTTTGAGTGTTATTATGGGAACTTTACAACTTTAGAGACGGCATTTTGTAAAACAATGGATAAATGTGTAATAAACTAATGAAGATAGAACACGCTAAGCGAGACAGTTGAGCACAACTACACAAGAACGCATGCAATAAGTCAACCTAATTCAGTTCAAGTTGTGCCGAGTTATCACCGCCTGCAGCCACATCTGCGCTTTAAAGCAAACTAAAAAAACGGCACAGAAACCAGTAAAACAAAATAAAGTGTACTGGTGCCAGAATCACAGTAGGCGAACTTATAATCTTTCAAAAGAGGTAATTTCAATTGCAAAAATAATGACGAATGTTCACTCCTAAAGCGCTAAAATGACCGTATTGGCAAGTCAGTAACTCTGCGTTCGGCCTCCTGATACCGGCCTCCTGATACGCCAACCGTTTCCAGCGCTCAACAGACAGTACTCCTGTCATCCGATGTATCTGTACGTACCTGTACGAAAATCCGATCAGATACATCGCTTATTTTAGTGCCTCGATGAACTTTTTAAAAAAACATTTGCGATGAACAACTGTTTTAGCGAAAACTACAGCATTGCTAATATTCAGTCAACATCAGATGAATCGATAGGATTCGAATGACACTTTAAAGAAACTAGGTGTTCTATTATATTGTCCTCGCCATGTATGCCCAGGTCCTTCAACTACTCACCCTTAAATCTAGACTAACTAAGCGCTATAAAACTACTGCACATTTAAAGCGTAAGTCAATCAAACAAGAGTCTTTCAGCGTCAATTTTTGAGCGCTTATTGGATATTGCTCCAACATTATTACCGTTTTCCGCAGAATGCTCCTTGAAATAAATACATTGAATTAACTAAAAACCACCACAAATTTGGTGGGCCAGATGAAGCAAATTTATTTTCTCCGACATTCCACACATCAGTCAGTATCCATTACAGCTAGGTAACGCAAAGCACACGTTTCGATTCAAGCATTTAGGATCGGATGCCGCGACGATTGCATCCTTTGAATGAATGCTGACTTTCCCACGTATGTTGACTGATAGTTGAGCTGCCGTTACCGCGCAACGGGATGTCAGCACTCTTAAGACGGTCTTCCTGTAGCTCTTCACTGGTCCCACACCAACCCCACAATACAGTAAATGTTAGACTGCGGATGCGGCGCGAAACTTGGAAGGTATGCTGATGGGAACAGTTTGCATGCCACCACAAAACGAATCAACTCTAAAGGATTTGTTGTATGATAATTGAGCGACTTGGTATCGCTCAGCAGTAATGGGTAGTCGAGCAATGAGTCTGTAATAGTGATGAGCAACTACATAAAATCAGACAACAGCACCTATACGATGAGCGGAGAAAACACAGGATTTTTAAGGGGCTACCAAGAGCACGATGGGTAACGTCCCACTTCCCAATCTGTTCTATACGTAATGAAACTCCTCGAACTTGCGCCTATAAACTTGAACTTTCCTAAACTCTGGAGCGAGTCCCAGAAGCCCGTGGGCAGATGACGCAGCGGCGGCAGCTTCCCCACGCGGTGTCCTTTTCACGTGCGACGGACGAAGAAGAGGCGGCAGAAGAATAGGAGCAACCGTGACTTGTCGTCTGATGGCTTCACTGGAACTTCATTTCATGCATCGAGAACAAAGACAGTAAACTGAAATTGACTCAACGCCCCAGGATCAACCATTATAGCGCTCGACCGAATACTTCAGTACATCCGCACCACATACCGCAAACAGTGAATATCATTAGTAAAAACTAAGGTTTAAATTGAAAAAGCTAATTTTTAGTGCAGCTCATAGTTTTTTTTTTACGTTAAAACCCAAGAACGGTGATGGCTCTGCGCAAAATATACCAAAAAACAAAACTTAAGCATCCAAAAACCTTTAACATCAACAGAAATCTTACACGTGAGCGTACAATAGAATGCAATAAAAGTAGTATTCACCGTTTCTCGTGCAATACTTTCATCAGATGAGGTCGGCATAACAAATATTTTGAGCGGCAGAAAAAAACAGCGATGAATATGAGGCAATTCGGAGCGGATACGGGACATACATAAACAACCACCATGCGTTGAATGATGTAGACTAGTAAAAAAAACGTGTTGGCAGGATGGTGGAACGTGTTAGCAAGAAAAATAAAGCGAGAGACCACAATTATATTAATTATCCGAGATGGCATGGCATCATTGGAGAACTGTTTCATAACATAACATCATTGGAGAAAAAATTATTATTCCAATTGAGAAACAATGTTAATAAAATATTTTTGCACTGTTGAAAGACAAGAAAATTCTTGAGAAATATTAGCTAAGTAACAAGCCAATTTGAAAATTAAATCCGCATATTGAAAGAAAAAATACCTTCACAGCTTAAAACCAAAACTTGTACACACTTTGAAAAGACTAGACCAAGATACACCTCTAAAGGCGTTCCCTCGCAGAAAAACAACTACAATAATATCACAGAAAAGAATTCGTGAAACTCTGCAATTTATTTGAGCCGCGAAGCCTATGCTAAATTTGCCCAACTAGAAGAGGAAATGACGAGCAAAGAAAGCATGACTGTTGTATTGTTCTTATGGACCGCGCAACCTACTCGGGCAAAGGTTGTCCCCACACAGGAGCCTACAATAATCAGAAGGTCAATGAGAGACACAGGGAGTGCAGGGACGCACTGCAGAGACGGGCAGGGTGAGGAAAGCGTGGTCAACTGACGAGGATCACGTCGGTGACGAACGTTGTTCATTCCAATCAAGCTGATGCACGACATATTGAGCACGAGTTGTGCTCTTCACTAAACAATAATCAGAAAGTCCTTCAAAGCTAAGAGCAGGATTATCATCGGTGATTTGCAAATTAGAGACCAGCAAGACGTTCTTTTGGGAGTAAACAACCAAAATGTCTGGCACTCAGTGGCATCAAAGGAAGAATAAAATGCAAGGAAAGGCGACTGCCCTCAGCATGCATGAAGGCAGAGATATTTATAACAGCAATGGTGGGCTTTAGACGTTGGCGTGGACTTTGTCATGCATTTTCCTCAGATAGATATAAATGAAGCCTGACCATACCAGGTTGTACCTTAGAGCCCTCCTTGGAACAAGTAATGTCTCTGAACGATTGAGAATTACGAGCATGGTTTTCGCTCGCAACACACCTATGGATAATAATTGTTTCGCATCAAATATTCGTTAAAATAACAGTATTTTTTAGATCACGAACATTGCTACGAATTGTCTCAGTTTGACGGCGATAGAATTTAAGGGATAAGAAATCTCAAAAAGACGACTTTGCCAAAAAAAGGGGCATTAATATTAATGGCAGCCAGTTTCACGAGAGCTGCTATAATTGCTGTGTAAGATAAATCGCGTTTGCTGTGTAAGAAATCCCCGCTTTCATAAAAATAATTTGCACGACTATCCAATTTTTACAAAATTTGTTCTGAAGGACAATGCATTCTGAAAACAAAATGCGTAATAACGAAAATTCATGAAATCGAATCATGAAAAATGAGTAAATAATTCTGACACAGCACAAAATGGGCAACGGGTTTTTCCATCCGAGAAAAAAATTCGGTAAAATAACCAATATCTTTATCAATTGAGATATAATGATGCAATTAGAGATTGAGGACTAATAGCTCAGGAAATATACGATAACTTTTCGAACCAACAAAATCAAACAGGGACCTCAGCATTTAACGATCAAGTTCAGCACGAGTTGAACACATTAGAGAAGTTCTGACTGAGAAAATGTACGATAAGAATTGCAAAAGGTATCAGACTCACCTTGCAATTAGGAAGTACAAAAACACGCACGAAACTGGTGGAGCGCGCAAATATTCCGTGGCGCGCAGACCGCAACAATTTTCATAACACATTAACGCGACGACAGTTACGTGTACGGTTTAGCGGAACAATGCACCACGCTCGGCACATTCACACGTGCTTGAGAATTGTCAAAATCTTGCGCAAGCAACGGACCTTAAATTTTAGTGTTGAGACAATCTAAAAGCGAACAGCATATTCACCCCCACGCAGTGTGCGAACTGAACCATGCGGAAATCAGAGAGCAACATTTATGAAGAAGACCCTCATTCTTGACATTCCTTTGAATTTTCGGTGAAAACGATAAAGGATATGCACAGGAGAAAGTTACAAACACAACCACAATCACTGCCGTCTCAAACATTTGGATGCATGAGTAATTTCTGTGTCTGTACCCAAAAGTACGACAGGGTGGCCAGAGAGGCAGATGCCCCAGGTGAAGATTGTCGAGTCGGGAGTTCAGCGCAAGCAAAGCCGGGCAAGCTATACATCACAGCGTGAAGACGGCAGTAAGAGTTTCTAGCTCTCCTACATTCCTAAGAGTAGAAATTGCTCAATTGAGTGAACCTCAACTCAAGGAAACTTTCACTCGCATCGAGCAGTCCAAACAGAAACTCCAATGAACGAATTCCATTTTTTGCGCGGTATACTGCAAGAGCACGCTGCAAACACAAGGGTTCGGAATCCGGCTTTTACTTTCCTGTGCCTATTGTTGAAGTGACTTAACTTCGCTCTGCAATGTGGTCGTTGCGCCTTATTACGTCCGTCTTGCCAGTTTGCATACTCTCAATCGCGCGGGTTCTTCAACACTCAAGCCTATTTCGAAAATTTCTAACAGAAGAAACTCTCGCACTGTTTTGTTACAGAAGCCGAAGAGCTTGAAAAGTTCGAGATTAGTTGAATGTGGTGCAGTTTAAAGCCTCACAGAAGACCTTAACTTCTTAGCGATGACTCTCAGTTACAAATTGTTGAAATGTCTATAGTATTTAATGCTGAAACCGCAGTCATTACACGTAGGCAAGTTTTTGTACTCAATACCAATTACTTCTGTACATTTTACGTGAATAAATCCAATTTTCACTGTGACGAAGAGAAAGTCTGAACTTGAACAAAATAAAGTTTCACTCATTTAAACTGAGCGATGCTTTAATAAATCAGCAGTGAATTGCTCTGATTACATATTAAGATCCGAATACGTAAATTCAAATCTAAGCTTTCTCGCAAATGTGAAATTTCATGACTATATACGACAAAGCAAAAAAACACATTGTGTCAGAACAATAAAAACAACAACAGGAAAACAATACAACGGCACAACGTACCCTATAACTAGCATGCGCATTCGCTGCGTCGATATTGTTAAGGTTCATCAAACCGTTCAGTATAATTTAAAAATCGAAAATATTTTCCGCATCAAGTAACGTGAATCACTTGTTGACGAAATATGAATTACAATGTACACTTCACAGACAAAACCAGCAGGAGTATCCATACTATATTTGCAAAATATGCAGTTCATTATTTACTTTTTACCTGTCTGATTCTTCTCATTCCACCATAGAAAATTAAATATTGTGCGGCATTGAAATCCCACGGAAACATGTGATAAGGACTACCCTCTATTTTGTTCAAATTAGATTGGATGTTAGTTTAAGCCACCCTAACCGCAACAAAGGCGTTTCAAAGAGAGGAAAGAGGAAAGCACCATTTAGTATGGAGATAAGGAAGCGCGGAAATTTTTGCACAAGGTGCATAGGAACAGTAAGTTGAGAAAGAAGTTCATGAAATGAAATGAAAGTTGAAGAAGAAAGTAGTAGGTCCTCAAAAACAGGACTGCAGAGAACCGTGTTTTAAAAAAGATGGTCCCTAACATAACAAAAATATTTCAACAAAAAGAAGGCCTACCTAACTCTTACTTCGAAACTTCACATTTTCCCCCTGGGAGCGCTAATTCACAGAAATACAATAGTTGTATCCCCCTGGGGGGACGCTATTTCGCTTTCATTGATAAGAAATCACAAGTACGACGAAGCCAGAGCACTACTCGCAAGGATATAAATGATATAAAAATAATCACCACGCTCACGAAGCACCTTTACGATGAAGACGGAATGAAACGCGCGACAGAAGTTTTTTTCTAAGAAGAGTCAGGTAAGATAAATTTCAGTAGTAAATACTTAATTGTAGCTCATGTTTTTCGAAGCGCACTCATCACTGGGAATAGAAGAGAACAGGGCCACGTTTTTCGAGCAATTTTGTGTCGCGAGTTATATTATTTTATCTCTTTCACACACAACATGCATTAAACCTGAAGAAATATTCACTTTACTGCAAGAAAAATCAGAAGTTCGAACTAAATTTTAACAACACAATTTTAAACTGAGTTTCAATGTAAAGGCACTACATGCTACAGTAGCTATGATCTTCTGAAGCGGGAAAGCTACAGTTGAGACGATATTTCAGATCGAATGTGTGCGCTGTAGGCAAAGATTATACATCGGAGCGTAAAGCTGTGGAAAAAAGTATTTCAAAGTAGAAAAGCTGTGGTGTTTTAGAGCGTGCAAGCAATACTTAATATGCTATATCAGACCACGGAAGCTTTATTTAAAATGTTATTTCATACTGTGCTAGCCATGCAAAAAATGGCAATGCAGAGTGTACATTGCGCTTAGTGTCGCGTCCCAAAAAGTTGCTTCGGAGTCCCAGTTACAACCCTCCCCCTCCCTTCCTTCCTTCCTTCTTCCACCCGCACTGCAGCACACACAGCCCCGGCGAAGACGCGCCAGCTACGACAGCTCCAAGTGTGGTCACGCAAGGTCCTCCTCAGCTCTCTATAAAATGTCCAATATCGTGATGACTCGTGATGACTCGCGATGACACCACGCGGCTTTCCCGACATGGCTGCGCCAGATCTAGCGAGCACCTGCAGTTGTGCGTGCTGCAGCGCAACCTACGCCTACCCACCGCTGTCTCTTGGTTTGTTTTACGGACCAATAATATATAGATTCGTTTTAACCAAGGCAACTTTCAGAAATGTCACCGTCATCAACGGAACTACAATTAACGTTGACGCTACCATTTCTCTCACTGCTGCATCTAATTTCGTCACACCAGGTACAACCAAGGATGCCACCATTACCACCACCATCTTAAGTGCCATTAGTCATCATCCCACACCTCTGCCACCATAAATAGAAGACCTCGACCACTGCCGCTACAGCTACCGCCTGCTGTACTCCTAGAAAGCCTTGATTCATAAGGCGCTTGATCGCCATATGTTGTAGAAAATCGTGCGTCGCTAAATTCACAAAGGAAAGTTCAACAGAAGCCCAATAAATGACACCTTCTTGCTAAAGAGTAATAGAGTTTATCACAATAGAAATGCTTGATTAATTGGGCTAATAAGGTGTGTTTTGTGGATGAAATAATTCCAACTGAAACTTTAATGAAATGATTAGCATAAACTCAAGGCTAAATTACACATGTTTTTCATGTCAGGCTATCAAAAATTTCGAATTAAAGCTGACAACTTAAGAACACCACAGAGTGAAACTGAAGAAAACATGCAAAATTCAGTGTCGTATCTGATCGAGAAACGCTGAGACACAGAGTAAATTTAACTTTAGAAATGTGAACCTAAAATTGGCCACCACAATCCAAATAGTTTCATTGCGGTTTTCTCCTTTAAAAAGTTTTTTTTTTGACGACTCTATACTGACGGGCTTAACGAAGTAATCGAGAGAAGTCATAAAGAACATCTCAAGTAACCTAACAAGAAGCAAGTGCAGGAATTTTGCGACCCCTGTGCAGGTGGTGGTTGGCGGCTCGGAGAACGGGAGGACAAGCTAACTGAGCTGAGATCTTGAGCAACTTCCTCTCTTTTATCTTCATTGGGTGCCAACAACACGCGACTCGCTGCAGGTTCAACAAGCTGGTAAGCGATTGCATGACCCCGTGTTCCACTGGGCAGGTTATGCGTGCGGGGCATCAGAGGTTATCTCAACAAGCCCCGACCTCAGCGTGATGTAAGGCGCTAACGAGCCACTTCCTGCCAAAAGATTGAAGGTGATGTGGACGGAACCCGTATTGCGCAAGCCGCACCCAGCCCCGGAACAATACTAACGACGCAAATAGTAAATTAAAATTGATATATACCTACCGGCAGTTGGCGCTGCATTCAAAATTGCAGTCACAGTCAACACTCCAAAGCACCACAAAGCGGCTATAAATTGGGGCACATAGAAGTCTCTGGAACTCAACAAATTGGCAATTTCCGACACCTCTTACAATGAAAAAAGCTGGCGTGTGGCGTAATGCTAAGCAATAGACCAAAGCTCGATTGCGATGCCAGGCCTCGAGTTCGGCCGACAGAAGTGCTCTGAGAATTGCTGCTGTCATTCATGCTTCGCTGAGTCACTGTCGGCTTTGAAAAATATTGGAAAGAGTAAAAATAGTACAAATTTCCCTGTAAAAACGGCGGAAAAGTCTCATGTCAAGGTAACAATACGAAATGAAACTTTCTCGTTGAAACAGAAAAGAATACGAAGTAAGATATATTTGTACTCGCTGGTGATAGATATTCTATTCCATTAAAAAACGTTCACGCGACGGAGAGCATTGATTGTGGAGCATCACATTTACGGAAATATATGCAGTCAAAAGAAGAAAAAGACCTACATGAAATAAAGATTTAAAATCCCTGAACTGAACACTCACAGAGATGCGCGGTACTATGTTCATCAATCACCTGAAGGACTGAAACCACAAAATCGTAAAATTCCATCGGCAACAGCGTAAAGTCGCCAGTCACGTGAACTACTATTCCAGTTTCTTAATACCAGTTTACAAGAGAAAATTTCACAAATTTTCAAAACCATGCGAATTAATCGGGAGCCAGTTCACTTACCCGCAGAAGTCATTTGCTCGATGAAGTAGTGGAAAACTACTATTCCAGGTTTGTATTACCAGTTTCTAAAAGAAAATATTACAAATTCTCAAACTAATATGAATTAATCATTAGGCAGTTCACTCACCCGCAGATGTCATTCGCCAGATGAGGTAGTGGAAAACTACTATTCAAGTTTTTAGTATACTATTATTAACTACCATTGCAGTTAGCCACGCCACATATACAAATTTTCAAAAAAATGCAAATTACTCACTAAGTAGTATACTGACCTGCAGAAGTCATTTGCTCGATAAGGTAGTGGAAAACTACTTCTCTAGTTTTTATTACCAGTTTTTAAGAAAAATATCAGAAATTTTCAAAATAAAAATTAATCCCTAGGCAGTGTACTGACCTGCAGAACTCATTTGCTCGATGAGGTAGTGGAAAACTACTTCTCTAGTTTTTATTACCAGTTTTTAAGAAAAATATCAGAAATTTTCAAAATACAAATTAATCCCTAGGCAGTGTACTGACCTGCAGAACTCATTTGCTCGATGAGGTAGTGGAAAACTACTTCTCTAGTTTTTATTACCAGTTTTTAAGAAAAATATCAGAAATTTTCAAAATATAAATAAATCCCTAGGCAGTGTACTGACCTGCAGAACTCATTTGCTCGATGAGGTAATGGGAAAACTACTACTCCAGTTTTTCATTACCACTTTACAAGAGAAAACATTACAAATTCTAAAAATAGTACAAATTAATCACTAGCTAGTGTACTGACCTGCAGAAGTCATTTGCTCGATGAGGTAGTGAAGAGGGCGACTGAGCTCCCGCTCCTCCGCCTGCCCCAGCCCGTAGTCCAGGGCGCTGTACAGCACCCACCCGAGCTCCGCCACCATCTGCACACACAAAAAAGACATTTTTTATATACTGATCAAGCCTGATACATATCAACTTTCACATTGATTTTTCAAATCTCTTATAACTAACACCAGGACGCAATGACGGTTAACCCATTTCCGATACCTGGGTAGAAAGGAGAATTGGGGCTGAGTTCTTCCTTTTCCCAAAGGGAAGAATCACCAGGCGGCACTTCCCCAACGCTCGCTCAGATGCGCTGCTATCTTCACCTCAAATGATGTGCTCATCATCAACGCCTTCAAATCATGACCCGGCAAGGACAATTTCCGCGGCACGTCACAGGTTTAATGACGGCGATTACGAATCAAAATATAAGATCACGCTAAATATTCAACAAAGCTGGATTTATTTACTCGCTAGTAAACAATTAAAGTCATGATTAATGAGACAAAATTTATAACAAATCAGAAGACTGAGAAGAGAGAATGTTACAGCCCAGTATCGCAATATTGAAAGGTTGGAACTATGCTTTCACCAGCAGCACCACAGACTCTGTGCTGCGCAGCGCCCCGCTTCGGCTAAGAGACAATTTCCACACGATTTATCACCAAACTTCGTAAGAGACGCGAACTCGGTCACTTGAAGCTGCGCGACAACTTTTCAAAGCCAGATTTTCATGGCGTCGTTTTTGGACATGCACTGGTCGTAATAATTTCCTAAAAATGGCGTTTCGAGCCAGAGACTGCTGGTTCGCTCTCCCACGACGGGCGGCCGAGGTCACGTCTGAGCGAACTCAACGCCGAAACAAACCCACGTCTCGATCGTGTTTCTACGCACGATCTACGATTCTTACTCTCTAGGGAGAACACAATGAAAATGCAGCCATACTCAGGGTTAATGCATGACTTGCCCCGGGTAAAGCTAAGTGACAAATGTCGACAACACATCAAGTGTGATGTCCATTTCTGAGCGCGGTGCACTTGCTCCCGTTCAACCGACCACGTCTAATGGACAATACATCGCAAAATCGACCATCCGTATCAACCAAAAAAAAATCGTGGGACTATTTCATTAAAAAATTACACGTATTACCATCATTAACAGTCCATTTTTCAAAAGCTATCCTAGAACTGAAACACTAGAAGCCCTGTAAAAAATTTGATGAGTTAATTTTAATGTTTTAGGTTCATTCTTTCGCTAGTTTCAAGCTTACTTCGAAAGCATGACTAAGCGGGATCCGACCGCAAATTTTACGGTAACTTAAACTCCATTCTCTGGGAATTGAACCTTGAACTTGAACCTTGATCGCAATCGTGCTGTAAGCTTGGCCGCCTCAAAATTAAAAAGGTAATTCATTTTGTATCAGAATTTAACGAAGCATGTACAACTTGAAGGGAAGAGTCACGTACGGAGCTGCTCGAAGTCCAGGGAATTTTTGAAACGATTATATGAGTTGAGAAACTCGTGCAAAATAATGCACTTTAACTGAAATTTTCAAAGCATAGTCTAAGTCACCTATAATTTCTAAAACAAATAAAGCTAATAAAGTTTAGTCAGTCGATACTTCCTCTACACGCATTTGCCGCACACTTAAAAATATCAAGAAAGTTAACGAAAACATGAACGTATTGGTACAAAAATAAAATAGAAAACTTTGCACGTTTCAAGATTGAGTCTAATTTTGTATTATCAACGACACTGGTATTTCAATATACGAATGGGACAAACCTCGTCACACCCACTAATAACTCACCAGGTAGCTTAATGTCATGTAATTTGAACACATTTTTTCTGCACAACCAAGCCCACAGTTTCCAATTACAAGAGCCTTCAACATTTTTTCAAAGATGCGCCATGAAAGCTAGGCGGCGAGATATTACCCAACGCGCGTGAGTTCGATGCTAATTAAAACCGTTATCTGAGGAGCACACTCGCAAGAGGGCAGTGATTAAGGGAAGTCGTATCATCAAGTCGCCAAAGGAAGGTCCTGCAGAACTAACGCGCTCGGCACGGGACCACCTAGGAGAGATCAGGCATAAACACGTTCCTTCCTGCACGAGTCTAGCCATCTTAAATATACACAGTATGGGATTCGCACTCCGCAATACAAGAACTAGTAATAGAACAAAATGGAAACTGTGAACTGCAAGCAGAATCACTATCCTAGGAAACGTTGGAGGCAAAAATTCGGGGAATGTAGTCTCGAGAAATCAATCCTCTTCGAAAATCGCAGGAGCCATTCTCTTATCAACACCGGTTTAACTTTCTATCGTAAACTCCATTGCCACCACTCCTGATCGGAGACAGTTCAAAAGATATCAGGCGAAGAAGTCTCGACGAACTGAAGGAGCGGTTAGACTGGTAATGTGGTGTACTGGGGACTGAACGACCACCAGGCAATGTGACAGAGAAGCTGCAGAAATAGGGAGCCGAGATACCGCGAGTAGTATATATCTGGGCACGCCAGTAGAGCAGCGAATATGTGCTCAGTTCAATTAGAATACAATTAAGGTCAATGACATGCCATTAATTGCCAACTTTACGCTATCGCGATGGGATAAAAGATAAAATTAACTGAGAAAAGGCCAGCATAGAATCGAAAAAAGATGAGTAATGAAGTATCAACCATATTCTATTTCAACAGAAAAAAGGCCTACTTAAACTTCATCTCGGAGCCTCACGTTTTCCCTAGAGAGCTCTAACCCAGGTAGAACACAGAACCTTGAAAATGCACCAGAGATACCAGAAAATCCGCAATAAATAACTCGTAACCTCGCAACGAAGAGTTTGGCTTTAGAATAGATCTCACTTATCAGGAATCATCTTCATTCCAAGCTTAGCGTTAGCGAAACAGCTACTCACTGATACGAACTAACAATGCATGTAGAACAGCCATTGTAGAACCTTTCATCTATCATTGACCCCCCTCGGTTTTATGTATTTGCATTAAGTACATAAGGCCAAAATTTACCGCAACCAGGGGTAAATTTACCCCTGGCAGAAAACCTCTGCTTTAGAAGACCTACACCAGAGGGTCCCACATCTTGCAGACCCGCTGGTGCAGATCGCACCTGCGACAGACGAAGCAGATCGCCTCACCAGCTCCGGCGTCACGGCGGTGAGCTCCCCACATACACAACACACTCCCTCCAGGAAGACACGACTGCTAGGCGTCCTCACACTGAGAACAACGGAAACAGTTTGTCCCACAAATTATTGTTAGTTCCGTCTCCCCAGTGTGGTTGAAAAATATCTGACCGGTAGCGATGGAATATAGTAGAGTGTGGAGCACCCACATTCGGCACGATTTAAAGGGTGCGAAACAGAAATTTTGCTGCTCGGTTAAAATGAATCAATGCCAAGAAATATCGACATCACGCACTCCTCAATATTTCTGCTCAGTAGGGAAACTTATCATCACAAAAATATTGAAGAAGAATCGAGAATTTTAGGAGGTTCGTTCAAGTTCTGGGCGTGATACAATTTTAAAAATTACTAATCAAATTCCAGTGTTACCGATGAACAAAATTCGGAGGTAAAGAACAATAACTCAGGATTTAAGCGACATGAGTACAATCGCGAATACGAGCACTCAAGATCACGAGGTCTCGCGGTTCTTTTCATCAGATCTCTAAGCTCACCGTAATGTTGCAACTAACATTTGCCAGTGAATCGAAAATAATCATCAAACCAACCAACTTACCAGCATGACTCACGAAAGCACAGTTACTACGGGAGTTTTTAAGAAGTGACTGAGTCACAATTTGACCCATCATAAACTCTAGCTCGCTAAAATTAAAAAAAAAACTCGGAGCTGGACCGAAGGCAGTCATTATTTGGTGGTAAATGATAGAGAAGTATTTAATTAGATAGGGTATTATTTAATTAGAGAGATATGAAAGGAGACTGATTACGTACTTCGGTATCATGAAAGAAGTGAAAGAATGCATACGCGTAAAAGCAAAGGGCAAACGTTATAACTAAGGAGCCATAAGAAAGTACCTCCAAAAAGGTCGCGCACGTTCCTCTGCAACTGAATCCATCGGAGAAAGGAGAAAAAGACGTGGAAATATGATGAGGGTTTCAGAATGCTGTAGAGCGCAAAAGTCAAAAGGAACGAGAGGCTGTTTTCAATGCAATTTGCAATGCATGAATACTTTCAAAACGGTCAAGGTTCACAAAAACAAGGATCAGTATTCCTCTACACAAAGAGGTCTAATTATGAATGCTAGCATCTGAACTTCAATAAAATATCGGAACAGAAATGAAGGAAGGAGAACACAAGCATCAACAAAGGAGGGGTCGACCGGTCAGGTCCACGCGATGCACCGCCATCCGTCCACTCCTGGGACACGTCTTTGTTGCCCGCACAACTCCCGCTTTGTTGCGGCAGCGAAAAATCAATGCCTCTCACTTACAGGGTTCGCTGTGATTCAAAGATTATCTTATCTAGCGCCTGCTCGAGTGAGGGACTCCATGCTAGATGAAGGAACCCGGAAAATTCCGCTGAGATACTTTCACAAAAATTATGCATCTTCACATTTAATCCTTTATCCAAACTAATTTACAACAATAATTTCGTCAATAAGAAAATTAATGCAAAAAATTGAAGTAATTTTATACAGCGCAAAGCTTTTCGCTGTTCTAAGTTGAAAAGCAACCAGTACTCGCAGAAATTTTCGACATAAGCTCAAGATTGTGCGATGCGATCTCGGTCGTACGACAGGAAGATGAGGACACACACATTACGCGTCGATCTCGTTACACCTCGTTTTCTGCTAGCCAGATTTTTTTAATTTTTAATTAATGCTAGTGCCTATCCTGCTGACTTTAGCGGCCTAGTCAGGCCCTCTGAGTAGCGCAACTTCATCCCCTCGTTACGATGGCAGAAGTGAAGAGCCTAGAAGCTCAGTTGCATTTTAGGCTTTGACGAATGAATTGGCGCCTAAACAAACGCCACGTTTTTGGACAGAAAACTTGAAAAAAGCTTTAACTTCAAGCCTTTATTACGAAACACACAAGAGACATCAAACTGAAGTGGTCCGGCGGAAGAAGCGTGTGTTTGCTTGAACATAGAATAAAGACAAATAAATTTGTAAGAGCTCAAAGATAATTAAAAATATTGCATCAGTCTCTATGTTATCAAAAAATCAACCAATACTATAATACCAATAAAGGCTTCTGATGTGAGAAAATAATCGGTTACACAAGACGCAAGGAATTAATGTTACTAAATGAAAATTTATTTTATCAATAAATAAATGTTCTTACACAACGCCAAACCAAATTTAATCCATGAAATCTTGGTGTTCTGTATAAACAAATAAAAGTGATCAAAAAAAGTGTTCTAAGCTTAGATTAGTTGTCATGAACTGAAAGAAATACTGCAACATACTACACTTTACACATTACCAACTAAACAACCTCACCTTTGTTTGAATGGACTATCAAGAATCTGAATGGATGGCACTCCGACGCCAGACTCGTTATTTATATTTCAACCTAACCCTTCAGTATGTTTCTACACCAACGAGTGATGAGCTGAGTGAGAAGTCAACAAAAAACGTCGATTTCGCGAATTCAATTTCATTCTCATTTTGCAACAAGAAGTATCTTTTTCTGGAGTTCGGAGAAGGTACGCAGAAGTTGAGCATTACGGCTTCTGTGGGAATCGGAGATGCTTGTGATTTTCACTTAAAGAAGAGAAAAATATTATTGAACCCAAAATTTCAACTGAGAATCAAGGTCATCATGGCCTTGATTGTCATGGTCAAACTGAGGTGCGCTTACTGGTAAGTGCATGTTATCAACACCCGGATACAACTCAAAACAATTTATTGGAATAAAGTTCTCAGTCATTAAACTGTGATCTAAATAGAAGCACTATCTGTTTCCATAATAAAACACCGTCCCAGCGCCTTCCTGTCTAAACTTCATGAACGTTTTTCCGAACAGTCATACTGGTGATAAGATACCAAGTAATGTAGTCCTTCTCACAGCTGCAGTCTCAAGGCGATAAGCTACAACAGTTTCAGCACGCGGGTAGTCTACAGTCATGTAGCGCTGTCAAACGAGAGACAGAGAACAGTACTCAGCTGCGAGTAGCAGATGTTGTTAATTAGGAATATCAAAAATTTACATATATGTCTGCCGGAGAGTAATTATTTAAAAATTAGAAGACGAGGGAAAGAGATGCGGGGAATTGACTAAATGTTAAATTCCTTGAATATTAATTCTTAATTGGTGAGAACTTATGAACTCTAACAAATGAAAAAAAGTCATAAACTCTAATCTCAATTGATTAGATAAGTTGGTTGAAGCCTCACTAACCGCAATAAAGGTGTTCCAAAGGGAAGAAAGATGGAACCACCATTTAGTATGGAGTTGAAGGGAATACCAAATCTATGCCAAAGATGTGTTTCACACAAGATCCCTGGGTATTAAAACATTAAAGTTAGGAAGTAAGATTGGAAAACATGATAAAAGTTAAAGAAAGTAGTAGGTGCTGAAAACAGGATAGAAGTGAACCGAAAAAAGTTATCTATTACAAAACCAAACACCTATTCCATTCCAACGAAAAAAAAGACCTACATAACAATAAGCTCAGGACCTTACATCTTCCCTCACTGAGCGCAAATTCCAAAGGTACAATAATTGTATCCCGTTGAGGGGGATTTCAACCGATCTACAATGCGTCTCTTTATACTCAAAACTGTAGATATGATCTAAATTATGACAATCTAGAAAACATAGATTCCCAGGTAACAAATCAAAAACCCAATTTTTATCATTTCGTTTTTATCATTTCGATCGATATTTCCTCGGCTAAAAATATGGTAGGTGGGCATCCGTGACTTCCTACGCTATTATATGCTAGCCCCCAATGAAGGGGTGGCATTGCCCTCAGCCAGCGGTGATGCGCCTTCCATTCCGCGAGCTAGATAGAAAAAGTAGTCCTTTTACGGCCAAAATTCTCGATTTGGAGTTTCTTTGATTAAATTAAATCATATTAAATTAAATCATATTGAACCCTCAGCGTCTGTCAACTTTGAAGAGTTGTCAGATGCCGAGCATTCTTCTTAGACCCCAAACACTGAGAGATTTCATTAAAAAAATGAGAACTTTGGCCAGTAAAAGGCCACCAAGCCCACCATCTCAACCCTGCCTCGCCCTGCCCGGGCACCGGGGCAGGCATTAAGCAAGTATCTTAGGCTGGTTAAGACGTTCAGTTATCAGGCTGTAATTTATTGCGGACATGCCTGCGCGACAGCTGACGCGGGGACAACAACCTCCAGCATCTGAGAACTGTCACAGCGCTGGGAGCTGAGGAGGTGATACGGAGCTCGCCAAAATTGAACCGAGCAGCAACTCGAAACATACCTCAGTTCCGAAAATCGAATTCATGTTTCACAAGAAACCAGTCAATGACTGTGAATGACCATGAAGGTTAAGGATGAGCAATAGAAGTTATACTTCTAAATTTAGAAATTTTAGGTTAAGAAGCTAAGTAAAGCTTACCAAAGATCAGTACTATAAAGTATCGCATGGTAAAGACGCGACTGGATTAAGTTTAAAAGATAAGAGATGGAACTTTTACAGAATTGCCACACATAAAAAAAGACGATCTTAGTTATCAATCAAAAAAATTTCCACAAAATAAAAATCAGCAGAGAACAAGACCCCAAAAGCCCAGTTTGCAATCACAAAAGGTGCCAAGATTGTGAGGAAATAGCAGCAGGCTAAACGGCTGAGGCGGTCACCGGTGGAATGTGGCGAGCTTCTGATCGCTCAGCTAAGTAACAGCACGGTCAGGTGCAACAAAAACATAAGTAACAGTATAGTCAGGCGCACAAACTAGAACGAACAAAAGTTCGAGTCTCGACATAAAAACAGTCTCCTCATATGCTCAGGCCCGGAGATACGCTCTCAGATTTATAAGAATAAGAAAGGAAAAAGACGTTCTAAATGGAATCAGGAGCCAAAATTCTGCCTCGTTTGATAAAAAGTTCCCTGCATCATAGAACAGATTAGATTGGATGTTAGTGTAATTCTCCCTAACCGCAGCAAAGGCGTTCCAAAGAGAGGAAAGCCCCATATAATGTGAAGTTAAAGGTTCGCGAAATCTATGCAGAAGGTGTATAGAAACAGTAAGCTGTGAAAGAAATATACGAAACAAAATAGAAGTTGAAGAATAAAGTAGTAGGTGCTGAAAATCTTGACAACAGTGAACCGAAAAAAAGTTGGTCAGTAACAAAAAAAAATCTATTCTATTTCAACAAAAGGAAGACCTACCTAACCTTTAGCTCGGGACCTCATATTTTTACCCTTGGGTGCGCTAATTTCTATAGTTACTGCATTACTGAAAAAAAATCAAAAGAAAAGCATGTAAATTTGTTTGTGCGAATCATTTCAGGTAAAAAGTAGTCGCTTAAAGTAATAAATCAAACCCGATTAGCAAGATTTAACGAAAAATCGCCAGCAAGATAAATTCTCACTATAAGGAACTACAACATGATTCGTGAAGTGACATATGATATTTTCTTATTAAAGATATGCGCTTACTGCACTGAAGACATTCGATCAAATTCTTGAAAACAGATATTAAATATCTCTACCGATAATATTAAATAGTTCTCCTATCAACAATAAAAACTAAGCGGAAATGTTAGTGTACTAAACCAATTATAGAATAAAATTTATTATAATACTCTCAGGTATGTATCCCACTTGAACAAAACATAAACTGACTCCAACTTTCGCGATAACAATATAGTCGAAAATTATTTGAAGCGCAATTTTTCAAGAGAAGGTGCGTTTTAAAAACATCGCAGTACATATAGCTGTTTCACACCGAAAGTTATCGTCGCGCAAGTCTTCGGTAAGCCAAAGAAACCCACGTGGCTGGAACAACACGAGCACGCCACATTCTCTGCCTCGTCACAACCTACATACGTCAGAGCACAAGCCTCCCTGCACGAGGTGAGCGAGTACAGCAGGGGACACGGTAGCAGAACCAGAGGGAAGATGGGAAGCATGACCTGTTCTGGCCGGAGAGGTCAGGCGGTGCGGTATGAGGAAGTGAGATGGACGCGCGAGGCAGGATGGACTCCAGAGCCAGGGCGGTGACGGGCGTCAAGAGGTGAAGGGTGACAGAAGCCCCGGATGACTAGCGTAAATCTCGTATAAACCTTCCTACAGGAGGTCAGGCTCCAAATATAGACGGGAAATATAATATGAATTTGCACGATGGAAGTAACAATATTTTAGGCATGAATACTACCGAAAATAACAACAGAGGGGCAGAGCTTACAATACTTTCATTTAATTTGATTATTTATAAGCCTGAATTCCATAACCTAGAACTGAAAATGAGTTATAATCTCCAAGTGATAATCTGGATAACGCTGTAATCAATATACTTCCGTTATATTACATAAGCGAAGCATGGCTGCCTCGTCACAAATACTGTTCCTAACGATAATGCTCAAAACGTGGTCAAATAATACCTGAAATACACGCAAAATAAAGCAACAGCATGCTAACAAAGCGCAAGTTGGCTCTGAGCATAATCATGCGGGAAAACATGACCGAAGTTAGCCAATACAGTGCAACAGATAGGGAAAGATCACACTTATGAACAGGACAAGAGCGTCACGGTGGAAACAAGTTACAAAATGAGAATCTGCTCAGGAATGCACTGAAAGTTCAGGTGAAGATGCGTGCACAAACGGGCAGGGCAGACTCAGTGAACGAAAGGGACTGTGAGCAAGCGGAAAACGAAGTGAAATGTAAGGGCGATGCTGCATAGTGACGGTTGTCAACGGGAACCACAACTTTAATCACTTAAAAAAAAATCGGCAAAAATTAAGTAGACGGCTTGAAAGAGAATAGAGGTGAAACAAATTAACAAAAAAACAGCAAACATCAACGAGTGAAAGAAGTAATGTATGTGTCTTGAGGGAACGGTTTGCAGTCACTGTAGAAATAGCAAGGTAGTAAGTAACCGTGAACGTGTGGACCAAAAAATAAAAGGACATTAAGTCACCGCGCGTAGATATGCAAACGCAGCGGGAAGTAGATGAGACTCGGAAAGTGAGGTAGAACTGCATTGCGAGGAAGTGGAAAAAAGCGTGGAGCGTAGAAGTGGAAAAAAGTGTGGAGCGTAGAAGTGGGTGGAAATGAGAAGCGGAAAAGCGGGTGGAAGCGAAGAGAGAGGAAGTGAATGGAAGTGAAGGGTGAGGAAGTGAGTGGAAGTGAAGGGTGAGGAAGTGAGTGGAAATGAAGAGAGAGGAAGTGAGTGAAAGCGAGGAGTGAGGAAGTGAGTGGAAATGAAGAGTGAGGAAGTGAGTGGAAATGAAGAGTGAGGAAGTGAGTGGAAATGAAGAGTGAGGAAGTGAGTGGAAATGAAGAGTGAGGAAGTGAGTGGAAATGAAGAGTGAGGAAGTGTGTGGAAATGAAGAGTGAGGAAGTGTGTGGAAATGAAGAGTGAGGAAGTGTGTGGAAATGAAGAGTAAGGAAGTGAGTGGAAATGAAGAGTGAGGAAGTGAGTGGAAATGAAGAGTGAGGAAGTGAGTGGAAATGAAGAGTGAGGAAGTGAGTGGAAATGAAGAGTGAGGAAGTGAGTGGAAGCGAGGAGTGGAGAAGTGGGTGGAAGCGAGGAGTGGAGAAGTGGGTGGAAGCGAGGAGTGGAGAAGTGGGTGGATGCGAAGAGAGGAAGTGGGTGGAAGCGTGGAGTGAGGAAGTGCCAGGAATTGAGGAGACGGCGAGTGACTCATGCACAGGTGAAGCCGTTGAAAGTGACCTGACCGCCAGCCCGCCCCTGCTTTCCAGCGCTCGAAAGCAGCAGGAGTACGTCCACCTTCGCTCACGGCCTCCACTGCAGCGCCCTGAAGCCCTCGCTAGGTCATCATTCTAACAAACTTCCAACAGCGATAACGTGAGTTCCTCTTTGATCAACGTCTCACTTAAATAGAGTTCATTTTTAATGGTATTTTAAAGAAATGTTTCTGATGGGGAAGTATTCATCGGGAATTTTTCAGGTACAGGCGCAGTATAGGACGTAAGCGTGTAACGCGTACGGTTTGACATGTTAAGTGCGTGTGAAATATTTACGCGCACAACGGCTTGCTTGCATCATGCACGGAGAATGTGGTTCGCGTCCCGCCACCAAGAACCAGAGAGAGGGAGCAGGAAAACGTGCACCAGCAAATTTTTACGGCGAGAAATGTTGACCTGCAGCGAAAAAACGCTAGCATTGCGACGAAAAGCGCGAAATAAATTGGAATATAAAGCATTGAACAAGCACTTTCACGAGCGCTGCAGAGATGGCAAGACGAAGAGAAGTACCGGAAATAATGTGCAATAGTGTTTGTTGCACGTACATCGGAAAATAAAAATGAGGGAAATACCTAAAAACAAACGGAGAATTGCATTAAACAATTCGAGACTATTTGGCGAATAACAGCACAAAATGCCATGACCTCTATTTTTAGAGCAAGCGATGAAAGTACGACAGACAGAACACATTTTTCTGGCAGACAGTAAAAATTCCCCGAATAAAAAATGTATTTCTCCTTTCGAGAGAAAATTAAGTAGCGAGATAACCACACGTGTGGAATGCAAGAAATTGTACAGGTATCATTGAACTTGCCATTCAATAATCAGCTGTTCAGTGAAATGTAAAAATTAACCGCGCAGTGAACAACATAAGCGCACTCCGTAATAACAAGATAAACGCGACACCTCGAACACCATGACAAGGCTTCCTCTCGTATATACTTCGTCAATTCCAACACAGCATCCGTTCCTCTGAAATGAAAACCGCCTGAGCGCCCGTCAGAGTCGTCTTCTCTGCCAGTAAGTGACAACTAAAGCTCAAAGGCTTTAATTTTTTGTCCACAGGTGTCAGCTGCAATTCCATTCGCTGTCATCTGGAGTCAACCTCCAGTTCAACTTTAGTTCAGTTTCGACAGACGGGAAGAATTCGCTCAAGTGCTTGGTCATTTGCCCGCGTATTCAGGCTTTGAGAAAAATGTCGCTGATGATCAAGAATTTAAGCGAAGAGAGGGGTTGTGATCGCTCTCAACCGTCGTATTCATATCACTCTCAGAGGGGACCTCACGATGCAACAATATTCTCAAAAGCAGCAGCTCGCGAAAGGTGGCAGTTCACGTCACACAACTTTTCCACTTCTTTGTCGTATAAATAAATACATGCTTATTCTTTTTAATCAACCTGAAGAAAATCAATTGACAACAACGGCTCCGGCCCTCTAAATGCAGAGCACTAAAATCAAAACTCGTAGAAATTTTTCAGGCTTGGATAAACTTCATAACATATCCGCAGTCATGAAAATTATAATGATACTCTATTATTGTTCACAGTTACAAGAGGGGAAAAAAGCAAAAGGCTCAACCCACACAAAAAAGACACGAACCTAAAAATTTTCAAATAATACAGCTCTTATTTTTCGTCCATGTTAATAAAACATTTGGCTAGACGAATACGTTAAAGAACGCGCGTGGAAATTGAGAAGCTGAGCAGCTCACTGCTGAACTGTTGCAGCCGTAACACATCTCGTCGACCACTCCTGTTCTCTCCATGAGAATTCTTTTGACCGGCAACGCCGTTCGTAGTTAGCAAGTCAAACGTGTCTCGAGATAAGACTGGGCATAGCAGCTCACTTTTATGTTCGGAGATTTTTGTGGCAATGACAAAACGAGCGAGACGACGGGGAAAAATTCGGCACGATACTACGGGGAAGTCATTCGCGTCTTTAACAGGCTACACTTGCAGAAAAGTCAAACTATTCAGCCAACTACCAATTCACTGAATGTTTTGTTGTGTTTCAGAGACCAAAAATGTCCAGGTTTTGATTTGACGTTTACTGCAATTGATGTACGAGGCTAAGAGCAATAAATTGAAAGGTCACAGATGACTGTAAGAGTAATCTATTCTTATTCAACGAAACCTATGAGCAGTGCAATAGTTCGACCTAAAAATATAGGAGCTGATTTTGCAACATCAGCGATGGAAATCAGCATCGCTGGAATGTCACTGCCCATCATAAATTCTCAGTGCCTGTCAAGGAACGAGAGATCCGTTACGGTCAAGCTCCCTGCCATGTTTCTTTATCTTCAAAAATAAAACTTTCAGCAGAGTCACCTGATCCCGAACAAGTCCCCGTGTGATGCATTTCTCTCCGCTCTTAGATCTCGGGGGTGAGCACGTGATATCTAAGTACGATAATGCTGTAGTGTTCGGTCTGATATCCTTCACTCAAATACACTTCGCAAATAATTTGATAGAACGGAACGACGAAAACGGCATTCGTAGAAGTATAATATATGTAGATATATCCATTCTGACAATGGAGAGCGATAATTCATCTGAATATTAAATGTTTTCATACGTATAAAATGACAATAAATTCTTCCAGATCTACAGTAAGACGTTCAGTCCTTGAAGACCGTCGTGACGTTAGGACCACTTAATGCACTGAGAGACGATAAGACGAACAACAACAGTTGAGCTCAAGTATGGCGAACGATGTATGAACTTAGACTCCCGAAGGAAATGAACAACTCGAAGGAGGCTAAATCGTGAACCGGAGCTAGCACAGATTGCCATTTAAAGAAAAAGACTAACGTGTGTTTGTGGACACTCTGGCATGACCCGAACGAAAGTGTCGTTCCCGTGTAACGGCATCTAGGAATGTCTACACAGGAGGATTCGCAACAGAAATTAACAGAATTAACAGAACAGCACCACAGAAATCAACAATCAGCAGTAACTAATTTTCACTATGACAAAATATTGAAAAATAAATGGCTGAAAAATAAAGAAGGATAATGAATAAATAAAAAATGAGAACTTGAGAAACAATAGCTCGCGCAGACGCGAATTCGACTGCCTATGATGCGAAAGTGACACATGCAGCTCTGGGCTGCTCCTCGGCGTTCGCTGCCATCTCTGCCTTTACGACCGCTTTTTACAATGCCGAAGCTAATGTTTTACGATTAAATGAATTACGATGATGAGGGAAGCTCCTTACGTCACTCAACTCGTGAACTGAGACCGTGACCGAGGAGCGGAGATGCTTGACTTGATAGGTCACGTGCTGATCTCAATCACACCGCTGGAAAGGAGGGCCCCTCATCTCTTGTCGACTGCTTGGTTTCAAATAAAACGCTGCAGCTGACAAATTCAGCAACTTTGAGGTAAGATGATGTCAGAGCTCCAGAGTCTTAAACCTTCTGGCAATATCAACCGAAAAAGACGGCAGCGATCTTGGTGCTTTGAGTGCAGCCCTGTTTACAATATACAATCTGACGTAATTAGCCTCGGGCGGTCTACTTAAAATGCAGAAGTAACTTCTGAAGTTTTATATTTTACAGTTGAATTTCACAGAAGTTTCTTCATGTATAAAGCACCAGATGAAATAACTTCAGCATTTCTAAACGCATGAACCAATTAAAAACGTACTTGAAATCCCTCGACATTGCAGTACGAACGACAGAGCAATGACGCGGAATAGCGATGTTGAAAGACATTATGTATGCACAGCGCGCTCGGTGTCAAGGTGGACCGCAAGTTTGCCAGGCATTGCAATTGCTTCAGACGCTTCATTGATTTGCAGACGAGCAAAGGAATGAGGTTACGATGCTTCACGGCAAGTGCGAGTACACTACGGGCAGTTAAACAGCTAGGCATAGAAAATACTTCGCTTTTATGAAGCATGAACCTTACGAAACTTGGTTTCAAGATTACATTCCATACGAATAAAGGAAACAACGGTAAACACTCTAAGTTTTTCGCGACAATGTGTATGTTAGTATTTCTTTAATGGAAAATTTGGAACAAATATAGCGGCAGGTGTTATTGATTAAAGAGCTTAAAGGGTGACGATGTAAAGAATTTTTTTCGAGACTATTTGCATTCAATCTGAAGTCAAAACAGAAAATTGCAACTGACGCGAGGGATGATAGTAAATTTTACAGGGTTTTGGAGTTACAAGTTTATACCTCTGCAAGGGAAATATTCATGAAAAAATATCACAGGTACAACAGTAAGATACATTCACTTTTATTGCATTACGAACAAAATGAAAGGACTACCTAAACACGTCCGTGCACACGACTTAAAGGTTATTTTGCCAATAGAACATTTAGTATTCACTGAATCAAAAGACTAGACCAAACAAGTTTAAGCCACCCTGCCTTACCAAAAATAAGATGAATACTAAACAACCCTTCGACACTGCACCTAGAAGAAAGCAAGAAATTAGACCACAGCCACACAACGGACTTCTAAGAAGAAGCGACCTGGTGGGCACAAACATCCATGCAGCTAAATCGCCACAACGAAGGTCGACAAGACCCAGTTATCTAATAGAGAAGAGCTCCCGTCACCGCAAATCGCTCCAATCCATCAAAAGAAAATCGCAGATGGAGACAGTGAATTTGCGAAAATGAAACGCGCTCGTTTGATCTTACTGCCCAACCTTCGTTAAGTGTGATCAGAGAGAGCGAATTGAATCTAATAGTCCTGTTCCTGTCGATCCCAAAGTTACTCATCATCCCAAGCAGGCTTCAACTTGCGCCGATGAAAATTAGTCCCTGCTATTCAACTAATAATGATGCTTAAACGAAGTTCTTAATAGCAAGAAATAACTGGAAGAAATATCTATTCGTAGAAGTTGAAGTTCGCATAAGATGGTATATCGTACAACTCTGGGATCGACTGTATTACTATACTAGCGTTCCCTACACAGCCTGATCATTTCACTTGAGTTTTCTTTAATGAGATTAAGATAAGTGCACAATGAGTGCAACTCGACCATTTCAAAATAAAGCACAAATTCTACTGCAAGCCAATTGGAACATATTTTGAGGATGCTTTTGATTGTCTTAAACCTAATGGTATATACAAGTTCCAACGACGTCGATATGATTTCTCAGTAAAACTACAAAGGGAAATTAAATCAAGACGGACGTACAAGTTAGGTTCCGCAACAGACCCTGAGACAATCACCTCCATCCCTCAGTAATTCGAAGTCTCCTTGAATAATAAAGCCTAGTGTTATCATGCAATTTAAATCTGCACCCCCGTCGTCATGACCTTTCGATTGCAGCAGCGATGATGATGCATACGAATGTTTAATTCGAAAGTAAATAGATTATAACAGAAGCAGGATCATACATTGAATGAAATCATACTATGCTGACTAATGAGCTCACCAATATCAGTAGTTTTACCGCAAACATTACGTACATTCGTAAAAATTCTGTCTCATTTCAAAACCTCGAGTCAACGTACATTCACCACAGAACTTACTCGCTGCATGCCCAGATCAATAAACTATAACTCATCAGAATCGATTGCATGTACTGAACGATGAGTGCATCAAAGAAAAGAGATTACGAAAGCGACGATAAGATCACGGTGAATGTGCGGCAGGGGAAATTCGGGCGCACGATGACACGAGCAAGTGGCAGCCAGATCTGGTCCCAGTCACATTCCGTGCAGCCACAGGGGCAGCGGCAGCCGGCCACGATTACGAGCACCATCGACACTTTCACTGCAGCCATCACGGGTGCAGATACAGCGCAGATTTAACAAGCTACACATGTCCTGCGAGGGAGTTGTACGAGTTAAGAATATGCAGCAATGGAAGTATGCCCACAAAATTGCAGCTATGTAAGCTGAATATTAACTAGTTTATTTATTAGTCCCATTGCAAGATTACCAGTTTCCCGCAAAATAACCATTCCAGATGAGTACTCAGGCAAGTCTCAATTAATGCAAAAATGTACATTAACAAGTTTCCAAGCCTCATCCCCTCCAGAAAAAATAGAAAATATGACAAACTAAGAAAGTGCTCTATTTTTTGGAAAAATTTGTAGAGTAACAGACATGGCGTACCTATCAATTATGCGCTCACCAGCAGTAGCGAACACAAATAGAAATTAATGAGAAAATACATTCGAGAACATAAAAAATCGAGTTATCTAGGATTTTCACTACGAAAGAACTAATTCACAACAACTGTCATCGACCGCAGACGTTTTCCATTGTATTTCGAAACGGACTGCTGAGGCTTGGATCACTTAAAGTGAAGCCTGAAACAAAATAACGAAAAAAATGGTCCGGGAAGTAAATGCTTGAGTTACCAAATTAGCAGAGACTCGAACTACTAAAGCGTTCATGAAACGCTCCAATGACTTAAGGCAAGCATGTTACAACTCTTCCCGACTTAGGGTCAGAGGAAACCCTTGATTAAAAATTACATGGAGTTTAGCCCAAGAAACGAGATTGCGTATGGAGGGGCGACAGGTCACCTTATGATGCGGGCCGGTAAGAGATAAACGAAATTAAAGCTGCATTCTTGACAGGCTTGGCGTCGTAGTCACAATATACGTGCGAACGCTGAGTGGGGGATCCAAATATCTTCCATTTCACAATAATAATGACGAAAGAATGAAATGATTTGATGACAAAAATGGTTCAAAATTTTCAAGTTTTTCTTATCATGTGAGATAGGAATATAAGACAGTTTTCGCAAGAAAACTTAGTTTTAATATATTAGAAGAGAACTGTAGAACTTCTCGTACAACTGATTAATTCTTCAAGATAAAAGTTGAAGAATAAATAGTAGGTGCTGAAAAACGGGACAGCAGTGAACCGAAAAAAGGTGGTCCTTAACAAAACAAACAATTTGAACAAAAAGAAGGCCTACCTATCTGTAAGCTTGGAATCTCAGATATTTCCCATGGGATTTCTTTCATCCTAATATTTCTTTGTGATGACACTCACGTATAGCTTTGCTCAATAAGGTGCCTCATCAACAGAAAAATTATTTTCTGTAGTAGTTTCGAGACCAGGATTAATGTTTAGTAAACTTTTAAAAATTCCACTTCATACTTCACAGAGAGAACTCAGAACTCGGCACACCAGGTAAGGTAATCAAAACACGATAGCGGTTTCCCAATCAAACAGCGCTAATATTTTTTCGTAGTCTCATTTAATTGGCACGACTTGAGTTAATCATTTTTTGACGGTGTTCACGTAACGGGACGACGGAAGGCAAGAAATTTGGGAGAACTGTGCGACTGTAAAGTCACGCGCGTCAGTCCGTTCCGCTGCATCTGATTTGCGATCTGAACTCCTCGAGACATCTCCGCGTCGCCTTATGTCCGCAACTCAGGCAGAAAATTGGCTGCGCCCTTGTCTTACCCTCCGACCCGGCGCTCTCAAAACGCTGTAGGGATATTCCTCGCATCTTTTTAAAAGGATTTGAAAGCAGTGCATAAATTTTGTTTGCAGTCGATTACAGAAAAATGGAATTTCTACCTCGCCGTGTCTTCTACACATTTCTAGTCCGCGTTTCAATTAAGAGCATTGAAAAAATTGCAACACACCTCATTGAGGTACAGAATTTGACTGGCATGAGGGCAATCACAGCATAAATCAGTACACGACGAAATCTACACTGAAATGAGTGTAAACGTTTCACAAATGGAAGCGCAATCGCTCCACAAATGGAAGCGCAATCGCTCCACAAATGGAAGCGCAATCGCTCCACAAATGAGAACACAATTGTTTCCATTACGTATCGGAAAATTGAACGGATTGGCCCAGACACAGAAGATATTTGCACTCAGCTCGCCTACACGCGTCGGTTTTGTCAGAAAGACGACACAAAAAAACGGAAGGCAAAGACAAAAATAATCGAACATACCCTCAACGAGTTGCGCAAAGTTTGCCATAAAGATCTGCAAAACAACTAAAAGAAACGAAATCGCCAACATCAAGAATCATTAATTTCTAACTTCTCAAAATATTTAGTATTTATTGGTTAAAATATACAGATGATGCAAGTCTTGTAAGCCACACTCAATTTTTATGTCCAATATAATTACTTTCCAAAAGACAAAGCATTCACGGAGGACGTTAAAATTTATCCCCCGTCGATTAAATAATGAGCTCCGGTCGACATCACGGCCCCGTAGGCTGAGCGCGGCCAGGTGAGCGAGGCAAGAGCACAACCAGTATGCCGGATTACGTATGAATATTACAAGACCAAATAAATTTTTAGTATAAAATGAACGCGAAAATTTTGAACTTGAAGCATTTGTTCCCTCGCAACAAAATCGAAAGCACAATGCGTATAATAAACCATGTTGGATAACAATCACGAAACGCATGGTTTTCCACGGCGATTGAAAATTGAACATTTTTAAATAGCATACTCGAATGAGGCTTTAGAGAAACTTTCGTACACCATGCCTCCATGGTTGAGAGAGGAAATTTAAGGTGTGGAAGCTTAGAAAAACAAAAGGAAGAAGTTGAGATAAAAGGGTGCCTAAGCCAGGCTTTAAGTTTGCCAAAAAAAAAGACGGCGCTCTGAGTTTATCTTCCGCGTCCGGCAAAAACTCGTCAAGAGATCGGAAGCTTCATTAGTGTGGGGCAGGAGTTTTTATTTGGAGCATCTGCCTCCATAAGGGCAGTCGTGGGCAGGACAAAAGGAGACCTAAAATACACTCAAAGGTAAAATGGTAGAGTAAAGCTGGTGAATAAAATTTTCTTCTTGCCATTTAAAATCAAAATCCTCGTACTAGACCATGATTTCTGTGACATAAAAAATTCCGCTAAGAAAATCATCCGGAAGTTCACAATACGCAAATAAAAGAAACCAGCGACGACTGGAAGGAGTTATAATACATTTATAATTTGATGCCGGAAATTAACATAAGACACGTAAGGCATGATGTATTTAATTGGGGCCTCGGAAGCTTCATTTAATAAAGAAATAACGTTACCTGCCACAATGGATATCTGCAAGACCATTATATATGACGTAAAAAATTGAAATATTAATAGGAACATATTTGTTGACAACGTATCCATGTTTAACAGCAACATTTTCTTAAAAACCGTTAGAAAATATCCTAAACATTCTCCAATTTGATCAAGCGTCAAAAATTTTGTTTATACATCCTTAACCATGAAACTTAGGTCGGTAACACAGTGCGAGGAGACGTGTTTCAATAATATATTAAATTGCTTCTGGTGTCCAGGAAAGCACAATATCTTTTAAATAATTACATTTAACCGTAATGTATAACTAAGAAAATCATCAAATAGAACGCTCCTAAGGCACTAGCACATTTAACGCTCACAGCCGATAATAGTACAAACGAAACTTTACAATATACACACTTAGTAGTGAAAAGCAACGTCAAAAACACTCAAGTCCAATACAGGATACGCAGTGTGAAAGATCACTAATCAAGATGCATTGAGATCACTATCCAAGATGCGTTGAGGTCACCTATACACTGGCGCCTATAGATGGTCGTCTTCAACTGAGTTGCTTCCTGAAATTTTGGCAAGCAAATCTTCCAATTACGAACTGAATCTTTTAACAACGTAAAAAATGACTACGAAACGGTAGAGTAATGTAATACGGAACACTTTATTAAACCCTTTCCCGAAGAGATCTTCGTCCCTGTAGGGATTTGGGTAATCTCAAGAGGGCGAAAAGAAAACACCATTTAGTATGGACTGCGGAAAATGGGGAATTTATGTATAAGGTGTGTCCCCACACCAGATACAACGCGCAAGGAACAGCATGCTAGGAAGTAAGCGAAAGAAAAGACAAAAAAAGAGATAGTGAAGAACGCTTTATAAATGAAAAAAGCAAAGTGAGCAAGAAACATAGAAGTCTTGGAAGCCAATCTATAACTTAAGGATCACAATTGCCCCAACATTGGCCATTTTCTATGATCGCAGATACTTCTTCATTTTCCACAAGGAAATTTGACGCCATCTAAAGGGTTTTGGTGAGCGAGAAAATACCTGTCTAACGCCAAAAAAATATATTCTCAAATAATATATATATAAGATTTAGTAATGAACAATCGGTTACCTAACGTAATGAAAATACGAGTATGAACTATTGTAGGGTTTGGTGAAAACAAATGCAAAATATATCACGGATTATGTAGCAAAAAGTTCGTAGAAATAAAAAAAAATTCAGTCACATGCTTGATGTAATATCGTTATATATAAAAAAGTTTCATGTATAATGCTAAATACCTTGTTTTCATCATTTATCCCAGTACAGTAGCGTAGAACTGGAATTAGCTTAAAACGCTATTTCTTACACTGAAGTGGGAATCCTAACCAACTTGGCACTGAAGACACCGCGAAGAGCGGAAGGTTTAAGCTCTTGTGAAATTAGGAGAATATGAAAATTACGATGAAAATGCTAACAAATTTTGAACCGAAACCTGCAAGTCTATTAAATTTCTCTGTGGCCCAAAGAAAATAATAAATACGTTAAAAATGGGTCAAAGAGCACATTTTACGTCCTAACCGATATCTCCGAGGCATATGAAGCATTCAAACGTTACCGAACACACCTGTAAGTGTATTGCATATAATAAGGCTAAATAGTCGCTACAAGTTTTTTGACACCAAAATTATGGCAGCCGCAATAATAATCTGCGATAGATCATGAGAGAGATCACAGATTAATTTGAAAAAATCTCTTCCGGGATCAGAGGCTTCTGAACAGTAGGAAGAAGTGGCCACCGAAATAGGCAGGGGCGTGCAACTTGGCGTAAGAATCAAGAGGCCTTTATTTGGCATCCATCATCATCATTACGCGACCAAGCAGGACTCAGTAATGCAGGTAAAAGTTCAGGGTAAACTCTAAAGGCAATAGCTTTCCATTAAGGGATGCAAAGATCTATTTTATACTTTCATGGGCAACAACTGACTTATCGAGTATAATTGTAATGAAAAGGTAAGATAAGAATTAATTTAAACAGAATACAATAATGGAAGAAGTGTCATTTTCAACATCAAATCTCACGCATAAAACTTTCAAAAGAGCCCTTTGCTACAAGAAGTAGGCCAGATGGCCTTTGAGCAACGAAAGTGCATAGAAAGCAAAGAAGGGCAGGATGAAATGACCCTCTTCGCACTCACCACGCAATTCAACAGAACAAAAGCCGCAGTGTTCAGCGATGTAGAGTTTGCAAATGAGCCCGAGATACAAAAGTCACTTTCACGGTTTGGTGGCACCTAACAAAGCACTCGCGGGTCACGGATTCTATGGCCTCCCTAATAAGGAGTGCATTAGCAATGAAGAGCGCGACTTCGTTTGCATACGGAAGTATAAGATCAAGGGTCAGAGGCCTCGGCAAAACGCCAAGCAAGGCTTGGTGAGCTGAGTATGGTAGCCAAATGTCTAAGATGCACTCGCCGCAGTTCTATAAACTGCTCGTTTCTTCATTGTAGCCCTTAAACGTAGAGAGTGTAAGACTACAAATGGAGTCCCAAATGTATTTTGCCATTATTAGTGTATCAATAAAATTATGGACTTATCTCCACATTTCTGGTGCGAGAATTGGCAGCGAACCAGCGAGCCAGAAACACGTGGCGAGGCGTATGAGAGAACTTGTTACGCGAGGAATGCGAGCTCAAGAAATACTGAACACGATTTTACGCCTAATGAGACAATTACTGCCGGTAAGAGCCAATATCTGAGAAATAATGAGTATTTTTCATTAATTGTGACGCTGTCGAGACAAGGAAACTTTAGATTTTGCAGGTGTTTCACAAATTGTTAGTCAACCATTTAAAAAAAATTACATTTTCATGAAGAATTGAACCTGAAATGACTACAGAAATAGTTGCATTTTAAAATGATTTTCCAATTTGAATACACTTGGCATGTAGCAACTCATATCATATCCATTCAGCAGGTCTGAAATTTGTTTCACGCCATTTCCCATGAACCGTAAAGTTCACGTCTTAAATCAATTTCTCATAATGTCCATCATTTCCTATAAACAGATGCGCTCAAGACGCAATATGTCAACTCATCCTAACAGTAGGGGTGAAAAGGCTACATCCTGGCATCCTTCCGTTACAAGAATAGGGTAGTCGTTTAGTGCAAGGAACAAATTACTAACATGACACTAGTTTTCTAGTTAATTCTATCCCCTCTAAAATTTACCTAAACCGCACAAGCGACCGAATAAAACGCACCGTAAGGCATGAAATATTAATTAATATTTTGCACGGTACGAAAGCGTTCAATCCCATACAACTTGGACGCAACAAGCAATGCAATTTCTCTTGAACACTTGACCATTAATAACTATCCATAATCGAGTACATCAACCATACGAGTAAATGACAGAAATGCTGTGAAGCCAATAAGCAGAATGTAAATCAATGATTCATGAAAATGGCAGCGTTACTCAGAAGAAACGTGTGAACTCCAATTTATTTGCCTCTACGAAAATAAATGACAAGCGTTCACAAAACGAAGATGAATCAAATTCTCAGAGAAAATTGGCGGTGTTCTGAGAGCTGGAAAGCACGAGGCAGTTTGGAGCACATATGGCACAAATGAAAAGCAGTTTCGAGAATGATGAGCAGTACGAAAATAACATGTGTCGTGTGTATTATTATACTTGCTAGCACGTTGGAGATCAGTGCTGATTCAAAGGCTCATGTAGTGCAGTGGGTACAGTTATTACTTTAAATTAACTATGATGCTGTTGTATTTTTGCGTAGCAGTAGAGTGGGATTCTTAGTTTCATTATTGTGATGGACTTTCGGAAACGGCAGTGTGTTGAGCAGCCAGAGTTTCTTAGAATGAAAGAACAACATCTCAACATTTAGAGAAAATGAAAAATAATAAAACCGAAGAAAACTGTTGTTAAGAACTAACCAGAAACAATCATCTGATTGTTCGTCTTCTAAAAACACAATTTGAACTCGTTCAATCATCAAATGTGAAGACATTATTATAATGTAAACAATAAAAGAATTGACGTTTTCATTGATTAGTAGCTTAATCCTTCGTGAAAACGCTATCCATCAGATATATACACAAAGAAATACTCAAGATACAGTAATATTTTTGAGCTACAAGTCATGTAAACAAATAAGGCGAATGTGCCATTGGGCAACAACTTGCCACGCTCAACTCGGAACACCAACGAAGCTACAATTATATACTGCTTCACTCCAGAGGCGGGTCTGCTCAAGATTACATGCACCATCGGGCCAAAGTTGACTCGAGTAACTCTCCTTCATGTGCAGGAGAGGGCGTCTCGCAAGGGTTCACTTCCACCGTCCAATTGCACTCACAATAAAGCATTTCATTAAAGCTCGACTTGACACCTTAGACATGCGTGGCCTATAAGACAGGCAGGGATGCTAATTTTGCGATCGCTCTCAAATGCGCAATGTAAGAGTATATAGACAGGACTCACGCTTTGTGTGCAGTAGAAAATTAGCGTCTAACTTCAATTGCTCGCTTAGCACTCAAAACAAATAACCAAGAATGAAAAACAACTATGTTCAACCATAAAGTGGATCCAGAAGAAACTGGAGGATTACTTTCTTACCGAGCGAATGGCTCAGTGAAGTGTAGTAATTCCTGAGAGCCTAAATAAAAAACATACACATAAAAAATTCCTAAACAAAAACGTTATTTAATGCAAGATCTACAGTCAGATCAGTTGAGGGAAGCGTAATCTATTCTTCAACAGCGAGTATGCATGTAACTCCACATCAGCATGCTCTTAGAAAAGGGAAAGCACAAAAACAGACTTAAAATCAGAGTGTCACTCAACGTATGTACAACTGGGTTCATATTTAAGTGTCTCAATGTGAAGACTCAGCAGTTAATGGTATCTGTCCTTTTACATGAGCGCATGAAGGGGCGTTTAAGTGACGTTTATTCTTCGTTTCGTAAGGTAAGCCTCGTAAAATTCCTCGCTTTCAAGCTCAAATAAAACGAATTTTCATGGCTCTCTCCATAATTAATTACTCTCATTTTTATCGAAGCAATGAACTTCAACATCAGTGCATGAGTACAATTTAGTGTTTGAATGTCACCAGGCCCCATGATGACCACCTGCCGTCACAGCGCGCCACGGTCTTGGGCATTGCTATGTAATAACACAGCCTTGTAATCTCACGCACCAACTCACACGACGGAGAGGTGAACTGCATGGTTATCTTTTGAAAAGAAAGGATCATCTCGCGTCTTGTTAGAACAATTTGAAACCTAGTACGCAAGATTAGCATTAGATTGCGTAAAGAGATTAGCAGAACTTCTTGAGGAACTGCACGAATTTTCTGTCAAAGAAGGAGAACTATGAAAAGGTTAAACTGAACTTCTATTGAGCTCTGACTTAGAAAATGTCGTATTATGACGAGAACATCACTATCAGTGCTGATTTAAACGGTGAAGTTGAGGAATCACATTGCCAGTGTTGCTTTGCCTCATATTAAAAGAATATGTAATAACATTTAATTAAGGCCTCAAATCTTACAAGCATTGAAAAATAAATCAAAAAATGATCACTTTAGGATTACTATGTTGAGCTTCACTCATAAAATCAACATATAAAATTTCAGTTTACATTTCAGGATATTCCTCAAAACCTTTTCAGAATTTTATATTCTCGGATTTTAGGACGAGGAAACTTTTGAAACCCAATGTACGAAGTGAATTAGGTGCATCTTGATATCACTGTTACTGGCCTCAATGAAATGTGAAACTCGTCCAGTCTGCGGTCGAAGGGCAAACCGAGTTACCAATCGAGAATCCACTTTCTTGCATTCAGCGCATCATAACCATGTCACTCACCAGACACCGCCAAGCAAGGTAAAATATTTACACGGTTATTCCGTGAGCCCTACCTACATCACCTTGAATATGTTAGCAACTAATGGCAGAAAATTATCTTAAAAAACTCAGTCTGATTAGTACAATATAAAATGGGTCAGCATAACAAAAAAATCTGTAACGGAATACAAGAAAACATGGCTGGGTGCTATTAATAAATTAACAAATGCATTACGCTACTTTCAAGTTCAGGTACACGACAAAGGCCGCAGCCAACAATAGGTCGGACCACATCATTATGCGCACAGCGGCGCTACCGCCAGGGTCGAACATTGAAACTTCTTACTGCGACCTGCATGCGTGAGTGTCCTCTGATGCGCCAGTGCCCTCTTGTGTGCGCGTGTTGTTTACTGTGCACGTGCTTTTTCAAGTTCAATCGAGAACTAATTTCGTCGTGCATGTCGGTGTGCACGTGAATTACCTCAAGGGGATAAATTCAAGGATCACATTAAGTCAAGCGCAACAACAATCCCATGATTGTGAAATTCAAGGGAAGCTAATCTACGACTTTTGTGTCCATACAAGTGACGAGGAGGCCAGTCTTCTTCGGAAGTTTTGTAGCACGTAAGTCCAGTTTATGGACCACTACTTAACCTTCCACAATGGTCACAATTGAGAAAGGGACAGCGGTAGTTCTGAAATACAAGGCGTGTTTGCCTTTTCTGAAAAGAGTGAGCTCACACGCGACTGTGTCCCGTTACGTACAGCGAACTTCTATTGTAAAACTTTTGCTTTTGTGGGTTTCACGCTACTGAGAACTTTGCATGAGCAAGGCTCACTGCAGAGCAGCCCGTGTACGCAGTACTGAATACAATGGGGGCTGGTGTGTGAGCGCGAGATAGAAAACGAAAAACGCATAGTTACAATGAAATTAAACCGTACTGCAAAATTGTGAATGAGTCACACCACGAGACTTGTACTCCAATTGTCGTGCATTTCGTATGCAGTAAACACCAAATTCTTTATAAAACTGATAACCCATACTTATACCCTCAAAACGAGATTGTTGTTGCATGCCCATAATTCCACACAAACGCTACCATCCTAAAATATAGAAAGATCGAAGTACCCCCTAAAACCAGATGCCTCAAAACGCCAAGAATATTTTCCTCGACGTAAAGAAACAACATCGACGATCGCTGCAAAGTTAGGGCGCACAACACGCCGTGCGTTCGAGTGGCGGTTTGAAGAAGCGCAGCTTCAGAGCGTGGGAAGGAAGGCGCTCCTGTGGGCACCACACACAGGTGCCGTTGTGTCAATGTCAGTGCTGACCGGGGTCTCGCATGTCCTCAAGCCAACAACATAACGAACACCACAGAAATGAATGAAAGAAAGGAAGAAACTTAATGAACTTTAAAGAATAAAATAATTTTAAAAGAGAAAATTAAATGAACTCTAATAAAGAAATAAAATACTTTTAAAGAGGTTATGCTACAAGCTAGAGCTTCCCTAACCACAACAAAGGTGTCCCAAGAAAGGAAGAAGGAAGGCATCTTTTACTGTGGAATTCAGATAAGTTATTTTATGTTTATGCACAAGGTGTCTCCGCACCATGCGCATTAAACAGGAAGATTAAAAGAATTCTATGAAACAAGAGAGAAGTCAAAGAAGATAGTATAGAGGTCCTGAGAATAAGACAGCAATGAATGGAAAATAGTCCGTAACAAAACAAAAACCTATTCTATTTCAACGAAAGGAAATCCTACCTAACATTTAGCTCACATCTTCTCCTTGAACACGGCAAGCCCCATAGAAACAAAACTTGTGTACTCCTAGCGGCTTATGAAAGCTGAAAGGGAGAAGGAAAAAAGTGAAACACAAACAAAAAAAAGATGGAAAAAGTGTATGAATAAAGAAATGAGAAAAAGGAAAAGCAAAATACCAAATACCCAACCATAAACAAAATGACAATTTAACTTAACAAAGAAGAATTTTATGCAATTAAATACTGATGCACGGTGAGCAATTTGAAGGAAGGCATCGAAGAAAATAATTTGAAAGGGTATAATCGAGGAACCATTGAATTATTATTATTATTATATAAGAAAGTTTTAGCCTCCCTTAACCACGACAAAGATGTTCCAAGAGAGGAAAGAGGAAGGCACCATTTAGTATGGAGTTGAGGGAACGCAGAATCTATGCACAAGGTGCACAGAAACAGTAAGCTAGGAAAGAAGTTCATGAAACAAGAAAAAAGTTGAAGAAGAAAGTAGTAGGTGCTGAAAAACAGGACAGCAGTGAACCGAAAAAAGATGGTCCGTAACAAAACAAAAACCTATTTTATTACAACAAAAAGGAAGCCTACCTAACCTTTAGCTCGGGCCCTCACATGGTTCCCCTGGGAGCGCTAATTCCCATAGATACAATAGTTGTATCCCCCTGAGGGGAGGGACCATTGAAATACTACAGTATTATAGAAAAGAATTAACTATCAAAAAAAAAAGAACGGGTGTAGAGAAAATAACACGAGCAAAACAATAAGGCTGTGGAGAAAATATATTAAGCAAAACAGTACAGCTGTGGAAAAAATAAGTAGGATAAAGTTGTAATCGTCGGAGAGCTCCATTTCAGCGATCGTCAGCTCCATTGATCGCATGCTTGCAGTACGCTATATGGCGCACACACAGCACCACGCCATCTAAGATAATGCACAGCATTACCACTGCATGCACTCGCAATGCCCGGAGGAATGATTAGCGAGTGAGCCGCAAGGTGAGGTTCAATACCTACAATTTTAATGTGATAGCGCTTTTTTTGTTCCATATGGTAAGATCTAGCAATAATTCTTCAAGTATTAGTAGAAGACAAACATCACTTAATGATTCTCAAGTAGACGTACCAACCATCGTCAGAAACTAAAGCGCGCATGATAATTCTTTACATGAATGTAAAATGTGTTGTATGCAATCAGCACCTATTTAGCAAAGTCACCAGTTTTGGCATCCAAACCGATGCATTAAACCGATATCAATGACTAGCAGAAATACCTGCATAAGAAGCAAGGAGAGCACCGCAAAACAGGACGTAGCGACGAGCATGAAGCAAAATATGTCCCTGACACGTCCTTACATTGAGCCCTCGGTAACATGTAAGGGCGTCTGTACCCTGACTTTGCGTGCTCCAGAGGCGGTCCATTGAAGTCATTAAACTTGTGCAAGAAACAACGGCTCGGAATTTCAGCTCCCCAGAAAAAACGTGCACGGAAAAAAACAGGCAAACCAAACCTCAGCAACAGGATCAATTGCACGGTGGCAACCGCAAGACTCGAAAACTCCAACCACACTTCCACTCAAAACTGACGAACAGTGAAAAAATAGCCGTGAAAAGAGTGTCTGATCCGCCACGGCTCACTGAACAAACGCTTGAACAATATAACGTTTCTGCAAGCGGCGTCCTTGGAAAAACTATTTTTCTGGTATACATTTGACAAAAAATAATCATTAAAAAGAAACGAATAATTTTGTATAATGTGACTTGGCACAAAAATTGAACAAAGTATAAAAATAATTCCGCAGCCTAATGCTTTAGAAGACACAACATGTGGGTGGCTTCAATGCATGAAAATTTCGAAGCCGTGAATGACAGCTGAGCGCATCGCGCACAGAGACTTACGAGGACGACAATACAACCCAACACGTAAATAAGCGCTCCAACAACGAGGATTGCAGTGCACATAAATCAATGAAATAAAAATTATGCAAATGATCAAAGGCATCATCTGTCGCGCGTTGCCACGTCGATCACAATGACGCGTGACAGAACGTGGCGACTCCCACGCGACGCACGCGTACTCGCGTCTCCCACCCACGCGAGCTAATTCCCCTTGTGACCCGGAAAGTGAGTTGTCGCATGGAGCCACTCTTATGTACGGCATATGATTCACTTTTATCGTCCCCAATTGAGACAGGCAACGGGAGTTTGTTTGAATACCACACGGGCATACGAGTACTAAATTGGAAAATTCACTTTCATGGTCCCCAATTGAGACAGGCAACGGGACAGTTTGCTTGAATCCCACACGGGCATACGTGTAGAAAATTGGAACAGATGACATCAGCTTGACATAAGCTTTAACAGGATGAAAAAGCTTCATTCCCAATAAAAATGATCATTTATAATTTAATACCTTAGTTCTAGAGCATGGATGAAAATTTACACGTCTAAGCTGACTATAAAATTTATTAGTTAAACTGGTTTCAGATACTTATATCGAGTCCTTAATTTACGTAAATTGCGTTATAACAACTGAAAAGCACGACCTTAGTCTCAGCTCATAAAGAATCTTTTTCCGCAGCGTCTCAAATTCGAGCATAAGTCTGTTTTAAACGTCGTCATCAACTTTCGCGATGTTTTCCGGAAATTTCGCCAGTACCGTCCTTGAACATCAAGCTTGACATGATTGCACACTGCGCTGGTGTAACAATTAGAAAAACCACACTAGACAAGAATACTGAGAATAATCTAATTGTAATAAGCACGAGTGAACCTCTTTTTCACAGTCAGCTAAGTTTTTTCAAGGTTAAAGGTCATCAACGGAGCAGCATCTCCAGAGGCTCATTGACACGATTTCATCTCCAGAGGCGCAATGTTTCGAGGAAAAGGGGAAACAATGTGATAATGGAAGCAGTGAATGAAGGATTACGAGGCAAACCATGCGTACAATCACGAAATCTCTCCCACGAAGTTGGGATGAAAACAAGGTCATCCGTTTCGGTTCATTGGCCAGAGAAGAAATTAACTTCGGCAGTAATATTCAAGCATGGAGACGCCAGCCATAAACGCGGGCCTCACGCACGAAACAAAAAATTCTTTACGCTCGGTGCGCTTGAGAGAAGCCGTTCCTTGTCCAACTCGACGTACTCTTTCTTACAATAACAGACACACAGCCTGGCTTGCGCACGGTTTATTTCTTATGACGATTGCATTTGAAATACACACTTTTGACCGTTCATTATTGTAGCTGAATTTCTCTGTAATTTTCTTTCGCTTTAGCTCGCATTCATTTCACTGCGTTGTGTAGAACCTAAAGGTGTGACTGATCAGGAGTTTTTTCAACAATACTTCATTCAGACGCCAATTTTAATACTCGTAGCACAGTATTTGTAATTATCCTATTATTGTACTAATTTTTTGTTGCACATTATGATATGACGGTCAGAACTTTCAAACATTTCATTAAACTGTTTTTAAAGTTTTTCTTTGCCATTACCTTTGTAGAATAACTGCTTGGCAGAATAGATATTACACGTACATTTGAGGACAGGTTGTACAACTTCCAACACTTTAAACGGCAAAAAACAATTCCGCGACTCTAAAATTTCACTTTCGAGTTAGCTTATCAACGACCTATAGTACCATAAACGGCGTGTGAACTCAATTTTACAACCATCAAAAAACGAATTCGAGGAATACATCAGTTTCAAAAGATATAACATGATCTAAACAAGAATCAATTGTTCCTCCCTACTATCTTTTTCAAACATATCACACACTTTACCTATCCGTTGAAGGCAGCAGCAAGAGCAGCTAACTTATTAAATATATTTATAAATATATTTAATCATACTGGAAGTCACACTCAGAGAAACGGATTGTCATGAATTTTTTCTTCAATAGTAAAATTTCTTGCAATTTTGACAGACAACATAGCACTTTTTTCAAACGGAAACACCTTTTTTACGTAGCACCTCTTTTAAACAGCAGGTAGAAATTAAATGATTATTTTCATACTGACGCGCACACACGACGAAATAAAATAAACGACGGCCCTGAACTCAGGAAAAAACTAAGAGCGCAAATTTAAGAGAAACGATAAACATATTGAAGTCCTAAGTGTTGGTTAACTCACGCTCATGAAAGGTCGGTCGCTTCCCATCGTTGGTCATGAGTATCGCAACTGAAGGAAAAATGTAACTTACAATCGTTCTAAAGCGAAGAACTGAGTCATTAGCAAAATTCGAAGCGCTCTAGAGACAATCTAAACAATGTTAAGTTATCAATTAACTATAGAAAAGTATTCGGTGTCCGCTACAAGTAGGACCGAATTCTCAGCCATGAAGTTTCCCTACGGCTACGAACCATTGGCATCACAAAAAAGCAAGAATCATTCTCCCCAATTTTGTACAGCAAATTAGAGCCAGCAAAAAATTTTGGGCAACAGCTTTTTGTTCGGCGATATAATTGCAGCAATCAATTATCTCATAAATTTCTCAGAGTCAACAGCCACGAAGTATGAAACGATCCCCGTAGGCCCCCTAACTGTACATTGCAGTTCGCTCAAAATAAGAAATGGAAAAGTCCAGCGTCACAGGCTCCAGAACTGGTCTCTAACGCATTGCATTAGGAAGGTTAACTGTAGTATTTAGCCCTGCCACCTTTCCCTGCACTGCTGTGCGTGCGGGCATAAAAGTGCTAATGGCAGAACAAAGGTCCCTCTGAAGAGTTTGCTATCAGTTTCTGAAGAGGCCGCTGAACTTGGCGTCACCGTCAGGTCAACCAATATAATTACGGACGTTTGAGCATTCGGTGCGACAGCGTCAGCACGCAAGGCACAAAAAACGCGTTAAAGATATGGTCTATGAAAAGCACTTCAAAAATTATCGTCAGAGGAACCTTAACAAGGCAATTATTATGAACGTAGAAAAAGAGGAGCATCATATGTGTCATCTTACCCACACACACTTGAAATTCATCGTGATCATCATTTTATCTACAACCACACGGCCCAAGAAGGATTGTTAGACCCAAGAAGGTTAAGTTGGAGAACCCCAAAAAATCCCAACAAAGCCAAAAAAATTCTAAACAAGTTGAAAACATCCCAAGGAAGCACCACTCACACAAAAAAAATTAAAAAAAAATCCTGAAAAAACTGAAAAATCGAATAAACACTACAGATGCGGATTTTTGCGTTTTTGTTTGTTTGCTAAATTACTACTATTACTATATATGAAAGTTTTAGCCTCCCTTAACCACGACAAAGATGTTCCAAGAGAGGAAAGAAGAAGGCACCATTTAGTATGGAGTTGAGGGAACGCGGAATCTATGCACAAGGTGCACAGAAACAGTAAGCTAGGAAAGAAGTTCATGAAACAAGAAAAAAGTTGAAGAAGAAAGTAGTAGGTGCTGAAAAACAGGACAGCAGTGAACCGAAAAAAGATGGTCCGTAACAAAACAAAAACCTATTTAATTAAAACAAAAAGGAAGCCTACCTAACCTTTAGCTCGGGCCCTCACATGGTTCCCCTGGGATTGTTTGCTAAATTCGGTTTTACTTTTCACCGCCGATTTTTTCTTTAATTCTCTTTATTTTCGTAAATATTCTCAAATTTGCCTTCCCTCACTAAAGCTTGAGAAAACAGTCCAGCAAAAGGTCAATCAGTCCCACCAGCGCCGCAGCTCCCCTCCCAACACGCCCCGCACTCAACACCGGCCCCAGCACCTCCACAACACGCGGGATGTCCGTCCGCCTGCTGACCCTCACAATGGTCCCTACACAAAGCACAGCCGCCTAACGGCCGCTCTAGAAATTCAAGCGCTTTCTCAAGAAGAGTACGCGGTGCATCCTAAAGCCACGCACATGAGAGGAGTATAAAATCAAGAAAAATTCAAGGAGAGTCTACAGAGTCGACGATAGTCTATACATTCGCAAAAAAATCTTACTGTAAGGGAGGCTGATGAAGGTTTGACTTTAATGACTTCTTGTAATGACGTTTCAGCAGCTCCGTGCTTTTCAAAGAAACCAGAAAATGAACAGAAGGAGCAGGCAGATAGATTATCGGGAAGGTTCTCACAGTAAAAAACTGACTGGTATATGCGACAGTAACTAACGCAAAAAAATTTTGAAATAAACAAGACACTCCAAACAACGAGCGCTCAATTCAAAACTCCAATAATTGGTGATCCTGATCCTGAAATTGGTTGTAGCTACGATACGTGTGAAAATATTTATATGGCAATGCCCCTCACTGCACCAGAACACCTCCCTTCCCGCGCCTGAAGATGAGGAATGCAACTAACCTTCGGGAGAGGAAGGGCAAGAAGGGCAACTTGCGCGAAAGGGCATTCTTTGACAGGGGATACTGTGAAAATGACGCTGGAAAACGTTGAACTGTTTACTCCCTTATTCTGAACGTACACTATGAAAGTGTAGATCCTTGCATGACAAAAATATTCATTTTAAGCTAGAGGTGATCTTAATGAATCAGAATGAAAGAACTACAGCGAAGAACTTGCTGGTAAAAAAGAAAGAAAAATAATAACACGTAGGTGATGAACATACCTACAGTAGTTTATTCATAATTAGCAAATATTTCATCGAATCGTAAACTCAAAAATGAATTAAAAGCTGAGAATTTCGCTTCCTGAAATAAATTTAAAAATTATGAAACTAAACGTGAATCTTCTTGATATCTTTAGTTCAAAAATAAAAATCTAGCTATTAAATTAAAAACAATACTTAAAACCGCCGATAATATATGTAATATGTTTCAAATAACTTTAACGGGAGACGAAAGCAGAAAAGGCTGTCCATAAACCTGCGCCTCGAAATAGGATCACAGACGCAACATCCGAACGAACAGCGACAGAAGTCGCTCAGGTGACGACACGACATTTATTGTTCGTAAATATCCTTCTGCAGATTTTTTGCTGACAAGAAATCGAACAAATGGATTGGGCACGTGACTGTGGGTCTTCGCATAGTTCTCTGGCTTGACGCAAGGTTGCGAGGTGGACACCAACTCACTCATTACACACCCTGAGGCAAGGTGTGTAAAACAAATGACAGCCTTGCAGATTGCCAGATGCAGAATATTTTTTCTAAGGAGACTCAAACTTAAGAATTTGGGCCGGGGAAACATCACGTAGTGTAGCAAAATCGGCTTAGGAAAACTCACTGAATTACTAAGTGTTCGGAAATTCAGATCCTAGCCAAAAAAAAAAGAGGCTCGCAGTCCTAATGATTTTGCAAGAAGGGTTATTGAGAAAATACTACGAAGAATATAGACGATCCGAAGATCACCACCTGCAAGATTACATAGCAATCAATGGAGGAGCAAAAATTATCGACGCTCCTGGGACACAGAAAAAGTCTCATGGGAAATGGATTTCAGAGAAACTGCAGTCAACAACTTGCGTTTTTAGAAGAGTTCTGCTGTAATTGTCCTTAATTTCATCCGATAACAGTGTAACAAAAATCGCTTATTTGGCTCGCTCTCCCACGCGCATCGAAAACTGACTTGATTGATTCGGTAAAAACGAAAAGGATTGTTATATAATGGCAGGATGCGGTGCATGGCTCGAGCGCCGTAGGGATCATGACGCGAACACCTAGGCAGATTCCCAGCGCTTCGTCAAGAAAATATCAAGAGATGAAATAATGCACTCATGATGCTTCGTTCTACGAGCCTTTCATTTTGATTCCCATAAATCCCGACGGGTGAAGCCTTTAAATACGGATACAACAAGATAAAATGGAGCATGCCACGAGGTATCTATTTTGACAACTTTCTCACCGTCAGGCCCTTGAAACATCGACGAAAATGTTACATCATCATCACCAGCATTTATGTTATGTTATGTTATGTTATGGCGATTTTTTGTGATACATCTCCTGTGCGGACACCAAGACTTGGTCTTAACTCGCACGATCTTCATCATGGGACGCACATCGCAGCTATAACATGCACTGGGCCGAGGTCTGGTCATGTGGCATGACACTCAGACCTGAGCTATGGGAAATCGGGTGATACCTCGAGGTTAATTCGCTCGCAGTTTTTCGGACAGGCTGCCGAGGGTGTTAATTTCCGTCTTCACATGTCCGCTGGCTGCAAATTGGACCATTTGTCACGCCTGCGAGGGTGAGAGAAAAGGGCACCGCTTCGGACATCGATAATACCGTACGGATCTGAGACAGAGATAAATTAACATCAAGGCGTGACAACAAAAGATTGCATTGACAAGAACAATTGATCACAGGAGAGTATCTTTTACGAATGAAACTTCAAATAACACCGCACACTAGAAACTCGAATAGATTAAAATGAACACAAAGAGAGTTTGAAATTAACATTCACGAACGCTGGCGCTAAAAAAACAGCTTGCATCACCCGATATACCGGAAGTGCAACATTTGATGCAGAATCGCTGAGCGGCGGCGGCCGCAGCAGAGAAGGCAAAGGGCAAAGGCGGACGAAGGAATGCAGTTCAATTTTCAATGAAGGACCGCTCGCAGGAGCCCCACTGAGTAATACACTGCACGGCCGAGTCGGGATTATATCGCAAAAATGAGGCACGTTCCAGAGAAAGAAAAGCGGTCTCCCGAGGACTTTTATGATACCAAAACAGAAGGGAATGCTGTTCCCTTAGATGAAAACATTCCGGCAGACTGGATTTTCAAGCTCTAGATCAGCTCTACGAAGCGAGCAACTGAAGCAATCGGTTCTGAACGAACGACCAATCGGTTCTGCGAGAACGACCTATCGGTTGCGTTAGGAGGAAGTCCCGAGAAAGACGACTGCAGTATATCTAACTCGAGACAAGAAGTGCTCAGAGCAATTGGCTGTTTGTCCGTCCAATAAAGTCCAAGCTCTCATGACGTACGCTCTTCAACGCAGCTGGCTTGAAGCCACCCGTAACACAATACTTGTACTTGATGCGGCAAGAGCGCGCAGAATTTTTATTTATTCGCAAATCGAAAAAGAAAAAAAAATTGAAAACATTGATTCAATAAGGATGAATAACACACCTGCAAATTAATTGTCTGTCGACCCAAACATCAAAAAGCAATGCCAATAATAAATGAAACCGGTCAAGTTATAGTGGATTTTCAAACATATATTGAAAAAAGCTGAATGAAAAGGCTGCAGAAAACAAGTATTCTCAACGAACAAAGTCATTTACCATCGTATGACTATGAAGAACAAATACGTGCGAGATATTTCTACTCAAGTCCAACTCATCACAGTTTGCAAGAAATGACAAGACTTTCACCAAGATGAATTCGCAATTTATTGCTTGCATAGATCGGGAAAAAGCTTTTATGTGCGAAGTCATTTCTCACAAACTATATTCATAGATGAAAAAGAGGAAGCAAGTGAAAAGATTTCCTATTCGATGCATAACTGATACTCTATTAATACGCTAATTAACATTGCAAATAAGTGGGATAAAAACATAAGTTCGAGTTTTTATCCTAGAATTTTAACAACTACGCTAGATATTGAATAACCATAGATGTAAAATACTATCACGGTGCACAATAGGCGCAGTAACAAACGATGAGCAATCACAGCTACAAGATAAGAACCTACAAGTGTTGTGAAAAAAGCTGCGCAGTCAGTCATTAATGTCAATTGCGACTCGCATTTAAGCCGAGGAATAATTTGCGCACATAAATATGAGAGTTAAGCCAGAACGGCTTAGCGTAATGCAGCACGGATCTCATTACGATTACGATAGCCAGGAATGCAAGAAGAGGCTCAGCACACGGACCGTGTAAATGTCATCTCTCAGAAGCCGATAATGATCTGCGCCGCGCTACGGATAGGGTGGCCGGACGCGCTCTGCAACTCCAGGCCAATACTTTACGAATTTAAACATTCCCTAGCGTGTCCTGGCACGTAAAAAGTACGACAAACAGCTTAGAATTGAAGCTCACATCATGAAAAAATGTAATACAAGAATACTACCATTTAGCCTTGTAATTTGAAACGCGAATCCAATACAAATTAAGCATCAGAAACTATAATACAGTAGAATATATTAGATTGTATAAGTTAGTTGTGTTCTAAAGAGAAAGGAGAAACGCACCCATTTAGTATGGAGCTAAGGGAATAGAAAATCTATGCGCACAGTGTGTTCCCACACAAGATCACCAGTGCATAGAAACAGCTAGTTGCGAAGCAAGTTTATAAAACAAGTTAAAAGTTGAAGAAAATTAGCAGGCGCTGAAAAACAGGGCAGCAGTGAGCCAAAAAAGATGGTCCCTATAATACAGTAACGAAATGTGCAATGAACGAGCAACAATTTAAGATTAAAAAAAAGAGAGCAGAGCGTGAAGCATGCATCTCTAATGATGAGATGAGTGACCTTTACAGTACTCGTTCATAAACTAGAGTTTGTTCAGTGCAAGAACTAGAGGGTGGTGTTGACTCACGAAGTTCCACTGGTTCTCCATTTTTCTAATGGTACACCATTTTATTTTTTCTGCAGTTAGTGCAATGGTTCTCCATTTTATGTTTTCTGCATTTTATTCGAATGGTTCTTCATTCCAAAGGGCAAAATGGGTCCTCGCGAGGCCCTGTCATTTCCCAAAGATGCAATATGTAACTTTACAACTCAAATAGCTAACTATTAAATGAATTAGGAATTAATGAAAAATGTCATTTAAGGTAGTCTTTCTAAACTTGAATTATTAGAATATCTTTCCCAACGTCAGCTTCCAAGTAGCTATAGTTGGTCCAGCTGAAGCTGCGACCAAGAGGTGCGTGCAGCTTACAATCCGCATCCTGCCAGACGGATAGTAATTGGGGATCATCTAATGTTCAGGGGACGTTCACAACGGAAGCCGCTTAATTCAGCGATGATGTACAAAGAAGACAAAATGCATACCAGGAGTCACATAAAGAGAGTGACTCATGTCGGCGTCGACCTCAGCTGCGAGGTGGCATGTCTCCTCTACGGTTAATGCCGTCAATGGCGACCACCACTACTTTGCATGCAAAACATGCGAGCATGGAGTGAAGTGATTGCGATACCTGTAACCGGGCACAGAGATCTTTTAAAGACACTAAGTAGATTTTAAGTTATCAAAAACAACGATTAAGTGTAATATCCTCTCAGCGTGTCGTGGTCCAATTCACCCAGAATTCGCTCATCTAATCACGTGTTACTGCACTGGAAAATTACGCCCCTTTCGCAGTCTCACACAAAAAAATGAGCAATAAATCACACCATGTCTGCCTTACCAATCTAGTTCATTGCTTCCCATGCAATAAAATTGTCCGAGCTCCACTCAACAGGAAAGTCATTGCCTCTCCGTTCACACACAATGACATAAATTTTCGAAATTGAAATTAAGACCGTAAGCAGATTGCATTTAGCGCTCCAACACTCCTGTCACCGCGGGACAATGAGCTGCCTGTGCCACTTAAAAATTACAAGTCATTTCGTGCTAACATGATACTCAAGTACATAAATTAAACAGCTGTCTAAATTACGACCCGCTAAACAGAACCAAATTAATGGCGAGAGAGTAAAGAGAATATCCCTCACGCTCCAAAGTGTGCAACAACAATCAATGAATTAGCAATTTCACTCTCCGTGGGAGAACGCAAGTAAGGAGGACTGTCATAATGGATTGTGCAAGGCCACTCCCAGATTTGCTACAACCGGAGAAGGCAGGGTGAAAGAAGAATCTCACACGAGAGGAGCCATTTGGTAATGTATAAAAATAAAAAATCATTACACAGTGTCGTGTGTCAAACTCGGGTAAATATTCCCTCCTATATTCTCTGTTGAACGATGAACTCTGAAATTTAGATAAGCTACGGACTTAGTTTAAGTTTCCCTAACCACAACAAGATTTTCAAAAAGAGCAAGGCACTATTTAATATGGAATTAAGGGAATGGGGAATTTATATGCAAGGTGTGTTCCCGCACAAGATCCCTTGCGCATAGTAGCAGCACAGCGAGTTGAGAATTAAGCTTGTGGAACTATATAAATGTTGAAGAAAAAAGTAACGAGCTGAAAAAAAGAAGTGAACGGAAAAAAATGGGCCGTAACAAAACAAAGAACCTTTTCCATTTCAACGAAAAAAAACCTACCCAGCCTTCATCTCAGAACCTCGCTTCTTTCCCGCTAACTCGCAAAGATACCAAATTATACCCCTGAGAGGGGGATGAACTCTGAAAGTCACGTGCAGAGTAGCGGAAGCCAAAGGTGAGTTCAAAGCCCGACGGACGGTAGGCCGTGTTTATTTACATGCAGAGCTAAGCAGCGACGACAGGAGTCTCGGGACCGATGCCCTGCAGCCGCCTCGCTGTTAGTATGATCTCATCACGGGATCAAGGAATTCCTGCTACCGCTTATAGGGCGCACCGTACGAGTCGCAGTACCAGGCAAAACATGCACGCGTGTCCATAAATCAAGAACGTATGTGAGACCAATAGCGCGAGCATCGTAAATGCGTCACAAGTCTCATTGGATAGCAGACTTGATGGCGCGGAGATAACAGAATTAAACGGAATCATGCCCGACCGCTTGAACTTGCTCTCAAAGTACAGTTACCTGTCGGACTGTTGAGGTATTCCAATGGCCTTGAACTCTACCTCATAATCGCGTCTTATGAGATTTAAGGCTTAAGTCCGCTCCTTAGATTACTTTTATATCTCTCAAGTATGAGAAGAATTATGGTGTCAAAAAATAAATATGACGTACAGTTATACACCAACTCGACGAGAATTGTATTAGCAACACTAACGACTTTAACGGAAATGAAGAGGCGACGAGATGGTGTACTGGCGAGCAATACCCTACATACTGCACTAGGCTGGTCAGCCGAAACAATGATTCACAACATACACACGGCGTAATAAAATAAATAATCTTTTACCCGTTGAGTGTGTGCGCAAAACTTTCCTCACATAACTTTTTCCTTTAAAATCAGAAGAATACGTCTGTGATACCGCACAAATTAGATTAGATTAGATTATTTGTTAGTTTAAGCCTCCCTATCCGCAACCAAGGCGATCCAAAGAGAGGAAGGAAGAAGGCACCACATAGTATGGAGTTTAGGGTAAGCGGAATCCATGCAGAAAGGGCATAGAAACAGTAAGATAAGAAAGAAGTTCATGAAACAAGATCAAAGTGAAGAAGAAAGTAGTAGGTGCTGAAAAAACAGGACAGCAGTGAATCGAAAAAAGATGGTTCTTAACATAATAAAAGCATTTTATTTCAACAAAAAGAAGACCTACCTAACTCTCAGCTCGGGTCCTCACATTGAATGGGAGCGTTAATTCCCATAGATACAATAATTGTATCCCCCTGAGGGGGACACCGCACAGCCTTAGAAAACCTGGCGAAGAAAAATCCCACTCGTTCCACCACAGCAGCATCCGTGCAGCTCCCATTAGGAACCACACAAAAAAGTTTTACATCATCAAAACAAAACACCTGGCGGACTCCATGAACAAACGTATCCCCAGCTCATCAAAACGAAGCTTAAGCAGGAATTTCTTCAAAAGAATAAAGCGAATAACTAGATGGATTCCAATGGATTGACTACAGTGATTCAGCAAAAATGCAATTAGCGTCCAAAGACCGCGAGCAGTGGTGGCCTCTCAAATGTTGCCCATTTCCTCCACGAAGCGACAGGTGCTGTGGGGACAGCATGCCGGCATTACGACAACGCTAGCAGAGGAAGCACAGGTCGTCGCAGTTACAAGTTCTCCCGATAATTTGACAAAGAAATAGCGTTTAATCTGTAACGTAGGTGTGCAGCAACAAGTTTTTCCCAGTAATTTGACAAAGAAATAGCGTTGAATCTGTAACGTGAGTGTGCAGCAACAAGTTTTTCCCGATAATTTGACAAAGAAATAGCGTTGAATCTGTAACGTGAGTGTGCAGCAACAAGTTTTTCCCGATAATTTGACAAAGAAATAGCGTTGAATCTGTAATGTAAGTGTGCAGCAACAAGGTTCTCAGTTATTTTATCAAAGGATAGCACTGAATTTGCAACGTTATTGTACACTATGAATTTAATAAGTGCTTCACGGCAAAATGTGAATGATGTTAACATTATTAAATGAATTTATGAAAGGTGACATTTGTAGCAGCGGAAAGGGCACAAGTTCACGCCGCTGATAGTTGGCGTAAACTTGAGCATCAGCAGTGGAATGTTTCAATTTTAAGAGAATGACTCTAGCCCCAGGTTAATGACTTATAAAGATCAAGCTTGGGAAACCGCAGTATTTCCGTAGAGTAAAAACATTCTAGTCTTGAATGAAGAACTAGTTTTATTCAGGACTAATATGGTTTACATATAATAGAGTTTTAATAATAGATTTTTGTAAAGCCTAACGATGAATAAAAGAGCGCAAGAAAATCGTTTTAATAAGAATCAAAGTCCCCCCAAAGTAAATCTAATAATCAAGCTTGTAACGTGCATCCCAACATTTGAGCGTAATCAAAACAAAAAAGTTAAGAAAATGAGTACAAATACAAGTTAAGGTTGGCGTTTTACAACATAGTTACTACTTTGCACGGAAATCGCTATCGACTGGTAACTTTCATAGAAAAACATGGAAAAATTTAACTAAGATTATATTGATAATACTTTTCCCTCTGTCATCTGTTTCGCTCCCAGTAAAACAGAACAATTCATTTGTAAAACTACAAAAATATACATTCGAACAAAATACTTCAAATTCTCACTTTCTTTATTCCATCCTTCAATGAAAACAGCTACACTAAAACAACTCGTAACTGAAGAATAAAGTAACACATCTCAACAAGAAGATCGTTGAGGAGAAAGAACCCTATTCAAGCGAAGGAACGTTATCACGTAATTAGATTTTAAATCGAATAACGCACTGTTACCAGCAACGCTAAAAATCTAGTGAAACGTATAAAAGACTGCCCGGAGCATTCAGACGACCTCTTGAACGCAGAAAAAGTTGCGATGATCATCAAGCGCGGCGAACAAAGCCTCCTGAGCTGCAAGAGCCAGCTCATGACGGACATTTATCGGATTTTTTGAGCCTGGGTGCGGTTGTCACAAAGAACTTTTGCTCACAGCAGCAGCTGTTATCTGTGACGCCCTAGCCAGGGTTGGCAAATGGTATTCCTTCAGCCTAAAATTTTTACGCCTTTCAAAAACATCAAATGCGAAAATTTTTATTAGAAGTTTTAGCCTCCTTCATCACAACAAAATGTTCAAAGAGATGAAGGATGAAGGTAGCATTTAGTATGGAGTTAAGGGATCGCAGAATCTATGCACAAGGTGTGTTCCCGCACAGGATCCCGCGCACATACAAGCAATAAGTTAAGAAGGAGGGTTATGAAACAAGATAAAAGTTGAAGAAGAAAATCATAGGGGCCGAAAAATAGGACAGCAGTGAACCGAAAAAAAGATGGTTCTTAACAAAATAAAAATTATTATTATTATATAACAAAGTTTTAGCCTCCCTTAACCACGACAAAGATCTTCCAAGAGAGGAAAGAGGAAAGCACCATTTAGTATGGAGTTGAGGGAACGCGGAATCTATGCACAAAGTGCACAGAAACAGTAAGCTAAGAAAGAAGTTTATGAAACAAGAAAAAAGTTGAAGAAGAAAGTAGTAGGTGCTGAAAAACAGGATAGCAGTGAACCGAAAAAAGATGGTCCGTAACAAAACAAAAACCTACTTTATTACAACAAAAAGGAAGCCTACCTAACCTTTAGCTCGGGCCCTCACATGGTTCCCCTGGGAACGCTAATTCCCATAGGTACAATAGTTGTATCCCCCTGAGGGGAGCAAAATAAAAAATATTTTATTTCAACATGCGTAAAGAAGGCCTATCTTACTCCAGGTCGGATCTCACATTTTGCCTCTAGGAGTGTTAATTTCCATAAAAACAATAGTTGTATCTCCCAGAGGGGTCAAATGCGAAAATTTTGGCCAGCAAAATGGCCAATCTGGTAACACCAGCGCTGGTAAGTACAACACATGCGTAGCATTTCTGCACACAACAAACACAAAATTCCAACTCATTGTGAATTAAATTTTTTGCTTCAACACTTCCATGTTTTTCACATACCGAACATACAACTTCAAATTTATTGCGTTATTCGGACGGTGCAGGAATTATGATCATTAATTATTGAAGGATCATTGGAGGCTTTTCTTGAATTCACAGAAAATCATATCAACAGTATCCAAAACATGACGCTCGTGAAGCGAATATTAGTTAGCTTTAGCACTAACGAAACAAAGTTCGGCATTTGAACTAGAACATTAGAAGAAGAGCATCGATCCTAATTTTTTGCACATCAAGTGATTCTAATACCTTAAACATTAATTGAAAATTGGATGAATTAAAATGGAACTAAATTTAAGGTTTAGCCCTGGCTTGTGCTAATCTAAGCGAGTTTACAAACGGAATCTGGTGAAGATTTAAGTCGAGCGGCATGAAATGAGCGCACAATGACCGTCTCGGTCAACACAGACCACAACACAGATAGTTAAAATCTCGTAAGAATCTCGCAGCGAAGAGTAGGAATAATACAGGGAAACAAACTCCCACATCTATACAAAAGATCGGTTCAAACGAACAGCAACATCGCAAACAAAATTCAAGAGAATTAAGCAACGTAAAGGCGATCATCTGAGCCCACATTAGGTTTTTGTAGCACTCATCAACGTTCATTCTGACTTGGAGTATTGCGTAAAAAACGAGAAGCGCTAAATATTTTGCTACGGCTTGCTGATAAAGACAGCCACTACATGTCTACGCCTCTTGTGAATCGCACAGAAATTCTTCTAATTCCTCAAGAACGCCAAGTTTCGCGAGAGTAGTAAATGCATATTTAGTTTGGTTAAAGATTATGTCATCGTGCATTATGTAAAAAATTAATTCTAAAATAGAGTAACTTGATACATTTTTCTCAATTTTTTATTTTTTCTGACAATTGTTCGGCATTTTATTAATGTCAGAAAAATTAGGCTGATTGCGCAGGGAAGAATACGTAAAAAATTAGATATATCGAAATCGAAACATAAGCAAACGAAGGGCGTTCGCAGTTCCTACAGTGCAGATCATATTAATTCCCGAGAGATTCCCCCAGAAGAATCTAGAAAAATCGAGCAAATAATTGCAGTTACCTAAAATCCAACCCCTTTCGCGGAAAATCTACAAGTAAGAAGGACGTACTGAGCTCAAAAAAAAAGAAATAAAAATCAAACAGCACAAAACAAGAAATACTTCGGTAGGAGGTAAAACAGAAGAAGTGCTTGAAGTGATTTCAGTACAACAGTGAAAAACTGTGCGTAAAGCCTGAGTTACGCGCACATTATCAATAAGGAATGGTTTCCTTGATACAAGATCAGCTCTAAAATTTGACCGTAATGGAGAAATATTTTAAAGGGCCTGGAAAAAATTCTACAGTCAAATGAGAAAAGAAGGTCCGAAGAATGAACTTGAGTTAAATTTGCAGTTAGTGGAGATTACGCCTGATAGCGCGCAAGCTTGAGGCGGGCCGGAGGCTGTGGGGAGCCGACGGAGGCAGAGCACGTTTGCCTGCCAGCCGCGGCCACCCCACAATTTGCTCGTTTGCACCACCACGACGCGGGCAGGTCAGAGCTGAGTTCTGAACATCGCCACTGCACGCTCCCAAAATTTTTAAGCCTAGTAATGAGTCGGCGTCGCAACACGAGGGCAAATATTCTTGGCATACGAGAATGGTATAGCGAAGAGAATCTGAGTGGCATGTGATCGAGTTAAAATCTTCAAAGAAAATTCACCACCTACTTTGTATCATACACACAGTAAATTAATTAATAAACAATTTGGTAATATAATATTGAAATATAGTATGATATATTCAAGGGAGGCGCATTTCTTGCAGTCGATTATCGATTAACACGTTAGTTGCGATGGGTTAAACCGAAGTTCAATATTCAACTTAAATTTAAAGTCAAAAGTGATAAGCAAATTTGTAAATATCAAACATTAACTGGGCCTGTTAAATACCACTGATTTAGAAAGGTTGTTAGAATTTTTCAAAACGACCCATCGATGGGTCGTTTCGCAGCAGGAAAAACCTAACTACGACCCACCGGTGGGTCATACCGCAATGAAAAGATTAGATTAGTCGTTAGTTTTAGCCTCCCTACCCAGCAACAATTGCGATCCAAAGAGAGGAAGGAGGAAGGCACCATTTAGTATGGAGTTAAGGAAACGCGGAATCTACGCAGAAAGGCATAGAAACAGTTAGTTGTGAAAGAAGATTATGAAACAAGAAAAAGTTGAAGAAGAAAGTAGTAGGTGCTGAAAAACAGGACAGCAGTGAACCGAAAAAAGGTGGTCCTTAACATAACAAAAACATTTTATTTCAACAAAAAGAAGGCCTACCTAACTCTCAGCTCAGGCCCTCACATTGTCCCCCTGGGAGCGCTAGTTCCCATAGATACAATAATTGTATCCCCCTGAGGGGATACCGCAATGAATGTGTTAAAAAATTACTGTCTATAAAATGATTGAGCCTTCACTTATCAATAGCGTAAAGCACGTGTAGATTGTGAAGCTAAAACATTAACTAACAAAATTATAAAGAGGTTCTACGATTTCATCATTCAAGAAGCTGAAAATTTAAATGAAAGAGACAATGAAAGATAGTGCACAATAATTATATGCGTAATAAAGCACGAACAAAGTTACAACTCTAATGAAACTACATTATTAAAAAAACCATCATTAACTCGCGACCCTTGCACAGCAAGGGAAATGCGTTTATTTACTTAGTCACCCAGTGCTTTTTACATACTAATTTTTCAAATATTAAAGACATTAAAATCGAGTGTGTTATTTCAAGGGTTTGTTTGGGGAAACGATTTGCTTTAAGACGCGGCAACTTTCAGTGAACAGTAAATTCATCAGAAATTAACGTGAAAATGCAACAATTCATCCCATGTTCTTCACACATGGTACGTAAAGCTCTTAAAAAAATGTTCGTTGTACGTTCTCAAACCACCAACGCGCAGGCTTCCGTTCTAATTATCCTCGCTGTGGGACAGCCATCATTTGAACACTTTAAAATTTTTTATAACTTGCAATAAAGATGCCGCTGCACTCCGAGAAGTAGTTCCGTTCAACGGAAAAAAATAGACGAAAGAGAATCGCCGTCAAGAGAACCTAGATGCAGATGATGGACTAATTTTTTCGATCTCGTTACCGGCGTAACCAACCAATAATGTATATAATTGACAGATTAGACTATTAGTTAGTTTAAGCCTCCCTATCCTCAACAAAATGAGGTCCAAAAAGAGGAAGGAAGAAGGCACTATTTAGTAAGTTAAGGGAACGTGGAATCTATGCAGAAATGGCACAGAAACAGTAAGATGAGAAAGGAGTTCATGAAACAGATTAGATTAGTTTAGTCGTTAGTTTTAGCCTCCCTACCCAGCAACAATTGCGATCCAAAGAGAGGAAGGAGGAAGGCACCATTTAGTATGGAGTTAAGGAAACGCGGAATCTACGCAGAAATGCATAGAAACAGTTAGTTGTGAAAGAAGATTATGAAACAAGACCAAAGTTGAAGAAGACAGTAGTAGGTGCTGAAAAACAGGACAGCAGTGAACCGAAAAAAGGTGGTCCTTAACATAACAAAAACATTTTATTTCAACAAAAAGAAGGCCTACCTAACTCTCAGCTCAGGCCCTCACATTGTCCCCCTGGGAGCGCTAGTTCCCATAGATACAATAATTGTATCCCCCTGAGGGGAGTTCATGAAACAAGATCAAACTTGAAGAAGAAAGTAGTAGGTGCTGAAAAAACAGGACAGCAGTGAACCGAAAAAAGATGGTCCGTAAAAAACAAAAACCTATGTTATTTTAACAAAAACAAAGCCTACCTAACTTTTAGCTCGGGCCCTCACATTGTCCCCTGGGAGCGCTAATACCCATAGATACAATAGTTGTATCCCCCTGAGGGGTGTATATAATTGACATAATCACAGCCAAGTACGACTTACTCTCTATCACATGAGCTTAGTTCAAGATCGCGTACAGTTGGAAAAACACGGTGAAGAATTTGAAGGGAACTTTCCACATGTGTCCCCTACTCAATCCACAAGTATCAAAATAGCTAATGTTTTCTCACTCGTACCATATATAATCCGAAGTGGAATTCCATTGTCGCAAGTCTAACAAAATCAAACCCATTGAAGACAGAAGTAAATAAAATAACTGTGCGTTCAAACAGCTCTGTGTTTACTTGTTATTCTAACCATGACGCGGCAGTCAGCTCACACCAAACAAGGATGAAAACTGTTAATTCACAACCGTCCTCCGTCCAAATTAAGAACGTCAAGCTTCGCATGCAATTTTGAGGCTGCGTTATAACTCAAGATTCTAACGTAAATAATACAATTTATAATAATGACCATTTGAATCAGAGACAAAAAAAATTGTCAAAAGACATTGCACATAAGCTGGGCAATATGCGGTGGGTGATCCACAGTTTACGGTTTTACTCTGCTCAACACACATCGAATGATCCCTTGAATTTCGACCGGCTTAGAACCGCGTGCGCTCAAAGTGACTCCCGACAATAGTACAGCAATAAACATATATTTTGAGCATGGAAAACTTGCTTGCACCGTGTAACTTATGTCACTGCACACTTTGATTTTTTTGGTGTCTCGTTTTAGCAAGAAAATTGGAAGTTCCCAATTTCCTGACACTAACTTGCCTCTACATATTTCGCGGGAAAACAACCAGACTCTCAGCTTGGAGTGTACAAATGAAAGAGATCCCGTCGGTGCTTCATGATTATAAAATTCAAGCGTGACATCAAAGGCAGCAGGTAGGAAGGAGTCTGAGCATGTTGGCACAGTCTCGTCAGAGTATTCGGACGTGTCATTCTTTGGACCTTTTGGGATAGTGACAATAAACCAACGAATTGCACGACACATAAAAGTGTTTCTTTGACTGCCATATTCAGGCAAGTTGGGGAACGCGCAGCACGTGTCATGGCATCGCACCCGCTTGATAAGTGCGTCATAAAAAACAGATGTTTAGGGAACAAACACACAGCCGCCGCACGGTTCCGTACAGCAAAGAAGCAGGTGCAGAAGCTCATAAGCAGTCGTTGAGGCCACACAAGGCTTTATGTATTCTCATCACGCTTCCGAGCTGCACGGGTGTCGCAACAGCGTTGTAGACCATGGGCCAGATCCGGGCCAACTTCAAGAGTTCATCAACAGAATATGTCGAGACGTCCAAGGTGCCGCCTGCTGTGTGTACGCGCTTTCACGGGTAGTCCTGAGGCAACTTCAAGCGCGAACGTGGGAATATTATGAAAGTCTTGGGTTTTGGTTCCTTCATGTTTACTAACCACAGAGCCCAAGTATTGTCAAAATCTTTATTATTCATCCGAATTACAAGATAAATCGCCGTCAGCATGCCATGAGTTCATAGAGGTTAATTTTAACCATCCAAAATTCAAGCATTTTCAGAGGGTACATCAGTGTAGCAAAATTTGATCATAATTTCGAATGTACCAAAAAAGAAGAGATGAATAAATTTATCTCACTCCCGAAGAACAAGTCATAAAACAACACAATTTACTTGAAGCCAACATGATTACAGTTCTACAACTTTAGACGAGCCAACTCATTTCCATAGAATATAACTTATCATTAAGTTCGAGTCGGGTTTTCCAAACGTGGAAGATTCCAACGAGAGAAAAAGAAAACGACCAGCGAAGCAAACGCTAATGGCAACGAAAGTTAACTCAAAACTAACCGCTTCAACATAGGTATTTCATGTACTCTTTTGGGATGTGTCATTAACACAAGTGTCCGAGAAAATTCGATACAACGCTAAAATAGCTCACTTCAGACTCCCCAAAAAGCTCGTGTTCAAGACTACCTCCGAAGTGCTAACACACAGTCAGCATCTATTGATGTCGATTATTGAGCAGACATTACGAGTACCAGATGTCCATAGAACACATCCTGAGCTGGGTTCAACCTAGGTAGAGAACGAGAAAAGCTAAATCATTGCTGACACGAGCTCTTGCTCGGCATTCAATAGTTGTCATGGCGAAGACTCTTCTTTTGAGTGAAGGATCGTGAACAACACAGCATACGACCCTCCAGAGCAACGGGCTTTGAGCAGCGCCTATGGAACGACTCAGGCTCACAGTCTCGGCCAGCATTCAACAGCCAATTAGCTATGGTAATTTGGACGGAGCTGCGGCGTTCACAACGTTCATAGACGCTTGAAGGAGAGTGTGTCCATGTGCACTGATTCAAGATAGGAAGAGAGACAGAACAAAATGATCATGTCTATTACGACTTCCCCGACGTGTTCAGCGCATAGTATAGGAGCTAGATAAGCTAGACGCCAATCTTCTTTGCTAAATACTCTACAAGCGCCTCTAGCTAACCAAATCACAGCGTCAACTTAAAAAAAACACAGATTACTACACTTGAATAACTACATCTGCTCACAAGCGATGACGGAAATGATAGAAAGTTCCGACCGCAGACTAACATTGAATACAGTCAATACACCACCAGAGCCACAAAAAAAACCTGAGCGTTTCAACGTCTGAATTGAACACCTTTAAGAGACGAAAAATCGCTCAATAAAGTACATCTTATGAGACTAGGCAATTTAGCTCACAATAACTAAGTAGAACATGTGTTACTAATTTTGCCGCAAGTCGCTGCACGGTTATCACTAAACAAATTCGATTTAAAACTGAATCCGCATCGACGCATCTTATTCTTAAAATGAAAAGCAAGGCGAATTCGATTTAGTGTGCTGACGAGGTCTAATTGCTTTAGAGTGCTCTTGTAGAGCTGAGGAATCTTAGTGTGGACGATGCTAAAGAGCGAAATTCCTTGAAGGACAATTTTTCACGGCACCCAATTCAAAAATAAAATTACTAAGATTGACAGCATTTTCTAACGTTTGAGTTCGAAATGGGATTAGATTAAAAAAATTTGAGCTTTCCAAACAAAATGTGTTCGCAAGAGAGAAGAAGGAAGGCACCACTTAGCATGGAATTAAGCAAACATCGAAACGATCTGCAAGCGTTGTCCCACACCGGATTCCTTCCGCATAGAGACACGCATGATTGAAATAAATCTATGAAGTAAAATAGTGAAGAAAAGAACGTAATAGACACTGAAATAAAGAGCAGTGAACTGAAAGAAAACAGTTCATAACAAGAAAATAGTATTCTATTTCACCAAAGAAAAGCCCAAATAACTTTGCGATCGAGAGTGATTTAAGAAATGCCTAATTCTGTATTGTTCTTCGTCTAAAAATATGACTAATTTTACACTGAACAAATTACCTATTCCATGTATGAAAACTAACCAATTCCATATTATCCTTTTTTTTTAACCCCAAGATCGGTGAGCTAAACTTCTCAGCAAAAGCAAACGGAAAGGACGGGAATAAAACTGCCAAGTTCTCCAAGGGCACTGAGAAAGAGAGCGTGGACAGATGTTGCCCGCCAGTCAGTTTTTAAGTTTTGCTTAGCATCCTCGCAGCAGCTAAGAAAATTCCGTACCTTTTTGCAAAGGTTTCAGTTACAGCCCATTTCAGGGTCAACCGATTCTCCAGGCATCCCCTCTGCCCGGTGTCTAAGAACGGGTTATTATGAGCGATTTCCTCGCAGAAATACCCAGTAACACAACGAAATGGCACAAGGAGACTTCGGGTTTCTGGGACCCTCAGGCGACACATGTTGCAGAATGCCAGAGGAGCGCGTACTTTTGTAGCTTTACTCAGTGTAAAATAAATGCAAAGATTATAGATATCAAAATTTGAGGCTTCTTCGCCACAACAAAATTCTCCCGAGGGAGGAAAGGAGAAGGCTACATCTTGGGTGGAGTTAGACTAGAGGAATCTAAACACAAAATGTGACCACACACCCTACACGTGGAAACGGCAAGTTGGGAAAGAAGTTTAAGAAATTAGATAGAAGTTGAAGAGAAAAGTAATAGGCGCTAAAAAAGGACAGCGATGAACTGAAGAGGACGATGTTTAACAAACCAAAATACCAGTTCTCTTTCAACAAAAGGAAAGTTCACCTAACCTTAAAAGCTCGTGATAAAGGAAAACACAAACGAAGTAACGCATCAGTTTTCGTTGGTGAAAAACGAAAACTTTCATCAGAAAACAAGTATAAACAAAACGTTATAGAATGAGAAATGAAAATTGAATTCCTTTTGAGAATTGTATGCTGAAGTCGCCACAAATGCGCCAGGCAGTATCCGACCTTCGAATTGATCATGAACAGTTTCAACTTATTTTCAGCTTTAAATTCCACGGCCAGTTTCGGTAAAAAATTTGTTTAATGAGCACCATTTTACATGGCAGACGCTGAATAAACAGGCCTGATTTTATGCCCATCTGAACGCTCGGCACCTGAGCCAGTAAGATGTCCGTTAAACTTAAGAGCCCCAATCTTGACAATTAAAATAGAAGAATTTAGTGCAACTGGAAGTCAAGCGTTAAGAAATGAGGTCCAGCAGCCCGAAAAAACGTAGGATTTTCTCCAAGGGAAAAGAACAGCGCCAAAAAATGACATTACAATGCATGAATTCATATCACATGAATTTTCAACGTAATAAACATAGAGAGAACTCTGTAGTCAACCCAATAGCGAGCTGGTGTGTTAAATAAAATTTTTGCACGAAAATAGTGACCCGACTGGATGCAAAATAACAGCACTCGATAGGGTGAACTGATTGAAGCAGATTTCACTCAAGCAACTATGTTCACAGTATTTTAGGAGAATATTTATTAGGAAATAAATCATCGATTGCGCAAGTATTTCAAAAGAAAATTTTTCCTTCTTGACTTAATAAGCAAAGGAAAAGAGACGAAGACTCTATAAATAATGGCTCCCAGTATCTCAAACTTGAACAAGCAGCGCAGATGAGAAAGTGGGTAACATAAAGGGTTGGTATTGGGAACAAACTTTAAAATAATCTCTTAACAACGCCTAAAAACCTAAAAGTCAACCTCAGTAGCGTTATTTTTAAGCTTTGATGTGTTTTTTCAAGTTTTTATGGGTACTTTCAAGTTAATTTTATAGGTAATCCAGAGAACATGTGAATAACACAGATGGTTAGATAAGATTATTTGTTAGTTTCAGTCTCCCTAATCACAGCAAAGGCGTATCGAAAAGAGAAAGGCGGAAGGCCCCATTTAGTATGTGAGGGAACGCGGAACTCACGCACAAGATGTATAGAAACATAGACATTAGTTGTATAAGGTGCACAGATACAATAGTTGTATCCCTCAGAGGAGTGCTACAGAGGGTCGGTGGGCTGCATGCACCGCGCCTGCAACTGCGCCCTGCAGTCAAGTCGCCCTACGATGAACCGGAGAAGCGCGCTGGGTCATGTTGTGCTCTGGAATAAATCTTTCAAAGAAGCTTCAAAAAAAGCTTAATTAAGGGTCTTGTATGAGAAACGAGTTCGCTGAGCCGCCGCGGGGAACCACTCCAACAAAGACGAAATATTTTCAAGAGCGTGCAGGAGACCGACCTGACGTGGCCAGATCTGGTGGACAACGCTGGAAAACTGAAAGTGTTATTGGTCAGTCTAAACTGCCGCGTCACATCATGTGGGATCAAATACATTTTGCTCCTTTTGATATCTTTCCGAGCGAAGATGCATTTTAAAGTAACCTAAACAAACTATTACGCTGATTCTGCTCTAATTTATTGCATCGTCTTTTTGAGTAAAGATTGATCTACAGTGACAACGAATTAAAATGCTGCAGACACACTAGTAAGTTCTACCATGATTAAATTAAAGCTAGTTTATCAAGTCTCCCGAACCGCCACCAAAGGCGCTTCCAAGAGAAGAAGAACGACGCCATTAGTATGTAGTTAACGGAACACGGAATCTGCGCCCAAGGTGCAAAGAAACAGTGAGTTCATGAAACAAGGTAAAAGTTGAAGAAAGAAGCAGATGTAAAACAGGGTAGAGATTAACCGAAAGAAATTATCTTCAACTTATCAAAAAAAACTTTCATTTTTACAAAAAGAAGGCCTGCCTAACTCTCAGTTGTACCCCACATATTTTCCCTCTGGGAGTGCGAATTCCCATAGAGTAGTTGTATCCCCCCATGGGGAGAAATGTTTTTAGTTTATTAATATGGATATCTAGAAATCAACGGTAGAAATGCTCCGCTCAAACGAAATTTAAAAACATACCCAGAGAAAAGTTTGAATAAAATACGTTAGCGTATCGGGAAGGACTACACATAGGAAGATTTGGCTGAAAAAATGAAACGTCTGGCACGGTTGATAGACGAGACTACAATCTGTGCGCAATTCGCGCACAGAAATACCTCGTTCAACTTTGTAAGAACATAGTTCTTTCCCTTAATTTACCGATCGCTTCTTACAATACGGAGTGAGATCTATAACTAAAATATACCTAATTTAAAAAAAACAGTAATAGCTCAAGTTTTTATGATCTGGATTGTATCCACCGCCATCAAAATAAAGGACTTTGCATCGACTGCTGTTCAAGCCGGACGAGATTCATTAGTTCGGGAGACCTAAAGCAAAAAATTCACCAAGAACAGATAACTGGACACGGGCCTCAGCTCCGAAGATCTCAATCATTTCGGCCAATTTTAGAGGACGTTTTACGACAGCACGGCTGCGGAAACGACCAATTGTGAGCGACCAGTTTTATGGATAGTCTACGAAATGACCACAGTGCCTCCAGCGCGCGCGGCGCAACGGGAGACGTCATCCACGCCGAATTAAAGACCTGACGCAATAAAAATACGTCAATTCACAAACTGTAAAGCGCGGGTGTAAAGTCTTATGTCAGGCCTCAAGTGAAGGGAAGTGTACGCTCACCGTTTCAGGAAACTATAGGAGAAAGCCATCGCATGCGTGGCATGCATTTATGGTGGATAAAATCGATGTGCAAATACAGGGTGCGCCAGAGAAACTTACTTATTTGAAAGGTCAATAAAAGCAAAAGTAGTGCAGTTATTGTTTTATTGTCTTTTTTATTTGAGAATACAATATCCCAATTTTGTTTTACACTGTTTTGAAAATGACATCGGCTAAATGGCGACCCCCATTGCGCATACACTGATTAAGTCGATTTTTGAAGTAAACTATCCATCACATGGAATCCCATCACCGTTCAAACTTTGAGATTTGGCTCCACGCAATTTCTTTTTATGGGGTTATTTGAAATCGCTGGTTTATGTCGATCGACCACGGACAATAGCTCACCTCAAAAACAACATTCGCGATGCCATTGCCAACATACCGATTGATATGCTGCAAAGAGTGGACACGCACTTCAAAAATCGACTTAATCAGTGTATGCGGAATGGGGGTCGCCATTTAGCCGATGTCATTTTCAAAACAGTGTAACACAAAATTGGGATATTGTATTCTCAAATAAAAAAGACAATAAAACAATAACTGCAGTGATTTTGCTTTTATTGACCTTTCAAATAAGTAAGTTTCTCTGGCGCACCCTTTATAACTCATGAACAACTTTCCAGAGACGACAATAGATTTGTCCCGAATAACATCCGGCAAAACAGAAAACGCTTAAAAAAATATTCTAACACGCAGGCTGAGGACAGCTGAGTTTGGACGAGTCACCAGTAACTGATTCGAACAAGCGCATTAACGTAAAAATTTTTGACATCCATCACTATTTTTACAGAAATATCTCAAGTAACCACGGAATAGTGGCACGCAGCAAGTCTGAGACACCGTAGAGCAGAGGTTCTCAACCAGTGGTAAATTTACCTCTGGTTAAGTAAATTTCGGCCTTTAGTATTTGAGCAAATTAATTACATTAAGTAAATTTCGGCCTTAAGTATTTAATACATAAAGCCGAGGGGGGGTCAACGATGGAGGAAAGGTTGAGACTGGCTGCTGTAGGGCATGACGGAGCAGTAACCGAAATCTGACACTGACAGAGGGCGGGGAAGCCAAACCAAAGGCTGCGGGTTCGGCTCATCATTTCAAGGTCGACCAGTGACAGCCTGTCATATTTCTGAACTACGGGTAGCATTTATCACCTTCCAAGAAAAGCGTTCATTAAACGCTAAGCGAAGGCATCAATTCGTCTGTCGCATACAAAGTGGCGTGGCAGAGTCGAGAAAATTTAAAATTATCACGCTTTCTTCAAATTTCGGCTTGGAAACTTTTTTATTCTCATGGAACAGAAATTCAAAGCAATATGAAAGAAAGGGAACTAATAATACTAATAACAATGTAACACATTTTTCAATAGTTAATCTAGTAACAATGGTTTAGATATTGATGTCGATAGAGGGTAATACAATAGAAAGAAAATATCAAATTTGAAGAAAACTTCTTGAGTATTGTTTCGAGGGATAGTAAAAACGAATCGATTTACTTTAAAATCTTTCATTCTTTCAAATCTCGGTTTTTTATGCAAAACTCTGACAAAGATACACTTGCGTGCAACACAAAATTGCGCAGGTAATGTAACAGAGAGCTTCAAAAGCGTCCAAGCGAGCGTCCTGATCAGCCAGGTCGCTTTTCCCAGCGCAGAACACGCTAATGAAGCTAAAACGTTTATATTAATCATCAATTGTGATTGGAAAAACGAGCTGTTTACATAATGAAGATAAAACGGGAAGTGGTAGCCAGAAATGACGGTACTTTGAACTTACATGAGTCACCCGAAAGGTGGAAAAAGCAATTGGTGGTACAGAAATTTAAAAATATAACAACTCCCACGATTTATGAATCTATTAATGTACTAAGAAATACAATGGCGTTTCGTTGAGACGAAAAATATCTCCTATTGAGTTCCGATCGAATTACTCGTCGAAGGCTTCAGTCGGGGAACAAACGTCGAGGAGAAATGCCTCAAGGGAGTGCAGTATAGGGACGGGCAGAAGCGCTAAAAAACGGTCACCTCGTCATCTCATTACAGCTAACTCGCGGGCAGACTGAGGAGGGGGGGCACCAGTGAAAGTAAACTGCGGCTCGTATGAGAGGAGAAAGAAATTTCGGTGGGTGAGGCAGGGGGGTTTAGTTCCAAATGCAAAGCAGCAGCCTCTAGAGGCCTGAAGGACGGAGAGGCCGGCCACCATGAAGCTCTCGCAGAAAAAGAAGTTTTGAAAGTTATGAAATTAATACGAATATATTTGGTCTTGGATAAGAACAAGATGCTGATCCTTACTTCGCATATTTGATAACTTAAATACGAGAAAATAGCACACGGAAGACAAACGTACCATCAACTACGATTTCAGTTTGTTGGTTAGGCATTTATTTGTCCATTATTCACTAAAACCAAACGTTAAAGTTGTCTTCAAACTTTCGAGAGGATTAAAAGGAATGAACGAAAAATTAAGAACGTTTTAATCATGAACATTTTATAAACACTGCTCACGCACCATGGAGACCTAAGTGCTTTTTAACAAAGACTATCATATTCGGATTGTTGAACAAATACAAAGAAATACTAGCGTCTCACTTAACTTTTCCTGTCGATTTCAAGCTTAAGATCAAACACAATATGTTTATGAGAAAAGAACTCTGGATTAAGGCAATAATAAAAACGAATTTCTCACCTCAAAATTCTGTCGGGATATTTGAGTACAAGCTCTACGGATTTTTAGTCAACGCTAGCAACAATTTCCAACTTGCACATTTCTTGCCACGGAAAACAAAGTGTGTACTCGGCGACTACTCGCAAACAAAGCCTCCTTGAATCAAGGACAATGAGAAACTTTCGCCGCAAGTATATCAAAATAACTTTTGTAATTAAAATAATAAAAGCATGAATCTTAAGGGACAGATCTATCGGCGAGTTGCAACGAGCGCAGAAATGGAAAACGTGTTGGCCTCCACTGGACGACCACCTGACCCCACTACCAGGAATGCTGAATTTGCAGCTGGCAGCCAGCCTTGTTTCTTAGAGACGTCGACAACCTATTCGACTACTGCAAGCAAGATGCAAATCTATTGCATACTAACGTACGTAAAAATAACACATAAAAGCTTACCCACGCAAAATTAAATGAAATTTCTCAGTTAACTTCACTCTCGTAGAGTGAAATTGAAAGGATTTAAGGAAAAGTAACATCCGACTAGAATTTGGTTAGCATTTTTTGTGACGTTTCAAGCGGAGTGAGAATGATGAGCGATGTCAACGACACGTAGCGCGAAGTGGCCGCATGCCGCGCGCGCCGCAGTATTGGCATCGCGCCACGGCATGCCTCTCTACATGTATGGTGACCTCCACACCCAGCCTCAACATCGGCTATTAACATCATCATTCAATTAATCGCTACATTTTGCCTCACGGTGCAGCAAAGCAGTTTTACCATCTCATTAGCATGAAAGCATTATGGAGCTTGTGGTGCTCGGAAAGGTAGTTCCTGAAAAGAATCACGCTGGATATGGAAATGTCTTTCACACATCCATCAAGAGCGCTCAGCAGAGGAGCGTAATGTGACCCCGGACTCAATCAGAAGCCTATTCAGAAGTGCCCCATCATCGCCGTGCGCACGCCGACAAAACAGCAGAAGAATACTACCCCAACAGCTGAAAAAAACGGTGTCAGTGTTTTTGTTCGGTGCAAAATATGAAGCGGACTTCTCGGAAGATAGTAAATGTTTGGAGAATCACTGAAGGAAAGTGAGTGCAAATATTCAAGGTGAATACGAAAGTGTTCCGAGAAGGCGTCAGATTTACTCGTGTCACAGCTCAAGCGTTCCATAAGGGTCAGTCAAGATCAAATAAAACCCTAACACTAAAATACCCTACCCTGCTCTAACACACATAGCTGCCGAGTGGTTACGAATTTTGAACAAAGTTAATCAGTACATAATAGCCAAAAGATGAAAAGGACCTCAAAGATTTGGCTTGCTATTATTTTAGCGAAGGATCACAAGGTAACAGAGGAATCCAAGCTCACACTTAAATTTATGGGAATGTATTTTCAGAATAACAAAGCTCGACAACAATGTACGAACGAGACGTTTACAAAAAGTATCCGGAAGCAGAAACCCGCTTCTAATTTACGATAGAAATTAAACTTATCTAAAATAAAGACGAACTTGATCGGATTAATTAAGGAGCGATTCGGGGAGGTAAGAAAGGGCTGTTATCGGCTTCGAAGGCTCTTTAGACAGCAACTTGGAGCCGACAGGCCCCTAAACCACAGTCACGCCCTCACAATGCCGCTCGTTTGGCTCCACACAACTTTCTGAGAGCGCAAGTAGAGTGGAAGACTTGAGCAGCTTAACATACTTGTGCTGTATGCAGCATGCGAAGCCATGAAGTAACAAGTCTAGCAACTGCGGAAACAGATCTATAGGCTCTGAGCTTTGATCGTTATCGCTGAATTATGTGACCGATGCAGGGAACACAATGTAGAAACACACGACGTTCAGAAATAAAAATCCCTCAGCATAGTTAGAGGAGAATTACGATAGACATCATAGCTTTTGTGGAGAATGTACGCGGTGAAGGTTTGTTTCTCCGCAAGAGAACGGAGAGAGCGGTTATGCAGCGATACGTAAAAGGTCAAAGCATAAATAAATGAAATCCTTACTTCGGTGAATTCTTCAGGAAACATAACGCCATATTGGACGGCTACAGCATGAACACTAGGAAGCAAAACAAACAAAATTGACATAAATAAATATTTGAATTTGTAAGCATACAAGTGGTGACACTTTCATCGCGAATATCTGGGTCACACAAGTATGAGAAGAAAAATAAATATCGTAACTAAACATCATAGCAAATAAAATTTTCAAGAAGCTGCATTCGCAAAGCAAGCACAATTCTAAAATATCTGAATCCCGTCAACATTATTTAGTATGTGTTTAGATGGTTGTAATTATTTTTCTCAGATCATTTTACAATTATTTCGAGCAGACTCAACATGAAAACGCTCGTGTTCAGGGAGGAGTCAAGTAATTTATTTTTAAGCAATCTTATGCAACGAAGAACATTTACAAAATCCATACATTTCAACAGCCAAATAACACACGCAAAAACTCAGAAATCCAACGAATTTTTCTACAGATTTCCCAGCTCAAGGCGAGACAAGGAGGACGGCCTGATGAGAACGCAGCAGTGAGACAATTAAGCGCCGCGGCGCTTGAGGTAAGAAATAATGCTCTACAGAGTGGACAAGATGGAGCGTCGGGCCGAGGCCCGTACACTGCACGGGTCAACGATGCAATCAATTATTTGAAGGGCGGACCCGTAATGAGGAGCGGCTGAGCGCACGCCCTGCAGCAGCACACGCAGCAGCAACCTACCCAAGCTCTCCACGACACGAGCGGCTTGTGAGTCCAGATGTTCCTCGTCGTGGTGGTTGTTCCTGTCTCTGCACCTTGCTCTTGTTGCCAGGTTGGCATCAGAAAACTCGGAGAAGGACACCCAAAACGCAAAATGAACGCCTTGCTCTACTCAAAAATACTGCGCTGTTATGTTATGGATTTTAGGCTTTTTTGGAATACTTTAGTAGGTCTCCTAAGACTAATTCTGATAATAAATAATACAGTGGTAGCTCATCCATGGCGTTAGTGAGATCAGTCGTGCCAATTGATGGAAAAATTTGAATTACTTTAATAATAAACTATTTTTGTACAAATATGAACCAACCTAAATTATAGAGCAAAGCGAACGCAATGGCGCTTCAGCAACAGATACTCTAGGGTCAATAGGCAGCACGTATACAAACATCTATATTTAATGGTACCAACATCGACAGTGGAGTGATAATATTTCTTTATAAGAGATTCGAGACTCCATTTAAGCTACACATGGTTCTCAAGGTGGGAAGAGCTAGAAAACCAGGTATGAGAAAATTAGGAGGGAATAATCCCCAAAACATTTAAATGAGGAGAAATAAATTCAAATGAGGAAGTTAACAAATGCGTACAAAGGACAAGGATTATGGACAAGCAATGAAGAAATGAGGATGATAAGGATAGCTAGAAATAATTTGACTAAGATAAATATCATGCCGGAAAATTTCCTCTGAATTTATCTGAAATTATAAAGTAATCAAGACGACCAAAACTGAAACCGTTTCAGGATAATTCGATTAGATTAGACTTAACTTTAAGATAGTTTAAGCCTCTCTAATCACAACACAGGAATTACTACGATTGGAACGAGGAAGGTACAATTTAATATTCAATTTAGAGAACGGGGAATTTACGCTCAAGGTACGTCCCCACACCCTGCACATAAAAACACGATCATTGAAAGAAGTGTCTGAAACATGATAGAAATTAAAAAAGAAAATGATGGATGCTAAAAAAGGTGTCAGCAGTGAATCGAAATAAATAGTCCAAACCGAAACAAAAAATAACCATATTCAATTTCAGCAAAAGGAAGGTCTGTCTACACGACCTTCAGCTCGGGACCTTACATCTTACCCCTAAAAGCACTAATTATCATAGAGACAGAAGTTGTATTCCCCTGAGTCGAAATGTTTCATGATGAAATACATTAAAATTTGATTCAAGTTTAAACGATCTCTTATACCTGAGAAAATTTTCTCAACAACAAATAAATTTACGTTTTTTATCAGAAAGAAATAGTTAATCAAAAGATGAGGTTTGCATTACTTTGAAGTACTTTCTACTTACACTTGCAGACTTTTCCAGCGCAGAAACCAGAGTACGATCTTACCTGTGGAAAGAAAAGAGAAAAAAATTATTAAAACTAATAAAATTTAAAACGAAGCACATCAAAAAAATTCATGTGTAAAACAAATAAAATTCATGCGATTACCTGACATCAAGATGCAACATTTACGACTGTGACAAGGTGAGTTCTTTGCAATGAGATTGATTCAAGCCACTTAAGCTACTAAGCAGCGGCTGCGTCGTAAATTCTGAAGCAAACTTTCAACCGATTATTTGAATAGGAAATCAGTTCATGCTTTTTGAAAAGTTCACTACAGGGCATACACTGAACATTGCATTAATATCAAGCAACATAAATCTAGCTTCGAAGAAACTTGGGCTCACAGCACCCAAACCTGAACAAAACAGAAAGTTAGGGAGCACCAGTACGAGAACCGCCTGAGAAACGCAGGTACTATCGCCGGCGCACAATACAATTGCTAGGGAATAACTCGCACAGAAGGGGCGGCTCGCTTCATTCCTCATTGACAGGAAGCGATGCAAGAGTTTACGACTGTAGCGCGCATACCAGGGCGCGGAGACCAGCGTTATCGCTATTGGTTAATGCGGTGGTTGAGCGTGTGCTCCAGAAACGCCGAGGGTCCAGTGTGCTGCTCGAAGACGTAAAACCAAACACATCTAGATTTCAACACATCAAATGTACTTTAGATTAGAACCTTCAAAACATAACGAATAAAACTCTTTCAAAACTTTCTAGTTCTAATTTTTATGAACGTTTGGCAAATATGATTTCTAGCCGTGTCGCTTTTTTCGTTTTCAAGTGTCTTTTGAAAATATAAAAGCATCCTAATATATGCACCCAAGTTTATTCGATGAGGAATTTAATAGCGCAAGCTCGTATTATAATAAATGTTATATCTCAATAGTTAATCAAATTGATCACTTATTCCGTCATGAACTAAAATAAAAGTTTTACCGTCATCAATACAACGCAGGTAAACTAGTATAGAAATTCATGTTACAAGGTATAAGTCTGAATAAATGGGCGAGTTACGTTATGGAGAGAGTGGGGTATCACTGGACACACGAAATTTGACTCAACTGAAGCTTAGATTAAAATAATCTGTAGGTCTTTCTCATTGATAAAAAACACATCAAAGATTACTCCACTTCGATCATAAAGCTTACGTTCGAGGAACACGATATAATTATTTACCAAGTGGTTTCAACCAACTTAACCACAAAAGTGTCTTCCCGAAACAGGAAAGATGCAAATACCATTTAGTGAATGGAGCACCCATGCCTAGGTGTGCTCCCACATCAGGTTCCTCGCGCGTAATAGCAGCAAAAATTGAAAGAAGTTCAACAAACATTAAAGATTGAAGAGTAATTTAGTAGGCACTATGCAAACAAAACCGCAGTGAATCGAAAAAACATGATCCGTATTCGTAAAAAAACACTACTGTTTCAACAACATGAAAGCCTACCTAACCGTTCTCTCAGAATCTAACACTTTCCTCCGTGGGAGAGCAAATTCCATAGAATACAATAGTTGTATCGTCCCAGAGAGCTACACGCAACGTCACTAAAAACGCGAACACCACCACATACTCGACTGATATTTCTGATGGTGAGCTAATGCTCATAATACTAAGCTAATACAAGTAACACTAATGCTTTAATATAAAACAAAGCTAGTACAAGTAACACTAATGCTTAAAAATAATGATAAGTTAACACAAATAATACTAATGCTTAAATATAATGCTAAGCTATACAAATAATACAAAGCTAATTAAAATAATAATAATGCTAGAATAATGCCAAGTTAATAGATTAGATTAGATTATTAGCTAGTTTAAGCCTCCCTATCCGCAACAAAGGCGATCCAAAGAGAGGAAGGAAGAAGGCACCATTTAGTATGGAGTTAAGGGAACGCGGAATTTATGCAGAAAGGGCACAGAAACAGTAAGATGAGAAAGAAGTTCATGAAACAAGATCAAAGTTGAAGAAGAAAGAAGTAGGTGCTGAAAAACAGGACAGCAGTGAACCGAAAAAAGATGGTCCGTAACAAAACAAAAACCTATTCTATTTCAACAAAAAGAAAGCCTACCTAACCTTTAGCTCAGGCCCTTACATAGTCCCCCTGGGAGCGCTAATTCCCATAGATACAATAGTTGTATCCCCCTGAGGGGTGCTAAGTTTATATATCACCAAGCTATCACACATATAAAACCAAGAAAAAATGTGGCCGGATTTTATAGCGAAATCTAGGACCGAGTCACTTATCAGCCATAAACCATACGGAAGGTATAGTAAACATAGCAATATCGTTCATAAAAGTTATGGGTTCCATAGCAAACAGCTGTGTGGAGTCGAGAAAAATATTGTAGACAGTGGAGTACGAAATTACGTTAGAGTCATCTACAAATATATTATTGATTCAAATAAGTGAACGAAACAAAGTCATAAGAGAGTAAGAAGAGTAACAGTTATTCTAAGTAGGAACTTGTTAATAACTGATGATGAAGAATTAGAGGAAGCGACAAATAAAGCAGCAATCCTAAAACGCACACATATATAAATTACTGTAGCACAATTGTTGTGAGCAACATCGTCTTCAGTTACACCTTGAATGTAAAATACCCGCAGCATATCAGATAATGCACACCAGTATCAGCAACTGGTGCGAAGATACTTGCGCTGTAAAGCCTAGCCACACTCGTAAACTGGAGAACGGAAGATAGCGCGAGTAAAATATAAAAGTCATTCTCTAGTGTTATGGTTTTGTTACGCACACCGAGCTACCAAGCGCTTCGTCAAGCGGAAGTCGAGTTACAAATTCAATTTCGTAACATCACTTTTATCACCCACATACACAGAGTTGCAGAGTTTACCTCATAACAACTTGAGCAAAGCGTTTTCATCATTCGACAGGTGTCGTCTATAATGCTTCCATAGCCTTTATTTTAATCATACATGCCACTGAGCATACCTTCCGTCATCAACGCAAGAAGGTTTGGGGGACTTCGGCAAAGCTTGTTTGCCTGTACCTATACGGTGTTCCCAAGGTTCAACAGCGGCCACTGGAAATAATCGACTTCATAATATAATTAGACAAATAAATAAATAAAGGTAAGCAATCGAACTACATTAGTAGGTCTCAAACGTAGACAAAAACACACTCTCAAGACCTCGTCTAGGCCGCTGGACTCACTTTCGTTGACGGACAAAAACTAGCACCGCTCTTCTCACTTTCAACTCCAACTTTCTTGGTCAATAAAAAATGTGTCATTTTCCGGGTGGACGAATAGTAGCTCTTACTTAACAATTACGCAAGTTTATGACACTCATATAAAGTCGACGGCAGTTATGTCATCTGAAGACGCATAAAGTGGAGCACTAATAACTTGGACACAATCATTGCTCGAATACGAGACTACATGTACTATGCAAAGATGCACTAAAACGTACAGCGGCGGTAAAAACTCTCATGCATACGTCACCGTTGGCTGAGGTTGAGATAAATTTAACTGCAGGACGAAGCGTTCTATTCAAGAGAGAGACCACTTCTCTAAAAGCTTCAAGTGCTAATAAAAACGTATTCATGAGACCTGACAGCATCCCTAGAGGAGCAAAAAATTTGGTGTGCATAATGGAATATAATTGCACAATAGCGGGCGAGAGCAGCTCTTTATGGCTATTACTCGCATGCCACAAAGTACCTGATAAAATATTGTACGTTTTCAAAATTTAAATACGGAAACGAGATAACTTCAAACTGCCTCAAAACTTGCAGCATACAGAGTGGAGGTGTGTGCTATGTAGGGCGCTATAGCGCCAGCACTCACAACTCCAGCTGTAGTACCTCCAATGCTTAACTTTAACCTGACTGGAGGGTGATTCGATTTTGTACGTGTAGTTTTGATAAGATTTCGTGATGGAATTATTCGAATACCAGTTAATCCTTGAAATTTTATTACATGTCAAAGAATTTTAATGCCTGTATAATTCCCAGCTTCATGTACGCAATGAAATACACTGATGCAATTGTAAACTTTTATTTCCAAAACGTCGGACTAAACTGAACAAATAAAACAAGAAATTTACGCAAAATCCGAAGAGATAAAATTGCAGATACAGTAAGAAAAATGGCAATGATATCATTAACAGTCAAGCTTCCAACGTAATCGCGTCCAGTAATAGTTTGTAATAGTTCACGACCTCGCTGATAAGATTTGATAAAGATTGTTTGATTTTTTCACAGTTATAAAGTTCTAATTTTCGAAAAAATATTGGAGCCTGATGTTTTATTCGAACTTCCGAATCTGACCAAAAGCTTTCAGTAAGATTCAGATGAAGGCCTCATCGAATGATATCGTCAACCGAAATTTCTTCAAGCACCCTTGAAAGTAGAAAACATTAAACATACATTGAAACAATTTTTCGCATGAAACTAAATCAACAGTTAAACCGCAAATTTTGCCGTCAACAGTTTCAGATTATCATCTAGGATCTTGATGCAGTCCCCAAATTCCATCATTCCTCTTACTGCAATCAGTTTTAAAAAGATGGGTGAACACTCACATCCCCATGGCAGGTGACGTGCGAGTTTGGTGAACACCCTCACACGATACACGGTATCACTGTAGTAGCTTTCGATTAGGTCAGTCACAGCACCGTCCTTCCTTCCATCGAAATAGAATAGTGCTGAATGCAGAAGAAATTTTGACGACTTTAAACCGAAACCCAATAAAGGTTAACTTCCTGTAGCAATGCCACGCGGCTCTGAAAAGACACCCTGCATTTTTTTCGGCCACCCTTATAACAGAGAAAAAATTCGTTATCAGCACAAAGGTACATTCTTTACCACGTAGATAGATCGCCGGCACTTACAAGCTAACACCAACAGACCTCAATTGAACATGGAAAATACCCGTAATGATAGACCCTACGTTGAAAAGCTCCTTGTTTCCGATAAGCCTTGAAGTTGGTGACACGCGATTCGCTCGCTGTCTCCGCAGGGACCAGATAAGGCGGCACTCCGCAGGCAACACCTCGCACTCGCGCCCCACATAGCGCACGCTACCATCCCGTTCGTAACCCCTTATTCCACATCTTTCTGCCGGTTTCTCGTCCTAAAATACCCAAGTTATAAGAGAAAAAATTACATTTTCTATAAAATGCTCGTTGATTGTTCAGGAGAATGCTAAGTCGTGTTAAATCACATGCTTGCCCACGAGAGTAGATTAGATTTAGATACGTTAATTTAAGTCTCCCTAACCACATCAAACGTGTTTCAAAGAGAGGAAGAAGAAAGGAGTCATTTATTAAGAAGTGTGACGAACGAGGCATCTGTGCCTAAGATGTGCCCCACATATAGCGCATAGAAACAGCAAGGTAGAAAGAAGGTAATGAAACGAAATTAAACACGAAGAAAAAAATCAGTGCAGAAAAGGATAACAGTGACAAAAAAGAAGCTCCGTTAACGAAACAAAAAAAATACAGTTCGATTTGAACAAAAGAAACGCTTGCCTAACTTTCAGCTGGAGACCTCACGTCATCCGCTTGAGAGCGTAAGTTCCCATAGATACAACAAGTAACCCCTTGAGAGCGAGCCCTCAAAAAGCTCGCAACGCGAAACTCCTTACAACACGCACAAAGAATACACGGAAGAGTGCACAAAATATAAGGGCTACAAAATCGTTTGCAACCGCGAATCAAAGAGTGGGAAAATTTTTAACAAATTCTCACGAAAACACCAACACGCGCCAAAAATTAACCCATCAGCTTAACCGAGCGCTTATGAATACATTTACGCCGGCAAATTTCGCATTGAAGATTTACTGAACATCACTCCCCCCCCCCCCCCCCCATAACAGGGTTATGCATGGGAAAAGTGAAAAATTTATAGCGAAGTCAATTCAGAAAAAACTTTCCAGCAATAATAAGTACTGCAGTTGCGTGTCTGAAGCGCGCAACAACGAAGCGGCAGTGAAGAAAATTCACAGTGTTTTCCAAGCAAGTATCAGTATTTGTGAGCACACCACAATAGCGCAGGTATTGATGCAGCGCGACCACCTGAGCGCGGCAGGCTGTATGGGGTGCAGATAGGCCGCTAACGACGCGCTGTCGCCTAGCAATTGTTGACCACCATCGAACGCTGTTTGGCGTTGGCGTGACCGAGCAGGAAAAGTGGTCGTGCGTCTGACCAGCGATCGCTCGAGAGTGACCGGCCACTTTCGTTCCCCGCGGAGTTAAGCGGGCTTTCCACGCTGCATCACGAGGAGGAAGTGCGAACCACCGCCGGACGGAAGTGCTGCACGAGCCTGTCGTTTGCGCCTGTTGCAAACGCTCCTCGGCAGTTATGAAAAGCCGCTTTCCTAGGTACCGTAACGTGTGTGGTCTACAGTAATTCACACACAAACTGAGCAACCGCACCCAAATCATGGACTTGGGTAAAAAAGGCTCACAGAAAGCCGAACGCAACGTGGTGTACTAGAGGTAAACATGAAAGACAGAATTACTGAAAATAAGACGGCCTTACGATTTCAATGCCGTTTCCCACGTTCAGACATTAAACACTCGTACATTAATAGAATTGAGATCTGTTAACTCCGGTTCTTGGCTCAAACTGCATGCTTTTCGCCTTTCCGCTTTCTGGCTCAAGTAACCCGATTAATTCGTAAAATGAATTATGATATTACTGGCAACCTCTACACTCTGTGTTAGCATTCATGACGTCAAGTGTAAAGAAGCATTGTATTATAATTTTCATTTCACTGCAACGACTTGAGTTTTACGGAGAAGGCGCGTAAAATTCACTCGATAAGTCCTTCTTGAGCATTGTTTCAGCAAAAACTTATTACTTATCGAGCCACTGATTATACAGATGAAATCCAAACTCGTCAGAGCCAATTCAGTTCCAGACGCATCAGAGCAGATGAAGAATTTTTCCTACAGCAAAATGTTGTACCAGAGTTACAGACTGAAGTTTTGAGCTGAAATGGTAAAGAACGATTCAGGAAGTTCGTTTCAATTCAGATGTCGAAGATGATACGCATCTGAACGTCGCATGAATTCAGTTTGATCTTTTACAACTAAAGTCTTAAGCTGTACCTCAAAATGACCTTTCTCGTTGTTGTGACATCGTAATACAATGACCTAATATCAAACACCCCATTTTCCTCTCATTTGCCATTACCTCTTCATGATTTTTCGAGTGACTTTGTAATATAAGGCCTGTAATAAATGTTTGCATCATATCTGACAGAACGGACGGTGTTTTCCCTCTCAACATTCATCAGTTAGGAAGATGGTGGCAACGGCATGTAACTCCTTTCTGGCAAAATTCATGACTCAATTGTATATTGTTTACGCTCACGACTGGCATAAATGTTGCTAAATAAATGTACGAGGAGTTCGCGAGACTAACTTATATGGAAGATGGAAACATCAGAAATTGAGTACGTCAATGCTTTTGTCATATTAAATAATCAGTTTGTTCTTAACACTTTGACTGCGACGTGCGCCACCGGTGGTACACGGAGGTAATTTTCAAAACGCTGCTGACCGACCCGTAGTTGCGAACTCAGTTTTCATAAATATTTAATCAAAGCTAAATGAAGGCATGATCCAGTTCTTGCTTGGTATCTTTCAAATAGCTTGCTACAATTGACTTAAAATTTGAGTTTGGTGTTGAACCTAATATTGAGTCGCCGCAGTCAAAGTGTTAAGATGATCATGAACCAATCTAACCCTTGAGATTGGGTTGAAAATCTATTCAAAGAGAAACTCTATAACACGTTTCCAAAATTTATCTTAAAATTTATACTCAACTTCTTGGAACCGAAATTCAAAACTCAATCTAAAAGTAAGTGAAAGCTCGGCTCAAGGAGAGAAAATAGAAAACTTGATTGCGTTTGGACCTTTTATAACGGAATGTATAGTTTGCCGTGAAAAAATAAACAATTACACTTCTCCCAGTATCTCTGAGTCGAAGAGTCTAGACAAGCGAAATTCCATAATTATGCGTAACGAAAAATGGTCAAACACGAGTCCAGAACCGAGAAAGTTTGCCAAACGAAATGCTCCAGAAGATGTAACCTTTAACAGCAATTGTAAGACATTCACGCTCAACAAACCAAACGCAAATACGGCGCATTTGTCTCCCAACATTTACATCGCTAAATATAAAGAACACTTATTTCCCTGTACTCCACGATGGCAGTTTATATACCCTATCCGACAGAAGATATCTCAAAATAGAGCATGGTAACGAATAGCGCACTCAGTCACCCTCCCTCGCGCTGGCACACACAGCGCAGAGCACCTGTACACCTGAGCAGCACAGCGCTGAGACGACGCTGAGGCAAAGAAGACTCATCCAACGTATCACGGCCATCCAATCTGTCATGTGAGCGCATGGTCTTTTAAAGGAGCATTATTTACGACAGCAAACTCATGGCTGTCGTGTCCACGAGCGCTACTACAGCTGTGATGCACTGCGTCTGATGCTACATGAAGTATCGCTCTTTTACGCTTTCCGTATTTTACTGTATTACTTCGAGCAGCCGAGTGTAATGCTTTTTGTGTCTTTCCCAATAAGGAAGCGTTACAACTGCGCTGAAAGGCGCAATGAAGGATGAAGTAAGCAAGATTGTACTGGACGTTATATCAAAATAGTGTAATCTCAATGAGAAATGAAAAAATGTGTGTTCCAATTTACAATAAGTTGAAAGTTCTTTCATCAGATCGGTAATGATACACGTTACTGCATCAGATCGCGATCGGTAACGTGTATCGCGCGATATTCTTCGACACATCCACCCTAGAACGAAGGGCCCACGCCACCACAAGAGACAGGGGTGCACATCACCACAACAAGAGGTAAGGGGTACACTGCACACCACAAGAGGTAAGGGGTGCAGTACACACATCTGGCAGGCCTGCAGCATCCCTCCCACAGACGCCCGCATTGCAGCAGTCACGCGCGGGTGCCGCAGCTCCCAGCAGCGCAGGTGGCTGCACGGGTGCGCTGCGTGGGAACTGCTGCCTTCCGCTGTCGCATCTTCCGCCGTCACTCACTCCAGCATAGCACCAGAAGACAAAACCAGACTCATCCAAACGAAACGCCAACAGCCGTCACTCACTCGAACTTGGCGACAAATTTTGGGATAAAATGAGAAACATTCTTATGTAACGCCAACGTCCCTCACTCGAACTTGGCGCAAAACTTTAGGATAAAACGTAAAGCATTTATACGTATTAGGCCAACAGCCGTCACTCAAACTTTGTGCCAGAAGATAAAATCAGAAGCCTCCATACTCGACGAAATACTGATTAGATTATAAATTAGTTTGAACCTTTCTAGTCACAGCAAAGGTGTTCCAAAGAGAGAAAGAAAGAAGGCACCATTTAGTACGGAATTATGAAAATCAGGAATCTATGCAGCAGAGGCTTTGTTGCCACGCCCTGAGCATAGAAACAGTAAGAATGAAAGAAGTTTATTAAACACAAGATAGCAGTTGAAGAATAAAGCAATCGGTGCTGAAAAGCAGGAGAGGAGTGAACCGGAAAAAAGATAGTGTCCAAGCACAAACAAAGCGATATTTCAGTAAGAGGAAGTGCTCACTTTTAGTTCGTCAATAGCAGTGCAAGTTCCGACAATATTTGGTAGCCGCAGTAACGCACTAGAATTTCCGTGGTTCGGTTTCGACAAAACGTGAAGGCGGCGGCGATGATATCGAGAGAAACTCGAATGGATGATGAGACGAACTTGGAACCGAAAAACTTAAACGAAGGCAACACTCGCGTGAGACGTCGGTTGCACGATGCATTAGACTCCTGTATGAAACAGTAGAAAAAAAGAGAATGTACAAAAAATAAACGAACAGACTCCTCGAACATCGCTGGTTCCGGTAAGAGAATAAATTGTGATTCCAAGAGCATTTATTTTCAAAGGTACCTTGACGAGGACAGACGTGTTCTTCAAGAGCCGTGCAAGAATCCTACACATGCTCAGACAAGCGTCTAGTCCCCAGGATGAGCTGGGCACTAGACTGCTCCAGTCATGATATATAAGAACATTCGCATTCTTCTCCAGTCATATATATATGAATAAAATTCACAATTCACATACTTCTCTAGTTATAAAGTAAATAAGAGACAAAAAAAAACTTAAGCTCGTCTAATTATGAAAGTCGAAAAATTTCTTCAGTTGCTACCCTTGATTTTTGATGAGCTAATTCACGTATTTTTCTAGCATTGATCAAACTGAAATTGAGTTACACAGTATGCGGAAAGGAATGATTTACGGTTATGGTGACCCAAAATATTTCCAAATACGCGTTAATTATTTATTTTTTCCATTAAAAGTAAATTCTGCTCACCTATGAAACAACGGTGACTTATGTAATCAAGAAACTGAAATAAATTTCAGATTAAGGAAATAATAATAACAAAAGTCAAGAAATAAAAATCTAAGTGTTAATAAAACCCAAATGCGTTTTTTTTAAAGCCCGTTATTTTGTACACCCTCCCTCTAAGTGAGGTAGTATCACCAGTAAGACATTCATTTGACCAGGCAATAGGAGATACTGAACGTAATGACCAGCAAGCGGCAACTGTTAAAATAAGCTCGTGTTTTACTGCACACAGCAGCGCAATTGCGGCCATGCGGCAAAGTTGAAGTGAAACGCATATTGCCCTGAATGATGTCATCGCAGTGGTAAAAGTCTCGCTGTGAAGTAGCAAATCCCACAACGGCAAAAGCATAAAATACAGAATAAAACGAAACTAAACATTCACACACAGCCAGGTGGTCTCGGTAGAGGCGGCAGCTGGCTGGGCGCTCACGGCCTGTCAAACACAACTCCACATAGAGTGAAGAAAAACAACGAGACTAACACGAAGCTCAGCTCGCCGTAAACATAAGCTCAAAAATCCATTATCAGGCCGCGATATCATACCAAAGAAGCACGGTGGTGGTCTTGATGATTACAGTATCTTCCACTCAAACAAATACTTGATCACTTCAATTACGCAATGAGTATCAACAATGGAAAAGCTACGCATAATGACACCTGAGATAGCGACGTCAATAGCCTAATCAGCTCTAAAAACGTCCATTCACTATAAATTATGTGTACATTACTGGGCTAACGTCCTCGAGTCTCAAATGGTTATCCCACCATCCGGAATTGAGGTCATTTAATATTGGTAGCATTCAAAGCTATTACTGCAAAAATGAAGAAGAATAAGCTGTGAAAGGGGGGGCACGATTCGAGAAAAAGGAAGCAATTTGAAATGAATAAGGTTTCATCCAAATGAGCACTTGTTCTAGTTTTGTCACAGAGTACGCTAAAGCTCTGTAAAATTCCTGAACTAGTAGTTCGCAGAATGAAATATTGAAACATCCTTTGAAATAGTCGCGAATCAAACATCAAATAACGGGCTCAAATGTTATTTTGAACCTAAAAGCATACAAGTCAAAAAACCAAGAGCTGAAATTATAATCCGTTGAACAACCGATACACGCAACAAGGCTTCTCCGTGCGTAAAGATTACAGGTAGCTCTCGATTTATCTCTTGGGATGGGACTGGATAAATAGAGATGGTGGATAAATCGAGACACCATAGTTGATTTAAAAGAAAAAGTGAACCTGTTCTTCTAGGGGAAACTTTATGCTGCATAAGAATAATTATCCTAGCATCTTACAGTACAGGAGAGGAGTAAATAAAACGAAAATGTTCAAATAAATAGTATAATGCTCTTATTTCTGGTTTTTGTTTCCTGGTTTTTCTGGTTTTTACTTTCATAGGTACATCAACTTTTTTACTTGAACTCATACGGGATCTCATATTGGTCCATATTTCGAACCAACACACATTGAATAGAGTAACAGATGAAAGAACAGCCTTTGCTTACAAAACGTCTTTTTGATTTTTGTCTTACAAGGAATGTTGAAGAATACACGAACGCGAAGGGTGGATAGATTGAGATGGCGCGGACAAACGGAGGCAAAGAAAACTATATAAATCGAGAGAGGGACTAATCGAGATGTGGATGAATCGAGAGTTACCTGTACACCGTCATCTCAATTCATAGAGCTATTACAAGAAGGAACGCATCATACAAGGATTTTTAAAGAAATGCCTTGTCCACCGACAAGTTTTTAGCAAGGGTGAAACGAAATTAATAATATCACCTAAGTTTTGAAATAGAATACTATGACGGAACACATATCTTAATAGATTACTTAGATGCATTATGATATGCATTTGGAGATGAAATACTCCTCTGCAGTACAAGACGCAATGAAAGAAAATTTAAGAATAATCCTGCAAAATGAACACCGTACCCAAATTGAACTGCCATGGAAATGGGTCTGAAGATCACCGCGTCGTTACAAGCAGATATCATCATCTTGCAAATATGGGTCACGCAAAAACCAATGAGGAATCTTCTCCAGAGCCATAGGTCGCTTGAGAGACCCAGGCATTGTTCACGGAATGAAACGAGCTGAATGGCAAGGGGCAAATGTACTTCGCTAGCTTTCCCTTCTTATTTAGGGAAGTTCGGAACCAACAAGAAGCGAGAAAATCCAATTCAGTGAAAAAGCCGCATATAGTTTAGCAGTCGAGCCCCCTTGCAGTAGCGTCGGTAGCAAGACCACAAATGATGAGCTGACTAAAGAAACTCATGCATTACTCTCATGCAGACGGTTCGGAGGGAGAATCTTCATGAATGGCCGACATACTGTAATAACATGAATTAGCAGTACGCGGTATACGACCATATGCAATGCACTAAGCAACAACAATAGGGTGCTCCATTCACGTTGCTTTCTAACTACCAAGAATAATAAAATACATCCGCACAGTGAGAAGACCGAGCGAACGCGGCGTATACGCACTAAGCACACAGCAAGTATAACTCAGGGAAGAAGTATGCGCATGCACTCACAGCTCGTGATGCACACCCTACATTGTTGAACACGTGGCCCACATTATAGAAGAAAGGAACAATTCTTCCTTCAAATAAATTCATAACAGCGTACGCACGAGTGGTGATCCGCAAGACGGTAGCCTCGGTGCTTTCGTCGGTATGGAAAACAGATATATTGAAATTGTTATTCCAAATACGGCGAAACCATGAATTAAGATGCGAAATTCTAAGTTGCATTTTTCCTTCTACAGCCCATGTGATGCCCTAAAACATCATCTTGCGTTGCTATCGCGCTATGGATTTACATGGCATGTGATAATGTTCCTTATGTTACTCAGGGCTCTTCCTCACCAAGTTTGCCCAAGTTGCTCCTAGCATAACCATAAAGATCATTCCTCGACGGAATAATTAATCTTTGTCTCACTGTCTACATTATTCAAGCTAGGAAGCTATACATGTCATTTGATTCAAAAGGAACATGCAAAATTCGAACTAAAAATTTATCAGTACATCAGAATGCAAAAATGAAAGTAACAAAATACTCGTTAGAAAATATTTTATAACTGACAAAATAGGTTTAACTACACAATAGACTGCTGACACTAGTACTAGTAAACGAATGCGGCTAACATAAATAGAGCACAAAATCTAAGTCCAGAGATCAACGAAAAATGTAGCAGCCAAAGTGAAACTTGTACTCTGTGCTTCACTTCAAACGGCGCCATGAAATGCCACACTCCTGTAGGATGACGAGTATTGAACTAAATCCCATGATATACGAGCATCTATCTGACCTCAGAGTTGCAGGTGTAAAATACGAGCACAGTGATGGCGTCATGTGACCTTGCATTCATCACTCATGCCACATTTTTTTAATTTTTGTGCTGGAAATTTTATTCAGAAAAACAATGGCACTGAACTTACGTATAAAAATTTCCAAATTAACATCAGAAGCTGTTTGTAGGCGGTGGGTCACAATTTTATTAAGCCTTCACACAATACAAGCGTGACGGAATTATTATCGTTATCATATTATTATAGAAAAAATATTATCGATACAGATGCGTACAACGCCGAGTCGAGGTTGTCTCGTTTGCGCTCCAACTCTGAAAAGCGAACGCTTGCAAGTGATCAGTTAACGCAGTAGTAGCTACGCTGGTATACATTCTTTTTCTCAACTTCCGTATATGAAGCACCGTTCCCTCTCGCCTTGGTTTTTTCTTAACAGATTCACCAGAGGCGTGGTGCCCACTAGCGTGGCAGTACATTTTTTTGCGTCTTATTCTTTCCGTTATTCCCGAAATAATTTTCTTTGGTCTTATAAAAACAATCACTTGCACTCAATTATTAAAACAAAAACTGTTCACAATTATCATTTGACGTGTGAAATACGTAGAATCGATCAGAACTGAAGTTCCTTTATTTACCCAACGTGGGCTCGTCAGAGCGTGGCCTACTAACAGGTTGGGCTTGCCGGAATCGGCGAACAATTTGCAAGTAGTTCCTACAGAAACGAGAAGCACCCTTTGTTTCGATAAGAGGTCACAGCCTGCTTCCTGCAGCGGCGTAGCTTTCTTTCCGCGTGGCCATAATTTAGGCTTCCTCCTTCCTGCGGCCGTTCCCAGCGCTGCATTGTTACGCTCAAGCTATCGGAATCCGCAGAATACAATTTTCACCCAGTCCCAACACCCTTTAAGAACCATCGCTCATGAGTGGACCGATTTGGCCATAGCAACGGAAGATCTGGCTGGGCATGCAGGAATAGCCAAGCGATGCAAATTTCATCCCACACATTTTTTGAAGACTGAATAAGCTCATTTTGAGAAATAAAACAATATTAAATAAAAAAATTCGCAGAGGAGAAAATAGTAACGTGCGACGAGTAGATAAACCGAGCGCTAGTTAAAAGTTGAATGTGTAACTAGACGGTACTCACTAATAAAAAACGATTTACTGTGTTGAATTTACATTGTCACTCACGCAGTAAAGTTGGAATGATTCACCAAGATCAATGACAGCCCAACAAAAACTACAAACGCCGAAAGTGAAAACTGAAAAAAGCATCGAAAACGGTCATCATAATTCAATCAAGAAAAGCTTTCACTAACTGAAGAATTTCAAAAACCAATATACGCACAATCGTGTTGTAAAGAATATCCCTCCGTACACATGTTCACCAACAACAAGACGAGGAAAAAAATCCGTAATAAAAATTAGTTTCTCGAAAACAATGCGGTCTCTTGTAGAGAGAACCACAGTAAACAGAGTCATGTCTCACACGAGACTTTCTCCGAGGCCATAAGTGCATCAAAAATTCATCCCGCGCAAGCAAACTGCGCAAGATCTCAAACTTTCCTTTTCATTGAGACTGGGTCTGAACACTAACATGAATCAATCAAGAGTTTTTTAAGAAGACAAACCGGCTCCCACAGGTGAGTTTATCCAGTGAGGCATCGGAGCAAGTAGTTCGTCTGGAGTCTGTATAAGGGCAGAGGCTCGGCAGTTCAGAGCCGAATTTGGTGGCGTAACGGTCGGCCACAGATGGCCAACCAAGTGCCGCCCACACCGCGCCAATCTTGCATGTCTGCGCCCAACGTACCATCATGTGAAGTACAAAAACGGTATCCCAAATGGGTTCATAAGAGCATGCAATTACCGCAGAGAAAGGGCAGGGTTATTTGAATTGGGCACTGGTAATTTCGAGGAGTGCTTACTGCACCAGCCGAATGGAGAGAGACGTGCAAATAGTAAGTCTATACGCACAGAAAGTACTGGTGAACACAAAAAATGATTCATACCAGTGATTTGAGGAGCATTTTTCGGACAGAACTTTCTTTCGTTGCAGTACAAGTAACGTGGATGTCGAATTTTCGTCGAAATCAAATACTGCAGTCTGATAACTTGTGTGTCAACATATCTCTAGTAACAGGTAACTTATCTAAATTAAAAGCTGCACCGAAGTACAAGATGAAATGAAAAATTAACAAATAAATGAAATAAAAACAAAAAGTAAATAAAATTACGCCCCATTTAAACATCTATAGATGATCCTCAGACATAATTTTATCAGTTAAAAAGTGTTCTGTCAGTAAAAATATAGGAAGAGCAAAAACCGTATTCATAAATAATAAACGAAAGCACGCAAACGAAGCAATAAGAACACCTGCAATCAGCGCTAACGCTGAGAGAGAGCACCATATGCAATCAGATGGGAGTAAAGAAAGCTGAATATCACAAAAGAACATGAGCACGATATATTCTTATTGAATTGTAGCCAGGACAAGTGATCTAGGAGCGATTTGCCCAGCAATAGAGCATCAGTCAGAACAATAAGAGTTAAGAAGCAGAAATAGTTACGTGAAAATAGGTATACAACGCCATTGTTTTATCAGAGTACAAGCAATCATGGAGCAGGAGCATGACGGCGCGGATTATAGACGAACTTCTTCAGGAAAGTGACGTGTACAAATGGCAGAACGAAAAATAAGGCGACAAAAAGGGGACTGAGAAGCAACTGCATTATCTGAGAGGAGATGAGAGCACATTTCTATTACCGAGACGATGGAAGCGGGCCAAACGAAAGAGAAAAGCTTCGTCACTTTCCCTAGACTCGTCAGAGAAGCAAATTGTCTGAGCACGAGCGACTGACCAGATGTTCACTGATCAGATTTGAGTGTCTTCTGGGCATGGTTTTATCTAACCTTCTAAATGAAATTCACGGTTCTTCATCCGAAGCTTCGTGGTTACAATGAACTGAATAGCGTCGATTAAGCATGGTTTTAAATACCCTTCTATATAAAGTACACGCGCTTCATCATCATTTGAAATACCGTAGTTACAATGACCTAAATGGCGTATTTTGGATACGGTTTTATAGAACTCATGGATAACCCACGCTTCATCATTTAGAGTTTTGTGGTTACAAACGCTAAATAGAAATGGTTTCAATTTATTGGTAAATTTTTCAAAACAAAAACAAGATTGCTAGCAAGTCTGCTAATTTCATGCTTAACTGCACGCAATCGGTATAAAAAGTGTACATTTTCTTATTCAGTGAAATTCATATTCGTTCAGTGCGCTAGGAAAAAAGGTTTTTCAAAAAGCTTTCTATGTCTCAGAATATAAAAACCAAATGCACAACATTGCAATAGCCCATCACCATCCAATGATGCACCATACCTCATCGAAACAAACGGTTGCGTCACACGAACAAGAGAGGGTCAGCAAAACGCAGCCCAGGCGGCAAAAACTCGGCTTTCGCTGCAAAAGCAGCAACTTTAAAGTAAGATAGAGTTCACTGTATTGTTCTCAGAGTACCGATACCAATGATAATTAAGAAGCGCAAAAAAAAATTCTTACGCCAACACGTACAGTAATAATACCCAGGATACTAGAGCTCTTGCAATGAAATCGTCGAGACCAGCGAGAGAGCACAGCTTTCTCTGAGCCCCAGCTGTCGAGAGGCCTGGGCACTGAGCGATGTAAGAATATTTATTTTCCCCGTTCAGGCCAGCGCAAGGACTCGAGCGGACTTTCGGAGCGTAACTGAACTTCGGTAGAAAATAAGCGAATCAAATATTTCGACGATTTAAAGTTTATAAAAGAGTATTCTACATGCAATTCGAAATATGTGTTTTAGATTCGACTAAACTAGATGTTAGTTTGTCTCCTTATTTAAGCCTCCACAACGGTGTTCCAAAGAAAGAAAAAAAGAACGCACCATTTAGTATGGATTCAAGGGAAAGTGGGATCTACGAACAAGGTGCATAGAAAAACTAAACTTAGAAAGAAGATTATGAAACTATGAAAGAAGATAAAATTTGAAGAAGAAAGTAGTGGGTGCTATATCGGAAACAGGACAGCTATGTACCGAAAAAAAAGTCCTTAACGAAGCAAAATAATATTTTATTTGAACATAAAGAACGCCTACCAAACTCTCAACGCGAAATCTCAAATTTTCCTCCTGGGAGTGTTATATGTGCTTTAGAACTACGACAATCTCGTCAGAAACACTGGGAAACTGATTAGAATATTTAATACACTGATCAAAGCCTTCTTTCAATCAGACTTTAACTCTATATTTTCTCAAAAATTTTGAAGGACAAGAAGTGTGTCCAAGAGTAAAGAATTCTCTGAAATTTCTCGAACCACTAACAATTGAAAAAAGTGTTTTCGGAAACTTATAGAGTCAGTTAAGCCTGACAGGTTTACTCATCCAACCAGCCTTCCGAAGTAATCTTGGACGAGTCGCTATCTAATATAAACTTCGGCCTGTCTACCTCAACAGCGCTGCCTTATAGTCTGCCAGCATGTCAGGTGAGGACATTTCGGTTAGTCAGTTTCAGATAACTGCACTGATTGCGTGCGACGAAGCTGGATATTTAAAAGAACGTAAAATGAAATATCTCCGCTTTAATTTTCTTCGAGGTTACTGATGAATTTCAAAATTGTATTTTTCTCGTAGCGATTCCGAATATGATTTCAATTAGTTTTTACAAGCATTTATCTCCCTACACCTAGAGGGATAAACTAAAAACAACCATTTCAATGTACGAAACTAGTGGAGAATTCGTTTCAAATGCTGAGCGGCCCGTCGAACACGCCACAATTTAAGAACCGCCTGTACGAAGTACACGATCCGCGTGTGCGGGATGCGCTATGGTGCGCTTGCGGTGAGGTGGCGCAGAGCGAGTTTTGGCTACAATATAATCTGCAGCCCATAATCTGAGACTTAGGCTCGGTAAAAAGCAGTGAAGACAACAGGAACTGAACAAATTATCTCCTAATATCAGTAAATTATGCAGTGAATGTCTACTGTTAGTACAAGCTAAACACCCTTCAAAGAACGACGTTATCAATGTTTGCTCAATATTTACAAAACTTCCAAAGAAAAAAAGCTATTTTAAGCAAGAAGATTAGTGCATAAATATGGGAAGATAATACTCATTACGAATAATTTCATCTACAGCCAAAATTGAAAATTATTCATTGTGAGAAACAGTGAGAAATATTGGATTTCCAGCGAACAATTTTCAGCCACTCATATCTCCAAAAAGACACTTCGAATCTAAGAAACGTCAATCCTGCAGAAATGTACTTCGACGCATCAGTCAAAAAAATTTCGTTATCTCAGCCAACGATAAAAAAAATACGGACGACTAATCCTTGGGAATACTATGAAAGTTTACACCAAAAGGGGAACGTGTTATAAGGTCAAGACATAAATTGAAATATAACTATGGTAGAGAAAAACTAGCTTTCACAAGAATACACCAAAGTAATAAATATTTCTCTGTAGTACCGAATGAAATATGACATCAGTAACGATAGCGTATCAGTCTCGCATAATGGAGCGAAATTGTGCACTTCTTGGCAGTGGTGAACACCAAAATCTCCCTCAATGCTACCTTGCAACTGATCAAAGAAGTAATACACGGATCCATAGCACTTTAATGAGGATTTCAAGAAGTCCACAAATTAATGTAAGAAAGAGTTTCGATCCAAGATATTATTAGTACGATATGCTAACTTTTAACTGGAGATAGATAGGTGAGGAGGAATAGTAAAAAAAATCCCACCAAGCAGTCAGATCCACCCACAAAATGCTAATGAAAAAAGATAATTATCATTCGTTGGACAGTTATGAATGCCCAAGAGAAATCCATGAGATGAAGACAGACTCCAAAATTTAGGGGCCGACAGGGGCTCATAAATCTCACCAACTTCGAGAAGAGATAATCTCTAATTCACAAAGGAAAATTCTCGACAGAGCGTCACAAGTGAGACTCATATTAGCACTCAGGAGCTTTTTATTAATGCGCGACAGGTACATCGTGCCTGAATACAAAATACCCAGAAATCTAACGATCCAGGACTGCACGACTTTCTAATAGAATTCGATAACTTCATTATTTGGCTAGCGTGTTCCAGCACCACTTGAGCGTCGCTGCAGCGGTGCCGGCACGGGAAGGACGGCGGCTGCGGCTCCTAAACAGTGACTGCTGAGGAAAATTCGACAGCGACTAACGTTTAGCGGTCGCACTTCACCGCAAAGAAGCGCCAAATAACGTGGGAATTGCCGAGCTCTCCCTCGAAAGAGTATATCAATTTTTGGAATGGAGATAAATAAAAGCTGCCAATTATACGTCGTAGCCGAAAATAGAATCGTTACGTTTTCGGAAAAAAACAATACAAGGAATGTGTGTGTGCACGCGAGCATGGATCAGAATTAAAGCACGTACATACACACCTCGTAGAAAACCGTTAGCAAGCAAGGAGCTGAAGAAGCCTATGAACGTGGGAACTGTAATAAAATGTTGAGAAAAGGAAAACGTTCAGTTTTTATCCAGACGAACAGGAAGCACATGTTCTGAAGAGTAATAAATATTGGCCTGACACTGCTATTTTCGAGTGCCCTAGCAAACTATTCGTATGCTCTTAAACTTATGGTAAAAGCGTTCATACGAAGAGCAAAATTACTGAAGAGAGAGATGAGCAAAAAATACAACACTCACGCTAGAGGTTTAAGTCAAATATTTTAAATGCGTCAGCGCCCTAGAAGTTTAGTATAAAAAATTCGCTGGCCACCGCACCGGACAGCATTAACTGGGAACGTGTGAAATGATGCAACACCATACGAAATTGGAGGGTTGAGAAGAAACCTGCAGTTACACAAGATAACGTTGTTCTAGTTAATATACCGGGTCTAAGAATTTTAAGAAGCATCTGCTGAACGTTTCAGGTGACCCAAACTTCCCAAGCCCGTTGTACATGAAGAGAACGGATAGCTATGTATTCTACGAGATAAGATCTCGTGAGCGCTATCTACGGCATGTGTTATTTGGAGATATTTAAATGCAAATTGACCTTAATAAATTATGGGGATATAAAAGCGCGTTTCGTTTATCGACATCGCCGCTAAGATGGACACAAGTAGCAGTACAAGTAACAGTAACAAAAAAATGACAATGAAGGGTGATCGCGGGATAATTCCGATAAGGAGTCACATTGCCTCCTTCCTCCTCTAACCAATAAATGGTGAACACAATTACAGCTTTAGCTGGCCGAAGAGCCCGGAAGTAAACGTTTAGTACAGATAAAAAAGGAACCAAAATATTATTTTCACTTCACCCAAAATTGAGGTCGCTACACAAAAAAGTTTATCCAAATATTCTTATCTCAGCTGACCTACAAAAAATGTTGCACTATTATCCACAGAAAAACAACGAAAAGCCTGATTTCGTCAAGATAAGCAGCACTTCACACAATGGAAGCGAACGAAAATAAGAATAAGGCGTCGCCCAAAAAACGCGTGCATTGTTAGGCGTCATATCCCAGCAGAGCCCCAGGAGCCAGGCAAGAAGCGCATCCTGGACGAAGATCTCTTCTTGCGCACGCACGGAGCGGCGTTTGTATGTAGTATTGTTCGCTGAAGTAGAAGGGAAGGAGTCCGCTTATTTTATTCACATTTTACCTATGAAGTGTTTTGCTTTGCACCTCAGGTGCAATTCACGGCTCCAATGCTTTCATCTCTATTCGCTTTGTGCAGCGTCGGAGTTACATCAAACGCAACCCTACGGTGCGCGCTTATCCACAACTTACCTTCGCGTGCGTCACGCAGCAAAAATACTACACAAGAAAACGAGGTAGCAACGACAGTTTCCGCTTTTCCAAGCAAAACAACAACCGACAATGTTAAAATCAATTGAAAATATTGAAGATTGTTTCATGCATTCTAATTTCGAGCACAGAATGTGCATTCGCAGTTGACATGTACCGTAGAAAATGCACTTGACAGCCTCCAATCGATCAAAGCCCAAAAATTAGCACGTCCGGACACCGAAAATTATCAAGAACAACATTGAAATAACCTACCGAGTTGTTGCCGAAGCTGGAGCGCAACTCGCTCTTTGGTATGTAAACTCGTTCCCAACTCCAAACCGCAATTGCAAATTGAAAGTCAAAAACAGAAATGAGCGCGGAATGTGGACGCATTTAAGTGAATACCACACACGTGCAACAATGGGACTTTCTCGAGCTACATTTTAACTCAAATTTCTACGAAAGAAACTATTGAATCCCGAGCACAGGTTTGACTTGCAACTTTACTGTTCAAATCAGTTAGGGCGCATTTTGATCGCTGTCGCACGACTCCCACGCTCTTAGAGCTACACGATAACTTACTCGACTAGAAGAATGGCTATCGGAACTACGATGCCGCACACGTACTTTCACGCGTATCAAGTAGAGTTCTTCCTGGAACGGTACTCTCGTACAGACGCCATTGTAGAGTCGCTGCAGTGTAGTGCAGTGAATTGTGAAGTGCTAAGTTTGTGCAACACAACTTGAAGAGTAAGGAATGCTTCGTCTATTCACACTCTATTGTTGACCAAATACTCTCAAAACAGTTACCGCTTAGCGTTCGAAAATACAGAAGAGTTGTAGAGTAATAAAACAATCAAGTATTTTTTTCTTTACACATTTTACAAAAAGTTTATTCCACTTGAAATGTAATATTAACGAACTGTACAATACTGGCATTAACTACACGACTTTATTTTGAGTTAGTTGTCTTGGCATCTAGTACACTGGACTACACTTCAGTCTATCTTTTTCCCCGGAACACCCATGATCTTAGCTTCCCAGGCTTAGGTTATATTGGGCGGCTAACATCATAGATGCTCCAGCGGATAATTTACTCAGAAAAAAAATTAAAGTACATAAATCAATGAACAATACCAGAGGAGGGACTGCAGCGCGGGCCGCAATTAAACATATCTCTTTTCCATTTAATGTTTGAGCTAGAATCAAAAAATTTTCTGTTTTATTGAGCATTCTGTCTAAATATTAAATTAATTTAGAGCACACAGCCTAAACGTGCCGAGCACTTAAAAACGTGTGTAGCCCTTCGATTTGTTATGACCAGCTAATGCAGCCCGCGCCCTGTGAAGCTTACCAACCACTGAACTATACTATACTTTCTGACAGGATTGACAGCAGCGTCTCACGAGTTGAATAACAAAATCAGTGATAACGGAGTCACCGTTACCACTCCCAAAAAAGACGCTTCAATTAAGAATGCTGCAAAACGTGCACCGGATAGCACGCCTCTGAACGCTCGAGACAACTTTGATGCACGACGCGGCCAAGTTTGGTGACGCTTTCATCAAGTGAATGTTGACTGGAGATAAGACAGCGTACTAAAGTGGCAAGATAAGCATGGCGTTTACAAACAGTTTGACTTAATAAGACTATGATCATTGATGTCTTAAAAACAAGGCGAATGGACAGAAAACAAGGTGTGAGGAGAAAGTGATAGTAAAGAATAGTTCAGGGAACTTCGATTCAAAACGCAGACATCTTCACACCGACAACTCACGTTCCGCATAAATTTAATTGGATCAGAGTAAATGTTGTTCGCTACGTAAGCAACACCCACTGCAAGAAATAGTGAGTAGCAAAATATGAAAGTGCACGTTGATATTTTGGAAAGTAGATCACCGACAATTATATTGACGTTTACCCTGAGCCAACATTAGACAAAGGAAAATAAAGCTGCGTATGAGAAATTCTCCAGCCAGTGCAACTCCAACACCATCAAATTTAGCACTCTCAAACAAAGATGCAATATCAACAACATTAGAGGACTTAACAGCCGATACGACCACAAAATACCACCGAAATTAGAGCTGCTTCGGGAACACCACTCGTCAGCTTTGTCTCCTCTAGACGAACAATTCAGTTTTTGTCATTTATGTCGTAACAGGTCGGCCTTAGCCGCCCCATTGAGTTAGTTTGGAAAATAAACAAATTAAAATTTATGATAACATGCGTGAAATCACTGTTTTTTCAAATAATTACAAGTCAAACAAGCTTGATGCTCCTGGGTAGATTATGGTTTACAGAACATAATATTTTTGACCAGCGAATGATAGAACAAAGCTCACGGAGCTACAAAAATACTTTCGTACAATAGTGACTAAACGAATATTTGATAAATTTAAAAATGTGAGCTTCACTGATAAGAGTAAACGCAATTAACGACAACAAAGTTCATCATTTTCCGTCAAAAAAATTATGTTATCACAAAATGCGGTTACTTGAAAAGCTAACAAGAAACTTGCCAATGGAAATAGTATCGCTAACTGAGCATACTACGAGGCCATTATTTTTAGGATAATGTAATATTTGACGCCTATGAAGCGCTAATTTTTAGGCACCACCAAAGTCGAACTAAATTCACTGAACTATATTGAGTTTGAAGAAGAGGAAACACTCAAATAAACAATGGAACGAAGGTCCCGCAACTGTACAATTAGCTGAAGGCCATGCCATAATCGATTGGGCGCCAATAGAGCCTCGCCCTCCTTACCTCAACCAGATGCAACAAATATACACCAATTCATTATGGGCAACTTCGATCTGTTTGCGACGAGCTTAGCATTCAGGCATGACACTAAGCCGCCCGTCTCGGCTACGCAAGGACAGCTCAATGTTCTTCCTACATACGCAGCTCGGCACAGGTTCTGATGCAAGGCCAAACACCTACGGTTACCTGAACACAAACATCACTACATTTGAATGCGTGGCCTGAGTGGTTTTAATTATCGACAGCAGCATCTTGCAATGAGTGATCGAAAACGCAACTGAGCTTATCGTCACTCATGTTCATTTGCATACTATGAGTGATTATTTCCACTTGAATTATTGAATTCCAGTAAGTGCCTATAATCGTACAAAGAAATTCAGATGAGAATACCTACGTACAATCTGATGCTCATCAAAAAATTCTATAATTTACACGCTTTTAAATTTAACATTTTAATAATGAAAATGAAAAAATTGCTTTCAGAAAATTAAACACTACGCTTAAGAAATTAAATTCCCTACCTGAAAGCCAGATGCAAGCATGAAAAATGACCAATTTCACGACTATTTTCAAAGACTTTGGGCAAAGAGAACCATCAGCGCGCACACAAGTCTATCCAAAAATGTCACGCATGAACAAAAAATAATATTTATGCAGAAAATCCATTTGAAAATTCTAAAAAAAATTGTACTCGATAAACAATCTTCAACACTTCAAACACGCTAAAATAAAAAGAGTTACCACAGACCGCTTACGCGCATCATTCACCTTGTCACCCCCAGATAATGAACTTCTTGGTACGATTCGCGGGGAAATTAAGTCTCGCAAGCGTAAGTGATGAGCCGCAGTGTAAAATGAACAATCCACGTACAAGAACCGTCCCAGCTTGGAAAAAAACATTTGGGTAGCTATTTCTATTTAAATTGATGGATTGGTGTTGTAACAGTAGAAGCTAACAAAATGGGAAAGTGCCAATCAAATAGCGTAAATGGAAATCAATAGGTTGTTGAACAATTATTCATCTTATAAGTGTTATTTTTATTTACATTATAAACAAAAAGTGCGTACGAACTACAACCAGCAGAAATTAGCGTGTGTACCATTTACCCTGCACAGTCGTTACTGTAGCACCAGTACGTCATTGCATGTTTATACTACTGCGGAAATAGTAAGGTAACACCAAATTGCAACTCACTCTAGTAACTCATCGCAAGCACTCAAGCACAAAAATATTATATTTTTGATGAACCTAAATGAATAAAATGCTTCTGAATGAATTAGGAATTTCTAATGAATTATGAATTTCCCCTTCCAATATTGTCCAAAGACTTCTTAATTTTCTTTAAAATTTATAAGGAAAAAATCTTTCCTAAAACACTGCACATAACGCTGGTGAAAAGCTAAATGAAGAACAAACGCACACTTTATTTGTGTCCTATTGTTTGTCATCGGTGGGGATATAAAAAACAATCTGCAGTTAACAGCAGTTTTTTGCACTTTTAAGTCAAAATAAACTTCTAATGGAAAATAATATCATCCGACGTTAGCTGCATGCTCCAACCTGTGAGCAAGCAAACACTCCAGCTATCTTCCATTCCCTGTCGTCGTCGACGTTAAACTCGGCAAATGAGTGGGGGAACACGGACACGACCTAACAAAGCTGCCGAGTTTACTGGGCTGGAGTCATCAGTCGTTATCGCTCATGGGCGACGTCACACCTGACAGCCGGGGTGTCAGCTTCAGAACCAGGGTTTGAAGTCATCCGACGCTAAAGGAGATAACTTGCCTGCTTCAGATACTGCTCTGCATTCACTTATCTGTGTTCAAGTAATTTATCACACGCTCCCTCAACGACCAGCAAATGCAGAGACAGAATAATGAAAGGTTAAGGGCACGACAGCCACTCAAGGAAAGAAAGCACGGCAAGAAAGAAACATTCGTATGGTCACACCATCTTAAGATATAGTACAAAGCCTGTAGCAGGAAAAGATAAAGATCAACGGAAGGTATTACAGTAGCTTCTTCAAAATAATGCATAAATAAACGTTACCACTGTGCTTCATTTTCAAAGGTGTAATGCATGAACAAAAAAGATTTGGCGTGTAATATAGTAATAAATTTATGTATTGCACGGCCTAATTATATTAATTGAAAATAATCATTTACTTCTTGTCTATGAACATAATGGGCATGCTCGTACCACACCATTCACAGGATCCAGTAAACACAACACATGCGCAGAAAGCACGTCACGTGTAGCAAGTGCGCAGGACGAGTTTTTTCATTAGCAACTTGAGGAAATCAAGGCGCGGGTGTGCCCTAAACACATCACACCTGACAGGCTCAGAGATCATCAAAAAACGGCGCAGATCCCCTCCGTCGGAAGTGCGCCGAAAAAACTCGGTAAAGAAGGGCTCGCAAAACCCAGTCCATGACAGCGCTGCGCAGGCGCGAACTGCGCCGCTTCAATAGGGACATGTAAGTAAGGGCGGGACACTCGAGTGTTGCTCTGTGGTACGAGTGAGAAGTGATCGAAAAACGAGTTTAGTATGGAGCTATCGATATATTGCTCAATTTTTGTCGGTGGTTAAGAGGAATGGGTAAATTTTTTAAAAGACACCACCATAGTTATTAAAAAAGAATAAAAAAGTTGCACGCATTCGTTTCATCCACACGCTAGCGGCAAATCACACTGCAAGGAAATTCTTCCAAAAAGTCATCTCCAAAACGACTTAAAACTTCAGAACGACTCAAAACCTAAGAACAACCTTTACCCTATTCAAGAAATACCATTGAAGTACATAAATTTTGGAACCCTGCTGCAAAGTGACAGTGAGCATCCATTATGCGTAACTTATAATGCGAAGTTAGGAAGAAATGTGATGACTGTATAGATAAATTTGAGCGAGTTGTGGCGATAGCGTCCGGCACGCTTTACTTATGAGATATGAGTAATAAAATTGTCATTTCGGTAAAAAGGCAAGTCTTCAATTTAAATAATACTCGTACATTGAAATAAATCATCCAAACACATGCATGTTTACTTCAAAGTTGCTTAAAGTAAGGAATTAACACATGGAACTCGTAAACTCCGTGACAAATAATGGGCAGTTTAAAAGGAGTAAAAATTCAGATGATATAAAGACCAGCACGTTATTCTGAAACAGAAGTAAGTAGAGACATCAAATTCTTCTTTCGCACACATGCACATTAGACTAAAATAAGAATTTCATGCCACTGTATAATATTGCAAAGTGTGGCTTCCAAAACGACCTCCTCCCACCTTTCCCCCTCGTACATACACCCACATTGCGTCGGTCGACTTCGAACGACAGCGCCATTTCCTGCATACTTTTGGAGTCTCATACCGACTGCCATGAAAAATTACATTTTGTAGTGACATCAGCAGCTACAAAATAACGAAAAAAATACGTCAGAAGTTCCCGTGCAGCCACCACTCCTCCAGGTAACAGTTCTCACGCTACAGTGGTCTAACCGGCTGTAATAACCGTACCTCCAACTATAAAGCAACGGGCAAAAATTCAATCACCGCTGGACAACAACATTAGCAGTACTCATCATCAAAAAAAAGCCCGGAGCGAACGAAGCTTTCTTCTCTTAACAAGCATTAATTATTTAATTAAAAGTAAGAAATCATCAAACAAAGCTACAAGCGACACACAAAGGAAAGCTTATCATGGCACCGTGAAATTAATTAGAAAGAGCACAATGAAAGAACCCGCAAGTATCTCAGACTTGGGCAGCAGCTCATCATATCTGCACGAATCTCTTAGCTCGCTGGCTTCACGAACTCTCACCCGTGAATTATTTCACGCATTATTTACAATGAAAAATAATGAAATACAAAAATGAATTAAATACGTTTGACTTCTCGAAGAGATTTGACTTCTTTCTTTCATAAAATTCTACTTTGAAGATCAGCAAAGACCTGACAAATTTTTTAAGATCGCCTCTAGGTCCTTAAGTCACGATCGTAAATTTTAGGATCGTGATTTTTTCCTTTTTTAGGTCCTTGGGTCACGTAGGCATCGCACTTGAGAGGTCTTCAATTTACCAAGTGTTCTAAGAGAGCTCAGCTCGTTGACCGCAGCTTTAAAAATTCCATACATTGAGAACACAAACCTAACAATGGCTTTCTGTATGTTTCATATAGGTGACACAACCAATTAATAGAGTAAGCACAAAATTACGCCAAAGATTCTTTTTATTTAATTTTTACAGAACAATTTTTTATTCTATTGTTTTAATAACCCAGTTCAGTAAATAAGAAGCCTATAGAACTTGGTTCACGCTTAAAACAAACGTCGTATACTTTGTCATAGTCTCATTCACTAGGGACTGTTTCCCCTCCGGTTCCTACAATCTAGAAAAAAAACCGTTGTCATGCTAGAAACAGTATCCTCCTCGCCCTAAAAAAAACACAGGCTGACTGCCTTAGGTATCAGCTAAAGTTAGCAAAAAAGGACTATGTTGGTAGAAGTTCACTGCACAAAATGATAGTGCACTGAGTTCCAATGGTGTGTAACGTTGTTTAACTTTTGAGAAGAATATTATGAGAACCTAAAATACTTCTTTAAGATCGATAGCTCAATTTATTTCAACACCTGTCACAACCGGAGCTACAAGTTAAGGTCAACGAGCGGCATTTGGTGGCACAGGCCACCACAAATTACGACCCAGGGAGTGAATGTGGATGCACCGCAGCTTTACGTGATATTAGAAACTACATAGTATGTCGAACTTCAGCAAAATCGAAGTATTATAAATCGGTATAAAATGTGTTGAGGCGACGGTCGTGTCGCTTTAGGCACGTCCTGACGCTATGCGAATGATAAGGCATCAAAATCATGTTACAAATAAATCAGTTAAAAATAAAACTTTTTTTTGAAACTTCAAATCTATGTCAACTGAAATAGAAAAGAATTATGCATTTGGATTTAGCTGAAAGGCGCTAACGATAAACAAATAAGCTTGCAGCAGCAAGCTAAGATGAACAGAAAAGTTACGAAAACTTCAAATTCAATTTTAACCCGTTAACGTCTTTTTTGGTCTCATATTGCCGTTATCACAATCGACGTCATTAGACCGGCGCTGCAATCAGGTTGTCTCCGATACCAAAATGAGAAAGAAACTGCCACTCGGCAGTAAACTTTAAAGAACACATTAGGGAACAAATTTAGCAATACATACAATATATGAAGGTTACTTTCGAAAGAGGATCTCTGGGCATTAACTGGTTAAAGGGAACGTAAATCTTGAGGAAACTCAAATTTTTCACCTCATTATCGGTGTTTTAGTTAGGTCCAACTACATGAAACGTAATGTGAAATTTGCAGCGAGGCGTCCTGCAAAATTTCGTGGGTGCTACCTGGATTGCAAGCTCGGCGACACCGGCGTCTCATCTCAGCCATATCTTGCAACGATAATTACCAGTGCTGGGAAAGAAAGCAACCGCGAACACTCATCGGTCGATCCATTCAGAAAAACCACGCATATTAAAGAGCGCGAGTAAATCACCTTTTTCGTCTTCCTCTGACACACAATAGAAGATAGATAGCCGGAAATTAGACCAATGAAGTTTCTAAGGTACGCTTTTTGCTTAAGTTTATGAAGATTTTAATGGGTAGAAAAGCTCGAAGAGTTCAGAGTACAGAACATAGATATATTATTCCACACAGTGTTTAACCACAATTTCTTCTCAGTTAAATCGATTCTCATAAAGAAATTCTGCTCTGCATAACTCTATAACATCACAATACAGCTAAGTATCAGAGTATCTAGCGGAGGCAACCACTTCCACAACTGGAGAACAGGTTTACGAGTACCTCTAATTAACAAGAAAGTTTGGAAAATGGAATAGCAACGAGATATGAGTTTCATGTCAAAACCAATGGGAGAGGGAAAATCAAGGAGAAAAAATTCAAGGCAGAATTCATTAGCTGTAAAAGTAAACCCACATTAGACCTCAGAAGTTCGGCGACGAGTAGCTGAAGACATAATAGAGGCATGTGAGCTCCCAAATATGCTGTGGTATGAATAGAGATTTAAAACAGCTCCTGCATGCCTTGCTCCTTATTCCGATCTCACGTATCGTGTTATCGAGGAGCCCCTATCATGCACTACATGTAGAGCAACTCTCCTCTCTAAATCCTAAGAGAAAGAAGCTCTTCTCGCCAAAACGGGCAATAGAAGAAGCAATAACTATTTCGACTATAAAAACGTTAAATTGAATAGGTCACACAGCAAAGAATAAATAAATATACTCAGTGAAAAAGCGCTGAACGCTACCGCACCGACTTTGTTTTCATAGGTTTAAGTTATTCTCGGCCTTGAAATGGTGATACTTTCCAAAAAACGTAATGGCAGTGCCCAGCGGCGGATCATCATCTCATCTGCTAGGGGTGATCAGAGAAACACACACGCCGCCGCGCTATCGCCGCGTGTCTCACAACTCCAAAATACACCTTGCTGCAGAGAGACAAGAAGAATAATTTGGTGAAATAACGTGATTGTCGTCCTTCTAGAGATGATAATATCAATGCAGTAAGCTCAACTCCATAGGTGCTCGTCAAGTAAGTGAAATTTGTCCACTGGTGATCACCACATAACTTCATTCTGATAATTTTTTCTTGGAGCAAAATGAATGCTAAACAAAATTAGGTTGTATTCTATATAAAGAATGTCATGTAGTCTTACGAAATATATTAAAATACACTTTTCAAAATTCACAATAACAGAGCGCACTATCATTGTACAGAAGCTGCGTCACTGTAACATGATGTGATGACTCAATTCGCTTATCTATACATGTCTCATCACAAAACCTGTCGGTTGCGAAAAAGCATTCAAAAAAATAATTACACGGAAGATAATTACGCCTACTCCGCCCTGCCTGCCGCATATTGCCATCCCATGCACCGCGCCCCCGTCGTCCATGTGCCCTCTGCGTACAGCACTCATCTGAAGGCCAGGTAGCGAGTAAAAGCCCATTAATGTCGTATGGCCTCGGTAACTGCAAAAAATTTGCATGAAATTTACAGATTAAGTTAGATGCTTGTTTAAGCCTCTCTAACCACAAGAAAGATGTTCCCAAAGAGAGGCAAGAGAAAGGCACCATTTAGTATGGAATTGAGGGAACGCGGAATCTACGCACAAAGTGCATCGAGACCAATAAGTTGCGAAAGGTTAAAGATAAATAGATATAGGTTAACGAAGAAAGTAGTAGGAGCTGAAAAATAGGACAGCAATGAACGGAAAAAAAGATTGTCTGTAACAATACAAAAAAACAATTCCATTTCAAGATATAAAAGGATAGCCTACCTAACCTTTAGCGTGAGACTTCACACATTCCCCTGGAAGTGGCAATTCCCATAGATGCAATAATAGCAACCCCCTGAGAGGCACTCACAAGCAGCAAAAGAGAACTAATAAAATACCCGAAACAACGGAGATAGAAGGAAACGCAGCGGCCGGCGCTACGTGCAAACACGCAGCGCTAACGCAGTAGAGCGGCCGGCCTCTCGGAATGGTTCGTGCGACCTCCCAACAAATCGAACATCAAGCGCGAAATGTGAACGCCAGCACATGAACCATAACGGCCTCCTAACAGTTACCTTGATTTGAGTGGACATATGGCAATGCCGTAATTCGGGACGTTAGTCGCCACTGTATCCGCAATTGCAAGACGACGCAATTATGTTTGGACAGGGGATTGCCCTTCGTGACGATTGATTCGCAGACCGCAGCAAGGTAGCAGAGCATTACGAACGAGAATGCGCTCTCTGTGTACAGTCCTTGCAGGACATGCACGTTGTTGCGGTCGCATTGGCGGAATGGGTGATTAAATCAACCTCAATGGAGATTTTATTTTAAAAGAATAAATAAATAAATCATTTGAAATGCGAAAATATGAACTACGATACAAACTGACGCTCAGAATCTTTTAGACTCTTAACAAAGAGTTTCAATAATACGCTTAAGCGAACATGTTCATAATAGAACAATAGATCGACAATCGCAGTTTTCAACGCTATTCTCGCCCCTCTAAAATTGAACGCAACTATGCAATGGACTCGCCAGCTGCATCTGCAACACGATCTCTCACGTCTATTTATAAACGGCAATAGAACAGCTGAGTTCTTTTAAAGCGAAGCTCAAGTTTTGAGATGAGATCTGGGCAGAGACAAGGGCCACGGCGCGCACCCGCAGCACAACAAGCGAGCGCTCGTCCACCGTCGCCACCAAATGGAGGCACCTGAAAGACGAGCTGCGGTTGATAGGTGAGACCATCCAATGTTTTTGGGAGAACTGCGAGCAGCACTGTCACAAACGCATTGCTGGGAAAATGTGGGTATACAGAAAAGGCTTCAAAAATTAGATAATGATGTATTGTGTCCAAGAAACGCAATTCGAAAATAAAAATAGAAGACTAAAGTTTACTCAATGCTGTACGTTGAGCACACAGTTAAAAAAACCTAACATACAAAAATAAATAAAATACGAACCGATAACACCTACATGCATTAGCAAATCGAACTCATTCGTTTCACTGTGACTCGCTTACAAAGAAAAATGAAACTCGCTGTTCTTCTCCACTACACAAAAACTTCCAAATTGCACAACAGTAGTTCAACACACCTTGAAACACCTCCCGAAAGTATTTCTTTACGGAATGATATAATCCAGAAATAGTCGTTAAAATCAAAATCAAAATCCAGAAATAATCGTTAAAATCAAAATCAACCGTTGTTAGAAAGGTTAAACAAATATAATAAATAAAGCCGTTACCAAAAATTATGGTTCCCACAAAAATTTAGCTTGAAGCGTAGCGATAGCCAATAACGTGATGTAATGCAAAAAATTACACGATTCATCTGATCTACAAACTCCGAGCTTTGCAGATAAGCTGAGATTGAACGCGAATGTGGGACTCTGACACCAAGTGAAGTTATTTTATGGTAGAAAAGCAGAATAGATTCTGATGAGGCATTATAATCATGGAAGCGAACAGCAAAACTATACGAGTAAAAACTCGAAAGCGCAAAACTTTTTTCGACTTGAAAAACATTTCTGTGACCAGATATTTAAAATTAACCAATGAAAACATACGAAAATAAAACCATGCTTCTAAAACTTTTCGTTTCAACTCCACACGTAATGAAGAAAAAACTCTGCGATTAGAATACTTGAAGTATATTTATACGGTCTTGAATGAAGGCATAACATATGATTTGGCACTGCAATACACGCTGAAGAAAAAGATATACAAAAACGCCACCGTGTCAGGAGTGCAAGGCCGCTTACAAAACGCTAGAATATTGCGGTGGAGGTACAAGTCGAACTAAGCAAAAACTGTTTCGATCTTGGGGCTGTTGGGCAAGGGAAATTTACATGCACAGAGACAACACGAGCGAAGGTAGGAATGCATGCGTCTATTGAACGTTTCTGTGGGGGAAATGGATTCCTAGAAAATACTCGATAATACATACTGATAAAATAGGAGTTTTCAGTTAGACTATCACGTACTGACAGTCTAAGTTTGTATTAGAATATACACAGTACATTTTATATAAGGTTCTCAAAATCATTTAATCAAATTGCTGATCAGCACCTGAAACTACTAAATTTTAAAAGCTGGAATTCAAATAAGAATGAGTAAGAAGAAGGAAACCAACGTTTTAATCCGAAGGAAATTCATCAAAACTGCAGAACAAAATGATGTGGCACGGATAAGAAAGATTTCAATGCATGCAGACGAAAATAGACATTTGTAACGTACTCCAAGCACACGAACACAAAGATCACACCTCACACAAGGAGCGCGAAGTCACCGAGTGACTACGAGGTAACCTCGATTACAGTACTCATTCCAGGACGTTGATTAGTGCAATGAACCCAGTGAAGTTCAAAGTGTTAATGTCAGAGCAAATGGGCGATCAGCCTCAAAAATTGAACCATAACAAAAAGCGGAATAATTTCCAAGAGTTGTAAAGAACTTAACATTCCATGAAATCATAAAATCGTCGAGTCACTCCACGTAATTGCGTTATTCTAAATGAACGCAATAAATTTCAATTTTCTGGACATTTTTACAAAATCTCTCGTGATATAATTTCTTCCCGGAGACCTTGAAAGTGAAGAGCTGGATGCCAACTGTTTGGCCGGCTTTAGCAGGGAAATATTCATTCTCTAAAAGAAAAAGATTAGTGGATGAAAGAGAGATGAAAAAGAAAATAAAAACAGAGAAGTAGTGTTTATGATGGCGCCTCTCGTGCTCTGATAAACTCGTAATTTTCGTTCGAATGACTACTCTCGTCTATTGCAATTCGAAATGTCGGAATATATTTCCTCCATTTTTATAAAACGGGTATTTAAAATAATGTAGGAAAATATAGGGCCCTAGTATATAAAATCATGCTCTGACCAGTCAATGCCGCTACAGGTCAGAAAATTTTCAAACACTTTGACACGTATAATCGATATTTCTTGCGAGCATAACATTTTCACTCAACGGATGCTGTCACGAAACTATCTGAATTTGACTGCATCATCACGTTTCATCTTCAAAAGAAATTCACTCACGCTAATAAACCAACCTCGACTAAACAATTTCCTTAGTTTAGGAGAAATTTAGTCTCCATTTGGTGAATCGAACAAGTCAAAACGACTTGAAAAGTACTTCTCTGTGTTGCGCAGCTGAAAGCAGTCACATTCTGAGAAAGAGAACTAAGACGTCGAAGAGACGAAGGAAGAGAGCAGAGATCAAGGCAGACGAGACCAGCGCAGCAGGCTGTAGTGCCCACCACCATCTCGCTAGTGGCCTCCAAATGCACGCACAGCACTCGCACCACTCAAAAGTTGAGGTAAATCTCGTCGAGTCGCACGGATGCTCACGGATGTCTGAGTAGCCCTGATACCCGCGAGACCTATTTCACAATAGCTGTCGGGGAAACCACTCACGCTGCTTGGTATTTCTACAGCATTTATTATTACATTATTTAAGTACAAAACGGTACACGAGAAATATGAGGGGAAAATTCTGTGTGAATCGCGGCATAGGATTAATAGTCCGGGACTAGCTAAACAAATTATCTTCATCACTAAAATTGTTAGATTTTATTCGAAATGATGATACCCCGAACAAAAACTAAACAAGTTCGTCCGTAATACAAGTCGTTGGCAGTAAACCTTACATACGTCGATAAACAACTTATAAAACAACACGCTCTAATTGCTACATAAAACCTTTCCTGTCTAGGAAGCTCTGAATATGGCTCTGTTTGCGTCAGTAGAACTGTGGTATTGCCCCATCAACGTGAATTCTAATTATCAAGATGGTCGTGTTTTCGCGTGAGATGTGTTCTCTTAACTTCTATGCAAATTAGATTTTGTATTACCTCTCAACAAATCTTAATCAAAAATACTACTAAGTTTGAGAGCACAGTGTCGTAAAAAAACCGCAGAAGACGTTATTGTGCGATCAAAGCTAAATAACGTGTAACGTATATTATGCATATGCACGTTAAACATGCAGTGTAGAATGATTTGATAACGCATTAGAACTTGAATAGCAGGCACAATGTTAGCCAATTTCGCTCTTCACCCAAACAACATAAAATTCACAATTAATGTTGACTCCCATCCACCACCACGCAAAAATGATACCAAGTAACAAATGCTACACAATTTCAAACTTGACTTTCGCTTCGAATCCCGCCACATATTAGGTACTGACTAAAGACTTTCAGTCGCAAACATCAGAGTGAGTTTGCTTCATTGATATGCAGTGAGTATTGAGTAGCACTCCAGTGATACGCGAGCGCGTGAACGTAGGCCCAAGCAACGGTCGAGTGTTGAGTGTCATTTCCCTCAGTACGCATTAACAAGCGCATGCGCTGTCAAATTTGAATACAAGGGATTGATGTATCACGCTCAGAATTTTTGAACTATCAGGATACGCAACAGTACTGCTGCAAATGTACAGAAATTAATTTGCATCGAATTTTGAATTGTAAAGATGTAAATCATAGAAGAAACAAAGAAATTTTGTTTACAGTTCACGCTAATTACAATTAAATCAGATTCAAGGCTTTTCGCATACCTACGTAACCTCAAATTAAAAACCAACCTAAATTTTTACACTACGAAGATATTTATAATATCCTCTTGCAGCGGTTCATCCACTATAAAACCCTTGTTATTCTGCGCTGAACTGACCAAATAGTGAAACGTCACTTCTAAAACCCTCTACGAATATTTCACAATTTGCAAAAAATTCATCAACAATGTTCTGTATATCACATGGCCACATCATTATAGTCCTTAACCTTCTATTACAAAGCAAGTGTTGAAATTTAGCTTCAGTCAGAAACGCACAACGAATTTTAATCAACTGTTCAGATGCTAGTCCGACATTAGTTTATTAAAAAACTTGAACAATAAGAACAAATATAATACTTTGATTGCATCCCACCATTATATGTACAACATTGTGATCATTCCCCATTCAAAAATCGACGCAGTGACTCCAATGGTTTTCTGTAGCCTGGCGTGACACATCACTTCAATATCGATTCATAGCAGTAAATTGCTCCAATAGTTCTGGCAGCGGCGGATACCAATCGCAGCCGCTGTATATTTAGCGCCGTGAAATCTAAACGCACGTTGTATCAAAACATGCTGCCTGAAGCCGCAACACGCCAATAGTGGGCGCTGTACAGCAGTCTGCTGCGGGTAGTCAATCGAAGAAATTCCTGCACTGACAAGCGCAACCACGGTGCAAGAAAACTGGCAAAAAAAAACATAACGTCTGTAACACTGCATTATTATTACTGCGCCGAACTGCACAATGGAGGCGACTTTCAATAGGGTAGTTTTCACAGCAGAGATGAGAGAAGACTTCAATTTAGAATCTCAAGCTATTCCATTATATTTAAAGCTCTTACGTGAATATAATTTTAGAAAAACGTGTGCACGAATGTAGTTTTGTACTACTGACATGCCAATCGCCCAACCACCACACTTTTGAGCACTGGACAATAGTGGACATGTTATATTCACCAAACCATTGGGCTTTGAGCCATGTACATGACATAATCCCTCCACCACTGTGCTTTAACATGCTATAATCGCCCAAGCACTGCGCTTTGAGCTATGTAAATGACATAATCCCTCTATCACTACACTTTGGCATGTTATAATCGCCCAAACACTGCGCTTTGAACTATGGAAAATGATATAACCCCTACACAGCTTCGCTTTAACATGTCATAATCGCCTAAACATTGCGCTTTAAGCTATGGACGAGTTATAATGCCCAACCTCTGCGCTGGGAGCAATGGACATGCTATAATCGCCCAGCCACAGCGCACGCTTAGCGCTGGACGGCAGAAGTAAGCACTAAACGACGCAGTTCCCAGGCCGATCAACGGTCGCCTACACGAGGGTGGGATCCGTGAGCGCGCTACCATATTAGAAGTTCAGCATTCCAGTTACCATCCCAATCTAACGCTAACTACTAGGTTTCCTTTGCCGGCTCAATCTCACAATGGCTCATAAAGTTCCAGTGTGGGCGGAAGCAAATTATTATTGTAAGCTTCATTCATCCTTCAGGCACCAGGTTTCAACCTAACAAAGGGTAAATTGATCCGTACAGCTGAGATTAAAAAAGATGTGCGAGTACATGAACATTTCACTACCCATAAGCAGAATACAAAGTCGGTTGTAATCAAGCTATTGATAGAAATGCAATGAATTATTCGCATCATAGATATTCCAAGGTGACCGAACGTTTCCAATACGAGCACATAATAACTTTTCAGTAACACAGAATGTACGCAAGCGCTTTGAAATGCATGACATGAGTGTAGAAATTAAATGGAAACTTGATCAGAAAGATGAGTACGCCTATTGAGAAAATTCAGGTAATCCATTCTGTAGAATTAAGACTACTTCTAGGGCAAATCATCAATCAATATAACTATACATACATAGCTGCAAGAAAAAGTATTTCACAGCGTACAACAAGCGTGCGTTTGCCCAATCGAATACTTCGTAGAAACTATGGATACAAGAACGAGCTGTTCGATCGGACGTGCAAGAAAGGAATACCAAAAAACACCATCACGCAGCACGCGACTCAGAAGCGAGGTGCAATTCAAAGCATAAGATTGTGGTGCTGTGCTCACAGACGGACCTCGTCTACGGACTGACGTCACACTAAAGATGAGCTGCCGGTCTGTGCCGCACGACTCTCCCACAATGGACTGATTTTATATCCTACCTCTTAATTACGCCATCTTTCACGATCGAAACACGCTCGATGATAATAGAGTGTTGACAGGGGAATGAGATTTATAGCAACGCAACAGTTTGCAAGTAAGATTACAACAACTTCTATTATAGAAGAAAAATTCATTCCAAGAAAAAGGAAAGTCTAACAAGTATTTTTCATTGGCACAGCTCTATTTGCTAAATTCAAGTAAGACTATTTGCATATTTTGCATGCAGTGAATTTTCTCTTTTTATTTGCACCATTACGATTCAAGACCAATGGCAAAAGTGGTGCGAACATCCAAGAAATAGATTAAGCTTCTAATGATATGGTGCCCAATATTTTTTGGTGCTCAATATTTCTTTTAATTGAATACGGCTCTAGATTCATTTTACTTGTATTCAATCAAGTATGAATTGAAATGTAAATAAAATGAACCTCGCAGCTGCGAGGAGGCCAGGAAAGCGGGCAGTGCGAGCCCTGGTGATAGGTGGGGCAGGCCAGCCTTGGCCCTGAAGTCGCTACGCAAACGCGGCTCAGATTCTTATGTCCTTGATAATGATTTCCAGCAGGAAACCACCCGGAAATAGTAGAAATAAATGAAAATTTTGCAAACACATCTGCGATTAGCAAGCTGATCTGAAGTGAGGGCGGAGATAATTTGGTATAAGTTCGAAGACATAGGCACGTTGCAATAGGAAAGTCTTATTTCATGATTTGTGAAGGAGGCACGCTACTTCCGGCAATTGGCTCACAAAGGGAACAGGGATTGAATCGCAGTGCAAGTACGAAACACTTATAAAATTACCAGATATTTTAAATGGTCAACAGATATGATAAGCATTCAATGACACAGAGACAGGAGTATCATCATAGTTTTTGAACATCTAACTATTCACAACAGACCTATTTATCTACTTATAGTTGTTACAGCATCGGGTCAAGTCACGGCTCTCCACTGAACAAACTCAGGAGATATTTTCAGCAATAAAATTAAAAGAGGCTTTTTAGCTGCCCATGTAAATGCACATTTTGCCCATGTAAATGCTCAGAGTTTGTTTAAAAATATATCTCTAAATTTTACTCACTGAAATGGAGATATTTATCAGAGCATATGTACAGCTGTCACATAAAAATGAAGTTAAATTATAAATTCCAAAAATTCTAGCTACGACAACAATAACAAAACTTACTATATCAAACCTACATTTCTAAAATAGAATTGGTACGCTGATGATAGATATTTTACGCTGATGATGATATCCTGATGATGATATCCTGAGGATGATATGCTGATGATAGATATTCTACAATCCGAAACGTTGGTATTTGATCATGATATTCTTAGCCACGTAGGTTTTCCTTTTAATCCTAAACGTGAGATTTCCTAGAAATCAGTGTATTTCATTTAGCATTTGTACCGGCCAAACGAGCCCCCCACAGCAACAATTGGCACTCAGAATCAGATATAAATTGTAAGATTTATGTCTGATATGCCAAGGAAGCTGGATTTTTGTAATCTGAAACGCTTGTTTTTTATCGTAATCTTCTCAGCCACGTAGGTTTTCCATTTTATCGTGAAAGTGAGATTTCCGAGAAATCATTGCATTTCAATTAGCATTGGTACAGTACTTGTCAAACGCGCCCACCACAGCTGCAATTGGCACGCAGCACCAGATAAAGAGCGATCGTGTCACCCGCGGCCGCGGGTGCGTGCATCTGGCGCCGACGGAGGCGCTGGCTGGTCTATCGATTACGCGCAGCAGCGGCGGCAGGCGGTGCAGCTGGCTGCATCAGTAGCGCCAGCAGCTGGAGTCGCAAAAATAGCAGCGGAATTGAGCTGCGTCACTTACGTTACATGTACTTTATACTTAGCACGTTGCGCAGAGTTTTCAACTGATTTCGCCGCTGAGGGTGACCACAGCACAGTAATTTAAAACGTTGATCGCGGTGGGTTGAATTGAAGTTTAATATTCAACTCCACTTTAAAGTCAAGTGTAGAAAGCAATATTGAAAATCGCGAAAATTAGCTGGATCGTGCCTTCATTAAGCTTTGATTAATTATTTATGAAAATTGAGTTTATGATTGCTGATAGGTCAGCAGCATGGAGTAAAATTCCCCCAGTACACATATCGCCGGCTTACGTCGCGACCAACGTGTTAAAATAAGGTTATTTGCTGTAACAACTGTATGGAGTGTATTACACGTTCGCATTATTATTATTACTATAAAATAAGAAAGTTTTAGCCTCCCTTAACCACGACAAAGATGTTCCAAGAGAGGAAAGAGGAAGGCACCATTTAGTATGGAGTTAAGGGAACGCGGAATCTATGCACAAGGTGCACAGAAACAGTAGGTTAGGAAAAAAGTTCATGAAACAAGAAAAAAGTTGAAGAAGAAAGTAGTAGGTGCTGAAAAACAGGACAGCAGTGAACCGAAAAAAGATGGTCCGTAACAAAACAAAAACCTATTTTATTACAACAAAAGGAAGCCTACCTAACCTTAAGCTCGGGCCCACACATGGTTCCCCTGGGAGCGCTAGTTCCCATAGATACAATAGTTGTATCCCCCTGAGGGGCGCATAAGCTTCAAAAACAGACAAACTAACACTACTTCTATACGTCAAGGAAAAACAAGAGAACCATTGTAAGTACAGATAGAGTGCGAGAGCCAATACTCAAGTCTCAAACCGAATCAATGTCCCCAACCAAAAACTCCAAACGAAACAATCAAACATATGAATTCCATCATACTTGTTGGAGGCCATACATATTAGGCCAATAACAATTACATGTGAGAGGAGTAATGCGAAGCATTCAAATTAAACACAATCATGGAGATTACTTAAATGTTCCACTAAAACTAGTTTCAAAGAAGCTCAGTAATTTGAACTGATTGCACTTAATAACCTCAAATCGGTCGGCTCCATAATCACAACAGAAAGATTGCGCTCGTTCATGACTTGATCGCCATAATTTCAGAAGACATTATTATAACTCGCAAATGTCCATACGTCTGTCAGAGAAATGACCAAATATTCTTCGACTATTTTATTAATTCAAGCAAGTTCAGCCATAAAAGAACGTATTTGTTGGTACAAGTATAATTACACTGACTGATTTGACATAGCAAGTATGTGTTGACACTACGGCAGGTATGCGCATAGTGTCAAGCTCTGGAATTTTCGAGTTTCTTCACAATGGGATGGACAGTCATCATACAGTTAAATGTATTCGGACAGAATTAAGTTTTCTATTCCAGGAGAAACTGTTCGTCACTTTAAGATCCGTTTTTTCAAGTTCTGTCGCGATATTTTTTTTACCCCCAGCGGTCGATCTCTCAACTAGATTGAACATGTTTTACTTGCACAATAATAAATTGCTGTCCAAAATACCACGAAAACATTGCAGAAACAATTCGTCGAGCCTCTGGAGTGGCGTTCACCCTCTCTCGACTCCGTAGAGAGCAAACACGACCCCGTCGGTCGGTAAGCAATTACTCGCATAGACGACGCGTCGCGCTACACAAGCCGAATCAAAAGGCGTAGTGATTCCATTGTAAGATGTAAACGTGCGTCTTTACTACAAAAAAGCAATTAATTCACTTCCAGTAAAAGTGGAGATCAAGAAGGGGCAAAAACAGAAACGGAATTACGCAGGCAGACACAGCGCCAAACACAAGCATGTAGGAAGATGCTCTCGCATAAGCAACGGAAGAAAAAAGTAGCACGAGACCTACACATCAACCAAAATCTAATTCAATACAGTTGCATAGAACGCAAATTTTTCACTATAAGAATATGATGCCCATAAAATTATGTTAAACTATTGATATATTCGTGAGTTTTATCTACGACAGTGCCGGACGCGTGACATGGTTATCACGACTGAGCCTTGACTTAATTTGAATGCAACTTATCACGCCACAGTTTCTGGTTTACGTCAGTTTGTCGAACTCGTGAAGACAAACCAACTAATTAATATGAAAGGTAATGTCAAGAACGGTAATTAAGGAGTTAGACATAGAGCACGTCCCCCAGCGGTAAAATTCCATAATTCCATTACAATAAACGTAATAGCAACGACCCACCTCCAAACATCCCAGCTTTTACTACCCTGGAAGCTAGCAGGAAAAGTCTATTTGCAGGGACTCCAATTGACATGGATAGGCTGTTGTGCTAATGGCAGGCAGAGTTTAGCACGGAGCAGATATCAGTGATACGGGCACGCAGGCCCTCTTATTGCAGCGAGCGTGCCCCAGATGCCGCACGCAGCCACAACAACAGGGTCACCTCGGCCTCAACTGGGTTAAGATTAAACTGCAACCATAAATATGAGCTTCTGTCAGGAGACCGTGGCGTGCGTATTGCCAAGGAGAGCAATGCTGATGACAGCTAGTCTAGTTTGGATTGCGTGCCCCTAAACGTACAACTCCTTCCGCAAATATATTAGGTCAAATTGTGATGCCTGAAAATTACAAGCCGTGGTTCACTTATAGCGGATCTCAGGGATGTCCTGGAAACTGGGACGCTCATGTCAACAAATTCTGGGTAAACGGCTTCTCGTACAATGCTGAAAATTCCTCAGAGCAATCATGTATATGACCAATAAAGTTAACGTTGGAGTTCTAGCGGTAGTTTAACAGATTGTATGGGCAAAATTTTGGATGAAAGTTATAAATTGTATTAGATTAGAACAATGTCACATTAGAACACATCACACACGTCCAACACACCACACACATGTGACACACCACACACGTTCAACGCACCACACACACCCAACACATGTAACACACATCAGCGTGAGCATTACAACCATGCGCTACAACACGACTAGCGCAGCTGCAGCCATACATAAAATTTGGGAGCAACACTCACTGCGCATGTTTCACGCGGTGGTGTCAAACACAGCAATACAAATTATCGCCCCCACAGCGCACGAAGATACGAGGTTCACTGCCACCGAAGTTCTCACTATCTGAATGTCAACTGAAGTACATGGTTATGCATTCTTCGAAGGAATAGTAGAAATTGATGAATAAGAAAATATTACCTGATTCCAATTTCGTAGTCGAATGCATGATTATTCAAGCCCCTAGTGTGTTATTTACCTCAACAGTATTATTTATTTCCTCAATGGCCCAGCTCGCAAATCTTGATGGAAGAAGAATTTACGTCATTTTGAAAAATGATAAACGAAGAGAAATGCAATCACTACACTAACAAATGCAGTGACTAAACACGGGCATATCTGAGTCATAGACTCTCTCAAGACGTCCTTATCTTGCTATTGATAAGCTAGCGTAGATTTGCGATGCGAAGTTTACGGAGAAAGCTGTCGAAACTAATCAAAATTAAACAACTTAGATAAACGCCAATACCAAGGAGTCACGCAAGAGTGAACATGACTTGAATTAAGTAAGCGTCATGAAACCATTTTTTAAATGAAAAAATAATGTCCGCTTACCAATGGAAGCAACACATTGGGTATAAGTCATCAGCTACAGATCTTTTGAACAGCTGCAAAGTAGCATACAATGTTATAATTCGTGCCAATAACTTGATCCACTTTCAACGAATTCATCAAACGAGCTAAAGCTAGAAACCTTTAACTACTGTGATCCCACTAATGGACATTTCAAAACACGCGCTCTGTATGGCACTCATAGAGGACCTAATAAATATATCAATGAGAAAGTGATAATCGACGAGTTAAAACTAAGATACGGGATGCTAGTGTACATTTTCAGAGCTGTTCGCTAATTGACTTGATTAAGCATGTTTGCGCGCTGTCTTTGAGGAGCAAACTGATAGGTTGAATGGAGATCAGACACCGAAAGTTAGGCATGGTTTTTTCTTTACTAATTTGTAGAGCGGTCGATAGCTCGAGAAAATGCCAATAGCCATCTTCATTACGTCGAAAACCAAAACTCTTGATTTAGAATGCATCCTACCCAAGAAAAACACACGTTCAGCTGGGTATGAGTACGAGCACAGTATTCCGAAATTCATTTAAAATATATACATAGTGCTTCTTCTCGTCAGGAAACTAAACTCCCCATGTTTCTCCACTCGATATTCGAGCACGCATCGGACACTGGCTCAGTCCGGTATAACCGTCACTGCGTCACAGTATTAATTATCGACAACTATCAAAAGCATCAAAATAAAAACATCCTTTCAGATGCAGAAGCACGTAACGAGGTTATAGGTAAAATGGTGTTCTCATAACACACAATTCTCAAGCGAGTGCACTGTACGTAAAATCTAATGAGCAATATTAGCTGCCCACTTGATTAGCACCAAAAAATGAAATAATACAACAGCTAGGTGGCAGTAAATCAATATCGTTAGTTTGAAGCAACATCAAGGAAAAGTCGATTTAAAAATAATCCATTCGACAAGAATGGGCTCCCTTCCTAATGTCAGGTTAACTTTAACATAGAGCAGATATCAGTGAAACGAGCACAGGGGCTTTCTTTTTTCCAATGAGTTTTGGTTTTGTATATTTATTTCTCACAATTTCAATCTCGGTACCGATGGACACTTTTAAAATTTAAAATGGCAACAGGACTAAGCAGAGAGATTCCCTCTCGTGTTGCCACGCAAATCCCACGCAGTAAGTCAGACACCCGTCACGCATAAGTGCCACGGCAGCAGAAAAAGGGTCGCACTGTCGCATTCAGTTTCGTGACCTGTGCCTCCCTACAGGAATGATAAATAAAATTCATTAGACAATCACGAGCTCTGTGGGACTGTAGAGCAGTCAGTAGCGCCGCCACGAGCGCCGGGCTCGCACCACCTGAACAAATACTCGCACATCTTCGCGGGCACCGCCACACCTGCTCGTGTCAGCCTCAGCAGACTGCGCCGCATGCCGCAACGCTTCGGAATGTTTCGCCAAAGCTTAAGATGAATAAGATTCCGGATTTATGAGGGAAGTTTTTGAATAGTTTTTATGTTGCATACGAAATTATGAGAAATTCCTCAAGTTCGTCAACTAGCTCGAAAGTTAAGCATTTATTTGCCAGGTACAGATTATTTCATTAGTGAGAAAACGAATTTTTATTGAGGAAAGTGAATCAGCAGCTTCTTGGCCATTGCCTACTTTCAGGATTAATGTTATTCAAAACATGAACGCAATGAGGAAAAAGTTCATTTTTTCATTCATTCAATTGGGAACAACTCAAAAAAGCCATTTTCTACAAAACTCCAAATTCACTGGAAAAACTAATCAGACAAGTCGCACGGCCACGTCATCGTAAGCAGAATATATGCCCTGGTTAGTTCGGTCAATCTTGACGTTCAGCACACACAAATAACACTGGAGAAATCACGGGGCCTGTCACTAGGGAAAAAGAGTGAGGAAAGAATACGGAAGCGGCATAAGAAGAAGAGACTGAGCGCAGAAATCCAGGTTGCAGGCGGTGATCGATACGAGACGGGATGACCTTGCGGCTGGGAGCAGCGATGGCCAGGCACACTGCCTCATAACCTGGCCTTACTTACCGACTTCTGGGTCTGGTGCAGCGGTTCTTAACATAGACGGAGAACCGAGCCCCACAAGTTCCATACATGCATTCATTGGACCTTTCGAAGCCGGGAACATAAATTTCTTTCTTCAAATTCAAAACGTACGTATAAAACTATATACTGTATTAATGGGATGAACCAAGCTGCTAAACTCCTGAAACTGACTCACCGAGCCCCTGGGGTTCGATTGAACTCAGGTTAAGAACCACTGGTCTAGGGTTCTCTCCTAATGGGTATAATATGCAGCGGGAATGAAGGGGGTCACCAGCGAGCGGCATAGATCTGCCTAAGATCTGTGAAGGTTTAGCTAATGTTTTCGAAATAGTAACCCCCCTGCAATCATGGAATGCTACCATAAGTGTCTTCATAAAAGTAGCAACACAATTTGTTTTTCTATAACTTCTGTGTGACAGCAGCTCATTACATAAATCCCCGGTGGGTTAATTTATCTACATAGCGATATGAATATTGAGATAAAATTCATGGGTAAATATAGTGTACGTAAAGAATTTCTAATAAGTTTTACAGATGAAATTTCCTCAATTTTATAATTTATTTGCATAAGCGCACCATTTACTGGCACAAAGGTTTTTGTGCTGTAAACACGTGGAGGCAAGAACGGTGTAAACAAACCACAGACTGCTACACCAGCACACACGCACAGCTGCTAACTGGTTTTTCCTGGAAAAAGTCATTATTATTATTATCATTATATAAGAAAGTTTTAGCCTCCCTTAATTGCACGACAAAGGTGTTCTAAGAGAGGAAGGAGGAAGGCACCATTTAGTATGGAGTTGAGGGAACGCGGAATCTATGCACAAGGTGCACAGAAACAGTAAGCTAAGAAAGAAGTTCATGAAACAAGAAAAAGTTGAAGAAGAAAGTAGTAGGTGCTGAAAAACAGGACAGCAGTGAACCGAAAAAAAAAAGATGGTCCATAACAAAACAAAACCTATTCTATTTCAGCAAAAGGAAGCCTGCCTAACCTTTAGCTCAGGCCCTCACATAGTCCTCCTGGGAGCGCTAATTCCCATAGATACAATACCTGTATCCCCCTGAGGCGTGGAAAAAGTCATGAAGATTGAGCTTGATTCAAATAAATTTCCTAATTTAAAATTTTAAAAAAGAGCAGGCTAGCATATCAAGGCTGGGAAATAGAGAGAGAGGACCCTGGCTACACGATATCGTCGGCAGAGGGATGGTCTCGTCACGACCCACAGCCACGCGCTGGCGTGGTGCCGTCGTGCGGCGCGTGATGACCACGCGGCAACCAAAACACTTTTTGCGACTTCATTGCGGTAGAAAGTAGACTTATTGGTGGACACTCAGGAAATGTGAACGAGGGTTCTCAATTAAATACTCGATAACGAGGCAATTATTAGGGTTAAAAAGAATATTTCACACGACTGAGTTGGTTTTTAGTGTATAGAGAAACATAATTCCTATTTGTAATCTTGTAAGAAAATCCAAGTTGTTTGATCTGGTGTTCACGAGAATAAAAAATATTGATTCATCGACAGTATCGATTCATCATATGATCCTGAAGTCCTAGCTCGAAATCACTTACATTTTCGCCCGTGTTGCGATTATATATGCTTCTGAAAACCACTTGGCGTAAAATCAGAACAAAATTCAAAAAACAAAACCAAAAGTTCCAACAAACAGTGCCGATGTTAACAGGTCGTAGAAACTGCAACGCACACCAGTTCTGCAACTCGGGGGCTAATTTTTGTACATTTACGTGCTCGTAGCGGTACAGCTGGCAATGTAAGTTCTAAGCTGACTTGGCTACATCACATGCTACAGTACGTAATGTAACCAAGTCGAATACGTATTGAAGAACGTAGCATAGCCAAACCGACCCTGTGCTGCAGCATGAAGTGTACCAAAGTCCGTTTAGTAGAACGAACTGATAGTTGAACTCCTCAGACGATGTGAATTGTTTGAAAACCCGGTTCCTGCCGCACACAGCGGTGCGGGATGCACTATGCACAGTTACCGCCGCTGTAGCACCAACTGCAGGACATCAGAACGCCAGTCCCAATATAAAAACTTGAACTAAACATCAAATCTGACGTAACAGAACACGAGAAATAAACACCAAATAAAAGTGCACTCGTGCAGTTTTAAGCGCATTTATCTATAGCAGAGGAGCAGTGGCGGCTCCTGCTGCCCGTTTACATAGCAGTAATGGGCGGTAATATATGAGAGGAAGTGAGCACATGCAGAGGCGTGACACCAGCGCAGAACGGTGGCAGCACTTCATTGCTGTGGCGAGTGATGGTCGCATTCCGTTGCGCGCAACTGCACCTCGTCAACCTACATTGAGCTGATGCATCATGTACTTTCTGAATAACGTAACATTGAAGTATGAATACTCGCATATCAAAAAATGATTTATTAGCTCTCTTGAAGATCATGCATGGCAACGGCTCACATAAGGTTTTCAACGAACAGAACAAAATTCTTTCATGCAGGAAGCTAGTGCGTCATAGAAACACTATCAATACAACTGATAATAAGAACCAAAGCTACAGGGGTAATCCCAACACAATATAACCGATCACAGGCAGTAATAACACAAAATTAAATCAATCATATAGCGTTTTAGGCTTTAATGTAGCAACTGAGTCCGAGCAAGTGCCATGCGAGAGCTCAGTTGTGTAGGTTGTTCACTTCCAGTCCAATTAAAAGCCACGCGCACGCTGGAACCTGCGGCCACTAGCGTTTTTAGGGCAAGATGATAAAACGATGTGGCCGACATTCCCCACGGTCAAGTGCACATGAATAAGAAACACAAGCATGTCCACTGTTGGACGCTTGTTCATTTATTTCACAGTTCGTAAGGTAATACTAAATTTATTTTCTTTCTTTGACTCAACACTTTAAAAGTGTATTTTTACGTAGATAAGTACACGACACCTGCACATTCCAAGCATATTCTATAATTATATCGGAACTTTCAAAACTCTCACGATAAAACCAAGCGAACTGTTCATGCTTATTTACAGAAATGATCAGCGAGAAATTACACAACAAAATAACAAATACGAACAAATATCACATGTTTGATGGATATTGCGTCAAGTAATGTTGTGAAATATTTTGCGGCCAGGAAAATGCGGATAAACTAAAATAATGTGGTAACTAAATGTAATCCTTTATCAAGTAACACGTACTCGCATGAATTGAAATTCAATATACACGCGATAAGAGAATTCATGTGGCAACAACACCTGAGGAGAGAACTCACCTAAAAACTAAACGCTTAAAGAGAAAACTCACATGATAATTGAACATTTGAAATGTAAACTCACCAGAGATATGAACACATGAGGATAGAACTCGCCTAAGAACTAAACACCTGAGAACTGAGCACCTGAAGAGAGAACTCACCTGAGAACTGGACACTTGAAATGAAAACTTACCGGAGAAATGTCCATTTGAGGCTAGACCTCACTTGAGAACTGAACACCCAAAGAGAGAACTTACCTGAAAACGGCGGAGTCGAAAGCTCATATCAAGTGACATCGACGGTCATGAACCAAAGCATCACAATTTATTGAGCATCACAATTTATTGACCTAGGTGATCAATTTCACAGTTGGTAAAGAGCAGGCGTATAACATGTAGCTTGCGATACGACCCATCGATGGGACGTGCATATAGGCTGCTAAACCACCCATCGATGGGTCATTTGAAAAATTTCGACAAACTTTAACAATTAATAGTATTTAATGGACTCAGATGATATCAAGAATTTACAAAATTGCTCTAACAGCATTTTACTTTAAATTTGAGTTGAATATTAAACTTCAGTTCAACCCATCGCAGTCAACGTGTTAAAAAGATAATGGAAAAATTCATTCCTTTATTGCAAATCGTTGTGGTTGAGTACGCGAGGATTTAGGCCTACCTTGCTTTCCGGGGCGTGAAACTCCCGCCGCTTGCCTGAAAAGAAGAGAAATAATAGTTAGCAATCAACAATTAGTGTTTTGCGTATCAAATATCAATCGAAAATATGAATGGCAAATTCAGCGCCTAATCTAATGTTTTCAATGAAAAAGTTTGCTACGGGTAACAATTAAATTTTGTTCGTTTCACAATACAATGAAGCACATAATTAGATTAAAAGATAGTTTAAGCCTCCCTAATCTCACTAGAGGTGTTCTTGAAAGCAGGAGGAAGGTGCCACACGTAGTATAGAATCACTGGAATGAGGAATCTCTGCACACAAAGTGTATCCCTCACCCCGCGGATACGAACAACAAAGTTGAATGAAATTCGCAAAACAGTCGAAGAAGAAGGTAATAGGCGCTGTAAAAAGAAAAGCAGTGAACCAAAGAAAATGGTCGGTCAGAAAATAAAGAACTTGTTTTATTTCAATAAAAGGAACACCCCTTACCATCAGATCGTGACCTCACATATTGTCGTAGTTGCAATAGTTGCGTCTCCTACAGGAATGTACTCGAAGGCTTACAATTAATAACGTTTCGCAAATATCAATTTAGTAATTGATCAGAGGTGTAATTCTTGCCTGCATCGAACAAGTTACTCCAATCTTTTAATTTAAAACTAATCTAATTTCTCAGTAAATCCCATTTTCCATGAAATGATGTTCCAAGTATCGAACATGAATGGCAACGCGCATTCTCCAAAGGACTAATAACATCGTTTAATTCAAAATAAATTTCCAGAAGACTTTCTTCGGAACACGAAGTCAACAGCGCGAGTCGCAGACCGCTGGAGTGCTGAGCTCAGAGAACGGCGTCCGGCGACCGAGGCACGTACGACCCTGCAATGCCGCATCATTTAGAGACGCTCCTCGCAGCCAATCCGCTGCAGGAAGCGGCGTCATTTTTGCGATTCCGCGGGACTGCGCAGGGCAATGAAAGCGGCGCCCTGGGCACCGCAAGCCGGGCAGGGGGAGGCCTCCAGGCGCTACTGTGTGCTGTCATCGTGGCTGCCGAGTGGTGCAGGCTACGTGCGATTGTGGATCTTCATCCGACTCTCGTCTCGGAGTGTCGGTATTTGCGACACTTTCCGCACGATTGCACTTCGGCTCAAAGAAACGTACACCACTCTCGGTGCGATAATGATTCGCCTTGAAGAAACGCATTACTCTCTCGTTAAGATTATGCTTCGACTCAAAGAAACGTAAAACACTCTCGGTGTGATTACGTTTCGATATATGATCGCACTTTGACAAAAATATACGCACGCCGCTGTTTGAAACACACTACGATATAAAAAAATTTTGATTATATTATCCTAATATTTGAAATACTGAAGTGTGATACGCTTCCTAATGTCCAACTCAAATCGGTGCTGAAAAACATTACACCCAAAATTTCCTCAATTGAAATATAGTGTGGATATCGGTTTTCATATCGATCCCCCTACAAGATTTGAGCAGCCAAAGCCGGTCTGATCTATGGGCTCCCAAAACCAGGTTACCCGATAGGCTGTTATTCATTACATGGTCTTATTCTGGCCAAAATTTGACAATTCAGCTTTTTCTACACGAAATTTTCCAAAACTTGACCAATTTCTTTCTCGTGATAATGATTACATTTGGCCACATTCAAACAAAACTTGGCCAAAGTTAATAATCTTGGGCGAGAAAAAAAGCAAACTTGGCGACGCTGCCCCAAACTCCCACGGGCGGTGGGCGCTTCCTGCCAGCGCTGCCCCGGGCGCCGGCGACCGCAGCAGCAGCAGCAGCAGCAGCAGCAGCAGCGCTCGTCTCCCCTTACCAGCGGATGGCCTCCCAAGAAAAAAAATGACCTCTGCGATCTGTAGGGCGCACTTCACTAGTCATTTGCTTCTGACGAAGACAAGTTGGCGTTTTGCTACAGTAGTGTGTGTAACGAGTTTCGCGTATTTCATGAGCCTGTGATTAAGATTCATCTTTGAACTCAGTAAAAATGAAAATTCTACACTGCAACTAGCAGTAAATTCAATTTTTAGGGTATGCTCGTCCCGTGAGAACTTTAACACGACCAGGAACTGCAACTCTGTGAGCCTGCGTTCCGTCACGCCTATAAAATAATTCGGGAACAGCTCACAACAAACCCGCTTCCTCTCTCAACTGCGTGGATTCTTTAGTTTGGAAGATTTAGGAACGTGACTACCACGAAGCCTGCAATCCCACACAATTCAGTCACAATAGAGGAAACGCTCACGAATTGATGGTTCGTCTTTCAGCTTCCACACAAATAGTTTTCATTTTTAAGTTTTAAAAAATCAATCCGGCAATAATAAAAGTTATAAAAAAGGTTTTCAGCGATTGTGATATTTGCAAGCAATAGAATACGTTTCTGTAAAAATTTCGCAGATATTGCAGAGCTCACAAGAAGGTTGAAGAGAGTGATATTCGCAAGGATTCCAGCTAAATAAATACCAAGAAACTTTTTTCCAATTGCATCATGAATACATAAAAAACAAAAGTGATGTTCTACTTGGCTTATCAAGATTAATTTTTCTTGCTCTCTCATGTTCAAACTTAAGAAACTTGAATGAAGAACAGAGCTGTTCATAGTTAGATAACTATATAGTTTTCTGTTTATTCCTTACAGGTTCTATCTCTCTGCTTTACAGATAGAAAGGAATAACGATGCAGCCAGTCCCTAGTTGGCAAGCTCGACAAAACTACCTCCTTCAAAAATACAAAAAAAGACGAACTTCCAGACCGTTCCAGTGAAGACGGCAGGGTACGAGGCTATCAGATTTACACACATTCCAGTAAATTTCAAGTTAGCTTACGTCTCCCAAGCCGCAACAAAGAAAGAAGAAGGAGAAAGGCACCATTTAGAATAGAGTTAAAGCGATGCACAAGGCGTGCCCCACACACTGCGCTCAGAAAAAGCAAGATTACAAATTTTAATGAAGCTAAAACAAAATTGAAAAACTAATAGGAACTGAATAAAGGATAGCAATGAATAACAAAAAGGATCCGTGGCAAAACAAAAACAAATTAATTCAATTTCAACAAAAGGAAAACCTACTTAACCATCAGCTCAAGACCAAGTTCATCCTCCTTGGAGCGCTAATTCCCATTGGAGCAATAGTTGTATCCCTCAGAGGATAGATTTACACAGAGAACACAATCGCAACTAACGCCTAAACTAAGAGGAAAACACACGTGCAGGGAATAACGGCTTACTTTTTCCAGAAACACGAAACAAAGATCATTGCTGGAACAAGAGCAAATACGGAGATCACAACACAATAAACTACACAGCCACACAACAATTATAAGCGTTCAGATGAAATATACTGCGATTAGAAATATGAACCGCACGGTCGCGAGACCCAGTGAAACTAATGGTACTCTGACATGTTTTAATTTGGCCAACTTAGGGTCCTGGTGCGTGCCCTCGGCTAGACAATTAAGAACAGCAGTCGGCCCGAGCGAACCTGTCCTAGCAGTACCTTTCCGTAGCTCGTCTAGACTAAAAAGTAGCAGCGCGTCTGCACGCAAAAAATGAAGTATTCGTGTACAGCTCTTATGATGGTGATAAAAACAGCAGCCAAGGCCGTGTGGCACATCAGTCCTAAACTCCTGCAGCACAACAACAGCTGCCAGCCTATGTACGAGAGCAATGGTTCTAGTGTCAAATGACAATGTATACAACACTTTTGTATAGCAATTGGGCAGTGCTCTTTTATATACGTCATCTGGAAACAAAATACGCGTGTGAGCGTACTAAAGTGCAGTAAAAATTTATTTGTGTACTAATTATTCATAAGTGGCATAAATGAACTATAAGTGGCATAAATGAACTATAAGTGGCATAAATGAACTATAAGTGGCATAAATGAACTATAAGTGGCATAAATGAACAATATCTGCCAACAACATTGCTCTCAACTTTGGAATCTATTGCAATGATCGCAAAAAGAGAAAAACTAGAAGAAAACTAAAACTTTGATAGCTTATCATGCTATATGAACACACGACGAGTAATCTTAATATAATGTATGGGCGGGTATATGGTCAGGAGCAGCAGCCAATGAAGGTTTAAAATATGCGCGCATCTATTTCCGTCTGGTCTGCGGCCGCTAAACAAGCTGCTGACAGTCAATATCTAGAGGTAATATCAAATTATTTACTTTAAAGAAAATTCTAAAATAACATCAAATACGTTATACCGTCTGCTCGAAACCATGTATTGTTTTGTACGCAACAAATCAAAAAGCCGAGTTTAAATAACTAAACCAAAGAAATCTAAAAATAAAAATGATTTAAGAGAATGCACGGATAAATTCAACAAGAATGCCAACGCCTACTTCCGTAGAATACCTTCTTACGTCAGCGTACAAAATCACATCAAAATACTGTTCATTCTTAAAACTAAATTCCGTCCACTGTCATCTCAGAGATAACCTTAGAAAGAAATGCGCAGAGGTGTCTACAGCTACTGACACAAGTAGCCGGCCTGAAGAATGGCGATAAGATCAGTGCAAGCCCACGAAAAATTGACTACAGTCGGAACGAGTGAGGCTGTCAAAACTGGTTATTCTTCTAAGAAACACGGTGGCTTGAGGCTCGGTGTAGTAGGGCTATGTAGAGGTTCACTTAGTCCGCGTCAGAGCTCAGATGCCTGCGAGATGGAAAGCTGTTTGAGATCGTTACTGAGGAGCGATGTCAACACAGCAATAGTGAAATTACTTCTAAATAGGAAAGCTTTCTAACACGAGCCATGGTACGATAACGTCTGTGTATGAGGTCTAGAAGTACAAGATTAGATTAGATTATAAGTTAGTTTAAGCCTCCCTAACCGCTACAAAAATAGAGCGTATCGAAGAGAGGAAGGAGGAAGGCACCATTTAGTATGGAGATAAGAAAATGAGGAATCTATGCAGAAAGGGCATAGAAACAGTAAGATGGGAAAGAAGTTCATGAAATAAGATAAAAGTTGAAGAAGAAAGTCAGAGGTGCTGAAAAACAGGACAGTAGTGAACCGAAAAAGTTGGTCCTTAACATAACAAAAAACATTTTATTCCAACAAAAAGAAGGCCTACCTAACTCTCAGCTCGGGCCCTCACATTTTTCCCCTGAGAGCGCTAATTCCCATAGATACAATAGTTGTATCCCCCTGAGGGGGGTCTAGAAGTACAAGCACTGTGAGACGTCTACTATCAGGACTGTTGAGTTTTCATAGAAGTAGGCAGTACCTACATTTTATTTAAATTGAAGTCCATATAATTTCAGTTGGGAACGATTTTCCTTTTCCGGGATAGGAATTTTCAAAACCTTTCACTAAGCGTTGCGGTGCAAAGGCGCCCCGAACATAACGCTAGACATCCATTACATTGTGCCTTCAGTAAAACGAAAACAAATTCTACCCATTCATCCTCGATGGGCATAAAACAGGCACCTTCGGAGACTTCAGGGTTTATTAGAAAAATATAAAAAATTGAGAGCCCCTCTCATCCAATACTCCAATCGTAGAAATGAGCTCTAAAACTGCATTAGAAAATGAAAGTTCAAAATTTTTCAACACGTATCTCTTCATCGTCGAATGGTATCACAGCATTGGATTCTTCAAGTGCTGAATCATAAATACACCAATAAGACTAATATTTTTCATTCTTGAATCAAAGGAGATTAGAAAAAGTAACAAATTACCATGTCAAGCCATGTACAAAAAATTAAAAAGAAAACTAACACCTAAAATATGGGTTCCATCGGTCTTTTCTTTCCACATTAGCCCATGCAAGCTAGAGAAAAACTCAAAGCATTACGAGACGATCACCATATAACCAAATTAGCCTTCACGAGCGGCCTTAATCAAGCATGTCGGAACTAATTAATCACATAAAATTTAACCGCAAAGTGACCACGATGCGGGAATAAACATTAATCCGCTAACGATTAAAGCCATAAACGGAGGGTAACGCAAAACCATAACTTAGTAACTTGACAGTGCAATTGAATGGTGGTCGGACATTCTTATTGGGCAATAAATACTTATGAAGCCTCAATAATTAGCGACCGGCAGAGCAGCCGAGCTATGACACATCAGTGTAATGTAAGCCCAATGTACGAGAGACGCTCGCCACCGGCGATATGAATAATTTACAGTCGGACTGAGTTCATTCTCACCCACTGTAACGCGGTCCGTACATTTTAATTTTTATTTTCTTTTAACTCTATTGCTGAATTTTCAATGTGACGACATTATCCACGTACGGATCCGCTTCCTAATGTTTACGTTTGAATTTAAAAATGACATTCAATGAGGTTTAACCTGCAAGGTACGTATTTATTCTGCTCCCAGCGCACTGAAAGCTATTGAGCTTGGCAAGAACCACCAAAGCGAACAACCACGCGCTCAGACTACTATTTTTTCAGCAGGCTTTCGGCGCATTGGCCTCTATAGAAGCCCTCGAGGACCCTTAGGGACCGTGGGCTCACTGGCATGCCATGTTGTCCGCCAAAAAATACCGCTAAGGAAAATTCGGACTTGAGCGAACACTCAGGAAACAAACTATTGCACGAAACGATAGCTATACATGGACTCATTGTTCCTCATAAACTACAAGTTTGAATAAACATTAAAAAAACTCTCCTCTTCGCTACTTCAGCCAGGAAATATGAATGTTGCATACACTCGTAAAGAGGCAGAGTTCGCACAAGACGACCATTCACTAAGTCGTCCCGATAACTTCTCTCAGGGCACAGCCAGTACAGCAAACGCTCCATTGAGGTAAACGCGGGTCTCACGACAGCGATAAGAACTCTCACTTTCATGAGGATTAAAGAAGGAGCGTCCAGTAATCCGGCGGTCACGCTCCCAGCATTACAGCTTAGGCACCTGCTCCTACATGGATGATCCCACAGCCTAAGCAAACGAGGGACATCGTTCTTCTGGTGCGTGCTCCTGCAGCTCTACTCGCAACATCATTAATCGATCGTGTTTTTAGTCGATTTAGCCGCGAATTATTAAAGAACCGGCAGTGTCACAATGACACCTAACACTTTGACCGCAACGTGCACCACCGGTGGCCACGGAGGAGATTTTCATAATGATGCTGACCGACAAGTAGTCACAAACTCAATTTTCATAAATACTTAATTAAAGCTAAATGAGGGAATGATCCTGTTGATTATTACTATTTTCAAAATTGTTTCTTACAATCGACTCTAAATTTGAGTTTAATATTGAACTCCAGTTTTACCAATTGCGGTCAAAGTGCAAAGTCAGTTGAAAAGCGTCAGTTGAAAAGCGTCAGTTGAAAAGCGTCAGTTGAAAAGCGTCAGTTGAAAAGCGTCAGTTGAAAAGCGTCAGTTGAAAAGCGTCAGTTGAAAAGCGTCAGTTGAAAAGCTAGAGTTAGACTACAAGGATGCGAAACATCACATTCCAAGTTGAACAGAGTAATACGAGTTAAAAATTGACGCGTCACACATGTAAAGTACAATACAGAGAATGCATTAACATGTTCAACTCGAGACCACAAATTATCAAATGAAATAGTTGCTACGTAATTTACACTTTGAATGGCATAATTCTATCATAAAATGAGGAAAACATTTCTATTACATTATTCAACTTTTTTAGTTATACTTTTGCATTTTTAATTTACAAGCTCCGCGATGACCACTCGATCAGCAGGCACGAAAATTTTCAGAAGTGAAAAAAAACTTAAAATTCATGAAAACAAATTGATACGGTGAAAAAGTATATAAATTTAAACGCGCACTAGAGACTTAAGAAAACTTATGATCCTATGTACTCTCATCATCGTAGAGTGTGAAACGCGCCGATTTTCAAGGAAATCTCCCATTGCTGACACAGCAGGACGCCAGGCCACCCAAGGCGGAAGGGTTTCATGGGGGAAGTATTTTTGGCAAGCCACAATTTGCGCCCCAACACGGAATGTGACAGTCAGGACATGGAGCCGCTCTCGCGCGGCCCAGTGGCCCATTGTGCGCAGCTGCGCAGGGGTACACCCACGCCCTCAACTGCCGTCAGGGAGACCTAGAATATTATATCGCAGCAGGATCGCGCCGAGTGCCACGTTCTCGGGTTGAGGCCCACTTCTGAAGCGACCCATTCTAGGGCTGCTCCCAAAGTCTAATGCCGCAATGGCCCACTGTCGGGTTGTTACCCAAGTGCCATGCTGGCAGACACTAATCACTCACAGGCCAGGAGAAGTAAACGAAAAGAATAACGTTTAATCTCGTAGTCATCATTCTTCACTCATAGTAACAGGTATGTCGGTTTAAATATCAGAGAGTGTTCGTTTCAACATTCTCTATTCAAGCCATGAACATCTTTGGAGCAGGACAATCACGGAATCGGGTATTAACGTATCTCTAGAACCTCAATACCGAGTAACAGTAGAACAACGTGTCAGGTCTTAATCGTACAGTTTTGGTGAAAGTTACAATTTAAAACTGAAAGTAGATGAAGAAAAACCGACAACTTGTAACTATCGCTCATTTCTTCTTTCGTCACAACACAAACGTATAGAAAAGAATAATCGCGGGATCGAAAATTCAATAAAAACAAGGCGCAAGAAAAAGGTCGTTCTCAGCATGTGTGGTACAAAGACCTCATGAGTGAAATAAACTTATGTTTTTAACTGGAGAAGACGGCTCAGATCACAATCGCCGTCTACTGGACACTAAGAAGGATTTTAATACCCATTGTTCGAGGGGCACTAGCAGCATAACGAGATAATGCGGCCCGGACACGATACACGATAGCCTCCTTCGGGACCAACATACCTGTAATATCGTGCGTATGGCTCAATTTCCGCCTAGGCCGAGGCCGTCTGTAACACAGGGACGCGGCGTCTGAAGCTGAGGCGCGGTTTGTCATCCCGTAGCCAAGCAACACCGCAAACACGATAGTTGCTCAGAACACGGCATTCATATGGCCCATTTAAGATATCGAATTGCTTCTTAAAACCTGAACTTTGAGCGGAACTTCTGAAATCTCTACGCAGACTTCAGGCAGACAGTGCACAAGGTATACTATTTACCATGAGAGTTTATGAAGCAATGGGGTAGGGTAGACTTTCAGGAGACTGATGACACTTTCAAGAGTCAGGCAACCTCTCAAACACACTATCTCTCGAATACGTAATAATGTAAATAATGCTAAATGCTAAAAGTGGAAATATTTCAATAACTGATATTATGTGCTTAGAAATCCTTCGCGCCGAAGTTTTTTGTTACGAGCTCGTATTTCGTCATTGACAGTGTAAATACGATATTTAAATTTACCTAAACACAATCAAACCCACTTCTAAAACATGTGAGATACAAACTTCTATAATAGTCTCCATATCAACGTGCCTTACCACGAGTCCTAAGCTTTTCGAGCAAAAACGCTCAATGAAAGCGAAAAACAAAGCCTTAATATCAAGTCCTAAAGCTATAAAGGTAAGCATCAGAGCCGGGCGATGTATCCCTTTTCACTCTTACTCACGAGCGCTGGAGGCCCTCATTGAAGAAGAGCCTGGCGATGGAACGCGCCGTCCCTACACAGCCCACGGCCGGTCAGGGCTGGGCACGAAACACCTAAATCGTGCCATAAAGACTCATTGCAGCGCCCAAGTCCATTCTTGCAAACACGCGAAGCGGATCAGGTCAGGGGGCGCTCAAGTAGACCCACCTGAGCTTGGCGCAGGAATGTGCGTATAGCGATGCCCCTTCAGCGTCAACACAACGCCTCATTGCATGAATGACGGGACACGCTCCACTCAAATCTACCTGCTCAAAGCCTTTGGTAGGCTTAAAGGACTTTACGGCACGGGAACGAGGAGACCAAACATAGAGTTGACAGCACCGTGAGTGCCGCTAAAACGACCGTGGGAGAGTTGAGGCAAGTCGTTGAATTAGTGAACGGCTGTTACGATAATGCCAATGAATGGGTACTTGAATTAGTATAATATTTCACAAGTCATTTAGGATTATTTACAATTTAGGGAATGGCGTGCCTCAAAAAAAACTTTTAGAGGTTCACATAGAGAGTAATTCATTTGTACACTTCGGGTGAAAGGACCGAGTCTTTTAGGGTTAACACGTAATTAACGAGTGGTAAAATTTCTCTACGAAATAACATTCGAATAATGCAATGAACTTTACTCAAACTTCAACATTGATACATCGCCTGTGACAACAAATTTAAACTGCGAATTAGTTATTCGCAGTTAAGATTAGCCAAATAGTAATTAGTTAAGGAGATAGTTTGAGCAAAAAAAGTTCGGAGCCCATAAAACAAATACTAGCATTTATTAGCAACAAATATGGGAACATTGCGGTAAGCGAGAAGGCAACAAAGCAACGTCCGTCGATGAAAGGCTTCCAGACTTGGACATAAAGCTCAACCGGCGGTCAGATTTAGAGGCAGTTTTCACGGTCACGTCAGGACTGAAGCGCCATGACTTCCACTCAGCGCTTCCCCGCAACTGTTTCAGGCCACCGCCTTGCGGTAAACATCCGTGTTTTCTTTAATAATTACCGCAATATTGTATCATTTCGGCTGATACGTGTCAAGGAGAGCCCTTACACCCCAAGACATTATTGGCCGATTAAAAGTTTTCCTTCCGAAAATGCAGCTGTAAAATAAGAGACCTTAATCTTCAAGCGACAGGGACCAAATTTTCTAGCAATTAACGTCATTGTAGTGGCACGGTACAGTTGGTTGCGGAAGTTATGCCGTCGACTTGACGACGCTACGTACTGTTTGACCAAGGAAACATCTCAACGTATAAGTTTATTTAAACAAATTCTCACCGTTAAACCTCATTCAATCCTAGAGGGTTGTCTGATACTATGAATGAAAAAAACGTCAAACACAGATTTTCGCCACAAAAAAACACATTGCTCTGTCAAACCGGTGCTACTACAGCGTGAGGTCTAGCGCCATATATCGCCTATCCAGGTGCAGTTTGAGATGTACAAATTAAGTGTTTATCGCTATATTAAATGTATAGAAGTAAGTAATATCCATAAGTAATACAACCTAACCTCACGCCATAGTACTAGCTAGAGGTAGATCTCATGTTATAATGTGGTAGACCTCACGCTATAGCAGCGCCGAAAAATCCTATCCCAGACGAATAAAATCACAATCGCATCATCAAACGTAAAGCGTGGCAGGTGACGGAGCCTCACACGAAGCTGCCGGCTGGGGTGTCATGATGCTCGAGGAAATAACGGAGCTGTCAACTGAGACGCTGGCGTGCTCAGAGCAGGGATAGTTGGGTGAAATGATATTTGTGAAAGCGCTCGTGCTGCGGCCTCAGTTAACCCTTCAACGCCGCACAGCACCATACTGTCGTCTTCCAAAAACAGTCTCCATATATTGTGTGTCCTTCCTTCATTAGATACAATAGTTGTATCCGCCGAGAAGAAAAAGCTGAACGAATTTACTGAAATACTCGAGAGCTTCAGCGTCTAAAAAACTCAGGATGTACGATTCGAACGTCAAAATGAAAGAGCTAAACTCTGGACTTCAATGTCCTTGTTTTCTTTTTAAGAACTGCGAGTCTAGCGCTGGACCACAGATCTTAGGGCTCCTCAAACTGAGAACGTGCATCTAACTTCAATCTTCATATCATTGCCAACAGGAGCTCCAGATACTACACTTCCTCTTTACAATTTGGTTGGGACTAAAGACTCAAAGTTAAACAGCAACATTCAATGCACAGATATAAAACTGAATACTGAGCCACATGAATTGCATTAGCAGTCCCATATTCATGATTCGTGTTTGCCTAACTAACCCGCTTCAACCTTTATCATTTCGTTTTTATTTTTCCACATAATTTCCTTCGCTCTAACTTATATCTAAGTTTACGTAACTCAGCACGCCTTCATTTTACATAACAAATTTTCGTCGCTCTGTAGGTGAAGATTTAAATTGCTTTGGGGTGTGAGAACTCGCTTCGCGCTTTTCAGAACTTCATTTTATTCAATTCAAGTTTTTTCATCAAAAACAGGAAATTCGGTTATCATTTCCTGCACGTTTCCTCGAGGTCGGGGCATGAAAAAATTCTATTAAAATGTATTCCTGCTCACTTCGTTCACACTTCCACGAAGTTCAATTCTTCACAGTCTCCTCATTCCTTCCATCTTATCAGTCACGTAGACCACAGTCATTCTGATCTCTTTGCATTTGACTTTTTTGTTATTTGCTAAGTTCACCTCGAATGTTATTCCCTTCCCCTTCCCTCCTTCCTCCTTCCATTTCCCTCTTCCCTTACCCTCCCTCCTTCTATTCCCTTCTTCCCTTCCCCCTCCTACCCTTCCTTCTCCCATCTTTTCCCCCTTCCTCCTCCCATCCCTTCCCTCTTCCTCCTCCCCTCCTTTCCCTTCCTTCACCCATCCCTACCCCCTCCCTCCCTCCTTCCCCACCAGCCACACGAGGCCTACGCAGCCAGTCACGACTCCCGCCCACCACGTGTGCGGCTGCACGTTCTAAGCAGTCCGGAGGAAAACGGCGACGAATGTGAAAAGTATTTAGCACATCCTCAGGAGCCCGAAGAAAAACAGCGAAAAACTTAAGTATTTAATGATTGATTATAAGTTAATTCCAGCCTCTCTTATCCGAAAAATGACGTTCTAAAAGAGGAAGGATAAAGGGAAAAGTATTTAACACGTTTGCAACAGTCCGGAGGATATCAGTGTGGAACATAGAAAAGTATTCAGCACATCCTCAGCAGCCCGGAGGAAAATTTGGAGAACATGAGAGCTTTTAATAAATTCTAATAAACAGAAAATGAACTAAAATCAAAATATTTTGCCATTGTTACTCCGACAAACAAGAAATGATACCGGTAATCTAGCATAGATTGAAAGGCCGGCCGTATGACAGCAGCTACGAGAAGTTCAAGTACTCAAACTGGTACATAATTGTACTGTGAGAAAGTCTGGCGGATTGAGAAACTCTAACTCAAAAATGACCCAAAATTCCATTTTCCTTCAAAGAAACAACAATATTAAGTATATCGACCAATTAAGAAAAATTAAACAAACACCACACATATAAATCACTGCAATGGAAGAGTTCAAGCGTTGAGACCATTTCTCCTCAAGAATTCCTTAAAACAATTTTACAACCGAATTTCCACATGTCATTCAAGCCTGGTTTTGCGCTAGTCGCCTGACTCTAAACATGAGATGCTGACACGGCTGACTTCCATAAAAAAAACCTCAGCCGGAAATGCCTCGTCACATCCAACCTGCGGACGTACATAGGCTGTGTGCCAGTAAATTTGGGCGCCGGAGCACCTACGTTCTGGAGTCAGTGGCCGCACATTTTTGTGCCGATCTCAGTTTCGTTTCAGTTCTAAATCAGCATTTTTGAGTATGCATGTTTCTTGTTCCCGCTAGTCACGAGACAAAGCTGAGATAACCTAAGGCACAATTTTGAATTTAATAAGGCTCATGGAATCGATCTCCTGCCGGCTTTTCAATTAAAATGCTGGTGCTCAGCTTTGAAAACACGAGTTCGGCCAAAACTGAAGAAGCCCATCATTAATATCAACAGCATGACCGCTCAACATAGAACCACCTAACATGTGTAAAAGGCAGGGCGAGTAAGAACGTCAAGAGCCGCGTAGAAAAGCTCGACACACGCACGGCCGCCCTCAGGCAGTAAACTTCGCTCCAGAAACTCGTGCCAGTAGCACACCGGCAGCGATACCTTCATAGCTAATGGCACAAACACGCGCCGCAGTCTCCCTCACATCGACTGCACTTCACAGAGAAATCAGGGAATTATGAATTTTTTTACACAAGCTACTCGCATACTGTGACGATACCAACATACGCAGCTGATGCCTATCTTAATAAAAAAAGAATGGTGGAATCCTCGTCTCACTTTTCGATCAAAATTTATTTCTTCCATCGTCCGTAAATTCCTTCGTCGCTCACGTAACCTGGTCGCCAAGTTTCTGACGAGTTTCAACTGTAGTGAAAATTTCGTTAACTAAAAAGATTTAATATACGAAAGTTGTTGGCGTAAAAACTTGGTTGCAAGATAGACACGCCACCAACGAGAGTAGCTGATCAAGTTCAAAAAACAGCCTAACGTCAAGTCTCGTAGCTCATGCAGAAAAGGCCTGGGCTCCCCAAGCCAGTGCTACAACCGATCGACACCTCAATTCTTCTTAACTTGCCACGAATATTCTATTTTTTTGCCTTCCCTACATTGGACAGCATGCCGGTCTTCCTTTCGTATTTGAGTTAACATACAAACAAAAACTTAGGCAAAAACTGCCTAAACAACTTCACCTCTACCCAAACACTTCACCAATATACATTACGTTTACGCACCACAAGAGGTATGCCCTATATAAGAAATTAAAACTCCGCATACCCTTATGCAGCGCGTACATCAAACCAAACGACTCCGGTGGCACGCTGCTTCCGATTGCCAGCCCTCCATTGGAGTCGGCGAGCTACCGCTAATTATAATTACTTACCCTGCCCAAAGAAAATGAAGTCCTTGCTCTTGTTTCTACCAGTGCCAGTAATCTCAGTTTATAATAAATCCAACAATCTAGCGGCTAATTTAATTCTGAATTATTGTGCTTTGTTCTAAACGACTTGAAAATCGTATTATTTTTCCAAAAAAATTTTGGTTACGCATTTCGGAATTGCTCTCTATGCTTCTTTTCGTGAACTTATCCTTCATTCAATTCAACTAACGCTACTTTTTTCTACTTTTACCACATCGCTCTCAAAGTGGTTTACAATTCTTATCGAAAAGCACTTAAGTAAGGAAAAAGAACTACACTCTATCCTAACAGATAAGCCCGTCAGTAGTTTCACAAAAACACACACAACAATTCCACACGGTGATTAAGCCATTTAAACCACCACTTTTGCCCTCCTCTCATAGCAGGTCTGAAATCTATCGCTCGATGACGAGCAAAGACAAAATTCTAAAGAAAGCATGCACAGCGGTGTAGTATAGACAAGCTTGCAACATAATTCAACATCCAAAGATAGCGCACTCGCCGTTGTTGTGCAAACACCAAAAAAGTACGAGCTACCGCATCCAGAAAATAATCATAAGTTGAAACTTTAAAATTTCTACGCAGTAGAAGGTTCCTCGACGGTGTTAATTAAGAATGGATCCACATGGCGCTGTACGAAAAAGCCACAAATGAGCACGAAGCCTAAACGAACGAGGCCACCGAAACACAGCACTTTTGCGACATTCTGTCACGATGTTGAAAGCTGCCACCAACTGCATATACAGACAGTCCGAGGATCGCGCGATAACGAAAGCTAGCGCAACGATCCAGTTGATAGATATGACAATACCGCCTTACTGCCGCATTGAGAGCGTGAAGGCTAGATCCCTGAAGCTCTTCACAAGTGAGGAGCACCACGCCCAGTGAGCGTTAAGAAGATTATACAACAGCAAGCTGAGCATCTGTCTCTTGAGGCAGACAAATTTGTCCCCAGGCGGCACCTTGCGTGAGAATTTCACATTACGCACACAATAATGCGTCAGGAAACATGAGACTCTAACGGGCAATAATGATCGTGGAAAAATCCTATCTTTATGAATTGCTTAACGTGGGATTACTTTGTGGGAAGGGTATAGCTGTAGCGGAAATTCTTTTTAAATTAGTTAACTAATTTGGCTTTAATTTGTGTCATTATAGTCATTTACACAACCAGAATTATTAGAGGTAGCTAAATACCAGGGGAATAATTCATGACAATCAAAACCGTTTTGTTCTTACAAAGAACAAACCAGGCCTGGGACAGGGGCAGCTTTTCTCACCACTCAAAAGACGCCGCTTGTGCCATTCCTACACCAGAAATTCGTGCCATTACACTCGTCGACCACGTAATAACTCGTTACCGTGTGATTAACCTCTTCTTACTGAGTTTATCGTTTGCGCTTGATTTCGATATTCTTATCGATGGTGGGGGATATCTATTATCTGCCAGGATTATTCGCTATTGATATTCATAAAAAAAAAGATTTAGAAGACTGAAGTGAATTCGTCACCCCCAAGTCAGGACTAGTAGCAAAATATGTAAAAAATAACATTGAATCTAAGTTGAAGTATAATATTGAATACGGAAGTTTTGATAATCAGTGGAGCGTTTAGAACCTCAGAAACCGTAGCAAGGTTTTTTATCACGCAATTGAAAAAATTCGTTATTGGGAAAAATGCATTTATTCTAAACGCCCAATTTTTTCTACGATGTATACAAAAAATTGTAACTCGGATGTTTACAGTCTCAGCTAAAATAGGCAATTTTCGCCAATGTAGATTCTGTTTTAAATATTACTGAAGATTTCTGAGCACCCACGCAAGCTTCAATGCAACTGCTGCTCCTGGCCAGGCACATAACCACTTAGCAAGAGAACGGCCTTACACTTAAATTTACATCAATTTTTTTTCTTTGAAGCAGTAAGGAGTAATTTAGAGGATTTCCGTACTTCGATTAAACGTTCAAAAGATCGCAAGTAATTCAGAGCAATCTTTATCGCTTAGTTTATTTGGCTTAGCACGATGGTCGTGATGAGAGCCACAGGTGCACACGGAGGGAATTTTCACAATGCTCCACACCGACCAGCAGTCATAAACTCAACTTTCATAAATACTAAATCAAACCTTAACAAAGGCACGATCCAGTTAATGTTTGCTGTTTACAAAATTACTCCCTACAATTGACTTCATATTTAAGTTGAATAATGAAACGTTTGCTGTTTTTCAAATTTCCCATTACAATTAAATTCACATTGAAGTTAAATAATGAAACGTTTGCCGTTTTCAAAATTTCGCAAAATAATCAAATTCATAGTTAAATTGAATAATGAACTTCAGTTTAACCAATTGCGGCCAACGTGCCAACGAAATACGAGCACCCACAACACGGAGTCGTTCACCTGAACTGCAAAATAGCGGAACTGTAGAGTCCGGGCGATAATTTACGCTATACAAAATAAACACTAACGTCCTACCCGCCAATATACTTCATTTCGGTGGTTGAAATTTTAAGAACGTTTGGGTTATTGAAGGAGAGGGAAGAATATGAGAATTCTCATTATTCCCTGACATGAGAGTTTTGAACTACACTTATGAGTTTACAATTTCTATTTTGTTTTAACACTAAAATAATACTAAATTTGAACTTATTTTAACGCCAGATGGCCATATTGGGCGAGTTACTTTCAAAATTTGAGTCCACCATTTCTGACACAGGATTACTGAACTTTTATGCTCGACATCGGTCGAATTCTCTTTTTTCGGTAAATCTGAAGGATTTGTCAGTTGTCGATTTTCCACTTTTTGGTGCCTGAACCTAATTAATTGAATCCAAATAAACAAGTTTTCTTCTATGCACTTTCCGTCTCAAATGAGTATTTTACGATTTATAGCGGTAAGTTTAGTTTCGTCTTTGATGACGAATGCACTCGAATGAACAGCTACTCATCGATTTTCGAATTTTTGTCGCTTGAAACATGGTAATAACATCGAAATAAACAACTTTTCTTCTAGGGTAATTCATCAAATATCGAACAGAAATCACGTGTGTCTAGAAACAACCTTCATAAATCGGTAACTTTTGCTCTGAATAACTCTTGCGGGCCTCAAGGTTATTCTTGAACAGTTGCTTTCTTGTTCTGTGATGTCGCTTGAAAGACAACGTAGATTATTGAAATGTATTTATTGTTCTAAAAATCGAATTCTTTAGTAACATAATTTCATCAATATCGAACAGGAATCGAACAAGAATTTTGATTCGAACAGGATGGTTTGTCAATTAGTTCTCTTCGTATGGAACTTTTGTTAGACTATTAGCACGCCACGTATGGTTTGTCTATTAGTACGCCTCGTATATTTTGTCCATTAATATGCCTCGTATGGTCTATCTCTTTGTACACCTCATGTGGCCACTTGGAAAATAAACGTTTTTCTTTCATTCTTTTTTTCTTTGGTGTACTGGATTTTCTTGGAAGTGCTCGCGGTGGCACATCGGTTAAGGGATCGGACTTGTATGTTGGAGTCGCGGGTTCGTATCCCGGCGCTGGCGCTGCGATTTTCCCCGTTGGGTATAAGGGAAAGCTCAAGCACAATACCCCACTCGACTCAGGTGTCGGAAATGGGTACCGGCTTTACGGGGGAACCGTCATGGTGTCCTATATATAGTGTTAGTTATAAGACATTTGAAAAACCAATGCTTAAGATCATTTGTATCAGGCTTGATTGGAAATAAAGCATCCCAAAGATGCCGATGTTTGTTTTGTTTGTTTGTTTGAAATAACTGTCTCATTACTTATTTTCAAGATGCATTTGAATGGAGAGTTATCAAAATTTGAATATGATGTCGATGTTTCATTTGCAGTGTTTGTTGAACCATCATTGTGATCATCAACCTGTGTGACCTTTTTTGGAGTAGAGTGTAAAGCACTCGTCAATGAATTATTATTGATGCTTGCATCAATTTTCTTGGCAAGGGATTGATCATCAGTAAATGTAGCCAGACGAATCATTGATGATCTTGAGGGCTTTGGAACACCAGCAGATGATTGATAGCCCCTCACCAGAATTCCCATCTTCAACTATTCAATGTTATTATCAAGCGTTAATACAATATTTTAATGAAATAAAACAGGCGTTCAATAGATCGATTCAGTTATTTAAAAGAATTAAGAATCGAAAAGCTTTGTTCGAGGCATAAATTCATGATTTTTAAGGAATTTTGATTCGAACACCTTTGTTCAGTATTTAATACTGACATGAAAAAGGAACTGAATGTCGAACATGGAATAATTATCAAGTTTTTGGCGGAAAAGAAAAAAATACAGTAACAGAACATCATATGACAACACTACTCTCTAGTTATGACGGGAGGTTGACGGTGACCCAACAACAATTAAACCGTCGCAATTTTCCCGAGGTGCGTAAGATTTTTCGAGTGAAAAAATTCGACCAATTTGTAAGGGTCGTACAGAAAATGCGTTCGCAACCGCTGGTAGCAGTTTGCAGCTCTCAGAAATGAGTTTTTATCACTAAAATAGGAGTTTTAGATGTAAGATCACTGGCACTGAGCAAGTTTGGATGCTTACTAAATTTATTACGCGCATATTTCCAAAGTTGTTCGATAATCAGTTCAGTTCGATATTTGATGAATTACCCTATACACTTTTTTTCGTCAAATGAGTATTTAACGAGGTATAGCGGTAGGTTTGGTTTCGTCTTTGATGACGATCGCGCTGGAAGCGACTGCGCATTGCAGTGTTGCTGTCCGACGTGCTCCTTGAATAACTTGCCGCTTCAAACACTGGAGTTGCGGTAAGTCATTTACCGCTATAACTGATAAAATACTCATTTGAGACGGAAAGTGCATAGAAGAAAACTTGTTTATTTCGATCTAATTCACAATGCTAAGGCATCGAAATTTACAAAATCGATAACTGACATATCCTTCAGATTTACCCTTTTTTCACCTAGGTGAAAAATTGAGCTTATTTTCCAAGTTATTTAAAGAAAAATAAAAAAATCAAGAAAAGAACGTGTGATATTTTACGAACACAAATGTTTTAGATTTTTTTAAGGCACCAGACACTTTACTAGATAATCGCTGTCAGCAGGGAAAAAACGCAAGTCTTTAATCATACTATACCACAAATCACTTATTTTCTATCTATACCTTTTCTGTAAGTTACCACCAGATTCCCCAACTGAGTGTTCAGATCATAGCAACATTCAGCAGCAAGAGCCCTAACTCAGTCTGTCAACAAGTACACATTCTCTGCCATTGTTCACTTGACTGCACAAAAGAGATAAAAACAAAGCAATACGTAAAATTAAGCTCGCACAGCACATTGTGTACAGTGACGTCAAACACGCATCAACAGTCCGCCGCCAATTGAATATTCAGCTTGAGGAGGGCTAAATTGAAAGGACGATTGAAGTTAACCAAGCTGATGAAATTGCTCGTAAAATGTTTCCCCTCAAAATCTGACGGTAAAAGTTTATGACAATTCAACGGCTTATAAGAATTCTGGAGAACTCGTATCAGTTCAACTGGAAATAGAGAAATTTTCGAGGCACAGCGTGGTCGTTTCTAAATGACACTGGACGGGACACAAAAAGCTACGTTAATTAATTCGTCTTACCTGCAGCGGCAGCTCCTTCGAAAGCAATGGAAGAACCGCAGGGAGCCATGAAAGTGTCCTGGTGCACATATCCATCTTTGTGTAAAATTAAATGATTTAAACTTGTCACCAGAGCACTCTCAGATCTATCATGGCTATCTAATTCTAAATAACACTGCACTGCTGAGTAGCAAAGAGCCCATGCTCTTTCTTCCGAAACTGGAGCTCCAAATTTCACTAATATTTTCTCGAGATCAACACAGCCTCGGTGATCGAGGATAGAGCGTGCCGTAGCATCACCCATCCTTCCACGTTCACGTCCAAACCGGCACTGACTACATTGACCACGATGACATTGACGGAGCGAGACTGCGCGGTCCGCATTCTGACGCATTAGCCCAAACGTTTCACATGCCTGAGGTACGATGCAGGTCAAATAAACGTTTGTTACTATTAGCGTCACATACATGCTTTTGATAAAAAATGTGGGGTAAATACTTTTATTCGGAGCTTCATAAGGATTATGATTGAATATATGTATTTCAGGAACAATAGAGGAGGAGGACATGAAAGAATTTTCTGTAAACTCATCTCAAATGGATGAACTTTAACTCTAAAAAAATCATGCTATGAGAAGTAATTAAATTAATTTATTAGGAATAATGGACGAAGAACTTCATTCAGTTTGCAAAAGATCAAATTTTGTGTTGAAATTTTGCGCGCAAATGCACAATTGACGTCTAAATTTCCTCGTATATTCTATTATTTTCAGCACATGCTACCTCATATTAATTAAGCGTGGATTGAAATTCTTAAACCATCCCACATCTAATATTCTTTCTCTCCTTTACACATCCTGAATTTTTTCCTCTTTACGAGAGTGACACAGTAAAAAAGTGTTTACCCTGAAAGCTATTTCTTTATCCAGAACGAATTAGATCACACACCTCTCAGGGTTAAGAAAAAAATTGTGGTTAATATGCTGTCACGAAAATATAAGATATCAGAAAATCTAGGATGGAAAAGAACCAGTGGAGTAGAATGAAAAAAAAATGTTTTCTTTGGAGGCTGCGCTCGCTGGTCACAGCAGCGCTTCTCCATTCTTTTTTCTTTAACTTGCGTCACTCTAATCATATGAATTTTACTTGCTACTGCCATAATGGGTACATGAATGGAATATTTAAACGGGCGCTATACCATCTAGCGCTCAACTTTCATTACTAAAGTACTCACAAATGAATGAGTTGGAGAAATTTCAGGATGGATTCTAAAATAAAGAATGCGATGATTATGAACTCAAAACTAACGATTGAGAGACTCAAATTTCTAAAATAATATTTCGATCACGAGACTTACATAAAAAATACAAGTTTCTGACTAGAAAAAGACTTAAAATATCGTAAAAATTAAAGTTCTTGGTTAACCGGCAAATAAATGGCAATTAATTATTCCTATAGACCACGTTTCGCGTTATAACTACTAATATAAAAAAATAACATGTATCTTGCTATTTTGTTTTTCGTACGTACTTCGGTTGTATTGAAGCGAAATCAAATGCTGAGGTTGTCCCAAAATTGGCGATCATTCACTAATTACTGATTTTAAAGCTAATTCGAAGTAATTTATCTTTTTCCGAGCCAATTTATTCACCATGGAATGCATTAAAAAGTCTTGATTGTTATCTATTTTAAACAATCCAATTTCATGCCCATATTGTTTGCTTTCCTGAGATCTACCGAGTGATACGCAAAGCCTCCGAGGCTTATCATCTCTCGACTTCAACACGCCTGAAAAGAAGCAGCGTAGAACCCACTTTCATATCGCCTCTATAGTCTCGTAAACGTTCTCTAACCTTACGCTAACATTCAACGCCACCACTTTCGCCCTATTTAGGGACCTGACACATCATCTTCCAGTCAGATTCTGACGCAAAATGCAGTTTATCAAACTTCAATGGATCGTTAACAAAATGCCGCTCTCCACTTTGCCGAGTCGGACAAAAAATTGAAATGATTTTTTCACCACCTTTAGATGCCCGGAAACCGTTTCACGTGAGGGAAAGGCCCAAAGGCATGTCGAAGCTCTCTTCATCATTGGAATAGAATTTGAGAAGGCATTGGAGCGCATCAAAATGAGGCATTAGCATATCAAGGGAAAGTAACTCTGTAACAAGAAATCAATGACTCACCACTTGTGAGTCACAGATGCGTATGGCGATGTGGAGCAGAGCGCTACCCTCTGTACCAGGTTATGGTGTTATTATGTTTAATATTGACGGAGGCCGTCTTCACTGCTTAATAATTATTAAGGCTGGTAGTTGTTTATGAGAACGAACAAGCGGTTATATTGAGTAGTGGTGAGCATCGCTTGCTTTTGAAGCGCTCTAAACGCCGTGAAGATAATATGGGACCCATAAATTTAGTCCATACAAGTATTGCTCATTTACCATTAAAACTAGCGTAAGAGAATACGTATGTTCAATATTTGTGTTTGAGTCTGTAGGTATAAGCCAAGACTATATCAATTTTCCTGACGCTTTTTTGATGTCCTTAATTTCTTTGATAAGAATTTTACTTAGTGATGCAGGAACTTTAGTGTCGATACACGACTATACTACATTTTTGTATACCCCTATTTCCTAATTAAATTTTTAAACTCAAAAAAGTTCCATTGTAGTTTTCCACGCTGGTCATCTTTAAAGAAAGTATCTTCACCTTCATCTCCTTGATTTACTTACTACTAAATCGCATCTATTGCTGAAACTTCAAATGCACAGGTATTTGACGTTTCAACAATGCCTTTATCATATCTTTACGATCCACGCAAGCAAAAACTTACGGAAATCAATTCTAAAAGAATTCAACAAAGTCAAGGCTTCTTAATTAGCACACAATTCCCAGGACCCAGTTTTTATTGTCTTGTGTAACGGATCATTAATGATTGGCCTGCGTTACACTACTCAGACAACAGGGCGCTGGCGTTGGTTATCTGCGTCCAATCACGTGCTCACAGAAGACAACCACGCTGCTCACGAGCTTTATTCGAATCTATAAGACACTCCATCTGTCTGTATATTTTTGAAACTCGGATATTCTTGGTTGCTTGCTCGGTTGTCACTGTCTACACTCAGGTACTAGTAATAAAATATAACAAAATTAAAAATCCTGCTTTTCAGAGAGTAATAACAGATCATATTCAGGTTTTCCAATAGTTGGTAAGATGTTCTTTTGCAACTTTTATGTATAATGTTTTTTCCTGACCCACAGTTTAGCGCATGTTCTAATTGGTTTAAAAATAAACTTGAACTTGTTTAAGAAATATATCCATATTTTCTTTCGGTGCTTTCGTAAACACAACTCATCATTATGGGGTGAACGTACAACTAAAAAGAAAGTAATACAAAACGGAATTATTTGAGGCAGTGCAAGTGTAGAGAACTATAGCTGCTGTGCAGACACCTGTTCACTCCATGCTATGCAGAGATGACCTGTTTACTCCATGCTGTGCAGAGGCGACTTGTTCACTCCATGCTGTGCAGACACCTGTTCACTCCATGCTGTGCAGAGGCGACTTGTTTACTCCATGCTGTACAGAGACGACTTGTTTACTCCATGCTGCGTAGAAAAAACCTGTAACTTCATCCTGTGCAGAACCGACTTGTTTTCTACACGACACGCTGAGCAAGAAGGTATCGACGACGGCTCAAACATGTTCATGCGGCGATCAGTAGAATAATACTCAGTGTCGCACGTAGAGCAGCCAAAATAATTCACGCATGTACAACACGCTGCGAGCTGCTTTACTACGAAGAAGAAAATTATTTCCTCACTATCACTGATCACCATGTAAGAAGTCACACTGCAATGTACAGCTATTACATCTTTAAAAATATTTTAACTCGCAATTGATATATTATTCGCTATATTTTTAAGAAAAGTTCATTACTCCCTTAAATCTTACTTCCTGTAGGTTCGACTCAACCGCGTACCTGGGAATTCCAATTTCGGATACGTTAATGTTTTAATCATTAACTAATATATTCTGTACCTATTTTATTATCTTACGAAAATGATGCTGAGTGAGAAAATAATAAAGAAGTTTTACTGATGAAACCAAATAAAAACAAAACAAAGCTAAAAACTGCACACGTGTATATTTTTGTGTTCATTCAATGTTATGTAATCACAATTGTAACTCTTTGAGAATGAAATTCCTGTTCAAGAAAGCATTTATTATTAGCTTTGTACCATTGAGTCATTTCCCATCGCATGAAATGACTCCAACGAAATGAGCTCGGACTGTGTTACCGGTCTGAAGTTCTACTATTTCTTTTGGAGAAGTTTTCATTGAGACGATTTTCCTCCGTGACCCACAGAGCCAACGTTACCAAACTGGCTTGGCTCCTCGCAAAAGTTTTCAAATTTATTGTTTTTTCGAGGAAGACTTGATCTTGAAGACCCCCCAGCATCTCGGGCAACTTGCTGAGTTGCCACACACTGAGCCGTCAAATATTGTTCTAAAAAGGACAAATTGGAGAATTATGGTCAGAAAAACGGCCAGTCTGACAACTGTATAATGACGTGGACCTTGAGTAGCATCTTTCAATAACTAAGAAGCTGTCATGGGTGAAATTTTCCTCTGCCTACTCGATTTCATTGTTTTATCGATCATGAGGCTCTACGACGAAAATATTCTCTCGATAAATAGCGCTGACAAGGTTTTGTTCCCGCTCAAATAGAAAAATTTGTCATAGCGGCTGGTGCTACAGTTTCCCACTGTCTTTTATCCCATCTTCATTGATAACTGTTTTTTCATCATTAACTAGTGGCAATTGTCATACGCTGATCGAAGCGCCCCGCGATCCTAATAAAATTAACAACTTCGCTTCAAGAAACGGGAAGGAATATCAGAGATCCTTAAGGAAAGAGAAGCGTGCAATCTCGATCATTCTTTTCTGACTTTCATTGCGTAGTGATTCAAACTCATAGGCCTTCAGCGACGGCAAACTGATGCCTTCAATATTAGAAGCACTAGTCCACCCCTCTTTATTTGAAATGAAAAAGAGTTGAAATAAGAGAAAAGCCGTAAGAAATTATAGGATAGATCAATTGGGCAGACGCAGTAGTCCGCGTGACGGCAGCTGTATGATCGAGGCAGCAAGTGATGTGGTTACGCTTGGTAGATTGGCATTTTGAACCTAATTCTCCAATTTTGTCTATTGATATTTGAATATTAAGGGTATTCAGGATTTGGCAAGACTGCAGATTTTATGAGGAATTTTTTTCGAAGGATAGATAAATTTTGCGAATCGAGTAGAAAAATGCGTCTTACGGAAAAACTACAATTGTGCACAAAAATGTCAAGCTGGCTGAAATATTTCAATCTGGTACAAAATGCCAATCTTGTACGTATTTCCAATCTGGAACAAAATGTCAATTTTGTTCATGAATGCCAACCTGGCACAACAATGCCAATCTGGCAGAAAAATGCCACACAGTAATCGCGGTCGCGGCGGCGCGGATAGCAAGCAGAGGCCGAGCAAAATCAGGGTTACGGCTCAGAGGTCAAAGAAATCTCGTCGTCGGCACTTTCTACGGAACATTTTCTAGAAAGCAACCTGTATCCTAACTTGCTCGTGATGTTTTCTTAATTTACGCGTAATCTTTCATCTCTTCGGGTAAACTTTCAAGCACAACTTCTCTGCCAACATAGTTCTGGAGGTACAATTTGGTCTTACAGATTGATGGTTTTTATAGACATGAATTAATTATGCATATAAAATAACTGCCAACGAATATAATCCAATATCATGATGCTCACTTGAAATTCAACTCACAATGTATGACTAGTTTCAATTATGATAACAGAATTGCCATTTCATTCCCCCACATTGTAATTGCAATTTTGTAATAAGTTGCACCAAAAACAATGAAAAAAAATTCTAACTATTGAATAATTTGCAAGAAGTAAAACGGTATAAGCAGCAAGGCAGCCAATTCTGTGGCTACGTGTTTTTAATTTATTGTTTCTAATATGTTATGTCAGTCCCAATCGAATATATGTGTGTTTGAGGTACATCTCCATTGAATACCCTGATGCACTCGAGTGCAGTAATTGTGGTCGCCGTGGCGTAATTGGTTAAAAGCGCTCGTCATTTGCGAAAAATATCCAGAGGTTCGAGACTCCAAATTCAAGTTCGGTGTTTTTTCCCTTTGGGAAGAGGAAGAATATTCTGTATAGCGCTGTGGCGACGTCCATTGATTGAAAATCGATTGATTGCTCAGCTCGCAAGACAGTTTTCGGCAACATGCACTTTCGTAGTGTTATTTAGTGCCCTAGCTGTCGCAAAGGGCAATTTAGCAATTTCAGCAAAATAAATACTCCATAGGGCACATGCTGATGATTCAGTTCGACCTGTAATTCAATTTGATCATAATTTTTTTTTTTTGTTCTGAGTTTTCATTGAATACATACATTTCGATGTCATAATTCCAGACAATAATTGTCGCACTATGATTAGCCTGTGGCGTTAACACATAGTTGAGACACTTAGACTTCTTATACTTACAAACTTAGGCATGCACCACGTTTGGTAGTGTAGCTACAACCAGTCTGAAAGCATAACGCATTAGCCCGCTTCGTGACACATCTCCAGTTAACGCTCGGGCAAGAAGTCGACGAAATTTGGAATTTGATGCAAACCAGCATTTGAGACTGAAATATTTTATTACTGGAAGTTTAGTTTTACATCGAAGTGGGAAGCAACACCTCAGGGGCAGTGCTATAAGTTGCAAGGTTAGGTGTTAGTTCAAGCCTCCCTAACCTCATCAAAGGCATTCCATGAAGAGAAAAATTATAAGTTGTCAGTAACTGTTTTTGTGTTATCTCTGAATGCTAGCGCATACAATTCTCACAAAAGTTCAAGTATCATCTCTTTTGTCATAAAAAATTGATTGGAAAATAATACTCCCACGTTATTTCAATAGAGTTTTCGTATAAATATTAAATATGTAGCAACAATTCAACAAGTTCAACACGGTTTATATGTGCATTCTACAATAGGAGCACCTTTGAATTACTCTCACTCATTTTTTCCTGCTGTTCGCATGTGCCTTTGCAAAGATTGCCGGGTATTCTCAAGCGGAGATGAAGTAAAAAATGCATCACCAACAATCTCGCGTTGTAAAGAAATTTGGACGTCTACGGGAACTTTTCAACGAAAGCCTTTGATATTCTTTCCAATTGCGTCCAACATAATTTTAATTTTGGTTTTCTTCCTCGAAAAAAATTTATAAAAAAATAAACTCGCGAAAAACGGCAAGGCACAATTAAATACAAACCAAATTAATTCCGTATAAGAGGCGTTTCTGCGCTCACATAATGACTACTGATGTGCTGCACCACACTGCCTTAATGTACCGTGAGACGCCTGAACGCTCTAGTGTTCTTCAAGTGTCCTTTAGCGATAAGAAGTGCATTTGCAACCGATGAATTTATTCAACTTTCTTGCATAGCATGGAATATGAAAATATTTATAAATGGCCATAGTAGTATCAATTGAAAGTTTTTTTAAAACAAAACGTCATCATTGTCTTCAATAACATTTGGGATAAAATGCTCAAATACACAAAGCGATGGCCGTGCCTGAGAACTGGACTTGGTGAACCTGAACCCTACCAGAAGAAGACACGAGGGCCTACGATAAAGCGTTGTATCAATCGGTCACATACGCTCGCAGCGATTTATGTCATTTCCTATTTCAATATAAATGATTAACTTTGGATGTCAAGGGATATGGTATCAGGTGATAATTTAGCTCTCTTTTGTCCTTAATAAGGATCAGACAGAGCAAAATTGATTGCATGAGACATGGATGGATATAAGAAAAATCTAAATGCAAGAAATGGTCCGTGCGCTTAGCACATTATAGCACAGAATGTCTGCGATACAAATTCAGAAGGCAAGGATGGCCATTTTAAACCTGAAATGAGCAGTTGCTCTCCTTCCTGCTCCGTGCCGCCAAATACGACACAGAAGCCCCAAAGTGGACTTCTGTTCGCCCTGGCGAAACGAAAACGAGAAGTCATATCTGATTTAGCCATAACTGTAGTCAGCCTCAAAAAATATATCCTCCTATACTTAAAAGACGTATTGCTGGGACGATCAGCAGAAGGAGGCGATCAGCATTGGCAGAAAAAAACGTTAGCTGTACTCCATTACGTCCTTTGGTGCAAATAAAGTTAATTAATTGAGATCGGTGGAATTGATTTGGGTTTCAATGTCCAAAAATCTGCATTTCACCTGCTGTTGTAACCACTATGTGCTTGCACATCAAATGAGATGTTGTCGAATCCTGCTTGTCCAACTTTCATCCGAGAGTTTGAGAATATCACATCATAGCACAGCTAGCTAGAGACTCATTTCAGAACTACATTTCGCGGATCAACAGCGTAATAAGAAAAGAAGTCAAACTGAAATGGTCATGACAAATTGCAGTCGATTTGGCGTAGAGCTGACAGCGTACGACCCAAATCCTATGTACTCCGCAGCACACACACGGCGTCAGAGGCATCTAGTGTACCACAGTAGTCTGCCAGCTAGACACGTTTCTATTATTTTAAGGTAAGCAATTACTTTGAATTTTATGAACACAGTCGTTTTAATCTGCGCAACAGCAACATATAATTATCTTTACGGTTTTCTGATCTCCCCAAAAGCATCTCTGTTCCAATGGGCTCAGGAAATTTTCACGCATTTTTTCACACGGCAACACTGATTGTTAATTACGGCTCTAATCATTATTAAGTTAAACCAACCATTATAATATACATAATTTACATTAAATACACCTGCTTTATTGAATTTATTACTTTCATAAGCTATTTATCCCTGGAATATTACTAGATGATAAATTAAATCAGAATTCAATTAACTAATAAGAAGTGATTAAAATTGCTCTGAACTACGTCAAGTAATTTTCATGTTTACATGTGTCGTGAAGTAACTCATGCACGAGTCACAGAGTCCAGCAGAACTGGCCCAAAAAATTACTCATAATTTAAGTTTGAGTTTTCACAGTAGTTATTTATGTTGCGCAAGAAAAAATATTTTGAACTTTATACATCAATTTTGGAAGCCCTTGGCAGGATTTTAAACTCTGAAATTCACTAGAATTGAGCTACTGTAAACTGCGTTGCAACTTTTCGATACAAAAGTACGATTATACATAGCGCTTAACACGTAAAAAATAAGAATCATGGTGCAGCCTAACATGTAAACAAATATCACAGTTTCAAGTACCATGATAGTAAAATGAACGACCCGTAGAGTCTTATAACAAATCCTTATTCCTACAAGAGATCGTGATTATTTCTCTCACTTCAGCGCATGGTACAAAATACGCTCATTTGGTCGTCTATTGGGAGACGTTCTTCTCACTGACTGTCTCTGGCGGCACTGAACTTTATCATCAGTTTTTGCTTAACGTTCTTCAAATTTGAAGCTTTTTTTGCCTTAACGATTGCTCTTCGACGTAAGAATTCATCTATATTTCCATCAGAGTATACAGTTTTCAAGTTCAAATTTGGGTAGGAGCAACACTGAGAATTTGTCCAAAAATGTTCACTTTTTCCTATTTTATTAAAACACGAAATTAACAATCAAACACGAATAAAAATGATTGCTTAGGCATTAGTTAAAACTTTCACTTTCTAGCTGAGCATATTTTCCACACACTGCAATTAAGAGCGTGTCAATTGCAATAGACTATATGTTCAACAAAAATGTTAGTATCTGTCAGCAGAATGTTCCTTTAAACTCTCCTCCGAGGAATGGACAGATTCCCTTCTGAAGCTCAGCCTCGCATCGCCTGCACTGTTGCTGAGCCGCTTCACACAAGCTGCAATTGTATCTCTCGGCGTCGGTTCCTCGGGATCGCTGTCCACTCCTCTCGTAGATTCATTGAAAAGCTTCACAGTTTCTTCTGGATCACAAGTGATTTCCCGGTCGTTTTCTGTGTGGCTGAATTGCACTTGTAGAACGTCAGCGAAGTCTTCCGTTGACGAAGAGCAGCACAGTGGGTGTCTACGCGACGCACGAGGTATGCTCGCGTGACAGAAGGCATAACGAATGCTGTGTAGGGTGAGCCAGAGCAGCAGGGTCGCGAGTAACACCCATGGGGCCTAGAAACGAAGTAAATGATTGATTTTGCTTGGAGACAGATATAGGCAACGCTGGAAAAATAAGCTGTTGGCAGTCTACCAAGAAGGCGTGAAATTTGTTCACTGCTCCCTTTCTGGGACAGAGTCGTTTATAATGTTTAATACGCCCAAAGACGGAATATCTTGTGGCAAAAATCCTGAATATTATCTTTTGCTTAAATTTTAAAGCGCATAATTTTGATCTTTAACCTAAGCAGTCTCAGCAAGTCCAGAGCTCAGTGCGACATGACCTGATTGAGACAAATGTCGACTATTCTAACATTCCAAAGACAAAGCAGTTTTGCGTTGAAAAGCATAGACTTTTCAGGGATTAGGAACCTGATAAGTTAGGTTGTGGTGTACAAATGAAAAAATTCACTTCCTTGCCTAAGAGGCAATATTCAGGTAGATGATCTGAAACTGAACACGAAAAAATTTCCATAAAATGACATTGAGATCAATGAATTTATTTTGAATAAAGTTTGAACGCGCACAACTTTCCCAATGATAGGACTGTGATAAACATTACAATAAGACAAAAAATAAAGTATAAAGAAGTATAAAATCGGCATTAATATTTATGTTCAGGTTATCAATTTGGTCTTGGTATATCAGTTCCCATTTCACTACAGAATCGGTATTAACGTTTATGTTCAGGCTTACATCATTTCCCATTTCTAGAATTATTACACAGAATTATTAACACTTATGTTCAGGTACGTATTAATGCTTATGTATTAAGCTTATGTTCAGGCTACCAGTTTGTTGTTAATACATCAGTTCTCATTCTAGAAATGTCCCACGGGTTTTTCCATGCGCCATCATGTGTGACGCCCCACCTTGTCGTGGAAGGGTGGCCCAAGGGGGGCCAGGGCCCAGATGAGGAGGCACACCACCGACTCGACGGATGCGAGGCAGGCGTACAGCAGGAACCGGCCGAGCTGCGCCTCCCCGTGGGGGTTGGTCAGACCCAGCAGCCACACCGCGCCCACCAGCAGCGAGTTCACCAGGCTGTCGAGTCAGGTTCTTTGGTTGCGTTTGGTGTTCACATCCGAGTTTACTTTCCGTATGACTTTAATGGAGCTATGCACCGAGTTCATTTGGAATACGTTTCGTAGAATTTTAATGGAGCCATTGCACCGATGTTATAGGGTTATACATGGTTGAGAAAACAGAGATCTGACAAGTTTCTATTACTCGATAGTTTTATAGCATGGTGTGAACAACGCGATCAAACAAGAGTAAAGTTACCAATAGTGAGCAAGACCTTTTTTGGTTTATTATTTGAGGTGCAACTCTTCATCAAACTCAAGATGTGAGACTTGAAATTTTGACTCGAATTAAAGAGCCTATGCCCTCCAATAACAGCGCGCGTTTGAGTACATAATGATATATGTTTAAGATGCTATAATTAACTGATGCTTCATGCTAATGAAATTGAACTGAAAACTCACGTTTGGTGTGCATCGTCTTCAATGAATGCCTATTAGCTTAGCGCCTCCATCGGAGTTTGATCACTACTATTATCTTATGTTTCTCAAAATTTTGCGCGAAGGTTTCTGAAATTAGAGAATCAGCGATGGCTAAATTCCATGACCCCACAAAGTTAAGTTTCCGTCAAGGCAATGTTCTCGAAATAGATCAACAATTTTTTACAGATAGCTATCAATTCTATCAGTTTCTATAGATTCTATGAATCTATCGTTTCACCATTCAAATTTATTTTTAAAATTAAACAATTTAAATGTACCAGAATTACCAATGAAATGTTTGATAAGGCAGACACTAACCAAGTCTATATATGCTTTTTCAGAAATTGTGTATTAGTTTTGTCAACATCTCGTATCTGCCTACACGACAAAGAAAAATTTGAGCAGCGAGACAGAGAGGCGTGTAGCACGTAGTATTGAACATTACAGCGCCCGGAGAGACTGCAACTTTGCTGATTAGCCTGACCAAAACGAATAGAATTCATTTCAAAAGTAATTCACGCTCAGCAACTCCACCTTGCAGTTTTTGGAGCCCTGATGGAAGATGAATGCCACACAGCATTCGCCAGCCATCTGACAGCCACCACAGCCAGCAGCCAGATGCCACAGCCAGTCACAGCCATGGAGTACCCAACCGCACGAGAAGCTGTCATGATAAACCAAAGTAATTAGAATGATAGTAAAAAAGTATAAAAAATAGCAGACTGAAAGACAAAATTTTAACTAAATGTAAAGGAAAAAGTTGGAACACTCACATCAAGCTAACGTTTCTTTAAAATTGGAGGATATGTGTTGTGGGAGTATATACGGTAAACTAAGATGTTAAAAAGAGAAAAATTGAATACACGCAAGTTTCTAGACTCAAATGCTTTCGTTGCCACATTGTGGATAGAACGAGGGATAAAATCCAAAGTAAAGAGACGAGGATTGATAGTCTTGGCTAACACTTGTTTTAACCAGTTTTGTATAAAGTTAAACCAATACGGGGAACTTACTCGAGGCTTTATATTTGTTAAAACTGATTTTTTTATTTTATCAGAGTGATGAAACCAACTCGCTATACGCATGTACACACTCACTATTTATGTTGACAAAAGCTTTTGGAACTTATCACGTCAAGAAGTCGATATCAGTTACATCTTTTTAAATAATTTATTTACCACAAGCGATTCAGAAGTAGATTGTTTCTCAACTCTAGTACAATGGTCAAATTTGAGTATGGCTACCTGTGGGCCCGAATAGGTTAAGCGACTTCTAGGGCAATTTGATTTTGGTATAACAGTTTCCATGATCAGTGACGCCGGCCTCTGCCTTACTAGCGTTTCCCGAATTGTGACTAACACGACACTAAAAAATTAAAATATGTTAATTATTAAGGCTTTTTGTTAATAAGTTTATCTTAGTTGATTTTATTGGCGGTATTGGTTGACTTTCCTCGGTACGACTATAAAAATTTAAGGTGAAATCATAAATGACCAACAATTGGCCATCTACATAGATACACTTCACAGATTAAACTTAGTTACAAATATCCCTTGGAGAAGGCATCGATTAGAAAGTACAAATATAATGTTTTTTGCTGTATAAAATTCTCTTAATTTGCAACATGGGGAGTTTTCATTTATCATTATATCTTTTGAGTGTCGTATGCCGCACAGTAAAAACGGAGTACTTAGTTTCAGAAACTAATCATTGGTTTTAACAATTTTTAAATTCATGCCCCACATCGAGGTATATTTAGCAAATAGGACACAATATTTCTAATAATATAAAGGCTTTAGAGCCCTAATAATATGCTATGTGTAGATATTACAATTTGCAGTAGGGCCGATGTGCCCAGTCACAGCGCTGCCTCGAGTAAAATTCTAATTATTGTGGGAAGGATTAAATCGAAATAATGACAGTCGTTATGAAGTTACATACTACGTTTTATAATATTAATCAAAGTGTTCATTTCAATAAATCACGGCAAAAATTATGCATAAAAAACAATTTAATTCGAATGAGATCAACTGATAGCTGGAGTTTATCAGTTTATTATAGTTATCCACGTTGTCTGTAGATTTAACAAAGGTAACTCTAAGAATTTCTTGCTCCCCTGAAAACCAGAATGGAAGCATAATTATATGAGTATAAGTGCTTCGTGAAAAATTAAATTCCAGTATCAAATTTTTAAAAGGGTCTATTTTTCAGTTAAAGAGCTTTTAATATTCTCGCTATTTGGCATTGTTATAAAGAGTTGGAATGAGTGTTTTTGTGTGGGACTTACTATGGTGGTGCAAACTTTTTGCATTTCTCATTCACTATCCTAATTTTTACACAGAGACACGCAAACAAATGACCTTACAGCGAAATAATCTATCTATTTTGTGTCTAAGCAAACGTGCACTAATTCTTAGAGCTAATTCGAGGACCCGATATTTTGTATTCAGAGCCTTTCTGTGCAATTACCAATGGAGTTAGTAACGAAGTCTCGACATTTCTTGGGAGCTTTGTAACCTGAATTTAAAAAAAGAGAAAATTCTTAAACTTGAACAGTTTGAAGTGTATCTATCAGTACCTGTAAATGCCAACTGCCCTCCAAAGAGCAGCAAGGTGGCAAAGAAGTTGAGCCTTCCCTGACGCGCGACGGCGTTCGCCAGATGGCGGTACCGGTCCTGGTGGCGGTGGTGGAACTGACGCTTCAAGATTATCCTGGCCGACACCGGGCACAATTTCATTAGTTAATTCAGCGCTAATTTTTTAGGAAGGGAATGATTTGCTACGCTCGAGGAGCTTCGTTACCAATTATAGTCAAGCATTGATTGGAATAAAAATTCCTTTCATCTTCACCATTCTAGAAAAGTATAAAAATTTATGAACACAAGCTGTTTAGAATTTCGAGAGATAACAATATTAGTTATTTGAAATGAAGTTTTAAATTGCCCATACACTCAATTTTTCTTAAAAGAAATAGAAAACTTACGAATAAAAATTGACGTGAACGAAGCTTATGATTTTTCGATAATTCGCTCCGAGATTAGCGCACTTCAAAATATGGAGTACATAAGGACGAAGTTTATAAAAATTTAAAAGAGTAGTCAAAGATTAACTTTTATAAGATTGACAAGATTTTAGTGGAACAGGTTTTTATTTTACGTATCGTCGTTATCAAAGGATTGAAATTTGAAATTCATTTCATAAAAATTTACGAATATTAAAGGAAACTTCCAAAAAATCCGATGTCGAAATCGTGGTAAATGTAAAATCTATTACTAGGTCAGTTCAGCGCACTTACAAGCTAATATCCAAACATTTGTGGTTTCAACGATGAGCAAAAGAGCTAAGAATAAAACTTTTTTAATTCACCAGCATTAAGAATTACTCAGAACTTACGAGCAGAACGAGAAAGTCTGTGCAACTTTGGAGAGTAGGAAGAGGAACCTGAAAATTTTCCAGCGCATCAGTGGAGGCGGAGGCGGCAACGAAGGATCGCCTGCATAGGACGGGACGAAATTTATCAATCGTTTGATCAGGGAAGATTCGTGTTGGAATTGTCGCCATGTAAGAACAAGGTGCGGAAGTGATTTGTGAAACTTATGCACATCTTGCGTGGATAGTTTTTCCTAATATATAAATGAAAAGAATCACCATCAAAGCTCACGAGTTCAACCTATAGACATTCTCAAAAACTCTGCCAGTCTTATTTGTTCGTACGTTCGTATGCTTGGGTCCACTTTCTGCATTCAGTAGCCGCATAGAGAAAAATTTAACATTCAGCGTTCGAAAATAAGATATGAGAAAATTTAGTATCGTATCGATGTTTCAGATAATTCATGAATTTACGTCATTCACTACTTTATCGGTCTTCTTGGTCCAACTTATCCTTTTAATTTCAAACGTTGTTTTGTTGCTCTATCAACTAAGAACGTTTAGTTTAAGAACGATATAATAATCCTTGGTGTTCGTAATTTGACGAGTGATCTTGAAAAGAAACTGGACAGAAGTTTACTTATTAGTAAGTGAATGCTACTGCTGTCTTCGCTTTTTGAAGCACGAAAATATTCAGAAACGATGTTATTTAATAAGACTTCAAGCATAGTCTTAAACCAAAACAATGTTTTATGTAATTGTCAGAGATAAATAGTCCCTCTGAACAGAGGATTATTTTCAAAGTTCTTATCTCTCTGAACTAAAAAACTTCATTAGAAATCAACGCTTTTATAAAACCCGATATGGGAACAAGTTGTTTCTTATTAAGAGGAGTAAATTTTCCCTCATTTTATCACGCTCAAGTAATCAATGAGAACGAACCTCCGAAGTAGCTAATCCAGTCGTCAGCTCGCGTCCACAGGTCGTCCCACAGCAGCAGCACCAGGAACGGTAGGTCGCACACAAGGGAGTCGCACAGGCGCAGCAGACCCGCCTTCGCACATTCATCTAAGAATCTGAAGAACATTCAGCATTCTGAAGAACATTTGGTGATGAAACGTCGTATATAATAATAATAATTCTGCAGAACAATATCCATTTCTGAAGAACACCTCCATTTCTGAAGAACAACGTCCATTTCTGAAGAACAACGTCCATTTCTGAAGAACACCTACATTTTTGAGGAATAACATCCATTTCTGATTAACAGCATCCATCTCTGAAAACAACATCCATTACTGGAGAACAACATCCATTTCTGAAGAACAACATCCATTAATAAAGAGCAACATCCATTTTTGAAAAACAACATTAATTTCTGAAGGACAACATTAATTTCACAGGGAACGATATTTCACTCAACTAAATTGGTGTGCGTCATATCTCTCATTGTTTTTTACTGGGGTATAATTAAGCCCAGGCTATAATGGCAGTTAAACGTAGTGTGTTGTTCATCGAACCTTATTGGAAATTTCCACTAGATCTCGGCAAGGATTACATGAAAAAGTTAGAGGAGTGCAGCTCTCGTCAGACACGGATAGCGATGGTGTTCAGGTTGTTGCCCAACGACAAGCTTGTTATCAAAAAAGTAGTTATCTATTGTTGCGAAAGAAGTTTCATTAACTGGGAAACCTCAGAGTCAACAGAAAGAACACCTGCAAGTACCGGAACCCTCGCCCTCTTCTCTGTAAGCCAACTGGCAATATCAAAACGGCGTCTCTTCTGCAAAAATTAATCGCTAGCCCATATATGTTGTTGATAGAAATAATGTACAAATAAAACGTATTGTTCAGTACAAATGATTGTTCATTATCGAAAGAGTGTTTAAGGGGGCAATTTGCCCAAGACAGGCAGGAACCCGATCTAAAGCGTACAGAGTCCAGTTTTGAATAGAATGGAACACATCACAAATTCGTATGAGGTGATATCTCGCTCATGGGTCACCAGATGATGAAATAACTATGCAGGCATTTCATTGATTATTCGAAAACACTGACAAAATGCAAGTAAAAGTCACGAATGTTATGAACATGATACGATAAAATGTGCTCGATGAATAATTTAGTGAATGCACCTAAAACTTGAAGGTGGGTCTCCAAATTTGATGTTGAAAACGATTGGTATCAGGAATTTCTCGACACGGCATCCAGGGGTACGTTACAAACGTTACAGTGGTGTAAAAGTGGAGTCTGAGGTCTTAATCCAAATACAACATTCGGGACTTACGATCGAGATGATGAATCCCTTCCCATGCATTCATTTTGTGTGTTCTATTCATACTTCTAATTCACTAATAAAATTTCCTCCATCGAGGTATCTTCATTTAGACAATAAATTTACAAAGCAGGTCAGGTCATCTCTCCGATTTGAAATTAAATTTCCAAATGCCACTAATTTTTTTTTTAAATTGAAAGTTTAAATGTTTACGTGTACACTACATTAAAACCTTTAATATTAGAACAAATACTCACATGCATATGAAGATCATAATATGAGTAATCGATGATCCGTAATTCCAAGTGATTTCAAGCCCGAAATAATTCATTAAATTAACAACTCTCCGCAGAGGGTATTGAAATTTGCCCTCTAGATATTGACTTCGGCTGCTCTGAAGCGACTAGAAAAAGCTTACGATAACTAATCTCCAAAGAAGACAAATGGAACCTTGGTAATATAATTTTAATTAATGCGATAATTATTTCGATAATTATTATCAATTGCAAGAACAAATGTGATGATGATATTACAATGATGACGCTTAAGTGGATAAATAAAACCTCAGAAACTGACCTATCGTAACAATGATGCTCAATAGTATCAAAATCTCCCCAAAAAGTAAGCTCGTTCGTCAGCGTGGAATTCTTATGGAATGGAATTTTTATTGATTTATCGTAAACGCCGGTTGAGTCTCTCCTATCGAGCGCGGGGCGCCATGCTTTTTTGCCTTGGTTCATGTGGACTATATCGGTCCTCGAGTTATGATACAATGATTTCCTTTGCGGTTATTAGCTCCACAAGGGCATAGATAAGCACAGAATGCCAAACGTGTTTGGCTGGCAAGACTGAGATAATAATAGACATTTATGATGCTAAACTCTATTTTATATGCCAATACCTTTGAATTACAATATACTTTTATTGTGTGATGTTCGTCCACCATAAGTCATTTTAAAGACCAACAAGAATATATAAAAAACAGTGCGGTGTTTCTAGCACGTGCCTGAAAGTTTTCTCATAGAAAATTTCTTGAAAAATCTAGGATGATTTTCCATTTTAAAAAAGTATTTAAACTACGGGATGGAAGCGAGAAATTTCGGTGCATGTTTTAAAAGCGAGAAATAAAATGAGAAAAGTGTAGACTCAAACGTTAGAGCGGAACAAAATCCATATTTTTTGCGGGGGCATATGGCTAACTTTCATTACAACAAACCCGAATTTTTTTTTCAAATTTCATTCCCATAAAGCAGGTACTTTTGAACTCCCTCTAGGATCTGCCTCAACAGTAAAGTGGCTTACCTTATTCCCTGGGTAGGATCTTTCTTTTCACGCCTGCCGAACTTCACTGCTAGGCCATATCTGAAAATGCATCTTCTATTAATACTGATAATCATGAGGTATATAATTTAATGAATAAAATTAACACTTTCAATTCGAACAACATTAGTTAGGTTCCAATAGAGAATAATTAGAGAGGAGAGATTTCTGGAGAGGCGTGAAAATTCAGGGACATGGAAATTTTCAGGAGAAGACAGCAAATTTGAGAAAAGGAACTGATGCAGCGGCATGAGTAAGAGATGATGTAAAGCTGGAAATAGCGTCTCTTGGTGAATTTTCTTGGCGGAACACGCAAAAAATTTGCAAATAAAACTAATTGACATTAGCCTATAATTGAAATTTATTTGTCCTCAGCCTATAAATGATTGAAGACTAGCTACGCCACAGCATGGTGAGTGTGTACAATTTTTGGAGAAGATAAAAATTTTGCAAGGAAAAAAGCTGAGCTTTTAAAAAAGGGGGTCGTACAAGTGAAATCAGATTGAGTGTCTTCAAGAATTATTTTTAAAATGTCTTGGAGTTTTACTATTTTTAAAATACGAGTTCGATTTACTACTAAAATTAAGTCATATACGTCTGAAAAAGGCGTAATGAAAAAATCTAATCATTTCAATTTATGAGTTTTGTTTTGTAAGTGCTTCATAATAATGAGATAACTAAATATATATCGCACCAATAAAAAGCAGGTATTACTGGCAAGTGTCGTAATAAATTTGATTTATATAAATTCCCAATTGTTCAATTAAAAAAAGTCGATATTTACGAGGACCAGGAACAATAGATAACATTTTTTCGATATTTATATGAATATTAGAAAATGTATTTATGAAAGAAATTGTGAAAATTTGAGTAAAAAAACTTTGCACCTTAAAAGTGGCAAAATATCTATTGTTTTTTTTCAGCAGGCCTAAAATTGTGAGTCTAATCATATATGTGGAAATTGTTTGTAGATACTAAAATGGTTGAAAATTTCTCCCAAATGTATGTATTCGTGTGCAAATTATCACTGGACTATGAGAATGGCAGAAAATGAGACTGGCGCACCGTATGAGCGGCGTGAACGGCCATAACGAGCAGTGCAGCAGCCAGTGCGGGTTGGCGGTCCCTTGCTTCGTCTCCTTCATGTGACTGCTCGACCACAACGAATATATAAATATAAAAGAGTTATGCGCTGCACGTAGGTGACAAAAATAATGAAATAATCTTGAAATCCTTACGATAAATGAGCAAAACCAAAAATATAAATGAATCATATATTGATTTGCTAGCACAAACAGTACATTGAGTTGACATCCGAGTTGCCAGAAAAAATTTGCTCATCCGAGAAGTACTTCATAAGAATCGTCCATAAAGGTATTCATAACACTTAATAAGATCAAAAACAAGATAATTATCTCTATTGGGTTACAGAGTTATTTATTTTTACGAAGTCGTGCCATTAATGCAAAATTGAGTTATGTAGAAGTATTTTTTACAGTATTGCTCAAGGCTGAAATGAATCCCATCTTTTGCAGCACTGACTCATATCGTTGTCATTGGCGCGTATTATTGTCAATCTCGGTATATGTCAAGGCGATAGGTTATTCACGAATTTGTTCGAACTTAACTGCTGTATGACATCAAAAATGTGAAGATTAAGAGCTTACTTGATCATTTGAGTTCGTGGAGGAAATTCACTATAATTTCTTGAATGAATCGACGACAAATCCTTTTACTTCTACTTGTTATGCCAATTTCACGTTTTAGAAAAACAATCAACGCAATTACTCACATTATTAATATACACATAATATTTACACATAGTGATATTGTATATTTTCCTAGATAATACAAAAAATACAAAAGATGCACGGCTGGTGCACAGCTCCCTGCTCCACTCAAGGAATTTTGAATTTGTCAATGATCTAGGAAAAGTTAGATGCAGAAGAAAAGCTTACAAATTTCACAGCGTACTCTATTACACTATCCACCATTGTTAAATTGAATCAGAGCTCTACCTCAAAATTCAAATTTCAACCACATGCACTCAAGAAACAAACAAACATTGGAAGCCTACTCACAAACTGATGTTGAGTATTCCTGCAGCGAAGTGCGCGAGGACAAAGAGTGAAGCGTACAGCAGCCTGTGGTCCGTGCTCGGCTCGACGGTGGCTTTTTGGACAGCGATGACGATGGACACGGCGTAACCAAAGGTGTATGAGAACAGCATCAGCGGCAGGAACAGCATCTCCATCCACGTGAACTGCCTGCTGCCATCTCCTTCTGGAGGCACACATAAACTTTCAGGTCTCAATCCAGCGAAGGGTTAAATAACTGTGTGCAGTTTGTATGATTATTGTATATATCCATGTCTCACTCAGGTGAGGGATTAAATAGTTGTACGCAGTTCGTATGATATATTGTTTTGATTCATGTTTTTACGAGATATTCTTTGAACCCCTATGAATTTAAATAGTAAATCATGCTTATAATGCATGTGCGAGTGAATAGACATTGAATAAACGTCGTTTTAAATAAATAAATATGTGTATTAGGTATATCTGTAAATATCTAACGGCTAAAAATGACAATAGCAAGTGAAGGAAATGAAAAAAATTCACAGATGTTAGTCAATGTACTCACTCAGGAGGTTCAATATGCAGCCACAGGAAACACTCGGACAAGGCATCTTGAAAATCTCAAAATAGGAGTGTTTTATTCCAATGTCACCACTTTTGAACCAAAAGTTGAAAACAAAGTTTTAAAATTTCAATGTGCGCTAATTGTTCCATAAATTTTCATTAATTGCACCATTACAGGAACATGGAGTCAGCAGATAATATTCAATAAAGTGTAATTTCAAAGTTAAGATATGAATGCACCTTTTTTCATCTTGGCGAAGCATTGTTCTGTACGCCACAACGTTTTATTTCTGTGCCTTCATAGAAGTGTTCCAGCTACCACGGGTACACATTTTCAGTTGAGGGCAATCCTTCCACGATCAATGGTGAATAAACATGCTGGGGTTGCTGCACTCTTGAATAATAGAGACTAAGTCATGCTCTTGAGCATGACTTACCTCTGGTCACTCATTTTCATTACCATCAAAGAAACAAAGACCACTCTTCGTTAACAGAAATAAACTCTATTTTCTATGAAGAGTTGTACCCTGAAGTGAAATATACAGAGAAGCACACAAAAGTGATGTTACATAGCGCTGTCTAAAATCCTTATCCAACATATAGCTGTCCATATTTGAAGTAATTAGAGTTTTCACTTTAATTTCATTAAACACTTTACAATTTAAAATATTTCTACTTAGTCACGTAATGACTACACAGGGAGAAAGCAGCTCTGTCGTTTAACTTCGCTCCTGCATCACTAGAACTGAATTTCAATAATTTGATCAGCACTTCGGGCAACAACCGCCAAATGTTCTCGAAGGGCGCTTCATCTTACTTATTTCATAAAAGCTTCATCTGTACTGTACCATACAATGCTCCGATAATACAATACAACAATAAAAATAATAAATTAGCAATTTCGTTTAAACACTATGGTAAAGAACAAGTCAGAGCACGTATTTCACAGATTTATAAGACACTTCTACCTCGGCGCTTGGATCAAGCGATGCCGAGATAACAGTTTTGTTACGCTACTTTCATTCTTGACATTTTTCAACTGAAAGAAGCGTTTGACATTTCCACTAGATGATCATCTCGTAACATTTAGAGAGTCCTGGTGTCCTACATCGCGCTCTGGTGCGAACACAACTCGCTATCAGGGAGGTCTGTGCAACTCCACCTGCTTCCTGGCGATATCGAGATAGCGATACGACCTAGAACGCGGCTCGGTGGTCACTGCTGGCGTCTGCTGAAACAAATAAACCAACCCATTATTATTGTCAATTTGTCAGCTGTAAACTTAAATGGCATGCAGTCGGTTCTCGAGTTAGACATCATCTTAAGCGAGTCTCTACTTCTTCGGATCAAAATTAGTTAAATGTAATCAACTAATGCGGTACTTGGTTCACGTTATGCGTAAGTGGAACTAATGTCTAACCTTGTAAGCTGAGGTTCGCAATGGATGATGCATGACTCGAACATCAACTACATAAAACTTTGATCTAAAATATGTTCGTTTGAAAGAAAGCGATGTCAGTACCTGTTCAAGTACACTGATCTTATGCGTCTCTTGCTCGTACAGACTATTATTTAGCTAACAAGTTGATAGACGAAATGTCTCCTTAGCCAATACATGACAACATCTTTCAAGTTTCGAACAGATTTCTGTAACAGAACTTTCTAAAGCCTTCGATAAAATTCAAGGTTGAACATTTAGAAGAAGAACATTATTAAATTATGGTCAAAGATTTAATTCGCGAGTTCCGCGTACTTGAATGCAGTTTATACCAGTTAACGTCGCCGTGTGTGAGTGCTTGACGACGTGTTTGGAGGTGAAAACACGTGAACTTACAAGCATTGATCGGTCGACCGCTTCATCATGTACAGGACCAGAAAGTTGAAGCGGCCTATTTTTAGCATCCTCACAAGCATACAAACGACGAAACTCCCTTAATTTAATATCTGTTCGAAATGTAAAATTTGTTCCGATCAAGGTTTCGCAAGAAACATGAAGCTTCAAACAAAGTTTGTTATGGCCACGATGCATGATGTATATAGCTTTCATTCACTAGGTTAGTAATTATTTTCTATTCATGAGATCTAGTAAAGTAGCAGCGTAGTAATATTACTCGATCTTAAGCAAAATAATTACGCCAGCCTGTCCTCAGAATAAGATTACGATATTCAAAACATGGAATTTACTTCTCTACACCAAGGATATTTACAAACGCATTTTCACGTGAACCTAGAATGTAATCAAAGTCAGCACATGGGCTCTCATCGGCCACTCACGGAAAGATCAGCAGCGCTATCACGAGATCCAAGCCCTGACAATTTCTGATTGAAATTATTCCTTCACTGTGACACCTCGTCACATCCCTCACTTTTCTGCTTCATACAGCTTACACGATATTTCACGCCGGAAATGTATTATAATTTGAAGCAAGCACTCAAAATTATTTCCAAGTTCAAAACGCTCCAACTCGTAGTGCGGTGCGAGCTCCGTATTCGCGCACCCTGTTATGCTAATTGACCGCGGCACTCTACACGCTACACCGTGCCACTCTGATCCATTCCAGACTGATAAAGCTCTGAAAAACATCTGAAATCCGAACTTGAAAATTCTTGAACTTTAACGTCAAAAGTTACTTCTCTATTTCAAACACTTCCATTTACTAAACACTTTTTTCTTTCTTTTCTGGAGAACAATGCTGATGGTTTGTTTGTTTACTTTGATGGTTCAGGTAGAGCTCTAAAGAGAAAAGCTTTGGCTTGAGCACCGGAATTTCTGTAGAAATGGCAACACCGGAGTGCCGTGCTGGTCAGCTGCGGTGGTTTCGTTGCTATCGACTGCAGCCAGCGCTGAGCGCGCTCACCTGATGTGTCTGTAGCAAGCAGGAGGGCTGCGGTGGCGGTCAATCATGCGGCCGCCTGGCAATCAATACAATCTCGCGCTAATTTGAGAGAAAAACAAACAATAAGCAAGGGTAATAAATATCGTGCAGGAGAACCAACCTTCGTAGGCATTGATTTGTGAAGGTGGATTTCGTTCTAGTGATGTGATCAGATGCTATTGTTTAGTTTTGAGTTTTGAAAACATGAATTATTTGATTCACACGAAAAAGGACTATTAAAATATATAATATGATGCAATAATGGTACTGAATTAATGCAGCCACTCACGAGCTAATGAATTAAATCAATAATATCATCAACTGAAGTTTATTCAACCACACATTACTGTACGTTTGCAGCACAAGGAATAGAAGGTCAATGACGCCAATAAACATCAAAATCCAGACATACAATTATTACCACTGCGCGATGATGTCAAGCATCATCGTGATCGTTATTGGAGCTTTTAAAGGATTCACGTGTGCTTATCTGTATGTTGAAACAATTCGAAACACACTGAAAAGAATGCATTGACTTAATTTTCACTGTAACATGCAGAGCAGAATAAATATTATCAGCGTACAGCGGCCAAAGGCGAAGCATTTAGTTTCCGTATATTACAAGGGTCGAGAGCATATTTCACGACGCATGCATTAAAAATTCATGTGTAATCTGGTGCTATAAATTGCACTGCACATCGTTCCCTGAACATCTGAGCGCCATCAAATCGCTCTATTGAACTATCTTACTCTGTTTTTTACTTTAGATTGAATTGTGACCTACCCGACAATGGAGATCACACTGTGGTTACAACAAACCTATCTTTTAGGCGGATAGAGAATAATTCAATAACTATATCGTCAATTGTGAACGGTGCTAGCGGTGGTCGTCGATAATTATCAACGAATTCTGCAGCAGATAACAAAATAACGTGTCAAAGCATCAACAATGACGAAAACAGCGTAGATCGATCAACATGCACCCTTTTATGACTCAGTGACAGAATAAAAAATTTAAAATCGTCCTCATACATTTCCCTATCACAATACATCAAGGCATTTAAAATCGTCCTACTATCATAAAACATCCAGGCATTTATGATCGAAATCCATTTTCCGTATCATAACACATCAAGGAATTTAAGAATAACATCCTCCCCATCATATACCCTGATGCTTAAGAATCAAGGGCTAGAATTTTACAGTAGGAGATGAGTTTACGTACCTGGCTTCATTTCAGGCTTCGGTGTAGTATGAAACCGACCGAGCGTCTGGTGCGCTTATCTCCTCACGAGAAAAATCAGATAAGCAAGCGATAAGAAACGTGTTCGTCTGCGCGGGCAGCGGCGAAGAGCAACGCAGCATTGCTGCGTTGACATTTCATTGAAAAATAGCTCAACATGTCCATAAAATTTGCATCATGGTGCTGTAATAAATGAGATTTCAAACTATGCAATGGTTAGTTCCTAAGCGATTTAACGAAGCGATACAGGCTACAGACATCCACAAGACTCGTCTTTTACGAATCGACTGTAAAACTGTATCATAATTTGCATTCGTTTATAATGTAACGCAAATAGGAGCAGTATTTTAATTCACACACGAACTAAGATGGATCAAGAGCTAGTGCTGGCGAGCTTATACAACTTGGAAGTCACTGTGTTCGCCAGCAGTTGGAAATAAAGCCAGCTCGAATTTCCCAACAAAGAGTACGAGTACCACATTTGATCGTTGGTATCCATTGAAACATTCCTCTGTTAATTGTACGGCATTCGGGAAAACCAACGATGTGTATATAAAGTATGAATTCTATCAGAATGTGAGAATATACCATCTTTTTCATTCACCTCTGCCGCGTGCTCGTCGTAGCTGTGAGACTAGCGAACTTGCCTCCGTCCAGGCAGACCCTGGTTCGAGTCCCGGCGCTGGTGGCGATTTTCTCTGTTGGGTATAGGGGAAAAATTCCAAGCACAATACCCCACTCTACCCAGGTATCTGAAATGGGTACCGGTTATGACCGGGGGAAAGGGTAATGGCGTCCTGGCGTTAGTTATAAGGCATTTGAAAATCCAATGTATAAGGTGATATGTATCAGGCTTGAAATTGGAAATAAAGCATCCGTAGATGCCCACATTATTATTATTACTGCATGCATACATACATGCGTAAAGCTGTAGTCCGAAAAGCAGTTAGGGAAAAAAGTCGTAATTGCACTGGTCTCAAGTTTTTCGCCAGTTTATCGTTCTTTGGTAATTTTAAATATATCTCGTGATCCCGACATATCATTCAATAATCAACAAATTTAATTTCACAATAGCTCAGAACTGTGTTGTCATGCATTCCAATTTTAGAAATTCAGAAATTTTATGGTATTTGGGTAGATTCATCAGTGAATGGAGGTGAGCGCCTAGAAATGTTATCTGCTGCCACTGGTATAGCTGATACGTATGAGATAAACGTAATTAAGAAACGCTCTCGTTTTCCGTTTGATTCATTCAACAAGGCTAGAGCCACTATTCTCTAATAAGTTCTCAATGCTTATCAGGCTAGGGTACGAAAATTTAGCTCTTGTGCTACTGAAGCTGTTTAAGTTACCTATATTCAAGTTACCTAAATTTTATTTTTTAGCCTAAATTTCTATCATCAATAGTGTTTTGCTCTTAGCAAAACCGAGATAATTTAAGCTATCAATACTTGGTTATTGAAAAGTCTTGTGTTTTGTACCCAATTGTAAGACCTGAAAAAAATAATTCACTTAATAATGAGAAAGTATTTCACCGATGGAAAGATATGGCTTGTATGAGAAAAAAAGTATTAGAGACCTGATGGATACATAAGGTTAATACAAAGTTGCATAATCTTAAATAACACATAGATTTAACGCGCTGGATACCTGCGACGAAGTAAATGTTACGAAATTGAACCATTCGAAAATGTCTGAGACGAGAGTCTCAGACGTCTGAGTCCATTCGAAAACGTCTGAGATGATAACTGTACCTTGAATACCTTAATTACTTGAATCAAAATTACCTGGAAAAATAAAATAGAGTGCTGAGCCCCTGGGTTTTCACCGAGAGATTTTCTCTTGTAAATGGGAAGGGGTTATCTCTATTGTTCTGGGCTGTTATTTATTTACCGTTTATAACACCAAGTCGAATTTGAAATGAGCGCGAATACAAGCTTTTGAATTTTGTCAACTTCAGACTTTTTGAGAAAAGAGAAGCATTATCTAGTAAGAAAGTTTTACGGCAGCTAATGAAAGAAAATCCTTTATTATAAATCATCATGGAAGGTTCGGTTTTCATTGCAGTTCATATTCGTAGAGATGATGGAAAAAAATTTCGAAGACGTAGAAATCGATTTACCTCATTAACTAGAAAATTTTGTAAAAGTGCATAGGCTAGTGTAAGAAAAATATCAAACCACGTAATAACATGACGCTATGGATCTCGGTTACCTAAACTTCAGAGGCATGTCGTGAGCGTGACTGTTAAGAATAAATTTAGAAATTTTAAGCATACTGTAATCAGAGAAAATGTTAAAGTAAATGAAATGCAGGCTGTAAATCCCGTAGACTTAAATCATTCCAATGCCCTGCATTGGTTTTGATTCTCTCAGATTACTTACTGTACCGAGTTCAAAAAAGTTGCTCAAATCAATCAAATAAAAACCAAAAAGCTGATTGAATCTGAACTTCTCTTTCTTTTTTTCCGAACGTGTCTGAACGACAAATGCATTTTAAATTTAATAGGGGCAAATTTCACACAATTCGGGACAACAGTCAAACTGTAGTATCCGGATTGTGTATGCTGCCTATGAGAATCTTCTGCGAAGTTGAAGCAGTATAAAATTTTAGTTTCGAATGTATCAGATTTGTGAAACCAGCATGAATAATTCTACTAGAGACTCATTTGAATTTTAAATTTAGCCAGACGGCAAAAAAAGTTATCATTTTGTTCTTTTTCTTTACAGGACTATAATAATTCAAGTACTTGAGCTGATTCAAGTACTTGTGGAGAGTTGTGATGTGAGAAAGAGATGGGCGGAGTATTTTGAGGAACTGCTGAACGTGAGGGATGATAGGGTTGCGAGAGTAGTAGCTGTTGGAAGTGATTTTAGAATGCCTGTGTTTGATGAAGTGAATAGAAGTCGAATAAGAAGTGCAGAGGTGAAAGGTGCGTTGGATGAAATGAAAAATGGGTAAGCTACAGGTATGGATGGCTGTCCGGTTGAATGTCTAAAGAAGGGAGGAAATGTGGTTGTAGAATGGTTGGTACGTTTATTAAATGTGTGTTTCGAGGCTAGTAAAGTGCCGGTTGATTGGAGTAGCGCGTGTGTAGTTCCGTTGTACAGGGGGAAAGGTGACAGGTATGAGTGCAGTAATTCTAAGGGTATAAGTCTACTGAGTGTCGTTGGGAAGCTGTATGGAAGAGTTTTAATTGGAAGAGTGAGAGTGTTGACGGATCGTGTGCTTGCTGAAGAACAGTGTGGTTTTAGGTGTGGTAGAGGTTGTGTGGATCAAATGTTTGCTGTGAGGCAGGTGAATGAAAAATACTTATTAAAGGGAAAGGATGTATATTGGGCATTTATGGATCTTGAGAAGGCGTATGACAGAGTGGATCATGAGGCTCTATGGCAAGTGGTAAGCTTGTATGGAGTGGATGGGAGACTGTTGAATACGATCAAGAGTTTCTACATCACTGAGATGGGTACGTGTCTTGGAAATCTAAGTTTCATCAGGAATAAAACCACAAACAGCGGAATAAAATTCATTTTTCTAAAATGGGCATTCAGACTAGCGCTAGTTTCGAATATTCATTATCAATGAATGCTCTGAAAATAAGATCAAAAAATATAGACAAATTGATATTTCAATAGTTGCTAAGGATATATACAACCTATATAATATACAATTGACAGGCACTTTGATCACAGTTAAGAACGGGTTTCTGCTTAAAAATGTACATTGATTCTAAAATCCGGAGATCGCTATTACACGTAGAGTCTAAAATTGAAAAATCATCTACCGAGAAAATATGGTTGGTGCTTTCACAGTGAAGTCTAGGCGAAGACTGAGATGGAGTTGCTAGCGGCCTATTCGTTCTAAATGATTTGCCTAGATGTTGGTAAAATCTAATCTTTGACTGTTTCAGAGTGCTCCCTATGTAGGAACTCTGGCAGGTTCCACACTGATATTTATAAACAATACTAGAGAGCAACTCTTTCGGCAGTCTGTCTTTATACTGGAAAAATGATTTTATTTGGAAACTATTGCGAAAAACAAACTTGAAATCAATTTGGGGGTAAAATTTTCTCAAATTCCTAGTTAAACATTGTTTTAGCTCATCAGAAGTTGGTCCAATATACGGAAGCGATACATATAAAGCACATTTGGAAACTGTAGCTACCGTGAGAGTTTCTACATTGATAGCAGAGCATGTATGAGAGTAGGGAATGAGGTGAGTGAATGGTTCCCAGTTGTGACAGGTGTGAGACAGGGATGTGTGATGTCGCCGTGGTTGTTTAATTTGTTTATGGATGGTGTGGTGAGAGAAGTGAATGCCAGAGTGTTGGGAAAAGGTGCGCAGTTGGTGGGACGAAATGGTATGTGTTGGGAAGTGTGTCAGCTGTTGTTTGCAGATGATACAACGCTTGTGGCTGATTCAGAGGAAAAACTGAGGTGACTGGTTGCAGAGTTTGGTAGAGTGTGCGAAAGGCGGAAATTGAAGGTAAATGTGAATAAAAGTAAGGTGATGAGATGTTCAAGAGGTGGAGTGTTTGGAACTTTGGATGTGAGGTTGAATGGTGAAGTTTTAGAGGAGGTAGAGCATTTTAGGTACCTCGGGTCGGTGTGACTGTTAAGGATAGTATGGAAGTAGAAATGAGGCATCGAGTGAGTGAAGGCTGTAAGACATTGGGCGCAATGAGGAAAGTTTTTGAATGCAGGAGTTTAAGTATGAATGCTAAGAGGGGACTGTATGAAAGCTTGATTGTGCCAGTTTTGTTGTATGGAGCAGAGTCCTGGGGGTTGAGAGCAGCTGAGAGGAGGAAGTTGGATGTGTTTGAAATGAAGTGTTTGAGGAGCATGTATGGAGTAACAAGAAGAGATAGGATCAGGAATGAGTTGGCTAGGGGGCAGACGGGTGTTATCAAGTTGAGCAGGCGAGTGGATGAAAGAGTGCTTGGATGGTTTGGGCATGTTGAGAGAATGAATGTTGTACGGCTGGCGAAAAAGATATATATGTCGGAAGTGAGTGGTCTTCGAGCGCGAGGTAGACCACGGATGAGTTGGATGGATGGGGTGAAACGTGCTTTGTATGAGAGGGGTCTGACTGTGGACGTGGCGAGAGGGATGGCTGCGGACAGAAATGAGTGGGGGCAGTGCATAAGAAGGTAATTTTATTTTTGACGCGGTACTGGAAGTTGCCCGCGTGTGATGGGGTTGACCTGTCCTGTGCGGGGGGTGGGGCTGCACCCAATGAAGCGGTCGGGGTAAACCAGCTATGGCTGTCGGGCCTGACTGTGGAAGGTGGTTGTGCTGGGCTGCTGCTGATTCTGGCAGTTCAGGTGCGGCCAGTGCTGCCTCTCTCGCCTCCTAGTGACTAAGTGTGGTGATTGTGGCCTGCTGTCGGCTACCCTCCCATAGGGAGGATATGCCCGGTATATGTATGTATGTATGTACTTGAGCTGATGTTGACCATGAAATCAAAATAAATGCAATTAAATAAATAGGGACTAATTCAAAATTTATGCAATTAACCTTGAATTATATGTTATATACATCATTCACATATAATTTTTTGCTCCTTCCAAATTTCTACATTTGAAAATCACGGTAACGTAGCTACTGTATTATCCCCTCAATACACACAATGCGCCCAACACAATCTTTACCAATATACAATAGAAATATTACAACGTTTTCCTTAGTAAAATCTTAATATTATAGCCGTTTATTACCAAAAAACAAAAAAAAAACATATATTTAGCACCGAAAAAGACACTCACAAAATCATAGCCGCACGAGATACACGGTGCAGGGTCTCGCTTCTTACTGACGTAAAAACATTTTTTCTTAAAAGATCCTTTATTCAGCGCAAATGAGCTCCTGACAAAGTATTGCTACATAACTTCATCTTGTGAACACTTACATATGTTCTTTATTTCAGTTTTAGTTAAAATTTAGATATTCGAGCAGTTGTTTGAAGAGAACTCAGTTTGGGACTTTGTCTTGAGTAAGCTAGCAAGAATTTTCAATTTAGCTTCGTATGAAATACAATTTTATGAACCTAAGATTAAATTTACGCTCTAGCAGATAACGGTTGTATTTAAAGTTCCTTATCTTATCTCGTCTCGCCTCAAGGTGTCGAGTTGCTAAAAAGACAAGTGGTAGTGGCAGGGAGATCAGTAGCTTTGGAGGTGATGTGCTGTGAAGAGTCAGCCTTTCTGCATCGAGTGGATGATGAGACTATAAATTAAATCGAGAAAAATTGGCTGTGCGTAGTGCTTCTGCAAAGAGTTGCTATAACTTGTGTATTATGATCATGTTATAGATCATGAAGATGAAAAAGAGTGCTCGCATGTTTTAGCAACGTTGTTACTCCTGATGTAGCTCGCTGTATACGTCAACCTTGCAAAAGGAGATTTTTTCGTGCCACTGTTTGAATAAATTATTAAAATTATCGTATTACGGAAAATGCGATGTCATGGCCTTTGAAACTGATATCAAAATAAAAATAATAGGATAATAACTATTGACGAATTTAAAGCTCTCGCTCTCAAGAAATTTGATAAAATTGGTCTCACTGAACGTAAATATGAAGCTTGTTTAGTTAATTCGCAAACTAGATATAAGCAACATCACGAGGGGCTGTTGTGTCATACAAGAAAAGGAATAAATATAATTTAAGTTGAAAAACTAAGAGAAAAAGGAAGTTTTTGAAAAAAGTATGTTATAGATCGAGTACCTCCTTAAGCAGCCCAACTTTGTATTAAAGCTTAATTACTTTCCAGCATCACGAGTGTGTTGGAGATTTCGGAAGCCTTCATAGACTGACGCTGATGCGAGCAAAGTTCGTTTGTGCTCCAAAGTTTACGACAGGAGGTCGTCTTTTTTTGCGTCAGAATATCGCTATTTTGTGTGCCGAAGACGTCATTTTTTTATGTCAGGAAATCTCTTTTTCTGTGATGAGAACACCATTTTGGGGTCGATGAATTCTGTGTCACGAAGTCACTCTTTTTTGTAAGGAAATCGCTATTTTGTGATCGAAAGTCGCCTTTTTTTGAGTCAGGAAAACACCATTGTTAGTGTCACGAGTATGTTATTTTTTGAGCCCGGAAATCGCAATGTTTTGAGAGAAGGTCACCATTTTCTGTCATGAAGTTACTCTTTGTCTCAGGAAGTTACTATTTTGTGTCAGGAAGTAAACTATTTTCTGTCAGAAAGTTACTATTTTGTATCAGGAAGTTACTATTTTGTGTCAGGAAGTAACTATTTTGTGTCAGGAAGTAACTATTTTGTGTCAGGAAGTTACCATTTTGTATCAGGAAGTTACTATTTTGTATCAGGACGTGGCCATTTTTGTGTAGTACATGCCAATTTTATGACAGGATGTCACCATTTTTGCATCACAAAGTAGCATTTTTATGTCAGGAAGCTGCCATTTTTTATTCCAGGAAGTTGACATTGACTGACCCATTAAATGACGCATATGTGATTGTGCTTCAGAATTAGGAACTGAACAGGAGTTGAACTTCTTTTGAATATAAAAGACCGCAACGTAAGGAGTACATGAGGCGTCACCAGGTTAACCAAAGTGTTCCTATCATGGGGATTTTAGTGCTCTTTTTCTTCCTGGTGAGTTTATCAAACATATTTTACTGATTTGAACAGTTGTCCTAGTCAACACACACCCGTATTTTGAACAATTTTGTTCTAGTTGAGATATGTAGATTACATACATATCTGTAGATTTCATAACTGAATCAGTTGGTCAATTTATTCCACCCACTGAGCATCAAGTCAACAATAAGAGGTGCTGGTAACCACATGTATACATTGTGCGTCATTCATATTCTTTCTAGCATAAGCAGGTGAAACAATAATAAATTTTGAATTTTTTGAAACTGATTCAGACTGAATCATTAAACTCAATGTCCTAATCACTTATATTTTAAGACATGATTGTAATTATTACCGTAAAACTACGATAGGAGCGAAATAACATTTGCACTGAATAAACACAGAGTGACGTTCCAATTCTAGCTGTACAGCGAGACCGCTACTTCAGTCCTCGTCACCGCCCCTCCAACTGCAACTGCTGCGGCTTCATCCTCCATCGCTGCCAACATGGCAGATGAGTTACACGCTCCAACTCCATCGCTCAGCAACTGCTCCTGCTGTCTGGCCCAACAAGAACGTTGCACCAAGACCATCAACATATGGGGCATCATGTCTGCCGAAGACGCCAAAGAATTCATGCCCATCGTCTACCTCGCAAGGCAGGAAATTATGGACACCAGTCAGCTCCCAATAGGGTGGAACATCAACATTAGCTTTCTGAACTCCTGCGGCAAAAGCGGGTTAGCAAGTGCTCGGGCTTACGAAACATATACGAACTGTAAGTACGATGTAGCGTTATTGCACCTAATTGCTTTAGGGGTGGAGTAAGGGATATTAAATTTTTGCACCAAAACATAGATTATTATTTTTCAGAAAAATTGGACGCCAAGGAAAGATTCGGTTGAATTCATTAACTGTTATCGTTTGTCTCACTAAAACATAATAATATAATGAAATAGTTCTTATATATGTGTACATAAACGAACTATTATGTTATATTGTACTAAATTATAGTATTTTATGTTATATTATATTACATTATATTATATTATATTATATTATATTATATTATATTATATTATATTATATTATATTATATTATATTATATTATATTATATTATATTATATTATATTATATTATATTATATTATATTATATTATATTATATTATATTATATTATATTATATTATATTATATTAGGTATATTATATTATATGATATTACATTATATTATATTAGATTATATTATATTATATTATATTATGTTATATTATATTTTATTACATTACATTATATTATATTATATTATATTATATTATATTATATTATACTATTTTATATTATATTATAGATAAAGTATGTAAATTTGTCATTTTGTTACAGTCACCCAAAAATGTCTGCCGAATTTAACGGGAAGCTACTGCGTAGAAGCAACAATAGACGGTATGTACTCCATCAAAATTATTCCTATCTTCGGTCTCTTCTTGTTGTTAACAATTTTATAGTGTATAACGTTTTGTTTTGAGTAACTCGTGATAGTTTGAAGCTAACCGATACTTCCGAACTTACCTTACCTTAGGAATATATTAATATTTATATTCTTTTTAGCCTGTAATTCGGAGTTGAAGTTGAAGAGGGTTTATCTCACACAGCAGCTCGTGGAGGCGAGAGTTTGGCCAGCGCAGACGGACAATGCGGTCCAGGGACTTCGGTGCCGGACGTAGGTGCGTTCGCAGCTCTAACGTTATAGCCATGAAAATTGCAAATGATATTCCATATTATCTTATTTCATAATCCAGTATATTGCTGTCTCGCATTTATGCTTTTTTTCTAGCTTGGTCTATTCGTTCTACTCCTACCGTGTAACCTAATACATAGCTGAGCACGGCATAATCACAGCAAAACTCCAGTTCCTTATCGAATTTAAGTTTAATAATGTACATTAAAATTCATGGTATTGTATTTCAAAAACAAAAGTTCATAAATCGATAGAAGAGAGTTAATGATTTGAAGAGATTGGTAAAAGTATATTTGTTTTCTCACAAAACAACAGAGTCATGTTCGAAGCTTCGGGTACATTGTTATTAACGTCAAAATTGAAGTACATTGGAGTTAACAGCAAAGAATTGTGATAATTTAATAATAATTCACACGTATAGAGCTTACATCTTCTTGACATGAGACTAACATGCCTACACTGAAGGCGTTTTCCTGGTGGCACGTGACTATGAAGTGTCTAAAGTGGCGTCGTTGGCATCGCGATGGCAAATCGCGACTCTCAGTCCAGGAGCCAGCAGCAGCACGATGGCCGACCCCAAGTACAGCTCACTCTACAGGCTGCACGGCGACTCCTCGCAGGTCTGCCGAGTTGCACTAGTGCCAGTAATGTACCGTCACTACCTGGGACCAGATTTTTGCAGACTAACGTCGTTGTAATGATACAGTGATTTTCTTTAATCTGACACCTGGTGGATCTGTTTCTGGTTGCATTTAAGGGTTGAGTCTTGAGGGCGCACTTGTCCATTCTATAGGGAGGACAGAGACACAACAATAGCGGTATCAATAGCATCTCATAGAAAGAGACTAACTCATTTAGGATGGAAGTAACACGGCTTCTGACACCAAGATATGAGGGAACTTATAATAAGATGTGAAATGGCGAACAGTTTTAGAGAGACCCACAGTAACTTCACGTACTTTTCAGGTTGGAAACGGCGTGGCCCACATGGCAGATCAATGGAACTGGAAAACAGCTTACCTAGTGTATGAGGAAGATGATAATATCCCTAAGTGCCACACAATCATGACGAGTATCAAAAGCAAGTTGTGTGACGCCCAAGGTGACAGTAATAATAACTGCAAAATAAAAGACCAGAAGTACGAGCTGCAGGAAAATTTGAAAGACCAACAAATCCAGAAGAACAAGAAGAACAATGAAACGAAAAACCTCAATACGAAAGAATTCCTGAAGGAAATTACAGAAAAAAATAGAAGTACGTAGATTTTGAAGTTGTAGAAAACGGTGTATCTTAATGATTGCAATTGGTTCTGAAATCAAATTGATCATATTTTTGCCTCACATTTTACTGTAATTGGAGGAAATTAACGAGAAAGTTTCTCATACGTAATCTAAGGCCTTGTTTATATTTTAAGTTAACAACAACCAATGTATTACAAAGCATTATGTTTATTATAGCTAAAGTATTACAAAGTATTGTGTTTAGTGTAACTAAAGCATTACAAAGTATTACACCTACAATCGCAAAATTATTAGAAAGTATTGCATTTACAATCAATAAAGTATGATAAAGTATTGTATTTACAATACTTAAAGTGTCAAAAAGTAGTGAATTTACAATAACTAAAATATTATAAAGTATTTCATTTACAATAATTGAAGAATTATAAAGTATTTCAACTACGGGAACGAACATATTACAAATGAATCCAACGAGTGTGCCAAAAGTAACGCAATCTATGCAATTTAACCAAAAGTTCTTTTGTCTTTGTTGCAGTCGTGTTCACGTGTTTTATTAATGACAGCAGTCTCACGGAATTTTATGAAGAAGCTAATAATTACGATGAGAGTGTCTACGCGTTCATCAACTTGGATTTGGTATTAAGGTAATAATTTTTTGTCCACTTATTGTGATGTTATCCAAAAATACAAACCCTTCTTAATAATCTAAGCTACAATAGGAACCGTGTCTGTTCGATTTCAGTGGAAACCCATCGGCATATACAGCTTTGAGTTTTGGTGTAGCGTGTGCGTTTAGTTTGTTAGCAATCTGCAAGACTGACTTTCCTATCAGTGTTTGTGTGTGTGTGTGTGTGTGTGTGTGTGTGTGTGTGTGTGCGTGAGTGAGTATGAAGAGCTTCTTGCCCATCTAGCAAATAATCCAGGAGTATGTTCATGTAATGTACAGATGATAAATTCCCATGTCCAGACAAAGAAAAATAAATTTAGGTTCATTGTGTGCGTATATTCATAGTACAAATGTATTCTACAGAAATCCCAATGAGACGCGGCTACTGACAGGAGAAGGAACTGTCAATAGGACCATCTCTCCACGACTTGTGATCACCTCCCGAAGTCCTCCTGAAGATTTGTCCAATAAGGCAAGAATGCTTCCAAGTACTTAAGAATTCCCAACATTGGTATAGGAAGCAATGCTTAGTGTTCAAATTCTGTATTGATTTGGGTTACTATCTTAATTGTCTCTCCATTCTTTGAAAAATTTTTCTCAGATATGGTGCAAACTGAAGGTTTCTTTATAAAGGATAATATGTAGCATAAAACTTGAAGCTATCGCTAGGGTGAAGCAAAAATAGCTGCAATCAATTAAATAATTTTTTTCTAGAGTTTCTGGGGACGTAAATTAGATTATCTTCTCCTAGAATGTTGTAGGCTCCGGAAAGTCATGTCGTATTAAGTCTCTAAAAAAATAAAACGCTAATCTGTTGAATCATTAGGCGCATAGAATTTTTTTGTAAACGATGAAAATATTTTACTGCATACGCTTGCATTTTCTGCTGCTCAAAAAATACAAGGGTGTTTTAAAAACTTGAAATTGAGTAGCAGTCCAGGGGCCAAGCTCCAATGCGACAGTATCATGGTGCGAATTTTCGAACAGTCCATGTCGTCATAGCGGTATAACTAGCTGTGTACGTTCGTTTAACTCGGCTTGGTGCGTTGCGTGCTAAGCAGCACTGATCACGTATGAGTGCCCACGCAGTACCGTAACTTAACATTGCCCTGAGCTCAGGTAGATCTGCTTGCCACAGTCAGTATAGCATATGGGCACTAGCTTTATTATTTATTGTGGGTTTAGATTCATTGGGAAAGCGGGTGATTTTCAAATGATTAATTACACTGTAGTGTGCCATAAACGAGCTCTTGGAACAAAATTATAAACAATGAAATGTATAAAAACCAATCCAGCTAAAATCAAAAGGTTTCCATTGGCTCAATGCCTTCATTGACAAACATTTAATATTAGAACGGGAAATTCTGAGTGTGATGAGCGTTCACCATTTACAGCGATGCACTCGTATACAGTACATTTGTCTTCAAGCTACTCACATTAACATATGGATATTGTTTTAGAAGAAATAGCTGGCCAGTCTGTCAGAGCTTAACTTTTTCTAAACCCCTTAGAATCAATTATTCGAAACTTATCAGTTTATTCATTAACAACACCTGCATCTTGCACAGATGAAAAATATTTTATCGGATACGGATCAAAAGGAGTTGCAAGACATGTGCAGCACTCTGATCGGAGAGTCAGATACGTCCAAGCCACCAGCTAACAATGGCAAGTGCAATCCCCTAGTGAAGAACTTGCCTGTGCAACCTTCCGTTGCCAGCGTCTACGACGGAGTTTGGTTCTTCGTGGAGGCATTCAACAGAGCTCTGGAAGGTTTTAACCGAAGTCAGAATTTTTCTGAAGCAGTATTGCGCGAGCTGAACACCTCTTACACAAGTGAGTGAACTTTTGAGGGAGCTGGACACCTCTCACAAAAGTAACCGAGCTGAGTAACTTCGTTGGTGTTCTTATTTAATTATTTAAGCTAAGTAAACTGAAGGCGCTCTGATCGAATTCAAGGTTTCAGTTAAGCCAAATGATGGTTGGTGTATACAGGGTGTTTAAGAACAAGAGATTCAAAATTGCACACCAAGTAGAAAATGACCAAAGAAATACTTTTTCTTCTGTGAATTTTTCCGTACAAAATCAGGTTTTGAGATATTGACTGTTTATTGCTGTAAAGGACGGAATTTAATGGCACAATTACTCGCAACATTCATTTGGAATTAACTGTTCAAAAATTGTTCATAATGTGTTCCACCAACATTGTAGGTAGAGATGTGAAGTATTATAGGATAGAAGTGTTGGGGAAAAAATAAATAAAAAATTTCAAAATTTAAAATTCAAAATAAATATAGCGAGTTATTGTATCATTAAATTTCACCATTCAAAACAATAAACAGCTAGTATCTCAAATACTCTAATTTTTTTCGGAAAATTTCATAGATGAAAAAGTGTTAGTAATTTTCTACTTAGTGTAAAATTTTGTACCTCTTGGTCTGCAAACCCTGTACAATGGAACAAAGCCATATTAACATGAAATATACTTCATATCCTCCCCTTTTGACATAATAAAGTGATAGGTGGAAATCCAGTATCAGTAATTTCTCATTATTATATCACTTACTGCTGAATACTTACATCCTAAAGACCTTTAAATAAAGGCATTTTTTTAAACTCAACAAAATTAAGCAACTTTACCGATGATACAGTCTTTCTTATTGTTCTTCTGCAGGTAAACTAAGGAACCAAACTTATCCTGTCATCAATCGAACATTGCCTGACGACATGGCACTGATGTACCTGGACAGCAATAGCAACTCGAAGTACAAAGTAAGATACCTTTTGGTTTTTAATTGAGACTTTGCTCGACTAGATTTATTTTCTTGAAGTTGTCTAACATCTTTTCGTATTTCAATCATTTGTTAAGGACATTTAGTTTAACATGATAGGTTGTTCCATTAACTAACTATAAGATAAATTTATGTTCATAACTTTTATACACTATTACGTGCACCGTTAATTATTTAGAAAACAAGGTCTTACACCCATAACTTACACGAAGCATTCGAGTGACTCTCACTTGCACACAATGGCTTGAATGTTGCAATGAGCTCAAAAAACGGAACTAAAATGAATTCAAAAATCACCATTATAAAAGAAGCTACAAAAACTGTCTTTCATGGACTCATTTCTGTAGGAGTATGGTCAAACCATGCATCTTCGTTGCGATAAAAATGAATCCATTGTTGAAGGCGCAGAAGAGTATTCTGAAGTTCAATTTCTTCCTTGAAGAAGGTGAAACCCTTTTGTTGTTTCCACGACCAGTAGTTGGCATCATCGGTTCATCACTCCAAATTAAATTAGAACAAATTCAAAAGCGAAATCAAATCTAGAGTTTGGAGTTACCTCAAGCAGTTTCAGTGAATTTTTGTGTTGATATTTTCTTGTTATTTAGAAAATCTTGATCCTGACGGTTAAACTGTTTCGAGAGTTCAAAGTCAAGTCACCCCCCAGAAACAGTTACGAATCTGGTACGGAAAGCTACTGCTTCCACAAGGTTTTTCAAACAAATAAATGTACGAGAAGCTCACGAGATTCGAACTCAGGACTTAAATTCACCGCACCAGAACGCTATCGATCGCGCTACCGACCACCCTAAAAGGTGATCGAAGCACAATGAAAGCAATCTTGGCACAGTGAAAGCAGGCACGCACTTGGCCCGACAGATATATTTTTTTATTTTACTTAAGTATCGAGAGTTCAAAGTCAAGTCACCCCCCAGAAACAGTTACGAATCTGGTACGGAAAGCTACTGCTTCCACAAGGTTTTTCAAACAAATAAATGTACGAGGAGCTCACGAGATTCGAACTCAGGACTTAAATTCACCGCACCAGAACACTATCGATCGCGCTACCGACCACCCTAAAAGGTGATCGAAGCACAATGAAAGCAATCTTGGCACAGTGAAAGCAGGCACGCACTTGGCCCGACAGATATATTTTTTTATTTTACCTAAGTATCGAGAGTTCAAAGTCAAGTCACCCCCCAGAAACAGTTACGAATCTGGTACGGAAAGCTACTGCTTCCACAAGGTTTTTCAAACAAATAAATGTACGAGGAGCTCACGAGATTCGAACTCAGTGCTTAGGCTTTCTGGGGGGTGACTTGACTTTGAACTCTCGATACTTAAGTAAAATAAAAAAATATATCTGTCGGGCCAAGTGCGTGCCTGCTTTCACTGTGCCAAGATTGCTTTCATTGTGCTTCGATCACCTTTTAGGGTGGTCGGTAGCGCGATCGATAGCGTTCTGGTGCGGTGAATTTAAGTCCTGAGTTCGAATCTCGTGAGCTCCTCGTACATTTATTTGTTTGAAAAACCTTGTGGAAGCAGTAGCTTTCCGCACCAGATTCGTAACTGTTTCTGGGGGGGTGACTTGACTTTGAACTCTCGATACTTAAGTAAAATAAAAAAATATATCTGTCGGGCCAAGTGCGTGCCTGCTTTCACTGTGCCAAGATTGCTTTCATTGTGCTTCGATCACCTTTTAGGGTGGTCGGTAGCGCGATCGATAGCGTTCTGGTGCGGTGAATTTAAGTCCTGAGTTCGAATCTCGTGAGCTCCTCGTACATTTAAACTGTTCCTTCCAATCTTGTTGTTACTTAAATATTTTTTGCGTTTATACATCGCAATGACAGGAAGCTGGCTTTTTCCAAATCCACGGGAACTTCACCAATGTAACCTTTGTGGACAACGGCCTCTACACACCTCCACGAGACGAGCCGAAGTGCGGCTTCGAAAATGAATATTGCAGTGAGTCATTTTTGTTCTTTGAAGGGAGCTCAGTTTCTCACCTCTTTTCCAGTAAATCAGTGCTTAGGCAGGAGATTTTTAGCTTGATTTTGACAGCAGTCCAGCCGACTTTGTACGTTCCCACTTAACTTCTTCAGACTTTTTGTTAATGAGATATAACAGTTACTAGCAATATTCTTTGTTTTTTAGCAGGTGAAAAATGTTTCGTTTGTTGGTTTCCATTGAAAATTAGTTGTAGTAGTTAGTCGAACAAAAAGTTCAGCGTAAGTTGTTTTTATTAAAATTTGCAGTCTAGTCGTTGCCTTGATATACCTTGATCCTTGATTTTGGATCGCTTACTCAAAATGAAATTAGATTTAAGAATTCCTTTATTGTTCAAATAAGCATAACTTTTTTCATGTTTTTTAAATCTCGTTACTGAAGTGTTGAACAAATAATTTAAATTCACACAAACATCAGCACTCACTCAACAGAAGTGAAGTTTTACACGTCATGACTCGTGTGCGTTTCATCGTGAATGTGTGATTTTTTGAGGGAGAATTATGTAAAATTTTGCTTCGTGTCTCACCCGATCATGTTGAAACCAGAACTTCTCAAGAAAATTTTTTAGCCTAATTTTAAACAGCGCTTTCACGTAAATTTTTCAAAACAATTTTACCATCCCTATATATATATAGTTTTCCGAAATGGGTATTGAAAGTCTGAGATACTGTGGAAGGAGGTGAGGACAAATATTATAACCTCACGGAATTGTCCATCAATCATGCTTTCTACAAATAAAAACGAGTCATTTTTACAACACTTTCATCCAAGTACATTATGACTACGTACACATGCTTGGAAAGCCTAAAAAAAACTCCGGAACAAATTAAATATTCTATACGACTTCATCTCTGTATTTAAGGATGAAAAACCTATCCGTATCAAACAACAGAACGAGAAACAACTGTGCCTGTTTCTAACGTTCATAGCTTACCCGTCCACTTCTGTTTTAATAATTTTTTTCTACAGTTCTTGTTTAACGCATTGCAGGTTTCCGTTGAGACTTTTCAAACTTTCCATCTCAGGTATATATTTTAGAGCTCTCGATTAAATTTGAAGTATTGCGGTGCTTTCGATTGAATTTTGATTTTTTTGAGGTCTCGATTAAATTCCAAGTGTTTTGGAGTCCTGGATTGAAAAGAAAAAGAAAAAAAAGAAAAACAGTATATTTCCAATATAGATGGTACAGAAGTACCATCATTGGTTTTTAAAATATCTTAAAATTAATAAACTTAGATGATACACACACACACGAGTATTGTAAAACTCGTGTCACTAGTCGAAAAGAAATGATTGAGGGCAATGTACTCCTAATCTTGCTTAATCTACATTTGATAATACATGTAATGATAATTAAAAGAGATAACACAATTTCATGGACGATGCATTTTCATTGTGAGGTGAAAACACTTATGACAGTTTACATGTACATGACATAAAACTTCGCAATTCTTGACGCCAGGAAATAATACATGAATCGCTTGTTTCGGCCAATGTTCAAAAGTGTCATTTTAAGGAAGCATGAAAAAAATATATATATAAATATACACCCGTATATATATACATATATATATTCATACATATATATACATGTATATATACACATACACATATACATATATACACGTAAACATAAGCATGAGGACCAAGAAGAATATAAGTTTTGTATTTCTAATCCAACAATTTTAACATAGCGGTCATTAGTTAATAAGCATTTTATTTAAACAAAAAATGGATGATCGCACAACAAATGTATAGTTTTTACGTGAATGCTTTCCAATAATAAAGAGATGACGAGTTAGGTAATGTTACAAGTTGAGAGTGAACAGAAAAAAGACCATTATCTCTAGTAAAATGCTAGTTGTCAGTCTAGTTCACACATATGTGCACATATACATGTAAATATATACACATACACATGCACGCACATACCCACAAACCCAACTGGGAACCCATTCTTAACCAAGTAGTTCTTTAAGAATGTTAAGAATGGGTAATGGGTCGTCTACTAGGCGAACAGGGAACCCATTCTTAACAAAGTAGTTCTTTAAGAATGTTAAGAATGGGTTCCCTGTTCGCCTAGTAGACGACTCAACTAGAAAATTTCTCTACTCTGTTCGCACAAATGTTCCATCGGTTGCCTCTGTTGATAGAAAACAATGTTACGTTTCACTATTGTACTTTGGTGCTCAGTCGGAAAAACTAAAATCTGAACTATCCCTCCTTTTATCGAAGTTTTTCACGCAGTGTGATTTTAAATTTATTCTTGTCAATTCCTTGTAGGTTAGATCTTTTTTCAAATTTAAGGATGAACTTCCTAAAGGCATGCGTAGCTCGGTTGTATACAAGCATAGTTGTGCACGATGTGGTGCATCTTAATACGTTGGATCTACATCCCGTAGCCTGCGTATTCGTGTGGCTGAGCATGCTGGACGAAGTCACCGTACTAATAACCTTTTACCAGCACCTTCTCACTCTGCAATACGCACACATGCAGAAAAATGCGACCTGCCTGTTAGACTATCTGATTTTGAAGTATTAGGCCGAGGAAGTAACCCAATAGAACTTAGAAAATTAGAATCTCTTTTCATTTATAGACTAAAGCCAAAGCTCAATGATATGCAGTCTGCCTATCCCCTACAAATAGTTTGTTTGCAAATGCTTCTAATTTCATGTTTGTTTTTACCATTGTGATTTTCTGAATGATGTCTGATTTGTAATCTCAACTTTTACAGTGTTGAGAATGACCACTGCTAGTTGGTCGAAACGTTCACTTTTATCGATTTTATCAACCAATTAGTACAAAATTAGTACAAAATGAGTCTAAGCGTTGTGTCATTAGTCTTCCTATTTTTAATTAAGATCTCCAAGAATTGGAACTTTGACTTCTTTAACTTTTATCATTTCCAACTGCAAGAGTAAGATCTGAAGTTTTTTTAATAGCATCTTTGGATCCAAAAATAATGCATTGTGTTTTATTAGCATTTAATTTAAGACCATTTCGGTCGTACCATGATTTCAGGCTAGTCAGTAAAGTTTCGGCTTTAATAATTTGCGTCTGTGGTATTTCTGATACAGAACTTGTTATTGCAATTTGAACATCATCTGCATACATTGAGATCCGTGTGTTAGAAGGCATTGGAGGGAAATTATTAACGAAAATAGAAAACAGTAGCGGACCAAGAATGGATCCTTGGGGAACACCAAAATTGTTTTGAATGAATGGGGACAATTTGTTTTCTATGCGGACTGCATGAGATCGATTTGACAAGTAACTTTCAAACCATTGCGTGTCTATTTCCAAGTTCAGTATTTTACGTAGACGCTATCGAACGCCTTAGAGAGATCGAGTAGCAGCAAGAGTGTTACATTCTTTTGATCAATGTCACTGTATATTTTTTCAGAGATATTGAGCAGAGCGTCTTGAGTGCTAGTATTTATTCTATAGGCATATTGATTTTGGTGGAGTAGATTTGACTCGTCCAGGTGAAATGACAATTGATTTGTCACCACTTTCTCCAATAGTTTGGACATGACAGGCAAAAGACTGATGGGCCTGTAGTTTGACGCTGTATTTAGGTCACCACTTTTATGCTACGGTCTAATAATGGAGTGTTTCCATTGGTTTGGAAACATGTTGGTTACTATTGATGTATTATTTATCAGACGAATCCATGGTGCTGTAACAGGGAAACTGTCTTTGATATATTGAAGACTGATACTACCATGTTCAATTGCCTTTGTGTTTTTTAGTGAGTATAAGATATTTTGTAACTCCGGTAAATCGACAGGGCGTGGTCTCCACTTGACATCAGTCCTCGAGGGTGCAGTGGGGCATGAATTTTCAATTGTCGTTTCGTCTGGATTGGTACACACCTCACTGAAAACTTGAGCCCTACTTTTGAAAAGAATGTGTTGAAATCTGTGGCTGTTGCCAAGGGATTTTCAAAATTACTTATGCGATCTAAATTTTTATATGGGGCTATCTCACTAATGATTTCCCAAGTTCGTTTTGAGTTATTTTTAGCCGTTATCAGTGCCTGGTGGAAGTGAGTTTGGTTCGCTTCAGTGATTTTCTTTCGAAGAATTTTCTCATGTTCTTTATATCTCTTGTATAAAGTACTGTTTGATCTATTTTTTTTTTTTTTGTACTCTCGCAAGTTAGCTTTCTTTATTCTGCTCATCTCTTTCACTTCGTCAGTAATCCAAACAGTCCGTTTTGGCTTGGTTTTTTTGGTGACGTAAGGTGCACATTATTTCAATTATTTTGAAGCTCAGAATTGAATTTGAAGTATGTTTCAAATTTCAAATGTTTTTTTAATTCTGGATTAACTTTCAAGTATTTTAAAGCTCCGGATTCAAGTACGAGTATTTTAGAGCTCTGAATTGAACTTCGAGTGTTTTGGAGTTCTGAACTTAATTTGATGTATTTTGGAGCTCTGAATCGAATTTATAGTATGTTGAAGGTATGGATTGAACTTCAAATATTTTTAATTCTGGATTAACTTTCAATTATTTTAAAGATCCGGATTCAATTACAAGTATTTTAGAGCTCTGAATTGAATGTCAAGTGTTTTGGAGTTCTGAACTGAATTTCAACCTTTTTTGCGACTTTTGATTATGTTCGAATATTCAAATTAAGGCACAACTTTTAATTGGGGTAAAATCCAGGGACTGACTCGATCATTCAAATGACATTGTTGATATTGTTTACGTTTAGCTGTTTCTCGAAACTTTCAAATTTTAGGAAACTTTAGATTTTTAAAAATGAAATTTTTAGAATTTTTTCCATTGTGGTAAAGACAACCTAACGGTGTGAGACTCTAATGTGGAACGCACATAGTGTATGAAGCTCATGCTAACAACGACTGGTAATGATAGCCTATTTACTAAACTTTCCATTGCGAAGGCGTAAAAAAAGTAATTCAACACTTTTTTACTAAAAATTCATTTTTGTGTCTTTATTATTTTAAACCGTATCTTTACAGATGTGCTTTGTTTAATATCTATTAAAAATGGAGTATTTTTTGCCTTCAATGCATCCTCTACATCGTCAAGATGCATTCTATAAAATTATTGTGCAGATTTTTTATCTGTGTTCCAATTTCTTTAAAGCGTACTGCATACGAAAATTCATAGCGTGTTAAACATTCGTTTCCCCTTTACGTACTGCACACATGCGTGATGTTTCCTACTGAACAGAAAACTATTTATGTTTGGAATCACTTCGTATACGACAAACGAGGGAAAACTTAACAATACCTGTGCCATTGTTCTTAAATATTGCTCTATTTCATTCCGCAGAGTCTGTGTCTGCCTTCGAAATAGCCATCATTGTTCTGGGATGCATCTTAGGGATCCTGGCTGTGGGTCTCGCTGCGGTGCTTGGGTGAGTCGAGACAGTCCTTATTTAGACTTACATAACCTGGGTTATGTATGACATAACCTTTTTGGTTATGTAACCTACCCTTGTTTAGGCATACCCTTTTTGATTCATTCATTCCTCACAAAAGACTAAGTCATAAATTGCAGTCTCTCTATTCTGATGTTTAGATTAAAGTTTTATTTACCTTCTATAGGATCTGAATTACATTGAAGTGGATGGAAAATGCTACCCATTTGTACTTGTCGCTGTGTGTAAGTTTTTTCAGACATGTCTATGAATATGTAGTGATTACCTTATTCTGAATAATAACACTGATAAACGAACAGAATGACAGTCGCGTAGCACTTGCCTAATTTGTTGTCAACATTCGAGCGGAAATGGAACACCTTGTCCTGTCCTTCTCGAAACACCTACAGTTGAATTCCTCCGAAAAGAAAATTGCAGCCTACGACCAATTGCTGAGGGAAAGGTTACTTTAGTTTCCGAACTACTTACTAATTAACTTGTACTTCCAGCGTTTTATGCAGAGACAACATAATCACATTAAGGGGATCATCCCAGTTTGAGACCTTTTTTTCGTCCGATTCGTTTGAAAATTGGCCAGTATATGTCTTTTGTGAAAGTAAACCGTTTTTACTCGTGTCATTTTTTCGATTTAGGCCTTATTTTTTTTGACGAAAAATGTGTTTTTTGGTATATTTTTATTGATATTTCAGATTGGAATTCCTCCTTTAGTTTTGATGCTAGAACAAAAACAAAGACAGTTTTAGAACCCTTAGAACATTTCTAACAAACTCAAGTTGGCTTTTTTCAAATTCAAATTTTTTCTATTTTTTCAAAAAATTTTGAAATTTCAAAAATCAGCAGCAATTTTTTTGGGTTTAGAGCTATATATTTTTTCAAAAAATTCGAATTTGAAAAAAAGCGAACTTGAGTTTATTAGAAATGTTTCAAGGATTCTAAAACTGTCTTTTGATTTGTTCTAGCATCAAAACTCGAGGACAAGTCCCGTTTTGAATGGTAAAAAAAGGAAAATTTTTCACTAAAGCCCAAAATCGAATTATGTATATTGAATTTGAATATAACGAAAATTTTTTGTACATGAATGCAGTTTACATGATCTATTTCGATGTACGAACAATGAGCATCATTTTCCTTGTGAATTTCAAGTAAAGTTCTAAGAAATATCGTACTTATGAGTAAATAAAAATAATACATTTTATTTCAGTAATCACCATGATCAGACTTTATCAATTTTTTCCGCCCGATTTGTTTAAAAATTGGCCAGTAAATGTATTTCGTGAAAGGAAACCTTTTTTATTCGTGCCACTTTTTTGATTTATGCCTTAGTTTTTTTTTTACGAAAAAAGAGTATTTCGGTATATTTTTTTGGATATTTCAAAACGAGACTCGTCATCGAGTTTTGATGCTAGAACAAAACCAAAACCAGTTTTAGAATCCTTGAAACATTTCTAAATAACTCCAGTTCGCTTTTTTCCAAATTCGAATTCTTTGAAGAAACATATAGTTCTAAACCCCAAAAAATTGTTGCTGATTTTTGAAGTTTCAAAAATTTTTGAAAAAATTCGAATTTGAAAAAAGCCGAACTAGAGTTTGTTAGAAATGTTCCAAATCTAAAACTGTTTTTGGATTTGTTCTAGCATCAAAACTCAAGGACGAGTCCCGTTTTGAATGTAAAAAAGTCAACTTTTCACTAGAGCCCAAAAACAAACTATGTCTATTGAATTTCGTCATTTTTGGGCCCCATTTTCACCCCCCTGGGGGGGGGGGGTTCTAGTCTCCGTAGGGCCATAAAATTTCATGGCACAATAACCCATCCCCTAAGGATCCTTTTTCAACAAAAAAAAACTTTTCAGTGGGGGGAGCCGGTGGGGCCCAATTGGGCTCGGGATAATCACGTTAATAAAATGTCGTTGTTTTGAATCATTATTGAAAATACTATACCTATATTTCAACTAGAATATCTTTCAATTATTTCAAATATTAGTTAAGTGTGGCACAGCGTTTGCAAAGCTTAGGATTTTTAGCAAAGGCTATATTTGAGGAATTGACTTCGTTCTCGCAGGCTGAACCGCCATTCTCAGATGCAGAAAGAGCGCGTGTGGCTGATTCCAACGAGCGACATGGACCCTTTCGTTGTCAAGCTGGCGGTGAGTGGGGGGGGGAGTTCCGTCCCCAGTCCAGCATTAATGAATTAATGAATTTATGAATAAGTGAATTAAAGGTATAATAAATTAATGATTTCATGAATTTATGAATTTATGAAATAATGAATTAGAGGAATAATGAATTCATGAATTTATGAATTAATGCATTGATGAATCAATAAATTAATGAATTAATGGATTAACGAATTAATGAATTATTAAATTAATGAATAAATGGATTGATGAAATAAAGACTAAATAAAGTAATGAATTAATGAATTAATGATTTAATGAATCAATGAATTAATATATTAACGAATTAATGAATTGATGAGTTATTGAATTGATGAATTTATGAATTGGTGGATTGATGAATTAATGAATTATTGAACTAATGAAATTATGAATTGATTAGGTGATGAATTGATGAATTATTAGATTTACGAATTATTGAATTGATGAGTTATTGAATTGATGAATTGATGAATGTATGAATTAATGAAATGATGAAATAATTAAGTAAGGAATAAATGAATTAATGAATTAATTAAACAATGAATTAATGGATTGATGAATTCATAAATCAAAGAAATAATGAGTTAATAATCTAATGAAATAATCAATTAATAAATTAATGAAATAATGAATTAATGAAACAATTAATTGATGAATTAATGAATTAATGAATCAATGAATTAATGAATTAATGAATCAATGAATTAATGGATTTACGAATTAATGAATTGATGAGTTATTGAATTGATGAATTGATAAATTTATGAATTAATGGAATGATGAATTAATGAATTAGTGCGCAGTGCCTCCAACAGGAGCAACCTGTATAAGACGCTGTGAAATTTTTTAGATCGTTACTGAAAATATTCATATTTTAAAATTTGTACATAGGTTAATAAATATATTGGTATATCTGCACAGCTTAATGTAGCATTAAGATGAAAAATGCAAATCCAACATGCAGCAGCACATTACCATTCAAAAACGCAGCCACATAATCAAGACTCCGTGGAATGCAAAACATCGAATACGTCCAAACGGAAATTTGAACCATGTCACACTTGGTAAATAGAACATACGAGTATGCTAGAACTCACTACACCACTCGTAATTTGAGGACTAAGTGATTTTATGCAGTGTAGATAAATTGTGAGAATGGAACGTGGACAGTGTATTATCCACGACCTGATTTGCACTTAACCAAGTCTCCCAAGTCTTACACATGGTTAAATTGGTAAAGCTTAACTTTTGCATGGAGTGACTTATGAGCTTTTTCGAAATTCATAGGCTTCATTAGTCTGTGTGTACTGAAAGTATTTAGCGAAATGTAAAGTTCTGGTTTAAGCTTGTGATTAAAAGTGTGTCAAACATTCAGAAAGAGCGAAGCAACGACGGCAGAGAATCATCAATCATTGGCTGGAAGAGAACGGTTTCTAACTACAAGGTGAGACTTGTGTGAGCCTGTTCATGTTTCTAAATTATTTGAGATAACGTGAAATATTCATGCCACCTAAAATTCATTCGAGAAAGCATATTTTCCTTTAAACTATGGTGACTCTACACTTTTTAAACCTGAACTCCCTTTCGTTATCAATTGATCCATCAAATCCCTGGTCAGTTGGACTCCCTGCTTTTAGTCGTTATATATTCAAATAACGCCAACAAAAAATTACTAACATGACACGAAAAGCCAAGAAAAATTGGCTACACTGTCCGCTTGAGTAAATGGAGGACGGTACAGGGGCCCAAATTAAGTAACTCATCTACGCCGTTCACTCCGTTTAAATAAAATTTGGAGTCAATTTATTTTCCATTTATTATTTTCATTTCAATTTCTTTATTTCAATTTTCTTAGTTCTGCTGAACACGCTGCCTAGAGCTTGATTCTAATTATCTAATGAGAAACTTCGGTCACAACGTAAATTAGTTTTGATAATGAAATAAAGTTGATGAGACAAATCTCGCAGCACTGCACCTCTATAGAATGACATTATCGATGTATTCATACTGTTATTTTCTCACAGGGCGAGAAAGTTTACGTAAAATATTCGACAAAAAAAATCACGTTAACAGACACCTTGAAACAGGATTTCCAAAACGTAAGTTCGAGAACATAATCGGTTTGTTATGATCGGTAATTCAAAGATAGTTATTTGATGATATTCTTTATTTTTAATGACATTTTTTATTTTTGCATTTATTAGTTCGATTGTTTGCGTGTGTTAATTTATTTATTATTTATTTAATAATTTATTTCGATTTATTCATTCAGTTTGTTTCACCGATATCAACCAGGTATATTAATGATGGCAGTTTCTAAATACATATACTTCAAAGTATCCTCAACTGATGTTAAAATTACCCTCTTACCCTTTGAGTCTCTAAAGTTTGCTTATGAAATATCAAGAATGATCTCACCTGCCTGAAAAACGTATTTTAGGATTTTAAAGAGCTAATGAATTAATTCATGTTCCATGTTCTTTCTCTCGTAGATCAAAATACTGAAGCACAGCAACATCGTTCGTTTCCTGGGGGCGTGTGTCGACAGCAGCAAGATTATGTTGGTCACCGAGTTCTGCTCGCGTGGCTCCCTCAAAAAATTGCTCGAGCACAATTTTCACGTAAAGAATGAAGATTGCATTAAGTATCCCCTTGCCATGGATCTTATATCGGTGAGTTTCAACAGATATCGAGTGCCGTTAAGAGAGGCGGCTCTCAAAACACTCCCTTATTCTCAGTGACGCGAAGATTGAACATCTAACTTGGGATAAAATGACTGAAAAGACCGCAGTCCTCCTTTAAGGTTTATTTACAACAGTATGTGCACTTCCTCGCATAATTGTATAAAAGCAGAGAGTTAAGATAAAGGAGACTAGCGAGAAACTCTACCATGTATATTTAGTTAGTATTTGGGTCACTTACCAATCGGTTGGGGAACTGAAAAAGTAAATCTACAGCAGGATTGCAACCATAGAGGAAGCGAATAAAATACTGAAGAAAAATCTATTTCAGCTAAAATTTGGCCAAAAAGGGATGATAAAAACATGTTTATGCAATTGTTGGATTAAAAAGTGAAGTAACAGTTGAGCCCCAGAAAGAAATAACGGTTACAATTTAATATTTAATTTTTTTAAATATTTCCGCTAGAAATGGAGGTAGCATAAGTAGATATTATTTTCTGATTATTCCCATTTCCTGCGAACTTCTGCATCCGACAAATTTGAGTTTGCAATGTCAAGATTAGATAAGATAGCTGATAGCTGAGAATTCCCTCGCTATTCAGATACAAATGACTGGTTGCAGAGAATTCATTTACCATCAAAATGGTAAGAAATCTCTTACTGATTTGTATAATTCACCGTTGCAAATAATAATATAAATGATTATTATGAATATTTGATTGTTAATAATAATAAAGAGGAGGTATAACATTCTTTTTGCTCAAAAAGTATATCAAATTCTAAGCGTACGCGAAAAAATTCAAATTCTGAATGAACCGATGAAAAATATATTATTTCATATAGATTTTTCGACATGACGCTTGACCAAAAGTTAAGAAGATATTTAAAGGATGACCTAAATAGATTCATTCCCCTTGAGAGAATTTTTTCTTCACTGTTGTTAAGGCAATAGATGCGATACTTCGTGTTCTCGATCACAGACTGTGGCTTAACGTCTGCCCAAAATCGCATCATGCAGTGCAGTAACCTCACAGATCCCAATAAAACAAATTTAAACGGACAATATCAAGACATGTAGTCTTCAATATCAAACAAATTGCTCCATAATGATAATGAAAATTTTTTAAAGTGTGAAAGATGCGACTAATTTAATCCTATAAAGCAAATTGAGTTCCACTCAATGGGTTACTAATGCTAAAATTTCAGCGCAAAAATTTTTATAAGCATACACATATATAAGGACCTGTGAGCCTTGCGAATTTATTATGGTTTCAAACAACATTGCCTTCAATTTTTTAGACAAACTGTTAGAAACTTAGCATCAGACATTCGTGTGTAGTAAAGCTAAACCTATTATGGAGATAATGTCAAACTTATTCTGAAAAGATTCAAGAAATGTCCATTTCATTGACTGTAATCTTATCTTCGGAAAGGGTTTGTCCTTCCTACACAAGAGCGTCATCAAGGTTCACGGCAGCCTCAAGTCAAGTAACTGTCTCATCGACTCCCGCCTCGTGCTCAAGCTGAGCGGCTTCGGGCCGCTTCGGGCCGCAGCTTTGTTCTGCGACCAGAAATCCTCCAAAGCCGGAGACTCGCCAAGTCAGAATTAAATTTAATTTCTGGTTCTAGTCAGGATTAAATCTAATTTTCCGTGAAAATGTGCAGTTTTTTCAAGATAAGCGTCATTGCACTATGTTCAGTGTGTTGTGATGTACTACATGCGTTAGTACACCTCTTGAGCTACGAGTACTGTCAACCATGACGTATTCGCTGGCAAATTTATATCCCGAGTCTATAGTCTATAGTCAATAGTCTATAAGTTTGTGTGTCTGGTCAACGTTTCATTCTTGTAAGTCGAGTCAATTGCAATGGCCTTTAACCTAATATTTGTGTGTCTATAAGCGGTTTGTGACATTTCTTTTAGTAAGACACTAAGCCCAACCATAATGGGTGATAAACACAATTTTTTCCTACTTTTTCCTCCAGAAAAACTGGGGGTTTCTCAAGAAACGCCGCTGCTCCTCGATAGTGATACGGAAAAGGACCCGGTCGAGACTCAAGAAAACGACATTTACTCTGTAGGTGAAATCTTGAACGAAATTTTCGTAGAAAGCCATAAGGCGCCCTCCGCTGGGACTACTAAGTGGCCAATTTCAGGTAAATGTCGCTTTGGGCTGATTTATAAAGGTAATCTACAATTTTTTTCAACATTTGTCCCGTACTTATTGGCAGTGATATTTTTTGGGTTAGTTTTTCCGTAAAAGAAGAACGAAGATAATTTATTCTATTTATTATTTTAAAAGGATCGTACGACTCGTGTACTAAGTAGGGTTTTGTCTAGAGTTCTGTGAAAGCAGCTAATTCCCTTAACAACACTGCTGATTCATATCATAGGCAAACTTGACGACATACTGAGTAATAATAGAGAATACCGCGCAAACATTTGAATTTAAATGGCATCATTAACATATTTCTCATTGCGTAGAACATATTCATTTTAGGTATAAAATTTACTATGCGATCAAATTAGCCTTCCTCCAGGAACTCCGCATAATCTTTTGGAGCTTCAACAGTTCTTTCGATTTTTTTATGCGAACTAATGAGCGTCCTGTCCCTTCGTGAATTCGTATTACTCAATATCTTCGGGGAAGAAATTATTGTAGTTCATCTACATATTTGCGGACCAGCCTAGTGATGTTTTCTAGATTATCACATAAATACAGGCATCATTGTACCCTAAACTCCAAGTAGTATTATAAATAGTACAGCAAACTCTGAGATCCGCAGTAACGCACTTGGAATGTAACAAAATTAAAATATGTGCAGGTAATTTACAGAAAAAAGGTGAGACATGGAGGAAGGGGTGAACTAAGTACAGTATCGTACAAGGAGTATAGAAGAGTTAAAATTGGAAAATACGAGTACCTATTTTTTATTTCAGATTGAGCTAATGGAGCGATGACTCAAATTGTTTTGAAAAAGTTATTTTGGAGAGGATCACTGAACCTAAAACGAACGAAAATTGCAGATGTTAATGCGATCAATTTTTGAATAATCTATTCCTAAAAAAATATATTTTAAATTTTACTTAGATATTCATGCCAACTTTTCACTATCAAATTGGTTTCCCTGCAATGGCTCTTCATGAATGCACCAGTTGATAAATTCATCAACTTTGACGTGATGTCTCTTGCTGTCCCTGTCAGAAAATTTCGTCCAAATCGACAACAACATGTCATTCTTAAAAAATCGAGAAATACTGAATATTTTATTTATAAGTAATCTATTCCCTTTTTAAGGTAAAATCGACCAGATGGAGAGCTCAGGAGGTGAACCATATCAGTCAATGTCGAATTTCGCCATCGAAGACGACGCAGAAAAGACAAAGAAACTCACCGAGCTCATCGAAATGTGCCGGGACAGGAACCCTTCAATTCGGCCACCTATCGAACACATCAGAAGAAAATTGAAAGAAATTTTCAAGTAAGATTAATTGTGATAAACTTGAATAAGAATACCAGTGAGAAAGGACGATCGAATAGTAATGGTACTAGATTTGACCGTGAATATTAAAACCCAAAACGACGACTTTTTCATGAGTAAGTAAGAATTCAAACGTTTGTTTCTAAGCTATCGAATCTCGAAAAGTCTATCTAAGTATGGTGAGAGTATTTCCCAAGGAAGCAGAGTTGATTTATTCGGTGATTTATTCCACCAGTAGGCGTGTTCTAGCATACTCTCCCTAGGCTTCTAGCATCCTGACCCCTTCGTAACACTTCACACCCTTTAAAGCTGCCCATAATTTTAGCTTCCATAATTTTGCATTGCTCTGCATGATAAAGGTAAAATTTTATATGAGTACGTAAATTAGATGATTTTACGCGTACTAGATTCAATATCTGCTCTATGGCGCACAACTTACTGTCTTATTTCCATTTTTACGTACGCAGAGAAAACAAGAAAAATTCACATTGCATCACTTTGCTTTTCATTAACGCAGAAACAAAGGAAAATCGCTTTCTCTCGTACACGACCTGCTAAGCCGACTGGAACACTACGCCGGCACTCTGGAGGCCACGGCGGAAAAGCGGACGATTAGTTACTTGCAGGAGAAGGAGAAATGGAAGAGCCTCCTCCATGATATTCTTCCGGAGTAAGTCATAGGATTTACCTAAGCAATGCATAGATTCTTTTCAGTTCGAGGGTTGTGTCATTGATATTCATTTGAATAGAATAACGCTATTCAAAACGAAGTTGAGATGTTCTGTGAAATACAAAGTATGTAAATAAAATACTGTAAAATTATCTTGAAAGGAAATACATAACGAATTTTTTAATTAGATCTGTGGCAGCTGAGATGATAGAGCAGCGAGGAAACGACGACAAGATCAACAAGCCCGAAATCGCCAAAACCTACGAACACGCCACGGTCTTCTTCAGCGACATCGTAGACTTCGCAGCGATAACCGCGCAGATAGAGCCAATGGAGGTTGGTTGCGCCAATAAGAAAACACACGACAGTGCATCCTGCATTTCAGTCGTATGCGATTGCTCAAAGAGTCCAACTTAACTTACGGCTTACTGGAATGGAAATCTAAAGAAACATTTTTCTCCTCTGAATGATTGCCAACTCCATAAGATTGAGTTTGACACTACTAGACAAAAGATTGATTATATTTTTATGATTAAGATTTGTTGTGGAGCTCTTTTTCCAGATGTTATTATTTATTTTCTTTTCGTCCTTTTAGCTCTCTTTTGGTAGTCGTGATTGAAGATCACAATTATTTTATTTTTAGTTAGCAAAGATAAACTGGGACTTTTCAATGTCCACAAATTTAATTGATGAGTAAGTGGTAAATCAATATATATTGGTAGCGTGAAACACCACTCAAATGATAATTCATCTTTCTAATTAACAGGTAATCATACGAAATGACACATCGATATTTTATTACCTAATCTCATTACAAGAAATTTACGTTCTAAAAGAAAAGTAGACCTAACGCACTAAGTTACATTTCAATTAACACTTTAGATATATGCTGAAGGCAAAACGTTTATAAGTGAACGCTCAAGGTGTGGCAACGATAACCCTACGCACAGGAGAGAAGTAATGAGGACGCTTCCAAAGGGATATATGCTTATTATGATGGAACTTATCTTGATTTGGATCCAGGATGATAGCTATATTGTGTGTACGCCCCGTGACATTTATTAATTACTTTAATTTAGCAGGTATGTAATTACATGGTATGCACATTTCAGAGGAGAAACAATGCCCAGGCCCGAAGGGCAGGCGTTCAAGACGCAATTCCCTGCTCTCTATCTTAAGACGGCCACGGGCGTACTCACTATTCTCATGCGCTCACGGCGCTCCCATACCGGTCGTTCGCTCTCACGCCCGACTCAGAACGATAGCCTACATTGCAATCTCAATATAGATTATTCCTCAAACAAGCGGTTATGTATGACTCTAGCGTATTGAATTATATAAGCAATGGGAAACATTAATTTTCGCTAATCGTACAAATGATCTAATTAACATGAGCTATTGAATAATGACAGAAATAATAGTGATGAATCTCTCTTGTGTTGGTATCCGGCAGCTCCTTCGGTCAGTTGACGTCCTTGCTTCCCTGCGATCTTGAAGTCGACGTATAGTAGAGATAGAAAGGAGGGAAGAATAACTACTTAGTATGACTTGCGAAATCTGATAACCGTCCTTGCGGCACACGACGTCTCTCTCTGGCTGATTTGAATCATTTCGAACATATTGAGGCGTCCCTCGTTCCGAAAGATCGTTACGCTGTGGTAAGATCACAACAGATTGAACATTTATTTATAACGAGATTAATAATATTTTATTACATTAGTTTTGCCAAATCAATGTAATATTTGATCTAATAAATACTTAAACGAAAGATTACTCAGTTTAAAAACTATTTCTCGACTTGTTGAATAGCTTAGATGACCTTTCCAAAGACAAAAAACTGTTCTAACTTTTTACTGAAATCTAACCTAATAATACCCGTCGTGTGTTTATTTATATATTCATTGATATATTTGTTTGGTGTCCGCTTCTTAAGAAACATAGGATGTATATTTTTTGTTTGGTATAATGGATACTGATTACATTTGATTAAAAGATGTTAGCTTCACGATGACGTTGTCCGTGGAATTTCCACGGTTCTTGCTACTACCTAATAATACCCTTGGTTTATTTACTTGGAGTCTGCTTCTTCCCTTTCTCTGTCACTCTCAGAAGGATAGTTATAATGACCGTATCTGTGATCCGAGTTTTACCAGTGCACAAGTACAAGATTTTTTTATCATGGGTACTGCTAGGATGGATATATTTGTTTGTCATCCACATCTGGAAAATTTGTTCAAGAAAGGTATTGAATCCCGTCATTTTTTACGGGTCCTTCACACTAATAGTATCTTTATAATATTCTGCTTGTTTCTTCCTTAGTTCGTTAGTTAGTTAGTCCGTCCGTTACGCTTGGGTCCGAGCTTGCAGTATCGTGGATACCGAATTCCTCAGTGTAACATTAAAAATCGCCTTTGCATACATTGATATGTTTGACATTTTATCAGTATAGGTTCTGTTAGGATAAGTTAGGGTAGGATAGGTTGGGAGAGGTTAGGTTACATATGTTGACGGAAATTTTCGTGGGTCCACCAAGCTTAACCGTGGAATTTTCATGGGTCCTGCTAGTAGTATAATATTACCAAACCACCGCCAAGTTTACTGGGTTTGTACGACAGATCGGTGCTCGAGTGGTGAGTGTTATTTGTTCTACAAATTAATGGTATCGGAGCTGCATTGAAAATATTTCTGGACGATGTTGTAGGTAATTCACAGAGGCTTTGCAATATTTGTGATTTTTCAAAAATTTTCCCTTTTCTAGGTGGTGAATTTGCTGAACAAGTTGTACTCGAAATTCGACGAAGCTATCAACGACATGGATGTATACAAGGTAATGGAACGGTCTATGCTCACCGTGGTCACCATGGCCTAGTGGTTGAGAACGCGCCCAACGCGAGAAGGTCTCGGCAGTTCGAATACTGGCATCGCTCGATAATTTCTCCTGTTTGATAAAGGGAGACCTTAAGGACAATTCCCCACAATTCATTATTTTACTCATTGTTTTGACATGACTCTAGTTTTAGAACTAAATCATTTTAGGTTATATAATTCATGTCGCAAGAAGCCTTTTAGTTTTAAATTTATAAAAGTCAATGTTCAGAGTTCGTGAAACAATTCACTGCGCACTGCTGTGTGCATAATTTTATCCTTCACTACACAATACACTGATCACAACCTTCTCTGGACGTGAGTATTGCGATCGTGGATCATGCGTTGCTGCGCAATAGCTAAGAGCTTTTTTCAAAAGAGTTCGTGCAGCTACTAGGAATTGTTACAGAAAATGTAAGAGACGAGCAGATGGGGTTCAAGAGTAAACTCGTTTACAAATTGAACTTGGACTTGACTCATTCTCTCACGCTAGGCTAAGAAGCTAAAAAATTAATGCCACAATATAATTTTATTTATGGAGCTAATAATAAAGATGTTACAGTGTCCGAGCGGTTAAAAACGCTCAACGCTCCCTGCCGAGAAGGTGTCGGCAATTCGAATCCCGGCGCTGCGAGGTGATTCCTCCCCATTGGGTAAAGGGAGAACTCAAGCAAAATTCCCCACTCTACCCAGGTGCCGGATATGGGTATCAGCTCGACAGGGAGTGATCTTCATGGCGTCCTGGTGTTATTTATAAGGCATTTAAAAAACCAATGTACAGGATGAAAATTATCACGCGTGATTGATTGGAATAAAGCATCATTTTAAAGCATCCTCTAAGATATGGGTTTTTCTAGGTGCTCAGCAGACATGTCGGACTGCCCGCAGGTGGAGACCATCGGAGACGCGTATGTGGTCGCGTCCGGGCTGCCGCATGAGAACGGAACTAAGCACGCCGAACTCATCTGCAGCATGGCGCTCAATTTCCTGGAGGTTACCCAACAAGTCGAGTCAGTGACCAACACGACAACATGAGTTGGAATTTTTGTAACTCTGTGACTGTATCATGAGGCGAGAAGCATTTTTCTGTTCGAGGAGCTTGAAGACTTGAAAACGTTTTTAGAAAAGATTTCGATTTAACGGTCTTATTTGCACCAACATTTAGTGCTTCTCCTTTCACAAAATTCTTACGGAATTGAACCTTTTTTCCAGACGTTATATCCGATGCAGTAATAATTGACAAATAAGCGTCAAATTCTCTTAAAATAAACGTTTGAACGTTTGGAAATGGAATAATTTTAGTCGATGGGTGCAGAATAAATAAGGTGGAAGGAATTAAAACATTTTTAACTTACGTTCTAACGGTTAATTAAACTCACACGGTCAAGAGCTCAAAGTCTAGTCACCCCCAGAAACAGTTAATTCTGGTACGGGAAGACACTGCTTCCACAAGGTTTTTTCAAATGAAATAAATGTACGAGGAGTTCGTGGGCTCGAACTCAGGACTAGAGATCACCGCGCCAACACGCTATCGACTGCGCTATTGATCACCCTAAAAGGTGACCGAAGCACAACGAAAGCAATGTTTTGGCACAGTGAAAGCAGGCGCACTGTCCTGACAGATATTTAATTCCCATATGTATCGAGAGCTCAAAGTCTAGTCACTGCTTTCACTGTGCTGCTTTCACCTGCTTTCACTGTGCCAAAACATTGCTTTCGTCGTGCTTCGGTCACCTTTTAGGGTGATCGATAGCGCAGTCGATAGCGTGTTGGCGCGGTGATCTCTAGTCCTGAGTTCGAGCCCACGAACTCCTCGTACATTTATTTCATTTGAAAAAACCTTGTGGAAGCAGTGTCTTCCCGTACCAGAATTAACTGTTTCTGGGGGTGACTAGACTTTGAGCTCTCGATACATATGGGAATTAAATATCTGTCAGGACAGTGCGCCTGCTTTCACTGTGCCAAAACATTGCTTTCGTCGTGCTTCGGTCTCCTTTTAGGGTGATCGATAGCGCAGTCGATAGCGTGTTGGCGCGGTGATCTCTAGTCCTGAGTTCGAGCCCACGAACTCCTCGTACATTTATTTCATTTGAAAAAACCTTGTGAAAGCAGTGTCTTCCCGTACCAGAATTAACTGTTTCTGGGGGTGACTAGACTTTGAGCTCTCGATACATATGGGAATTAAATATCTGTCAGGACAGTGCGCCTGCTTTCACTGTGCCAAAACATTGCTTTCGTTGTGCTTCGGTCACCTTTTAGGGTGATCAATAGCGCAGTCGATAGCGTGTTGGCGCGGTGATCTCTAGTCCTGAGTTCGAGCCCACGAACTCCTCGTACATTTATTTCATTTGAAAAAACCTTGTGGAAGCAGTGTCTTCCCGTACCAGAATTAACTGTTTCTGGGGGTGACTAGACTTTGAGCTCTCGATACATATGGGAATTAAATATCTGTCAGGACAGTGCGCCTGCTTTCACTGTGCCAAAACATTGCTTTCGTTGTGCTTCGGTCACCTTTTAGGATGATCGATAGCGCAGTCGATAGCGTGTTGGCGCGGTGATCTCTAGTCCTGAGTTCGAGCCCACGAACTCCTCGTACATTTATCACACGGTCAATTTACGGTTAAATGTTTTCAAGTACATTGCGTAATCAATAACTCTTTGAATGGAGATATCAGGCGATTTTCAATGTCAACGGTAAGCTTTGCACAAATGTTTTAAATTTTTTGTTCTATTTCACTAATATACAATTTTGGTGTTCGAATATCAGGAAAAACAATAATATCATATCGTCATTAAAAAATTAACGTCATTTAAAATCTTTTCCGTAACAAAGAACAGTCTGTAGGAATTCACAGAGTATACATAGAATCTCAAAATTTCTAGAAAATCACTAGTGTGGTTATTATGCAAAAAATACCAACAATTAGATTAAAATCATGCATGTATTCTTTTTTTTGACGAGTTTTGGCCATCCTCTTAAAGAAGCAGTCCTTGTTGACCTCATTACAATGGCTGAAAGAAAGCAAAAAATGAAGCCGGCACATGAAATAGATAAAATTGGGTTTTAAAATATCGTAACATTGAGATCCTTAGTTGATATTCACGCATGCGTATCGTAATACCCAGGTCAATGAGTGCTCTCCGTGGCACAGCGGTTAAGGGATCGAACTTGTATGCTGGAAATCGCGGGTTCGTTCCCAGCGCTGGCGCGGAGATTTTCCCCGTTGGGTATAAGGGAAAGCTCAAGCACAATACCCCACTCGACCCAGGTGTCGGAATTGGGTACCGGCTTTACGGGGGAACCGTCATGGTGTCCTATATATAGGGTTAGTTATAAGACATTTGAAAAACCAATGCTAAGATCATATGTATCAGGCTTTATTGGAAATAAAGCATCCCAAAGATGCCGATGTTAACCTTAACCTTTAACCTTTAATTGCTGAGAAATAATCGTCTCGGTATCGGCCGGGGGTAACCGTCATTGCGTCCTGGTATTAGTGATAAGGCATTTGAAAAACCAGTATTCAAGGTGATATGTTTCAGGCTTGATTGGAATAAATCCTTTTATATGTTCATGAAAGAGCTCCGCATAAGCCCGGAGAGAGCCTGCAGATCCGCATCGGCATCAACTCCGGCCCGTGTGTGGCCGGTGTGACCGGCATCGACAAGCCCCGCTACTGCATCTTCGGCGACACCGTCAACACCGCCTCCAGGATGGAGTCTTCCGGCCTGCGTAAGTTGAAACACGTCCTAACACTTCCTCCAGGGACATCAAATCGTAGAGGGCGACTATAAGCTCCGTTTTATGCGTCGTTAAGCAGCCCATAGACGATCAATTTTATTGTCAATATAATTGACAATGATGAATATTGACAATTAAATTGATCGTCTGAGGGCTTGATTGACGACCGTCAATTAATTGACTTAGTGGGCAAAAGCAATTTTTATCAATATACTGAGTAAATGATATTGACAATTAAACTGATCGTCCATGGGTCGCTTTACCGTGGCTGAGTGGTGAAGAATGCGCCCTTCCGAGAAGGTTTCGGCAATTCGAATCCCGGCGCCGCGCGGTGACTTCTCTCCGTTGGGTAAAGGGAGAACTCAGGCACAATTCCCCACTTTACCCAGCTGACGGAAATGAGTACCGGCTATACCGGGGGTAACCTTCATTGCGTCCTGGTGTTAGTTATTAGGCATTTGAAAAATCAATTTGTGAGATGATATGGCTCATGCTTGATTGATTGGAATAAAGCTTCCTTTTTTCTTAATTTTGATAAAGTAGGGTTCCATTTTTTCCGAGTATTCGCAGTTTCAGCAGCGGAGGACCTTCCAGTTCTTAAAGTTCATCAGCTCTTCGTGATATAAAAATAATGGTTTGAATGTCGAAGAATTAGTGGTAACTTCTATTTCTAAATGAAAACGGCATGAATATTTGGAGGAGGCTTCACGTACACTGGAAATATTAAATCCGAATCTAATATACGATCTGATTTACTCTAAAACAGTAAGAATTACTGTTTTCGCTCGGCATTCCTGATAAAGTTCAGCATTATGTTTTTTTCAATTTTATCAGCGCCTCCATGTTTCGTAACATCAATGCATTGTGTTCTGAGCAATGATACTTTACTGAGAATATTTTCATCTCATAGGTGAATCTTTCTGTAAATAATTTTGTAATGTTTATTCCTGAAATAATTTTCGCAAAAGTAGTCGTGACTTTTCATTGCTTACTTTAGAGCGTAGCATATGACCTGAAACGCGTTGAATTTTTTTTCGTACTCTGTTTTACAACTATCATAAAAAATTTGAGACCCAATAAAGTGACCTGTGAAAAACACGGACCCACACATAGACTAAGATTTACGTTTTGACATCGGATTTGGATTTCACCCATACTTCAGAGATGACGTGGTTATGGTTCATACTTGAATGTATTTTGATGACGGGGCTTAAAATCTTTTTTCAACTCCATCACCAGTCGTAACTGCATTGAATAGCGTCGCACGACCAGGTAAACTGTTAATTCCACTATTAACAAATATTCGGTCTAGGGATACGAGTTATTTAATTAAAGTATAAAAGTTGGTTTAAATGTATGCAAAAATGAAAAATAACCGCCCTGCTTTGAATTTCGTATTCCATTGTGCTATGTGTTACGATAGGGTTGTGAAATTACCTCACATACTTCATGATGTTTATCTCAATATCTTCATTGTTTACAGCCATGAAGATTCACATCTCGGAGAGCACGTACGCGATTTTGAAGGAAAACTACCCCAGGTTCCGTGTTGAAGAAAGAGGTTACGTCGAACTGAAGGTAAATGAATGCACTCAGAAATTCATCTGGGATGAAATTGCTCAAACACATTAATCCGGTATAGGAATATCCCTGCAGAATGACACTTTTCAACGTTAATATCATTGATGCCTTCAAACGAAATGAAATGGTGGCTCTAATTAATATTTAACTTTCGTTTTTTAACCAAAATTTTCGCACGAGAAAAATACGTATAACCTAAGCAAATAATACAGATATCTACTCTCGATGTTAGCGTACCATCAGCCATGTTAATCCTTAATGATATCGTACATTTGTTCATGACATTGTTGATTCAAACGAATAGCGTTCCGTACATTTCGATGACATACTTGTGCTTCGCAATTTAATTAATTTATGTATTTTTTTGCGCATCTCATGCGTAAATCGATTCGTGTGGGTAATTCACTGATGTTAGTTAGCACATATGCGTAATTTTACTTGAGCGATGAACGTATTTGGATACGCTCTATACGGGCGTTTATAGTTAAGCATTTGGTACTTCAAGTCTTTTCAATTTTTTGTATTTAATAGCGCAAAATGGACAAACTGATGTTTGATGGAGTACAAGAGCATCTATCACTTTAATGCTCTAGAAGGTTAACTTCGTTTATTCCTGCGCAGGGCAAAGGCCTTGTCAAGACTTACTGGCTTCTTGAAGAAAGAAAGAAAGAAGAAACTGATGATTCAGTCGAGTGGTCCCAAATGAAAACATTTGAAGACAGCACCCCTTCATTACTATAGAAGCAACGACCTACATGCTCTGCCCCGTTGTTTCTGAACGAAAACAGAACCAGTTTGATACCCTCAACGAAGCACAACACATCTTCTACAGCTCAGAACGCTCATAGTGTATTAGCGAGAGTAACGTTAAATATGAGAACTCCTTGTGAGAGTTGTCATTGCGTCTGCCAGTAGTGAGCTTAAGGGGAGCGTACCCCCAGAATGTAGAACTTTCCAGGGATATTGATTTATAGCTGCTATTCGGAAGGGTAAGATGTCAGGTACATCCTGTGAAAAAATCAGGTTCGTACGTTCACTCGTTCACCCGCTACGGGGGTTTGAAATATGGGGGGAGGGGAGGGGGAAGTGGTATTTTATCATGTTACACCTCCCCCTTGCCACTTTCTTCACGACTTGACGTTGCTATGTCATCTCCTATGTCTCTGGATTACTTTATAATGATTTCAGGGGTCTAACCTGAACCAAAAAATTTAAAAAAAATTTAATTACAATTGTTTATGTTTCTTTGTATACCTTATTTTGGAGGATCGGAATGTGGGGTTTCAAAAAGCATCTCCTCCTACAGTTTTCGAGCTACAGTGACGAATTTGGTATCATTGGATGCGGAAACACGTGGGCATTTCAAAAACTTAAATGGATATTCAAAATTCATTTATGATCAAAAGTCGTGACGTCATAAAGTATGAAATTTGACAAAAAAATGCATTTTAATTTTTTTTAATCATTTCAAACTATAAGTTAAAAGAATTTGGAATGCCCATTTTTTTGCATCCAATGATACCAAAATCATCACTGTAGCTTGAAATCTGTAGGAGGAGATGCATTTTAAAAACCTCCCCCAATATCTCGTTTTCTATGAATATCTCGTTTTCTTTACAGAAAATCGCATTTTTTCATAGATAACAAATGATTGCAAATTGTATTTCCTTCTAGCATACCAATTTTGATTGCTCTAAGTTCAATTTTAAAGAAAATCTTCCTAAAGGGGGACGCTTCCAATAACTCCGCGAGAAATGTTGGATTTATTTAAGGTTGGCAATTTTTTTCCATTGCTATCATATCGGATGTTAGAGTTTATATTTTAAGCGACCCAAACTACGTTCTTTTAGGAATCATCTCGAAAAGGTAGTTGGCAAACTCTGCCACCTGTCTCTTATCAGACATATTACGCAGGTATGATTTTATATGTCATTTAATGAATAATGCAGTTGAATAGTTTATTTCGGTGATCGCGGTCAAGTGATTATTTTTGGGAAGCGAACCGAGTAGATCAATATAGCCGTATATTTTTAAGGGAATCAGTTATCAATGCATGCCCAGTATCGTAAGAATTATTTCATGGATCTCGTCTCTTCATTTTCATATTTTTTTCTCTCTCTGTTCTTAAATTTTGCTATTGGAAATGATGAACGTTCACACCTTAAATATCACATAGCCTTTGTGAGAAAACTTCATTAAACATGAAAGTAACAATGAGGACTTATCTTTCGAGTCCATTTAGGCAAAGGTAATGTGGGTACAGATTAGCTGATCGTATATTAAAATTTAAATTTAATACATATATATTTGAAGTAAGATTGGTATTTTCACTATCCAATCCTTAATGAAGAATCAAACAACACTGCAACGGTTGAGCCCAACGCGCTCAATTTCGTTGATATAGCCCCACTTTCAGAAAAGTACGGATTCATCGCCCGATGGTGATGATTATAAAACAGAACGCTTCACGTGTTAGCGGCGATGTAGTCTCAACCGTAAAGGAAGAAAGAAAGAAAGAAAAAGAAAGAAAAACGTTTATTTTCCAAGTTGCCACATGATCAAATACATGCCAACATATTGGCTTTTAAAAGTTTTGTCGCGCTCACCGGCAAAAGCGCCAACTTCCAGAATTACCTGGCATTTACCATAGTCTCTTCTGCAATAAGAATATGACAAGCAAAGACAATAAGTAAAGATTCCTCACCTGAACTTCGAAGATAGTTGTCCAGGGAACATTTCTTCATTGCTAGTCGGCTTTCCGGGCGTTAGGCAGCCCGAAAGCAGGACCGGTTTGGAAGTCGTCAAGCACAAAGGCACGTGCTGCCGACTCCGCTGATGATCTTCTTCTTCTGACGTGTCAGCCCGCGAAAGCTTCGACGTCAAGGGCGCTCCGAATCCGCTGCTGTGGCTTCAGATTCAGCTCGCAAGAACAAACGAACACATTAGGGATGTTCGATATAAGCATTTGTCGCCAGGAACGGGAAGCAATCCACTCATTGCTTGCTTGTCATATTTAATTGATATTTAGTCTTTTAGGTCAGTAAAGGGTTAATTATGACCTAGTCCCTGATAATGCAAGATATTGATTAACTTGCAAGGGACTTAAACGAGTAGCAAGGCTGGAGTTGCGACACAATCCCGGCAAAAGAAAAAACGGAGTTTTCATAGAAAATTCCGTGAAATACACAAAGACATGCAATGTCCTTCCAGCTTAACTGGAAAGGACCAAGTAATAATTTCTGCGCATTACACATAAATGAAAGGGTTTACAAATGCCCTTTCTTAATAAAATAAGTTAATTTACTACGTTGCTGACGCGCCGCTTGCCTTTGAGGGCGGTCAGCAGAAGTAACTACGGGTTCTTCGGACAAGGCCGAAGAATCCGTATCAGAAGAAGTTGAAGAATTAAGCTGCTGAACTCTAGGGTGTTCAGAAGTAGAACGACCCCTTTGAGTTTCAAACTTCGCGGGAGGCTTGGAACGAGGGTATGATTCCGCGTCCGAACCACTCCCGTCTGCGCTATCTCCCACCTCCTCAGGAGTAGGATCGGTCACAACTAACTCCAGTGGGTACAGCAACGAGACTTTAATTGCGCTTTCAGTGTTATCAGCCCTTATAATTCTTACAACACGGACCTTGCCGTCGCGACCAGGGAGCAAAGCACTGATGCGAGCCAAGGCCCAAAATGGTCTGGGTTTTATAGGGTGTTTTACAAGTACCACTTGACCCACAGCTAATAATTTGTTTTGCAAAGGTAAAGATTTCAGAGGATATGGACCTCGCAAAGAAATAAGATACTGAGAATACCAAAGCTCCCGGAACTTGGCGACCATGACATCCCGTCTCTCCAAAAGAGTGAGCAAATGCTCGCGATGCTCAACATCGTCAGTCTCCAAGTCCGGAAGCTCATCGGACAGAATAATAGAATTAGATGTAGGGTAAAGTTGAAGAAATTGAAGGGGCATTATAGGTAAAATCGAGTCCCCCATCTCAGTGTACGAGAGAGGACGCCGATTAAGGTTGAGAGAAATATCAGAAATGACAGTTATGAAAGAAGAATAAGAATAAGTGCTCCGTCCAAAAAGTTTATATATGCAATCCTTTATGGACTTGAACAGGCGTTCCCATATCGCTCCAAATTGAGGACTGTAGATAGGGATAGTTTTGAATTTAATATTAAAAGGGCGAAATCGCTCTTCATACAAAGAGGAAGTTAGCACTTCCGATAGAAGATCGGGAGCGGCGGTGAAAGTCCTAGCATTGTCAGAATAAACAGTGTTAGGAATGCCCTTTTCGTTCGTAAACCGAGTGAAGGCGAAACAAAATTCCTCCAGAGACATAGAAGGAAGAACTTCAATGTGAATAGCCCTAGTCTGAAAACACGTAAATAACAGCAAATACACCTTTTGCTTGTGACCAAAAGGGTCTAATACCCAAAAGTGGGCAGAGAAATCCATGCCAGTTGTGGCAAATGGCCTCACGAAATTAGTACGAGAGTCAGGTAGAGCAGGAGGATCGGGATAGTTAAATGCTTTAGCGTTTAGCTTCTTGCATACAATGCATTTAGCCAAAACGCCGCGAATTGTACGCTTGCAGCGTGGCACGACATAACCGTCCAGCTTAAGTTTTTGAACGGTGATGTCGAGCCCCTGATGGTTAAGAAGTTTATGGGTATGTGAAATTAACAAATTGGTCAAATGTGAAGAACTAGACAGCAAGATGGGGTTGCGAGTGTTATAGTCTAATTCCTCAGCATTTGCAATACGACTATTAGAACGAATGATACCGTGAGAATCAAGAAAAAGGTTGAAAGTTCTAACTAGCAGAGGCGGCCGAGGACTTTTATTTTTCAAGGCCTCGAGCTCGCCTGCAAAGTATTTACTTTGCATAGAAGAAATAAGAAAAATGAAAGCTCGCAATTTTACATTACCCAAATCTGCACGTCGAAAAATAGCGACTGCTTTAAATACATTCTCCATCGTGCCTAGTAATTTAGGATAGGAGGAGAAGCGTTCAATCTCCAAAATAGGAGCTTCACACGGAGGAACAATATTAACATTGATACAGGCAGAGGAAACAAATTGATGGGGAATGCAACCCAGGTGTCCCTTGGGCCACTGATCCTTACCCTCTCGAATCCAGTCAGGACCTTCCAACCATACAGTTTTGCTCTCGAGAAATTTTGATGCTTTAATACCTCGCGTTAACATGTCAGCCATGTTGTACATGGTGGGCACGTATTCATAATGGAAAGAAGCTGCAGTTAAACCTTCCAACGTCAGGCGCATGCTGTCTATATCCTTAATTCTATTACTGACAAAGATATTCTTTCGAGGAGGCTTACCACTTAATAACCAAGCCAGGGTAACCTGGGAATCGGTAAGAAAAGTTACACTTGAGACCGTATAGGGAAAGTTGACGTCACACATCAGAGAAACAAGACACTGGTACGCAAGATACACTGCCAGAAGTTCAAGAGAAGGAAGAGTTCTTTGCCTAGGAGGCGAAACTTTAACTTTAGAGAAAAGGAGTGAGCTGCGCTCTTTTTGGACACCGTACATGCAGGTTCCAAAAGCTCTTTCACTAGCATCACAAAAAATTACTAGATCAATTTTCTCAGTTTCAACAAAATTCATCCTAGGGAACTCAAATTCATGCAATTCAGAGAATTCCTGACAAAATATACGCCATTCTTTACAGATATCATCGGGAACGTCTTGATCCCAGCCTTGTCTCAACGGTGTTAATCTACGTAAAATGAGTTTTCCTCGAACAGAGAACGGCAACAGAATTCCCAACGGATCATACAAAGAAGCAATGTCTGACAGCATACTCCTACGAGTTTTACAGGAAGGATTTAAGCTTTTCACAGAAATGGAAAGAGAGTCAGAAGTAGAATCAAAGTTGTAACCCAGCACTCTAGAGTGCGCACTGGAGCTACAAAGAGAAGGGTCAATCTGAGACAAGAGATTAGAGTTGTTAGATTGCCACTGACGCAAAGGAAAACCGCTTTCGTCGAAAGCTTTATTCGCGCGTTGAAAAGTGTCAAGCGCTAGCTCGGGACTATTAGTAGTAAAAACAAGATTGTCAACGTAAAGTTTGTTAGACATGATGTCTCTAACCACCAAATCACTAATAGTTTTACCATGTAATTTGAGAAGGAAATTAAGGATATATGGGGAGGCAACAAAACCGAACAATAAAGTTGTGTATCGGAAATATTTAAATTCACCATTCTTAAAGAGAACAAAACTAAATTGATTTCGGTCAAAAGTCCTGGCTAACTTTACTTGAAGGAAAGCCTTGCAAATATCAGATAACACAACAATAGAATTAGAGCGAAAATACACCAACAAGCCAAGCAAATCATTCATGAGGTTAGGACCTACGTATGAGGCCTCGTTTAGACTAGGCAATTTACCTCGCTTAAGCGAGCAATTAAACACTGGGCGTATCTTGGAAGAGGTAACGTGTTCTCGCACGACAGGCCTATGCGGTATCCACTTATGTTCACACACATCTAGATTCTCGAGAGAAAGAGGCTCAATTATATTAAGTTCGAGTTGTTCCTGAAAGACATCGTTATACTGCTGCTCTATCCCCTTACGAGAGTTAGAAGCAGCAACCTTCTGCGCTAGATAGCGCGCTAAACCGAAATTATGAAGAACTTTCGCTAGTAAATTACGGTTCCATGGTATGTGAACATGATAGTGGCCCTCGTCATAAACTACGCTACTTTTGAAGTCTTTTAGCTCTTTATCATTCTCTACTTCCTTAGCAGGTACCCCTATTAATTCCAAGTCTAGAAGTCTATCAAGACCGGCCTGCACATCACAGTCAGTTCCATCCAATGCAGAAGAACTGACTTTAGGAGGTTCAAAAAATGCCTCCAACACACCATGATAACGCTTAGCTTTGGATTTACTCTTTTTTGTTTGCTTGTTTCGTTTATTAGCAACAGCCACGGAAGAAGAAACTCCATGCAGAACAGCAGAAGAGGAAGAAACTTCAGGCGAAACAACAGAAGGAGAAGAAATTTCAGGCGAAACAACAGAAGGAGAAGAAATTTCAGGCGAAACAAAAGAAGGAGAAGAAATTTCAGGCGAAACAACAGAAGGGGAAGAATTTTTAGGCGACACAACAGAACAAGGCGAGCCACAGTCTTGTTTTTTAGCGGCCGAAGCCACGATAGGAAACAAAGAGGACTTATAACATTTTAATTCCCCAAAGGGTAAAAACCCGTTAGCTACGCGCATAACTTTATAGCCTGCGACGTTTTGCAATTCAAGCACTCGAAAAGCTAGAAGAGCATCAACTCCTAGAATGCCGTTGATGTGAATATTGTCATCAACGACTTCAGGAAAGGAAGTAGAAAGAGGAAGCTTAGTTTTAAGGAGCTCGAGTTTAGATTGCAAACCCTTCATCCCCATCTGTAGGTTTAAATTCTGCATTGCAAAAACATCAAGCTCATGCTTCTCACAGTCAGGAAGCACGAGCTCGACGTTAATGTGCTTGCCCCGTAACGGGACAGAGGCACCAACCGTGTTTACAGTAGTTTGCTGCAAATCATCGTTAAAACTGTTAGAACTAACAGTATCCAGGTCAATCAACGTTTGTTGACTCCCTGTGTCAATGATGAAATTTACACGTTTTGAAATATTATTACCTTTAGTGGAAAGAGCGATTACAGGGCACATTCGAAAACGTGCCTTTAACCGTCAGGTAGAGGAAGAGGCAAAAGAGGAAAAACTTACGAACTTAGGACATAACGGGCTAACGTGAGTATTAGCCTTGCAAAGAGAACAATTAAAAGGCAAGCCTCTGCTTTTAGCAGGGCAAGACTTAGCTACATGGTTGTGACTAAGACATACGGAACACAACTGCAACTCGCTTACTTGTTTCACACGTTTTTCGTGAGTATCAATTGTAGTGTTCTCCCTCAGGCTGCCTTACACTCCGGGCAGACTTGTGAATATCTATTGACTTGTGAATATCGATAGACTTGTGAAATATCTTTGCCCGAAGTGAGTGCCTGAGGTGCAAACGAACCGGCAAGGTGAGGAAAACACAACTGGAATAAACGCCGTATTATTATGAAGATCGCCGACAATAATGGCACAAGGAAATATTACAGTCGAGTAATACAGTGACAGATGACGTCTTGGCGGACCGACGGTTGTCGGGGAGACGCTGCGTGGTTGAGGGACGAGAGCAGACCGGTGAGGCTGCTGCTGGCCGAGGGTCTCCGACCAAGGAGTACCAGAGGCGGTAGCGGAGAACTGGTGCGACTAGCAAGCAACCAGACGTGGCGGCTGGCTGTCGAGGAGGTGGTGAAGCCGACGGGTGAGGTGCTGGCGGAGCGTCGAGGCTTAGTGTGAATATCAGGGCCGCTGAGAGTGTACTGTGCTCCGCTGGCTGCGCGGCTGTTTATATAGGCCTCGCTGGAGGTTGACTCCACCCGGCCGGGTCTCTGATTGGCGGGAACGCCTGTTTACTTTCACGTCGGACCGCGCGGTGTATTGAAGCGTGCGAGGGAACGCCTCTTTACTTTCACGTCGGACCGCGCGGTAGCATGCGAGGGAACGCCTGTTTACTTTCACGTCGGACCGCGCGGTGTATTTTTCCCCGCCTCAAACACTGGAGTTGCGTGTGGTCTCATCTCCAACCATGAAGCGTGCGAAGGTTGTGGTGGTGTGTGTTCATACCACCACACAATTTTACGGCAAGAAAATGACGTGTGACCGGTCTGCTTACAAAACCGGCACACTTTTACATTAGGAAGATTAGAAGACACAGGAGAAGGTTTAAACTTAGTTTCAGCTCGAGTCTTCTCCTCCACCCTATCATTGCGAAGGGAGAGCAATTTCTTGGGTTTAGATTTAGTTTCTAAAAGAGACAGAACATGATGCGCGTTCTCAAACATCTCTAAAGAAAAGAAACTAGCTTTACAATAACGAAGCAGTTCTAACAAGAAAAAATCTGGAAGCTTGGTTTTAATTATAGCAGAAAACAAGAGATTGCCTGATTTCTCGTTACGGAAATCTACACCAAGCTTAGAGAGCTCAAGTAGACGAAACTTAACTTTAGAAAGAAACGTCCCTATTTCTGCAAAGCTAAGGACACTGGGAGAATTTATTAATTCGTCCAGTGCAAGCGAAACGAGCTTATCAGCGTTTAAAAATTCCTGCTTGAGTAAATCCCAAGCAGCTTGGAAACAATTCTCATTGGGAAGTCCCTCAACAAGACTAAGGGCTCTTCCCTGTAACTGATTTTTTAAGAATATAAATTTCTGCCCCTCGCTCATAGTAGGATAAGCAAGAAGAGCATTAAGAAAAGATTCCTGAAAATGAAGAAAAGAAAAAGGACAGTGTTCATTGTCACTGAACTTTCTCAAAGTCAGTTGAGGAGCTCTAAAAATATTTAAAGGCACTTCCGCAACAGAAACTTTACTAGCCTCAGAAGGAGGCGCGGTATCATTAGAGTAAGACACCGGTGCCGGGAAAACTGAATTTTTCAATTCAGCGATTAATTCAACTATTTGGATTTCTTATTCTGCACGTCTAACTAACTCCTCTTCAGAAATTTCCTCAAGGTCAGAAGGTAGAATAGAGGAGAGACGGCGAAAATCCTTCAGAAGGCCACTCAACTGAGGAATGGCCTCCCTTAGGAGAGAAGGTGCACAGCCAGGAGCTAGCACTTTCTTGCGTAAAGCTGTAATACTACATTTTACTCCCCGCATTTTCATGCTAAGGGCTGAGGCGTTAGAAGTTTCGGTCATGTTTGCAAAAAAAAACAATAAGTAAATAGTTTATAAGCTTATTAGAAAAAAGTTCAGCTAATAAAAGTCTACACTTTTAGTGGACAGGTTAGGTTTATATCCTCATATTATATAGATAGAAAAAATACAAAAGACACACAGAATACACAGAGAAGTTACATCCCTCACCAATTAAAGTTAGGTCACATTAGAAAGTTTTACACAGTTAATTTTCCACAAAAATTTTATTTAAATTTTTGCTGCAATTTTATTTTAATTTTTTCACTTACATACTAGCACACAAAAAATGCAATCAGAAAAAATTAAAATTTGTGCAAGGTAAACCAGAGACTAGCTCCCAAAAGCACAAGGAGCTAGCAATACAAAAAATGGTACCTTACACAAAAACGACACGCAAAAAAGCACCTTAATTCTAGAGAGAAGAGATACACCCCGGCTCCTAAGCCCGGAAAGCACGGCAAACCAGCAAGACTTTCCAAATTACAGAAAATTTATTAAATCCCTTTTTCTTTATTATTTTTATTTTATAAAGAAAAACAGTTATTTGAACTGGAGAAAGAAGAAACAAAAAAGATATAGTCACCAGGATTTTCCCTGAAGCTACTCCAGCCTTGCTTTAGCAGCTGAACGAATTGCGTACGCCAGAACTGCTTTTCATAAGAAGTTTAAATCTTTAACTTTCAAATGAATGAAGAATTTTATAAATTGAGAAATTCCTCGTATAAGAGAATTTAAGAATAATGAATTTAAGGTTTTTAAAGGATTCAAAGATTAGATCACTTTCCTCGAACAAGGAATTCGAAGATTAAATCACTTTCTTTAAATTAAATAACAAAACTATCTTCGAAAAAAGGACTATGTCGCGCTCACCGGCAAAAGCGTCAACTTCCAGAATTACCTGGCATTTACCATAGTCTCTTCTGCAATAAGAATATGACAAGCAAAGACAATAAGTAAAGATTGCTCACCTGAACTTCGAAGATAGTTGTCCAGGGAACATTTCTTCATTGCTAGTCGGCTTTCCGGGCGTTAGGCAGCCCGAAAGCAGGACCGGTTTGGAAGTCGTCAAGCACAAAGGCACGTGCTGCCGACTCCGCTGATGATCTTCTTCTTCTGACGTGTCAGCCCGCGAAAGCTTCGACGTCAAGGGCGCTCCGAATCCGCTGCTGTGGCTTCAGATTCAGCTCGCAAGAACAAACGAACACATTAGGGATGTTCGATATAAGCATTTGTCGCCAGGAACGGGAAGCAATCCACTCATTGCTTGCTTGTCATATTTAATTGATATTTAGTCTTTTAGGTCAGTAAAGGGTTAATTATGACCTAGTCCCTGATAATGCAAGATATTGATTAACTTGCAAGGGACTTAAACGAGTAGCAAGGCTGGAGTTGCGACAGTTTCTTAATATAGGACGTCCTAAAACAAAAGTCCCATACGAGGGGTACTAATTGACAAACCATCCGAGGTATGCAAATAGATAAGCAATACGAGGCATAATAATAGACAAACTATACGAGGTGTACTAATAGACAAACTATCAGAGGTGTACAAATAGATAGACCATACGATTCATATTAATAGACAAACTATACGAGGCGTACTAATAGACAAACCATACGTGGCGTGCTAATAGTCTAACAAAAGTTCCATACGAGGAAAATATAAGAAATACTTCGTCTAGGATTACTGTCTCAGCCAAGCTTTCAATGTGTAATGAAACAAACGAGTTTCGACAGTTATCGATGGTTAATCGCTGTAAAGATCAACAATCCGCATTTGTCAATGGGACACAAAATACTGCTTCAAAAATCTGTAAAATGAATGAAATTTTTGGTTGGCTAAAATTACAAGACATAAAAACTTATTCTTCTAAGCTAAGTGGTAACCATCGCTGACATTGAACTCTCGCAAGGGGCGTAGAGAAGGTGAGGGTAAGAGTAGAGCAATGATGAGGGTTGGAGGTAAAGGGTATATAGTCGTTCAACTGGCGCCAACGTTTGCTGGACGAAATAATTTCAAGCTGGGTGGCGTTCTTCGTGTATATTGGTAAAGAAGGTCTTCTCGAGAATTGCAGCGGATTGCACATATGCTTATGCTTAACCGCTTCGATGAGAACACAAAGAATGAGCGACAGCTGAACCTCCGTGACTTATCATCCTTTCCTTCAACACTGACCGCTGAAGGGTACAGGTTACTTTCATTATAAAAAAAACAGACCTGCAAAAGATCCAGAATCAAGTAAATTTATTGCTAGGTAGAATGAAATCTGGAATTTGAGCTAAAGGTGGTCAAATAACTTTTTATATATTTCTAAACCACGCGTCTCTTTTTGTCTTTCGAGTGTCAATGTATCGTGGAAAAAAGCGTCAGAATCTTTATAGAAGTAAGAAAACCTTATAAGTGCACTTAAAAATCTTATAAAATGTTAGTTGCTGAAATTTTTTGATCTGAAACAAGTTATTGATCTTTTATTTTTCAAAATAATACGCGTTTCATTTTCGCACTGTGGTCCGTGTTTACCAAGTCGAAACGAAAGTAATATTTTGACGGCGCTGAAATATTATTAGTGTATACCAGATGTGCTAATTAGGTATTTGATACCTTAGTTTTAATAAACAACCCAAACCTAGATTCATTGCAATTTTTTAACTATAGATAGTTTCAATAATTATTATACGATGGTAGAATGTATTGAAGTTCATTGAACAAACTCGTATGTTTTGATGATCTGGTTGTTTATAAGCTACTTGTGTGTGCCTCAGTGATTTCCTATTAGCTATGTATAGATCTGTGAAATATTTATCGGAAGATTATGAGTATATCATTAGTAATAATCAGTATGAATTTGTTTGTGTAAATCTACCACAGTAACAAGGGCTTCACGTATCAGTATAAACATCCTTTATCACATTCAAATTGTATTCTGACAATTGTATTCTATGATATTTTTAGTAAAGCAACTGATAAACATAGTCTGCTTATTTCTCTGCAAATAACAGCTAATGACTAGAATTTAAAGTTAATTATCAAAACAAGTAGTTCATTTTCCATACTACCTAAGGCCTACTACTGCAGTTTTGCAGTAGATGATGATTATTTAATGATGAAGTGATAGAGAAAATTGTAATAAGTAGTCAACTTCTAAACTATATTTTAAATTAAATGCCTAAATTTGCTAAATTGTTTAGTTAATCATATGGTACATTTTTTATTTTTATTATGAATTGTAATTAAACTTTTAGTGCATAGGCTGTATTATAAAGTTTGTTTTCTTGTTTACCATCAGACACTAATCAATTTTCCAATTTCTGTTGCTTGTATGATGGTATTGAGATCAAAATAAACAACTTTTCTTCTATGCGCTTTCCATTGCAAATCGGTATTTAACAAGTTATAGCAGTATTATAATTTTCATTTTTCATGGCTGGAATGAACATTACCTTACGTTATGTTGGGTAAGTTAGCTTAGGTAATCTTATTTATACAATTGTATTAACCTGGAAATGCAATAGCTTCATCATTCTTTTCTAAAATTCACCAATTGTTCAAAAATAACTGGATTAGGCAAATGATAAGCCACATCGGGACAGCCATGACGTCACTCACCAAACTATAGCCATGATGTCACTCGCCAAACTATAGCCATGGCGTCAATTGTGGTATTTGAATCATTGGTCAATGTGAAGGGTGATGTGATCAAAGGAAATGGGAATTTTATTCCCAAGAATCACTAAAGGAACCCATTTAAGAACGTTTTACATGAATGACATTCTGCTCGCGGATGCATTATTTTATAATTATTCAACTTTGAACTTCGCTTTTGCATGCCAATGAAGCTGGCAAGCCAAGTGGAATTTAATTAATAACGGAAGCTAATTAAATTAATAACAAAAGCTAACCCCCTATTACAAATGTAAAGAGGTTGGGTCGTGAGGAGAAGCCACAGTTCTTCTAGTGAAAATTATAAATAAAGGTTGAAAGCAACCCATTACGGTCACGTCAACAATCGTGTTTACATCTGCTCCATGATGGCAGTGGCCATACTGGGTGGCACCATCTATGAGCTGACTGTAAAGGTGATGGTACCAGGTGGCGCCATCTATGAGCTGACTGTAAAGGCGACGACGAAATAATGACGACTAAAAAAAAACGTCAAAAGCACCAAGTACAAGAAATAGTACGTTAACTTTTTTGCGTTATTGACTGTTAACAATATTTCTTATTATTTTATTACCAATTTCTATCATTCTTTCATTTCTACGAAGTTCTGGCAAAAACTTTAACACCTCATGATCCGAACTTTGCCTTTCCCGACCCAACCTGGTCGTCCTATGTGTTGCACATTTTGCGTGGGAAAGCGATTTCACCTATAACGTAAAGCTGAATAATTCTAAAATAACGCATCAGCGAGCAGAATGTCATTCTTGTAAAACGTCCTTAAATGGGTTCCTTTAGTGATTCGTGAGAATAAAATTCCCATTACCTTTGATCATATCACGCTTCACATTGACCAAATCATTTGCAATTTTATGTTGCTATGATTCATCAAGTACTCATTTGCAATGGAAGGTGCATAGAAGGAAAGTTGTTTATTTTGATATAATTACCATCAAACAAAGAATAAAAATAAGAAAATTGATCATTCGGGAAAATGTGGGCCATGAAAGAAGAAAATTAACATACTGCTATAAATCGTTAAATGCTGACTTACGATGAAAAGTGCATAGAAGAAAAGTTGTTTATTTTGATCTCATTACCATTATTCAAGGAATGCATAATTACCAAAAAGTTTAAAATTAAGACAACTGTAATACAAAGAATGCTAAAACAAATTATCTATCAATATCATTAACATCAACATGTTGTCACAAATTTAACTAAATAGTTCTGTATACAAATGAGCTATCAATTAAGCACAGTTAAAGTATACTAAATTTTGTTGTTTTCCAGATTGGACTTGCTGGTTTTTGACAAAACAATGTAGAGTTATAAGTCATTGACTAGGCTTTCATATTGGCTTACTTCTTTATTATATATATTTTTTTGTTAGTTATGGCAACGCCAAGAGAGAGTCACAGACATGGCCTTGGCTTGTCAGCCAATGGAAGCATTGAAAATGAAATTTCTGAACCCCTTCAGAAGAGAGTTCAGCCAAATTATACAGCTCCTTCTACAAAGCTTGTTCAAAGGTCAAGCTCAAGTCTACCTCCTTCTCGGCCATCCATTGTAAGAGTCATCACGGGGAGTATTGGCTCGTATGTTTGCATTTTGGTACGAGGAGCTAGAGGGGCTGTGGAGGCCCTCATAATTGATGTGAAAGAAGTCACTTGGTGGCTCGTGCGACTCTGTTTGTCTGACCAAACTTTCACACGCTTTCATGATCAGGTAAGTGTCAATATACATCAAGTATTGAGATGTTTTTTAGTAAAAATTATTTCAGTAGTAAAATTGTACTATTTTCTTGACATTTGGGAACTTTTTAAAATCAGAAAAGTGAACATACACAAGAATAATTTCTGCTTGAGATTAATTATATCTTCATTGTGTACAGCTTATTTTGTAGTTTTAAATGTCTTGTCTTAAATTTTCATTCCAATTTTAAACAAGGATTTTAGCATAAAAATTTTTCATTTGAGCACCAAACAAGTATATCTTCCCATGTTTGTTCTCATTCTGAACTGTATTATGTTCTTTTCAGTGGCAAGTTTTTTTAAGTGGTGCATCCACATCATCTGAAAATGAGCAGCTGGAGAAAGTGCGGAGACGTAGATGTCGGACGTTTGTGAGACTGCTGGGTTCTTTGCTTCCTTTGGCACCTGTTCAAAGGCCATACCTGAGGTGGGTATTTTTCTCCTGCATTATTTTTTAACAACTGCTGCTGCTGCCAAATATTTAAAGCAGTAGAACTTTGTATGTGATCCATTTTTTTTTGATGATTTAGGAAATTCTATGCAAGTGAAATACTGTTACCTAAGAAATTTTACATGATTTTTGATATTTTGTATTAAAATTGATCTGATGCAAATAAGATGCTAATATTTGATAAATGGCTAAGAGGAATTTCAATTTTAAGGTGCATGAATAAATCGGGATTAGACCATGCACTAAGGCATTGTCCAAATTTTAACATATCTTTGAATCCGCTACGGGAAGACAAGTCAAGAGGCTATTTATCTGCTTTGCTGCTGTTGCCATTGACAAGTCTCTTATTCTATTTTATGTATTTGGAGTTTCAGGGCAAGCCAAGAGCTGCTTTAGATATGTTATGTTTAGTATGTTTTGTAAAATATTTTACATGGTAAATGCCCCTTGGGGTGGATTTGAATGTGTTTATAGAAATTAGCATTGCCAGGTGGAAATAGGTCCTGAGCTTTAGGGTTAGGTAGGCCTTATTTTGATTGAAATAAAATGGCATTTTTTTGTTTGGGGATGGACCATCTTTTTTTGGTTGGCTGCTGTCATGTTTGTCAGCACCTACTACTTTTGTTCTTCATCTTTTATTGTTTCATTACCTTGCTTCCCTAATTACTGTATCTATATGCTGATTATTTTGTTTGAAAACATAACTTGTACATACATTCTGTGTGCCCTTGTATCCATGTGGAATGCTGCCTTCATGCTTTCTCTATTTGTACATTTTTGTTGGGATTATTGAGGCTGAATCTAACTTATAATCAAATCTGCTTGGTAGGTTCATGTGTGTGAAGGTTAAATATGAGATACAGATTTTAAAGGCAGCTACTCTTGTAAAGTACATAACTTCATTCTGTAATGTGTCGTTGAAAATGCTATCCATCGTAGGAATAATTTCTTATTTTTGATCCTCGGCTATTAAAACAGTGGGATAAACTGTTGAAGGACTGTTAGAAAGTAAATTTCTGTATGCCTTTTTTTTTCCAAGTATGTGTTTTTTATTACACGATTTCAAACTGGAAGCTCCTTCTGTTTCTGTTGGATGAAATTTTATTTGAGAAGCAAACAATTATTCTTAATTTGAAAATGACTTGAAGTGAATCCTATTATTTCTAATCCATCATAATTTTCTGCACAACTAGTCCACCTTGTATGGCACTTTGTTATCTGGTAAATGTAAAGTTACTGTGTTAGGTAGTTACTATCCTTGATTCTATTTACGGTAAGAAAAATTCATAAACACTATCCACTCGTGTTATGTTTACACCGTACTGCAGCACCACCTAGTCGCACGGCCACTACAACAGTGTCTCTTCCTGCGTTTCCCTCTGAGCGCGGGTAAATCCTGAAATCAGATGAAATGTGTGGCAAGTGAAAGGTAAAGAAAAACATTTTCTGTTTATATTGTGCAGTAACTTATTATTTTTTATGACTTTGAATATTCTCATGTCTGTAGGGGTGACTTTTGACAGGCTGAAACACATTCCCTATTATCAAATTTTTTGATGGATTTGGTAATTAGTAATTTCAATTTGCGGTAACCATTTTAACCCTTTAACCGCCATGTTTTCTTCCGGTGGTACACCGAGGAAATTTGCAGTATGCTGCTAATTGACCAGTAGTCACCAACTCAATTCTCATGGTTACTTAATCAAAGCTAAATGAAGGCACAATTCACTTAATGTTTGCTATTTTTAAAATTACTCGCTACAATAGACTTGAAATTTAAGTCAAATATCAAACTTTAGTTTAACAAATGGTGGTTAACGTGTTAAGAAATGTCTATGTACGGCTTACCAAGGACTTGCTGTATTTATTTTTCAAAAAAGCTTCAGCGCTCAGTTTCCTGGTCTAAGTGCATTTGTGCAGTTTTGAACTCATTTTTACTGTACAAGTAATAGCATTGAATTGTTGATTTATATGTGTGACCACAATACCTTGTTCTCTGTGCAGATTCGTCTCTTTGAATACCCTGAGCGGATCAGATGACTCACTGTTCAATGGCAGCGTGCGGTCAGGCAGCGTCCGGTCTATGCGCACTCCGGTGCCAGGCAGCAAGCTGCACCTGCAGTCCAGACCTCTTGTTTCTGAGCACAACAGGTGATCATTTTGGTCTGAACTCAACCTTCACTGGAAGTTTCAGTTGCTTTAGAATAACATGGTCATTTTCAGTTTTGGTGTTGTAACTTCATTTTCGGGAGTTGAAGTTTTTGTCACATCGTGTTTGCTTTGGACTACATCTATATTTTTTTGCATTCTCTTAAATAACTTAGAAAATGTAATACTGGATTCTTAGCAGTTTTGGGAGGAAACCTCAATCATTAATAAATGACCATTTACAGCATAGGTAAATCAAGATTCATGGTTCCATACATTGAAGGATTAGTTCTAGTCTAATTACAAGTAAAATTATATACTGTTTTAACATAGGCCTTGTTTTTTTAAATTTAATTTTAAAGCATCGATACAGTATTAGAATCAGCTTTTTGTGAAGCTTTTCCTATTACTTCCAACAAATTTTGAGTGTAATATTGAAATTTTTATGCTCAATCAAAAGAAAATTTAATCTTCAGTTTCTTCAGTCCCAGAAATATCTTTATCAATTTCCGAAACGTAGTTCACTTGAATACCGCTACACTAAACAGGGAGGAATGCCCTGTATTTTACCCTAGATTCATTATTTGTGTGAAATGATGTGTTTTAAAATCTTAGCTTGATTCTACAGACTTTGAGCTAGTCTTAATTGAAATAAGTTGAGAATATTTTTCTGTATATTGACAGCTGTAGCATTCTCTGATGCTAATATATGAAACCTTTGTGCATGAATGACATCTAAAACAGGAATTCTCTTTCAACCCAAAAGCTCTCATTAAGCTTTGTACCGTTATTTTTTAGTGTCTTTAAACATGATAAAATCATGAGAGTGGCTAGCATTTCGAGAAGTGGCTAATATGCTGTATTATTTTTTAGTTTCCATGAGCATGATAAAGTCACAAGAGTGGCTAGCATTTCAAGAAAGTGCTCATTAGCTACTAGGGTTTACATAGGCCACTGTGCGTATGTCAAGTTCAATGGATAGCTGTGCTGGTAGTGAAATATTGTCGTGCTGCAGGCCGCAGCTGCTGCGGTCAGAAGGCACCACCAACTTGTCTGGCTATAGTAACGAGTCTGGGTTCAGCACAGCACACTACCTCGACAGCGACACCTCCAGTTGCGTTGACAACGACTTGCTGGACGAGGACACTGAGGGCGACCACCGCAGCGTCACCAGCGGCTACAGTGTTGCTGCCAGTGAGGCTGCAGGTAACACTTGCTCAAAGCAACGCTCAGGTTTTAATCTTTACAGTGTATTTGCATGTTTTATTTCACCAATTATGCCCCATGGCTATGTTATTTGTTAATGTAATGAACACACATCATGCTTTCGTTTAATTTTTTAATGATTATTATGTATGTTGGCAAAATTTACTTATACTCAGGACTTGCTGTTCCATTTTAATGATATATGCTACTTTTTACTGGTAGGTTGACGGAAGGGCTGATTGTGCTAAAAGTGTATCAGGTAGTTTCCTGCTTATTTATCATGTTTCTTTTCTGTTTTGGGTTGAAGAAACGCAACTCCGTACTTCCCATTCTAAACAAATGTATTTATGGACATCTACGTTTTGTAATGTAAGAAAACAATGTTTGTGTTTATACCATGTCCAACTTTTTTGCTGTCATGAAGTGGGACTCAAATAACCATATCATTTCTGGTAAGGAGGAAATGCATTGAATTTATGTTGTGCACAAATATGCAAATCCCAGTACCTTAAATTTTGTTCCGCAACAGGACCTGCCAGAAGACGAAAGTCTCAGCTGAAGAGGCGGCACTCCCGCCGCGCTGAGAGCAGCCGTGACGGCGCAGGACAGCAGCAGCGAGGCAGCGCACTGGAGTCCTCCCTTCCTTTCACCGACCCTGCTGCCCTTGAGAAGATCAAATCTCTCGAGACGCAGCTGGAGGAGCTCAAGTTGACCATCAGTCAGATTATGAACCAGCAGAAAGGTGACAAACCTCCCCCAACTCCACCCAGCTCTCCTACTGGCAGCAGACGAGCTCCCCCTCCACCGCCCCCACCACCCACACCCAGCGCCCCACCGCCACCTCCCCCACCCATGCCCCCAACACCTACCGCTGCCAATGCTGGGGCAGGCTCAAAGGGCAGCCTGCAGGAGATGCTGCAGAGCAAGCAGGGGCAACTCAGCAAGACGGAGGTGAACAGCTCCGGTCCCAAGGAGCAGCCTGGCTCCTGGAGCAGCGTCATCAGTGCCATCAAGGGCGGGGGTGCAAAGCTCAAGAAAGTCCAGCGGTCAGTTCCTCCTCATGCTCTGTTGTTGTTTTAAATTTCAGCAAAGGAGTTCTTTACTTTGGTTCTGAGTGACTCATATTGTTCAAGATTATGATTACGTGTGATATGTGCCTTTCTGTAATAAGGGTGAGGAGGCAGGGTTTCTATTGCCTTGAAGTTTGGTATGACACGTTTTGATTTCTTGAAGGTGAGTTCAAGTTGAGGTAGGCAAAACATTGTATTGTTGAGCAGCGTATTCAAAATCTCTTCTCATTGAACTCGAGCAGCTCTCTAAAGCATACTGTGTTGAGGAACAGTAAAGAGACGATGGGCTCTATCTAGTACACTTCTATTAGCTCTCCTAATTTTCCTTTGGCACTAAAGCAATTGAAGTCTATATAAAATCGCGTATGTAGATTTTTTTCTTTAAAAATGTATTAATTTCTTTTGTGGCCACTGGAGGCTTGTTTAGGATGCATAAACTTATTTGATTTTGCGTGAAGAAAATATCTCAGGTGTTGGATGAAAATTTCATGTAAATCCCTATAGCAAGAGTCCTACAACTTTGAAATTATGGACTGGGATTTTCTTCATGCTTTCATGTTTTTATAATGCTCGAATATAAGAGACATTTACAGCTACATTTAATATTCCTTATTTAGAGGACCTCCATCGTCTAAGAAGCCGAGCAGCTACACAGGGGACGCTTACCGTGCGGCACTGGCAGCCACACTGCGGCAGCGCTTCAAGAGCGTGCAGGGCAGCGACGATGACACTGAGACTGAGTTCAGCGACTCTGATGCTGTCAAAAGGTAACTCCGCTACAGGTTCTGTGGGCTGGGTACTGTGGTCACAGTTTCGATTTTAGGGGTAGCAAGGAAGTTATATTTGGGCAGAAATAGGGATTTTGAATAATGGTGGGTATAAGACAGAAAATTTAAAGGAGAAAAATCTGTATGCTGGATGCTGGGGCGTCAGTTTCTGTTTTGGGGATAGCGAGAGAGTAATTTTTGATGTGGAAATAGGGATTTTAAATAATGGTGGATATAAGATAGAGAAGTTATCTTTGAGAAATTTTACTTAGATTTAGAGTAATGCCAATAGAATTGAGATTCGAATTACAAATGTTCATGTAAATATGTAAGTAAAGCATGCAGGCATAAGGGTATTAGTTGAAGTACTTCTTGATATTTATATCACTAAGAAATTTATGTCAAAGTCCACTTGTTCGTCATTACGTTCAGACTTACAGCATAGCTGAGGCGCTCCTGGCAACCCTTTGTTGGACCAGCACCACGCATTCCAGCGATCTCTTTTTAATTATTCACATTTTGCCACGCTGAATACGTTTTCAATATTTATTTATTTTTATTATATTTTATATTTTTTGTAGTTTTCACATTTTTTTCGCTAGTGCAGTGAGTGACTCCAGTCTTAGTATTGGTGCTCATTTTCTGTTGGTGTTTAGTTTATTTTCTTTTTATTAGATTTTATTTTTAATTGCTTCTGCTGCTTATCCACTTGGTACACAAAAAATGTTCTGCCAACTGATTCACTGGAGTTATGCAAAGTGTGACATTATTGATAGTTAATTCTTTGAAGTTGCAGGTTATCATCTACGGTTTTTTTTTATTAATCTTTCACCGTAATCTAACATGTTGAACTTTTATAGAAGTGCACTTTTTTGTTTTAAATATTTAATTGATAGTTCATTCTTTGAAGTTGCGGATTGTCATCTTTGATTATTTTTTTACCAATTGATCACCATCTCCAATACATTCAGCGTATAGAAGTACATACACGTTCTTCTATTGAATATCACTCTGGGAGTCTCCATCAGTGAGTGTAAGCGCTTTATCCCACTAAATAAATTACCATTTGGCAGCGGCCGGTGGGACAGCGAGGCCTGGCAGTCTCCATCCAGCGGCAGCAAGCCCTCCCTGCCCCAGGTGCTCCTGCAGGAGGAGCGACTCAAGAAAACGTCGCCTGTCAAACTTGCCAAGGAAATCAAGAACTCCCCTGACGCTCTACTGGCAGCTGTCAACAAAAAGCTCTACTCTGCAGTGTCTGATAAAGATCAAAACTCTGGGGCCCTCATTTTCTCCACTCCCAAGTTGAATTTGCCCATCGATGAATCTGAAGAAAAAGTGCCGGACTCCAACGAGCTTTTCCGAAAGTTCTTGCAGTCTGATCGAAAGAAAAGAGCGTTGCCGCCTAAAAAGTCTCCCAGCCGTACGCAGTCAACCCCAAACTTTGGGCCTTTAGTTCGGTCTGTCTCAATCCAGGACTCCATCTCCACCATTCCAGAAACCCCTCAGTTGGCAGCTGACGCTGGTGAGAAGAGCACGCCTGTGCTGAGCTCCAGTCATAAGCCGCGCGCTCTCTCCTTCAGCACGGAGGTTCAGCAGTCGCCTGTAAGTTTTTGCTTTATATCTGTTTTAGTGTGAAGTTCACTGTTATTTTTATTATTGAGATGTAGTGACATGAATTGAACTATTATTATGTGCCTCGACTACTCACTTTACTGGTTGGACCGCAAAACTCAAACATTAAATAACTTTAAGTAATTCCTTAACCTGTTTTTGTGTGGTTTATATTAATCGGATGAACACATCAGTGATACGTTGTTTGCTAGTATCATGGATAGTGATGCAAAAATGGTTTTATTTGATTGCGTTTTTTTTGCAAAAAAAACGTGTTTTTTATGTGTTTTTTTTTTTGTTTTTTTTGCACACCTAAATTTTGTTAAGTATATGTCTGGTTTTTTTTTTTGACACCTAAAATATATTAATATCCATGTTTTTTAGTCATTTTATTGTTATAAAAACATCAAAAAGAAACCATACAGTAAAAGTCGTGGCAGATAACCCACAATTACCTAGAGGCGTCTAAGAGGAACAGCAGGAGCCACAGAACTTATATTGATGGAGTCAAAATTCAGAGCTTACTATCTCTACTATGTCTGATTTTATTTTCATGTGACCAAAAAAATCAGACTTTGCAGAGATAATAAGTTCTGAATTTTGACTCCATCAATATAAGTTCTGTGGTAAGTTCTGTGGCTCCTGCTGTACCTCTTAGACTCCTCTAGGTAATTGTGGGTTATCTGCCACCACTTTTACTGTATGGTTTCTTTTTCATGTTTTCATTACAAAAAAAATGACTAAAAACCATAGATATGAATATATTTTAGGTGACCAAAAAAATATGCTGTTTTTTTTAAAACGTGTTTTTTACCAAAATTTCTGACTAATAAAAATTAATATTAATAAATTTTCTGGTACCAAATATAACCATGCTGTATTTTTTACAAAGAATCATGACTATAAACAATATATTTTATGTAACCTTAAAGCCCCATGCAGTTTTCTTAAAAAAAACATGTTTTTTACTAAAAAATTATGACTGAAAAAATATGAATAATATATTTATGAGACCAAGAAAATGTTTTTGTACTAAAACATGCGCATGAGACCTAAAAAACCCCATGCTGTTTTTTAAAAAAATATTTTTTGCAAACAATGATGTATAGGAAAACCTGGATATGAATATATTTTATGTGACCAAAAAACCATGCTGTTTTATTTTATGTATTTTTCATAAAAAATCGTGTCTTAAAATCATGGATATTAACATATTTTATGTTACCAAAAAATCATTGTTTTTTTAAACCATGTTTTTTTATTAAAAAGTTATTATTATTCATTTTTTGGTCCTGACTTCTTTGTAAAAAAACACCCCCTCAGGGGGATACAATTATTGTATCTATGGGAACTAGCGCTCCCAGGGGGACAATGTGAGGGCCCAAGCTGAGAGTTAGGTAGGCCTCCTTTTTGTTGAAATAAAAGGTTTTTGTTATGTTGAGGACCACCTTTTCTCGGTTCACTGCTGTCCTGTTTTTCAACACCTACTACTGTCTTCTTCAACTTTGATCTTGTTTCATAATCTTCCTTCCTCTCTTTGGATCGCATTTGTTGCTGGGTAGGGAGGCTAAAACTAATGACTTATCTAATCTGTAAAAAAGACATGGATATCAATTTATTTTATGTGACCAAAAAACCATGCTTTTTGAAAAAATGATTTTTTACAAAAAACATGAGTGTTATTAAATTTTATCTGACCAAAAAAAACATGACCTTTTAAAATGATGTTTTTTCACAAAACTTTTTAATATCCATGATTTTTAATCATGATTTTTTTGGTAAACAAAACATGATTTGAAAAACCAGCATGGTTTTTTTTGGCACATAAAGTATATTAATATCCACATTTTTTAATCATGATTTTTCTGTAAAAATGATGTTTTTAAAAAAACAGCATGGTTGTTTATGGTAAAATAAAGTATATTAATATCCGTTTTTTAGTCATGACATTTTTGTAACAAAAACATTCAAAAAACAGCATGGATTTTTTGGTCACATAAGATATATTAATCTCCATTAGAACCGTACCAGGTCTTAGAATAAAATATCCACAAAGAATCTATTCACTCCATAAAACATTTCGGAGACCAGCTCCATCCTCAGTAAGTCATTCAGTCAAATGTTTTTCAAAGGAACAGTGAAAATAAATTGTGCATTTCTCCAAATTTTACTGAATGACTGAGGATGGAGCTGGTCTCCGAAAGGTTTTATGGAGTGAATAGATTCTTTGTAGATATTTTATTCTAAGACCTAGTACAGTTTTAATAAACTTGATTTCAATATTAACAGCATTCTTTGTTTATAAGTTTCTAAAAACAATTCGATGAAAGAAAAATAACTTTTCTGATATTTATATCCGTGTTTTTTTAGTCATGATATTTTTTAAATGTTTTTAAAAAAAACAATTTTTTGGTCCCATAAAATATAATAGCCATGTTTTTTAGTCAAGATTTTTCTGTTAAAAAACAATGTTTAAAAAAAACAGCATTGGATTTGTAAGGTCACATAAATATATTAATATCCATGGTTTTTATTCATAATTTTGTACAAATAACATTTTAAAAAAAAAAACAGCATGGTTTTTTAGTCACATCTCTATCAATGACCATAAGTAAAGATATGTTATTATAACACACCATTTTGGGAGTTGAAGGTCATTCACATTTATTGTAAAATAAATGAAATATCAAAGCATGAAACTGCAGAAAATGAAAAATTTCATAAAACCATGGAAAACCAATTAAGAAGTATGCTGTTTTATTTTGTAATTTGACATGAAAACAAATAATGTAATGTGGTTCTTTTTCTTGCTGAGTTATTTTCAGACAAAATATTTAAAAAAAAACAAAATATCCACGTTTTTTGGCCACGGTTTTTTTGTAAAAAACTTGTTTTTTTTAAAAAAAAACGGCATGGTTTTTTTTTGAGTCACATCTCTAATCATGAACTGAGTTTGAGATTTTGTTGCCCATCCCTATACCATGTCAAATTATTATTAAATCGGGTGTTCATAAGCCACATGGGGCCATTTATTGTCCAGCTATTTAAAAATTCATGTACTGAATAGTAGCACAGTCAAATTCCTATCACGTCAATTTTATAACTCGTCTCAACTTCCTGGTTTTAGTTTGGCCAACACCTGTTGAAGAAGCGAGTATCCATTTCCAATGGCGCCAAACACTCCAATGGAAGTGAACCGCCGCAGTCAGAAGATGTCGCCAAAGTGAACTCTGCTGCTGCTGATCAGCCTGGGCAGGAAGGAGCAACACGTGCTGGCAGCGGCCAGGCCAGTGTTACCAGCACAGCCGGCTCGTCACCGCAAAGCCAGGACGACACTCTGTATCTCTCATTTGACTCCGGTGATCCCCGCAAATTGTCTTCTGCACAACTCCAGACCAATCAATGATATTTTCTTCCATTAGCTGCTTGTATTGCCTAAACATACGGGAACAAAGTATTTAGTATCCGGAATGTTGCGCATGGATGTTTATTGTGTTCATTGTGGGTAGAGTGGTTAGAGAGCCTCAAATCAAAACCGATGTTGCTACATTTTGTCTTCATTGGTGTGAGGGAAGCCTTCTTTGATATCGAATGTTGGTGTGAGGATAGTGCATTGTGTGTTATTTTTGAAGCCAATATCTACAACGTGGTACTGTGATCTCAACAACTTCAATCACGTATCCTTCACTCCAATGAGGTCACATTTTCTGCTAGCGTTGTGTGAAAGTGCAACTTTCAAATGATATATTTAATGCAGGTTCATTTTGCAGGTTTACAAAAGAGTGCTTTATTTCGCACAGGTTATTTTTGTCTTATTTTTTGAGCTGTTTGATGATTCTTGTTAAGAAAGACTCGCCGAGGTCGAAGATCTGGAGTACTCATTGGGTAGTACATAAATGCCTTTTACTTATGCTTGTTGTTTTCAGTAATTAGCTGCCGACTTTCGTCTAACACAGCAGTGCTTTGAGGTTATTGCCAGTGTGTAACTGATCTAACTTGTCATATCGTACACTTGGGTAAGAAAGAGTTACAACTACACATTTACTTAAATAGCTCTTTGTGATTGTTTTCAGTAATGATGGTGCCGTACGTACTTTTTACAGCACGTCCTGTTACTGCCAGATCTCTCTTTCTCTCTCTCTGCTGTCACTCTTGAGCGCTTGGAAGTACTTAACGTCATTTATCATTTGCTTGGCCAGACAGTTTGGTTGCAAAGCTAAGTTTTGCGTATGAAACCCCCGACTTACGGTTTGCTAATCTGTTGCTTGCTTAGTTCACTTTGATGCCCTTATGCCAGGCGTGGTTCAAAACACGGTCGTCCCTCTCGCTTGTGTGACTGCTAGTATGATGAAATTTTAATTACAAATATTACTAAATTACATCCCTTAATTAGTGAGCTGGAGATCAGGAACTTCAATAACGCAAGTGACGTAGTGGCTTGGTAGAGGTGTTGAAGGCTTCCTCGTTTGTTATGACGGGTTGGATGTTTTCCCCAACTATTCGAGCATCCTGGTCGTGAAGTCACTGGTATTCTTATTCGGACTTTCTGCTACTAGATTAAGACCATTAACCTGTTGTATTAGTGTGTTACTGATAGTTAAGGTGTAAATTGAGTGCTCAACTGATAAGTAGGTAAGGTTGGGTCTCTAACCCCCTTAAGGTTCATAAATGGTTACATAGCCGCCTAGTCAGCTGAACCTTGCGCATCTGGACGTTGGAGCACGTTTCTTTAAAAACGAAACGAATGAGTTTGCCTATTAATTTTATGTATCTATGCATGTTGACGTATAAAAATGATTCATATTACTCATGTATGTCCGCAGCTGCGCACGGTAAGTGGTGTTGCTGGAACTGCCTAAGGTTTAGAGAAGATTTTGTTTCCCTGTATGAAGCGTTCAAACTTTTGGTAAGGGTAGGTATTGATTGTGTTGGGGCCATATTTTCTTCTCCAACTATTTGTATGGGGACATGTTGACGTTTAAAATGATTCTTATTAATCATTTGTACGACCAAAGCTTTTTTCAGGAAATTCTTTTTTATTCAGGGGGAAAATGATTTTGCTTAGTTGAGTAACCACTTTTCTCGATGGCAATTTTTTCATGTCACATTCCTTCTTGAAACCGTCGTCTGGTTCACTACATATATTTGTCTTGGCTTGTTACATTCATTCCGATGTTATCTGCCTTACGTTAGCCATTCCACGTTCATTCCTGCTTGCATCAGCTCTTACATCAGTGCTGGTGTTTGTTGTTCTGCACCTGGGACCATTTCATTGCAAGTGCAGTGCAAGGGAACTGCATTTAATTTCGAGTTGTTTCTCTGTGTGTTGTGTTCCCTGGTGTTTGTGTTATTTATTTCAATGATCACATTACACTTAATGCAAGATCAGCAGTGGCAGTTGTGTGAATGATATTTTCCTCAATTTCTGAAGAGGATCTCGCCTTGACATGTCAGTGATTGAATGCAGTCGAGTTAAGTTTTATTTTATGCTCACTTCGTTTTTCAGGCAAAATGACACTCGTAGATAAATGCGCATCTTTGGGAACAAAATTATAATCTCAGCATGTGTGCATCGTGTAAACATGGATTTGACTGCCAATAATTTCGTACAATATTAAACAATTGACAAGGGGAAAGTATTTTTGAGACTCAAGTTCTGTTCAGCTTCAAGTCAAATCATTTTTTTAAATTAAACATCGTTCCACACAAGGAAACTCGTTCAGTGAGCAGAGGACAAAAATGGAGAAAAAGACTTATCCTTAGTGAAGTGGATCTTAGCCACTCTCCACCTGCAACGAGTTCTTATGTCTTGTCATGGAGCGAGTCCGTACCTTAACCTTAGACCTGCGGTCGTTGTTGTCTTGCTTGTATGGGTTGCCTGTTTGATTCATTGACGCTCAATGAGCTGTGGTCAGGGACCAATAATCGATTATGATTAATAACCAAAATCATTCCTTCACAGAGCATTCGCAGATGCCGAGTCAGAATTTTATTTTTATAATCTCCATCCTCATTAATTGTGTCTTCTTGCGCATTTTCCTGACTTCTTGTTCAGTTTTATGCATATTAACAAATAATTACTCTTTAGGAACATTTTCCACGAAGGTTTCTTCATTTTCCAGTTTCTCTTCATTACCTCTAGCCCTACATTGTCTTCAATTACTCCATTACTTTAGAATTTTTTTCACGCTTCTATTAGATTTATTACTATTCCCGTATTTACTTTGTTTCAGTACTATTATTCTCGTATAGCCTTTTGTAGTCAATAATTTTTCATCTTTCAAGGCCTTTATCTTGCTAGTATCTATTTATCTTCGTAGAACTTAACATAATTTTTCAATTGTTCTAGTAAACTTTTGATTCAGTTAATTGTTGTTTTCTCTACAGCTTACGAAGTTAGAGAGGCATAGCGTTTGTGCGAGTTATATTTTTTTAGTTTAATTTTAAGTGTGTTATTGAACATAACTCTCAGTAATTTCGATTCTACCGTCAAGGACTAACTATGTAGCGTGTGTAATGACTGCTTTGCCCAATACTGTTTGTGTTCTAATTTGGTCATAAGGCGCAAAGACTGTAACGTTTGTACTCTTTTTAAGGACCAATTGTACGTGCTCCTCAAACTGATGCCCTAATTGCTTGTACCAGACTGCAGAAAGTTTTTCGTGCTGGAAGCTCATTCATTTATTTTTTATTGCATAATGCTAGCGTTCTGGGGCTACATTTGTTCCAATGCTTACCGCGCAACTGCATTTCAAACCAACGTCATTGTTCTTAAAATTTAGGACACTCACGTGTCTCATTGAGATTTCGAATGTGTATTGTTTTCTACAACTGGTATTTTTCGGCTGCCACTGATTTTCTCATCAAACTTGGACAGCTTCTGCCCCGTGTCTCTTTGAATCCTGCGTCAGTCCCTGAGGTGCTTTGTCTCCTCAATTTTACAGAGGGGCTTAGGATTTGATCATTTTTCATTATCTTTATTGTTTATTCTATTGTATTATGTTAAATTAATATCAACTATGAGCCATTTAAATTGTTCAAGTAGAATGTTTGATATATCTTGACCCAGCAGTTGACTCTAGTTTATATGCTAATTTTTTAATCATTTTTGTACGAAAGTGAAGACACCTCGGATGAGACACGAAAGCCTGGTAACTCCAGGTGACTAACGTGGGGTTAAATTTCCATTGAATTTTATGAGAACCGGGCTGGTGAAATCGTGACATGGTTTCAGTTGCACGCCACATCTCCACGGTATCCTCCTTTGTATCTGAACAAAGAATCGTCTTCCATGATTACCCAAAGCTTCCAACTTTTGTGTCCTTCATTAATTTGTTTATGTACAATTACAACTTCAATTTTTTTATGGTTATATACCATTAAATGGTTTAACCATTAATTTTATGAACTATACCATTTGATGGTCCGACGTTTTGAAGATTCAATTAGTTTAATGAGTTACCAAATTCAGGTTTGACTTTGCCGTTCTCCTTTCTGCGGATCAAATTTTCCTGACTTCTCTTCGTAGGGGCCAAGATTGCTCTCCATTCCAATGGCATTTTCTGTCGCGGTTTTTCTCGTTACTGATCGCCTTGGAGGTGCTGATGTGCGCTCACCGTTTGTTCTCGGATTTATCCTTTACTCTTTATGTTCATACTCGAGATATAGTGTTACGTTTCATTCTTGTTTGACTCGATCACTGGCTGAAGAGGTCAATCTTATAATTTTTTACGATTCATGACTGACTGCATGGTTTTTCTGGCGTCCTAAAGATACTTCAAGAAAAGCTTAAAATGTTTACCAATGAGCATCGTTCTTCACTGTGTGTGGGCAATCCATGTGTTCGTTGTTTCAGCGCGACACTTACGCATTAAATGTATTAAACGGTTAGAATATCTTGAAGATCATTTTGGCGTACATTTTCAAACTGTTTATATCATTAGCTTATATTATTAGCTAGGTGTAGTGATGTATCATACTATGCAGGCTCCCTGGAGAGCATTTGGCTTAATGTGTTTGCAATTTTCTCTCTTTTGAAAAGGTTGGTAAATTGTTACTTAGAATTGAACTGCTGGAATGATGCCCAAACTTGTGTAAGTATAATCGGCTTTACCTGTAAAGTAACATAAATATATCTGTAAAAGAATGACTTGCTAATGATTATTATTTTCAGCTTAATTAGATGCTCACTCTACTGATCGGTTGCCCGCTATGTTGTGTTTGCTTAGAGTGGCACTCAATTATTGTTGCGCGTTTGTTCTCTGAAGTTTTGTCACTCTGCTCGTCTTTGCCTGGGCTTTTTACGTGTATTACTGGAGTGCCATCTGATGAGTATATTTTGGAAAACGACTTTGTAATAATTTGTACATATAGTTTCAAATTCAACGCACATGTTCGATTTTTATAGCCTGGCTGTAAAATGTTCTTTCAGTCAAGGCTGTCAGTAGCTGCAGCGTGTGCTTCATGCTCCACGGTGTGGTCACTGGCGAAACGGGCACAATGTTGGGTGCATCTTGCAAGACAGCGCTGCCTAGTCACGCACAAGTCAAATACTCCAATGTACATGTAACTTATTTCAATAGTTCTTAGCAATACGTAGTGTATTTATCGCTGTTGAATTCGATCTGACACAAGCACCATTATTAGTGGCAGTAATACCCATTCAACGCAACGCTTGATTGTAAATTATTACGGGATTTTCAATGTGCAGTTTCAGTTTTTTATATCAGTGACGCCCATTGCGCGTGAGTGTTCTATTTAGTTGTGGATTAATTTGTGGAATTTGACACCATACCAAAAAGGTTCAACGATTTTTATTGTCGTGTGAGTTCTGTATTGTTGGAAGACGTGGCCATTTTTGTGAGGCAGGTAGCATTCCTGAGTCTCTCTCAAAGCTGGAAATGTCTGTTTTAATTGGCAGCCCCTGAAACTTGGTATTCTCTGAAATTCCCTTTGCAGCTTTCAGAATTCATGCAATTATGGCTGTGACAGTGTTAATTTAGAAGTTGGATTGGAAAAATTTTTGATTTCTTTGGCGGGCTTTTTTTGGCAAACTTCTCTGTGCGAGATGTCTTTTATCCGCATTTTTTTCATGCAAGTTGAGCTTTGAACTGAGTACTTCTTTTGGACCAGAGGCTCCCTGGTCCTTCTGAATGGATAGTAATTAAATTTATCATTATTATTATCAAAGCTGAATCTAATTTGTTTATGTTGGAGCTATACACGTGGCTGAACTTCTAATGCAAAGCTAATTTTTCTTGTTTTAAGAAGCCATTGGTGGCGTTCAATTTGAATTCGCTGACTTGTTGCTTACTAGACTATACCGCGAACTAGAACGTACCTATAGGACTTGTTCATATTTTGTATTTCTCTGCCAAATCATTGAATTAATTGATAGAACAAATATATATTTTTAATATTTTGTGCTGCGCGCGTGATGCCACACTTGATTGAAATTACACGCCACCCTTCCATTATACCTGCTGATGGCCACAAAATATTAAGCAAATATCTCTTGCCGCACGATCTTCAAACGCAGAATTTTGGAACAGATTACGTCGCTTTAATCTAGGGCGCAATTTTTTCGGGTTGTGTTATTCTGGCTAGAAATCCTCGAGTTTGAGTTTCTTGCTAATATAACTTGAAAATTTTTGGCTAGTAAAAATCAGCACGCAGTTTAGTGAAATCGGCGGGACTTCCGATACCGGTGCTACAGCTCTAACGACGTATAATGTTTTGAAATCTGGCCCAGTGCGCCTCTTCGGTGTTCACTTGCGTCTCACGATCGCTTTAAGCGTCACTGTTACAGTTAAAATTGTTATGCACTTGGATCTTTGGTAAGAAATATTGTAAATGTAAAACTATTCGCCCGAGTCTGCTAAGTGATTGTTTGAATTTAGAGTGCAGTTTCTGTGTTGCATTCTCATAGAAATTCACTCGGCAGGTTTTGAGTTGTAAAAAAGGTGAGAGCAAAACATGTTTATTTAAAATACACTCAGCTAATTCATGTTCTTGGTGGCTTGGTGATTCGTTGGCATGTATCTTGTTTTTTTGTTTTTGTCTGACTCGTCGATCTTTTTTAAACTATATTGCCTCTTCGATCATACAATGTCACACGTGCGTACGCTTCATTCATGTTGCTGACGTCGACGACGAGAGAAGTCTTCCGTGTATTGATTGCAGCCATATTTCTGTTGATGATCTTATTTAATCCGTGATTAGTGATGGCCGAAGTGCATACTAAGGGATAACGTATTCAATATTTTCATAAATGCTCTTTACTGCAGTAGATTAGAAATTGTCGAATAAATTCATAGCAACTTCACGTTTCCTTCTTAACCTCTCAACTCTTGTCAAAGTGCTTCTAAATATTGGAATTTACAGTACCAGCTCACTGTAAGAAATCCGTGTTCTAATTTATTCTACCCCTCAGGGGGATACAGGTATTGTATCTATGGGAGTCAGTGTTGTTCTGATCACGCTCGTGGCTATCCCGTCTTTGTTTGTTTAATAGTTGCTGTGACTTGCGTTGCGATGTTTGTGGCGGTGAGACTTCGAAATTTGAGACGTGGAGACAACCTGAATTGTGAGACCTTCAGCGCGACATAGTGCAGGCACTGAAGCGCTAGCAAATTGATGTTAATACTACTACTATGTATCTATGGGAATTAGCGCTCCCAGGGGGACTATATGCGAGGGCCTGAGCTAAAGGTTAGGTAGGCTTCATTTTGTTGAAATGGAATAGGTTTTTGTTTTGTTACGGACCATCTTTTTTCGGTTCACTGCTGTCCTGTTTTTCAGCACCTACTACTTTCTTCTTCAACATTTTCTTGTTTCATGAGCTTCTTTCTTAGCTTCCTGTTTCTGTGCACCTTGTGCATAGATTCCGCGTTCCCTCAACTCCATACTAAATGGTGCCCTCCTCCTTCCTCTCTTAGAACATCTTTGTCGTGCAATTAAGGGAGGTTGAAACTTTCTTGTATAATAATAATAATCTTCTAATTTATTTTTCATTCGCCAACTTGAAGGGTTTCACCAAATGTCTACCGACTAAGTTTATGTTCAGCTAAGATTATCATCAGGATTCCACCATGACCGCGTCTAGTTATGAGCATCTGCGTCAGGGAACAAGTATTGCGACAGGCCTGCGCGATTTGCTTAATTCTACACGAGTCTAATGGAATTCTGTACCAGGTGCTGGAATGGAATATTACCATCCAGCTGCTGTGTGTTGTCAGAGCAAGTCCAACAAAATTACTAACTGTAGAAAAATACATAGTTTTCTCGCTAGGTATTTTGTGAATTGTGCACGTACCTAAAAAATGAATATTTTATGAAGCTTGGCAAATGTAAATGGCATGTGACAATTAATTAACCGTTTTAAAACCTTCAGAAGACCGGGATAATTTAGAAGAAATACCATTCGGTAGTTCATATCTTCCCTGAAATATAGTGAATAGCTTATTTATCCCCCGAAAAATAATCATTCCGCTCCTCAATGTTATTTTTTTTCTGCTTGTTAATACAGATTTTTTCCGTAATCATGTGTAATTTTTTTGGATATAAATGCTTTTTTATATATATATATACTCGTCTATATGACTAATTGCAAGACTTGTGCGGGTGGTGCTCATTCTAACGCTTCGTTCCTCGTAAAACATTTAAAATATTCCAAAAATTCAATTAAAAATTTTAACGTATCATGAATAAGTGTAAGTCACTATAAACACGGGATGAATTGTACAAACGAAATAAGCTTTACTAATGACGTAAGAACCATGGGCATTTATCAGTACCCAATGGACAATATAGACTAACAGTTTTTCAGCGAAATGGAAAGATTTTTGAAGTAGAACAATGCCTATCATTAGGGCTGTGACAATACGCTCTAATGATATTCTCACAGCCCTAATAATCGCCCACGTACGAATGTATGTGATTTGTGAAAAATCCCATTCATGTTAAGGTTAGGCTAACATCGGCATCTTTGGGATGCTTTATTTCAAATCAAGCCTGATACATATGATCTTAGCATTTTTTTGTCAAATGTCTTATAACTATCCCTGTATATAGGACACCATGACGGTTCCCCCGTAAAGCCGGTACCCATTTCCGACACCTGGGTTGAGTGGGGTATTGTGCTTGAGCTTTCCCTTATACCCAACGGCGAAAATCTCCGCGCCAGCGCCGGGATACGAACCCGCGACTCCAAGATACGAGCCCGATCCACTGTACCACGGAGAGCAGTCAGTGTTATTTAATACAATAGGTAAATACGTGTGTATGTCACAAAGATACTCATGTATGTTCGTGAGTATTAGGGCTGTGATAATTTGATTGGAGCGTATTGTCACAGCCCTACTTATCACATTTGAGAGACATTTATGTGAGTCACTGAGAAAAGGATAGCAAGCCACGCGCTCCTATTTGGATCGCGCGTGACGTCATCTTTGTTTACAAACGTTCGTCAGTTGAAACTGAATTTTACTCAAACCAGCTGACGGTAAATAGTTCGGTAGAGTTTGCTCTTTGTTGACTAATGTGTCATTTTATGAATCGAGTATTAAATCGCTAGTGTGTTTGTACTCTTAATCTTTTTCGTTTCTTATTAACATTATTAAAATATTATTAAATTATCGATTCTAGCTAAGCTGTACATCTCATGGTCTAAAATTTTTCCACAAATTAATCAGAAATAAATGAAAAGTTAATTCTAGTTAGATGTTAATTATTTCTAGCCTTTAAATTCATATTAAGCAAGAATTTTATGCATCTTATATTTTTCACATAGGCCTATTCGTTCATTTTCCTAATGATTTGTTTGTGAAATTTTAGAAATGGTGCATTTAAGTTAGAAGATATGATAGAAATGTGATACCCAAGTTCAGTACATTACAAGCGTTCATTAAAAGTTTTCTAGTGAAAACTCCTGCAAATTACAAGTTGTGAGACATTGATCAATTTTAGGAGCAATAATTCATCAATCATAAAGCACCAAATTGGTTTCTGCAATGCCCAATTGATCTCCAGGAATATGGACATTGATGGAGCACCATAAAATACAAACCTTACCTACCTAGGTATCTTAAGGTGACCAAGGTTAACTTATCCTAACTATTGATAGATAATGCTACCCAGCACCTCTACTAAATCAGATGCAGAATTGTACTGGTTAGTTTGGGGGTTAGACTGAAATGTGTTGGCAGTGCTCATCAAATTGGCCAATAAATATTCAAATAATGTCAGACCAATTTTATAAAGAAATTATTGAACTATTAAGACAAATGTGCTATAAAAAAATTTTAATTGTCATTAAAAAAAATTTGCTTGCAGTATGGCAGTAGGTATTGTGCTCATTTAAATGATGAATATCTGCCAAATTGATAATTTGTGATAGTTTTCCATTATGTAAGGGCAACTAAATATGCAACTAAATCTACGGTAAATCTGAAGGAGATGACAGTTGTCGATTTTGTAAATTTCGATGCCTTAGCATAGTTAATTAGATCGAAATAAACAAGTTTTCTTCTTTGCACTTTTTGTCTCAAATGAGTATTTTATTAGTTATAGCGGTAAATGACTTGCCGCAACTCCAGTCTTTGAAGCGGAAAGAAATTCTTTGATCGAGTTGTATGGCAATACTGCAATGGCGTCTCGCTTCCAGCGCTCTGTCTTGAAAGACGAAACCAAACCTATCGCTATACCTCGTTAAATACTCATTTGACGAGAAAAGTGTATAGAATAAAAGTTGTTTATTTCGATGTTATTACCATGTTTCAAGCAACAAAAATTCGAAAATCGATGAGTAGCTGTTTATTCGAGCACATTCGTCATCAATGACGAAACTAAACTTACCGCTATACCTAAATCGTAAAATACTCATTTGAGACGAAAAAACAAAAGAAGAAAACTTGTTTATTTTGATTCAATTAATTAGGTTCAGGCACCAAAAAGTGGAAAATTGACAACTGTCATCTTCAGATTTACCAAATCTACTTATATAACTTGCTATAAGCATTATTCCAAAAGTATACTATGTTTTAAATAATACCTAATGATCAAATTGGCAACTATATAGTTCATAAAGTATAATATCAAAATGACCTAATTTTTGTCTGTTAAAATACTAATATTTGATTGGTGATAGTGTCTGAATTTCTAAGTAAATGTTAGATATCTGTGGCCTTACGTAAAGTAATAGCAGTAGCTTTACATGTTCTATAGTAATGCCTAATTTGTTAAGAGGTTTTATGTCATAATTTGGGGTCAATGTGGAGTTTAATGCAATCACGGAAAATAATAATTCCGATCCCAGGAATCTAAAGGAACCCATTCAAGTACGTTTTACATGAATGACATTCTGCTCGCTGATGCATTATTTTTGAATTATTGAATTTTGAAGTAGGCCTTTACGCGCGAAAGGAAGCAACGGAATTTGATAAATCTGAAGGATATGTCAGTTATCAATTTTTCACTTTTTGGTGCCTAAACCTTATTATTTGAATCAAAATAAACAAGTTTTCTCCTATGCACTTTCTGTCTCAAATGAGTATTTTACAATTTATAGCGGTAAGTTTAGTTTCGTCTTTGAAGACGAATGCGATCAAATAAACAGCTACTCATCGATTTTGGCAATTTTGTTGCAAAACAAAACATCTTTTTTGATGTTATTACCATGATTCAAGCAACAAAAATTAAAAAATTAATGAGTAGCTGTTTATTCGAACGCATTCGTCGTGAAAGAAGAAACCAAACCTACCGCTATAACTCATAACATCATTTCAGACGGAAAGTGTATAAAGGAAAACTAGTTCATTTTGATTCAATTCATTAGGTTTAGGCACTGAAAAATGAAAAATCAATTACTGTCATATCCTTCAGATTTACCAATAATGATATATGGGCATGAATATATGATCAAATGATGTATAAATTATTTGACGAAATAAATTTTAGGAGCCATTTTTGTGATGCTTCTTGTGTCACTAATTCCAAAATTAATTGCATGCAACAGATTTTATGATTTTATTCCTAATTTTTTGTTTCATTTTACTGTGGAATATGTATAGGAAGCTTCATTACAAAGATGCCTTATTACTATAATAAAGTATAAGAGTTTTATTGTTGCTAATTTTCATCTGACTTTTTTCCAATTTCTTAGTTCTCATTTGAAACTTGATTGTAGGACTTATAAGGTACCTACTACTCTGGACTACCCTTTGACTACCTAATTTTACAAATATCTTTTTTCCCATTTCTATCGCAACTAGGAGAATGAAAATGCATGCAGATATGTAAAATTGAATTTCAAGCACATTTGCATCTATAAAATTTTTCGATTTATGCAAAAAAAAAATAATTTATTTTGCGATTATTAGAAAAATATAAATCCTTGCGCAAAACCCTACCCGCTCTATAATTTTTGACCTAAAAGCGTGATTTTGGTCAGAGTCAACGCAGAAAAACTGTACCAAGACCTTAACGTAGAATTGTTTTGATTTTCGAACTAGAAAAAAGTTATAGGTTCACATATCCAACATGTAAAAAACATATTTTTTCAGTTTTTCTCAATAGAAATATAAGTTAGAATTAAAATAGAATTTTGCTCCGCTAGGCTGTTTCCACTGTCAAACCGCATCAAATGAGACTAAAATCACGCTTCTACGTTGAAAATTGTAGAAGGGGTGTGGTTTTGCGCAGAAAGAAATATATATACATATATATTAGCAGGACCCGTGGAAATTCCACGGAAAATGCCATTATTACGTTACGCAAGATCGATCGGTGAAAAAAAAATTGGTCAACTTAACTTAATGCTTCCAACATAATATATTCTAAGCCAACCCATACTATCCTAACCGAGCCGATCCTGATAATATGTCAAACGTAAAAAACCGTGGATACGTTAAAAAATTCCATCAACATTACCGATCCTATACTAAACTGACATTTACCAACCTAACCTTTACTAACCTTTCCTTACCTAACCTATTCTAACCTAACATATCCTAACCAACCCTGAGTGAACCTATCCTGATAATATGTCAAACATGAAGAAAACCGTGGACCCTTGAAATTTTTTGTCGAAATTACTTAACAAAACTAAAACTAAAAATTTCCTAACCTATCAAACGCTATCCTATCCTAACCTATCCTAACTTAACCTAACCAATGTCATCGTTAGGCTAGGTGGACCCGTGAGAAAATTCGGTCAACATTAACCAACAAATTCTAACAACATATTCTAAAGTAAGCCATCCATGGTAAGCCATCTAACATGGTATATACTAACTAATCCTATGCCAACCGAAGCTATCCTGATAATATGATGAACATAAAAAAACGTTGACCCATGAAAAAATGTCGTCAACATTACATAACCTATGTTAATCTATCAAACCTAACCTATTCTATCCTATCTTAACCTAACCTAACTTATCCTACCATGTTCTAACCTATCCTAATCGAGCCGATCCTGATAATATGCGAAACGTTTAAAAACGTAGACCCATGAAAAAAATTCCGTCAGTATCACCTAACCTAACCTATAATAACATATCCTAACCCACCCTAACCAAACCGATCCTGATAATATGTCGAACATAAAAAACATGGACCCGAGAAAAATTTTCTCAACATTACCTAACAAATTCTAACATAACATATTCAAAAGGTCCATTAAGTAACCTTTGCTAACCTATCCTAACCTACCTAACCCAATCCTAACCTACCTAACCCTATCCTAACCCGACCTATCCTAACCTAACTTAACCAATGTCATCGTTGAGCTTGGTGGACCTCTGAAAAAAATGAACTAACATTTCCTAAGAAATTCAAACATAACATTCTACCTAACCCATCCTAACCTAACACATCCTACCTATTCTAACCAAACCCATCCTAACCTAACACATCCTACCTATTCTAAAGTAACCAATTCTAACCAAAGCTATTCTAACCAAAGCTATTCTGATATGTCAAACATGAAAAAACTATGGACACGTGAAAAAAATTTCATCATTACCTAACCTATGCTAAAATAAAAAGTATAAAAATTGAAAAAAATAAAAATATAAAAATTGAAAGAAATGAAAAAATAGAATAGAAATAAAAAATTAAATATTAAAATAAATAAATGAAAAAATGAAACAATGAAAAAAATGAGAAAAATAAAAAAATGAAAAAAGAAAGAAATGAAAAAAGACAAATGATAAAAATAAAAAAATGAAGAAAAGGAAAAATGAAAATAAATAAAAAATGATGAAATAAAAAAATAAATAAATGATAAAATGAAAAAAAAAACAAAAAATGAAGAAATAAAAAAATTAAAAAATTTAAAAAAAATGAAAAATTAAAAATAAATAAATGAAAAAATAAAAAAATGAAAATTATGAAAAAATGGAAAAATTAAAAAATTAACAATAAAAGAGAAAATGAAAAAATTGAAAAAATGAAAAAAATAAATATAAAAATAAAAAATAAAAAAATGAACAAAAACAATAGAAAATAAAAACTATAAATAATAAAAAAATACAAACAATAACATTAAATGAATAAAACAAAAATTAACAAAAACAAAAACTGAATATATAAAAAATATACAAAAAATAATTGAAAAATGAAAATAATTGAAAAACATGATAAAATAATAATTATCCTACCCTAACCTAATTTAACCCATCCTACCTATCCTATCCTGATGAAATGTCAAACGTATCAATTCATGTAAAGGCAATCTTATTATGAAACCCTCAGAAATTTGGTATCTGTGATACAGCAAACTCGGATTAGAGCGTTACCCACGAATTTAGTTTTAAGCGTATTAATATATAGATGTTTGCCCAATACCTTTTTTTCTATCACAAATTTTGAAATTTTTCAGAAAATCAAATGTGTTTAGAATTCAATTTTACGAATCATTATCAAGTTTCATATGCTAGTTGCAATAGAATCCTGTAATCTGAAATTAAAAACAGTATATTCAATTTGTCTTTTTAATACACTTTTTTGACATATGTAACCATAAATTTTTTTCTAATCCAAAATTAAAAAAATAAACTACGTTATGGTCTTGGTACAGTCCTTCTGCGTCGAATGAGACCAAAATCACGCTTTTACGTTGAAAATTATAGAGTGGGTAGGGTTTTGCGCAACTGTAGATATTTTTCTAATAATCGTGAAATGAATAAATTTTTTTTGCAAAAATCAAAAAATTTTATTGATGCAAATCTGTTCATAATTCAATTTTACATCCACGTTTAAATTTTTGTTCCCATCGGTGCAATAGAAATGTGTACAGTGAAGTTTAAACAAAGATTTTGAGTCCAGGGTAGTAGATCCCCTTAAAAATAAATTCATTTTCCTTTAGTTTTATTTCTACTGCTCCATTTAGAAAGCAAGGCCTTATTTTGCAGTCTGTTGATAAGTCCCAACTTTAACACATTGACTTTGTTTGCACAACTGCTACTGTACAAAGGTTGCAAGTGGCAGAGTTAGGTTGTAAGTGGCAGAGATAAAAACTAGCTTTACTGCTCAAACGCATCTCTATCATCTCTAAGTTGAAAAATGCAATAACATGGTGACATTTTTCCTTTTTTGCTTAGATCTAGTCCAAAAAGTGAGTGAAATAATTGAAATGCTGTTCTTCTATATGGATACAAATATGAGAAATTTACTTCCTAATATACATACAACACAATACGTAGTTTTGTTAACTGTTAAAATTTTTTAACATTTGCTAGACTCTAAATTACTCTGAAATCATTTATAATACAGTTGGTATGAAGTGCAGTTAAATTTTTTAGTACAAAATTTTTTCTTGGTACTTTTTATTTCAGACTTGACTGTATTTAGCCAACATGCTAATGTCAAGAACTCTCAGAGCTGAGACCAGATCCAGAGGAAAGGATGACACTAAAAGGCCAATGCAAGCTGTTGACAAAGTTAGACGATGGTGAGTGCATTCTAGTTTAAATATTTTAGTTTCTTCACATGAATATTTATGACTTTCCTGTTTCATTTTTAACTCTAGAGGTGGCAGACTTGGCCTTGTGTTGCAGTTTTGATTTAATCGATGGTTGGAAATTGTTACTGTAACTGACTCGATTGCTTTCTAATAACCAGATCTGTATGTTCATAAACTGATTATACCACTTATCATTTTATTTTAGACTTTTTTTTTGTTTGATTAGCTTGTGTTTATTTTGGACTAGATTTTTGTTTTCCAAATTTTTTCTAGATGACAAAGAAGTGTTTTTGCATATTAATATTTTTTTCTAATCTTTAATTAATTGTGGGTAGCACAGTTATGGGTAAATGTAAAGTGCAATAGATGTCTTGGCTGTCATTCAGTCATCTGATTATATCATTTCACAAAGTGACTTTAATTGTATAGTAATTTCAAGTCTTAAGATGTTTAAATATAGCTGTGGACCAAGATGGGCATTATAGTGAGGCTGGTGATGCTACATGACTCGTGAATTGAGGTATTTTATTATGGTATGTTAATGAGCTTCAATGTCAGCAAATTTGGTCTGGGTTCTCCAAAAAATCTACAATGTGTTCATTTGTCTAAAACTCTTGCGACACTTTTTGCTGTTTTTCACTAAATCACAACTGATTTGGATTGTTCTAGATTTAGTGCCCAATTTTCATTGGTGTAGTTAGGTCTCAATATCTACTCTCCTTTTGTCTATCTTGTAAAGTTAGTTAACAAGCATGTAGAGGATCTTATGTATTTGATTCTGTCCTCTGCTTTTCTTATTGCTTTAATGCAAGGTAATCATAAGTCATGTTAGAGCATTATAAAGCTAGAAAATGTTTTCTTGTGCTCAAAATTTTAGGAATTTTTCCAGATGCTTACAAATAATTTTTAAAATTCCTATAATTCTCTGTATGGGTTTCAGTTTTTAGTGATTTTATTTTTGTTGTGAAATACATCAATGCGTTCAAATTTTCCATCAGGGAGAAACGTTGGATGACAATTACAGATACAACAATGAAGATCTATAAATGGGTACCTGTTATTTCAGAGGTGAGTACAAATTCATTGGAATAACCTTATGTGAGACATTCCTGGTTACATGTATTCTATTTTGCTGATGTAATATTTTATTTTCATTATGGAACAAAAAATAGGCCATGAATTTTTATTTAAATTACCTAAATTCATTTTGGTTTTGTTAACTTGTTAAGATATTTAATATTTTCACGAATATCAAGTCTATCATATTATCTTATAAGGAAGCCTAATTTGGTAACTATTTACATCTAAGGACCGAAAGAAGAACCGTCATTTGAGTGCCTTGATGAACAGCAACAAAGAAAACACGTCCCGTAGCTGCAGTCGAGAGAACAGCATGCAGATTGGAGAAGATTCCAACACAGGTAGTATTTCTGACTCACATCATTATATTAATTATGACTGATCATGATAGAGAATTACTATGGAAAAATTTTTGCTTTACAGTTGTTGGATTTCTGATTATTGGTTGTTGGAAATTGGTGCAACAGATTTAGTTTTGGTAATGACAATGGTTTAGTTGTAGGTGATCTATTCCCACTCATTGAATGATGTAAAATCTTAGAGAGAAAGCATCTTGGGAATGATGTAAGAAAGATTCAATTCTTTATGGTGACATTAGGGTTTAGGCTGTTAGTATATTTGTGTAATGATGCTTCCTAACAAATCGTAAACTGAGTGTAAAAGGCTTTGAGCTGCAATAAAGATTAATAACACTCAAGAAAATTCATCTAAGTGACAGAAGCTGATGCAACGTCATCAGTAAAATATTCTGTATTTTGTTTGTGACGAGTGTGTTTTGTTTGTGAGTGTGCTCTCTCATTGGGGAAACTGTCTCAAAGAAGGGGGTTATGATTAATACTAGTGTATATAGTCTATCAAAAATGATAGGATTTGATATTTTTCTAAGATAAATCTTCCAGATGTGAGATGTGGATGATGAACAAATTTATCCATCCTAATAGTACCTGTGATTGAAATATTCTTGTACTTGTGTGCTGGGGAAACTTGTATCACAGATATGGTCATTAACCATATATTGGATTTCTAAGCTGTAATTAGTGATGGAAAGACAAGTTTACATTGATCCCAACAAATGTATCTTAAAGATAAATAATTAAAGCTGAAAATGAAAACTACCACTGGTGATCACATTGTATACATTTTGTGTAGTGTACTCTGGTTTCATTTTCTCAATTTGAGTCTTAAAATCTTTTCCCTATTATTGCTGTTTGATTTAGAGAATTTAGGATTTTTCAGTTGAAACAACCACTGTGCTGGCTGGAAGCATGCATACTTTTTAAAAATTTATTTTTTATAAGTGGAAGTTGAAAATGTTTTTGTAACTGTGAAGGTAATGGTATCCAAAAATGAAAAAAAAAATCAATTAATGGAATATTCCAGGTTAGGCAGCAAAGTAGTAGCCTGCTAAAAAAAAAAAAAAACTTTGAGGAGCTGGAATCAAATTGGGAATCAGAATTTTTGGATAGAATTAGAGTTGTTAAGAAAATTAGCATCTCCCCATTATTAGTTTTAATACAAAGACAAGAGCAAGAATAAAAGAGTAAAAAGTTATAAGTAAAATGAAACGGTTAAGGTTGCCATTCTTCATCAGCCTGTCACGTCATTCCAATTACATAAAACCTTCCTTTCCTTTTTATTATAAAGGCTTATTACTCGGTTTTCCTCGTTCCTCTCGCATCAAAATTATAGAATATTCCACCCAATTTGCCGGAAGATAACATATTTTGTTACCCAATTTGCCGGAAGATATTTTGTTAGTTTTTGAGTTTGTGAGATTTGTGTAGTGTTTTGCAGTGAATCTGTGTTTTAAGCTGATCTATCGGCTGTTTTTTAAAAGATCAGAATTCACTTGTGCCTTCAAACAGCTGCCATGAGACGCATTATCACCTACCTTTCTTTTCAGGCTTCTCTACTATGAGCGATTCTCAAGATGTAGTGGACTTCTCTTCGACTCAGTTTCACATGTCTGAAGATTCAAATTCAGAACACCCCTTCAAAAAGTGATTCACGAATAAAAACCAAAAATGTTTTATGTATTTAATGCTCTACACATCTAGTGACCAATCGAGTGGAACGAGGTGCTTCTCATTATGGAATTAGTGTAAGTAATTTAAGGAATAGTTTAGGGGTATTTCTTCACAAATAAAAATCAGACAAATATTTCATGGCTGTTCTCAAGTCACAGATCTCTGTACACGTAGACTTAACAGTGCACAATAGTCTCCATGAAATCTGTCTCTTAATTAATTAGGATTGCGTGCATGGTTGTGCGCTTATGACCATTATATGTAGATTCCCCTCACAACCCTCATACCTAATTTAACTGTGGTGGGAAAATCATCGTTTGGAGTTCTTTGTATCAATAACCACCCATTTGTTCAGTCAAATCATGAATTTTTTCCTGAAAAAAAAATTTAAGTAGATTAATTTTTGAAGTGTGTCTTTTGTAATATGTTATGTATCATTCCAAAGTAAAAGTTAGGTTTGCAGTACATGTTGATTTGCTATTGATACGACTGTAACAGTGAATTGTTCTAATATGTATGTTGATGCATCGTCTATTGATCTAATATGCCCTGTTATAAGTAAAGTCTCGGTAATTTAACACACTTTGAACTTGGGATAATCGTTTGAAAGTCTATTTCTGGAAGACTTTGAAACACAACTAGAGTATCAAGTGCTCCTTGAAATATTTGTATAACTCATCACGTGGCCAGGTGATTTAACGCGTCTTGGCTTATTAACTCGGCAGCTTACTTGAGGTTGCAAAGTTTGTATTACCATTAATTTGAACATGGGTTTTGGAATCGTGTATTTCTCTTCATTACTGCTGTTTTTATTTGTAGTGCGATTTGTTTGAAACAATAAATCCTAAATATTTTTCTCGAATGCGAGTTGAAATTATTGTGATATTCTTTGCAAATTTTAATCTGTTCAAGGATCTGTGCATTAATTTGTCTATCCCTAATTGAATATATATTAAGAGGGATATTTTCCTGTCGAAAGATTCATGTGTTCCAGAGTACTTGCTGAACAGTTTCCCTGTTCTACTTCCAAAAAGCGTGATAGTTATGGCGTAGCATTTTGGCAACAAGTTTTTGGTACGGGTTGTGGCAGAAATCCTTGAGCAATTGTATATCTTAATTCATAAAAAATTGGAAGAAAAAAGCCCTGCATTTAATAATCGTGGAGTGAAATGCGAACTTTACTATATTTTAAATGCTGTTAAGCTGAGTATCGGCTATATCACTGAAGAGTTTCCATATTTTTGCTTGCTCTAGTTCTTCCGCCTGTAGTTAGATTTTTTAATGTGCTATTATGCTGTCCCAATTTAAGCCACGGCTGATATGAGGCACATTTAAAGTCCTGAACTTTTATGTTTCATCGATAGCTACCCGCGCTTTGGTCAGTTTATCTAAACTGCGCCCCTCAGGGGGATACAACTATTGTATCTATGGGAATTAGCGCTCCCAGGGGAAAAATGTGAGGGCCCGAGCTGAGTTAGGTAGGCCTTCTTTTTGTTAAAATAAAATGTTTTTTGTTATGTTAAGGACCACCTTTTTTCGGTTCACTACTGTCCTGTTTTTCAGCACCTCTGACTTTCTTCTTCAACTTTTATCATATTTCATGAACTTCTTTCCCATCTTACTGTTTCTATGCCCTTTCTGCATAGATTCCTCATTTTCTTATCTCCATACTAAATGGTGCCTTCCTCCTTCCTCTCTTCGATACGCTCTGTTTTTGCAGCGGTTAGGGAGGCTTAAACTAACTTATAATCTAATCTAATCTTATCTAAACTGCGAGTGTTGGAAAGCTGCTTGTGAAACCTCTTGGTTTTACGAACATTTTTTTTTTGTAGAAATGTTTGGTTCGAGGTGTGCATAGCTGGGCACTAAATCCTTTTTCTGATAATCGTTAATTGACAAAGTTAACTATGGCATTAGCGATTTAACTTTCAAGTTGAATTGAAACTCAGTAGTTTACTTCCATGACATTTCACTTCCTTTAACCTACAAAATTTATAATTAGAACAGGCGAAATTTTGACTAGCTGTAGTGCAGTTGTAGTGTCTCATCACATTTCGAATCAGTCTTACTCAAAAATATTTTATGAGTGTTTCAGTTTCAGTATTCAAAACTCTATCCTGAACTATTGTATTCTACTCGAAAATCTGATCGTCTCACATCCAAGTATTATTTAAGTTGATACTTAGAGCTCCTGAGAAAGAAAACGATGGTGCCAGCAGAACCTCGAGAATCATAAAAGGGGACGCTCTTGCCTTTGGATGTAAACAAAGCTTGCGTTCAAATGCTTGTTTGTATTACCTTCTATCCCAAGTTTCGCTTCACTGATCATAAAAGTCTGAAACCAAGGTCGCCAAGATAAGAAAAATCATAGAAAATAAAGTCGAGGCAGTACCCGCTTCAAGTTTGCAGCAACACTGCAGGCAGCAGCAACTAGGAAGAGTAGTTTTTCACAGATGTTGCGCAGTGAAAGGATCTATGCTAGCACATAGATCCATGATATCCTTGCCCAGCTAATTAGCGATGACACAAATTTCCGAGATATTTTGATCAAGCAGAAGACTAACTCAAAGGACATGCCCCTGGATGCTGCGTTCATTGGTGAAGAAGTGCACCCATGTTGCTGGACCCCTTTATCTATTGCAACACTGCTTTCTCCTGCGGTGCTACGTCTGAGCTTTTTTTCTATGGGGTAATGTAGCTTGAGAGCCAACAGGTAATGTTTCGTTTGATATAAAAGTTTCGAGATGCCCATCTTCATGAAGGGAAATCGGTCTTGAACAAAGAACGGAGGGAAAATTAAAAGATATACTGATCACGTTTTCTATTTTTCATTTCGGACGTTTAATATTTTTCAGTTCAATAGTTCGAAATAACTTTACCGTAAATTTTCAAGAACCCATTTGTTTGCTTATGTGCTAAAGCCTCGTAAACAACAATTTTTTAGTTTTTGTACATTTTTGTGTCTCAGGTAGGCTTCAAGTGATACCTGTTTGTTCTAAAATAAAATAACCATAGACAGATTGATGTTAACTTTCATTCCTAAAAGATGACGGATCAACTTTTTTCGTAGGAAGGTTATTGATGAATGGATATATGATTATTGAAATCAATAACGATGTCCACCACTGTAGGTAAAGGAGGCACAGCTTTAGAACTTTCTAAGCAGACTCAAAGTTGCGCGTATATTTCAGAGCTTGCTACCTTTTGTATATTGCGGGTCTACCTCTCATATCTCCATGCGCATTCAAACATTACTTTGAAAAATATAAAGGAATTTTTAATACCATTTCGTCACAAACCGCTGGTAAATCGCTTGGACTATAATATGAGCTCTTGTCTTTACCATTGCCGATTAACATTCGTTAGTTTAGCTTAAGTTTATTCCTCCAATACTTTGCAGGGCTTCGAACTACCTGCGCATGGATTTCTAAATTCACACTCACTCATAGATTATGCATTTTTATATTATCGTAAAATGTTTTAACCTGTCTTTCATATCAGGTTATTTTATTATAACCTTTTAGATAAATGGTTCTTTTTTTCTAATCGTTGAGTATGTTTTCTGAGGGACGCTGACAGTGGATGCATGTTGTGCTTCATTGGACAATTCTATGGTGGATGTGATTGAAAAATATAATTTAATATTTGAGAACATATCTTTAAGCAACAGGGTGAATAGCATATTCTTTGACGAGCTTTTTGCAGCTGAAAAGAACAAAGAAAAATCGTTTATTGAGAGAAAAGTTGACTTATGAAATGTATTAGGGCTAATTGGATATGGAATATTCCTTAACGTAAAAATCCTGAATTGGTAGATCGAGTCAGAGTGTATGAGCGAAATACCGATTATAATTGTGGGGTTTAAATTATTGAGGGATAAAATTGAACCCTCAGCACATCTGCACGGCTGTGCTGTGTGATGCGAAGTTGCACCATTCACTTGCTAGGAGCCCCTCTCGGTCATTGGAGCTGGTCAAAGCGCTGTTGATCTCTGCTGAAATCATTTGCTACTGGAGGAGGTAGCATTTTTTTACTTCTAAGGAGGTGCAGTAAAGGACCCGTGTCCGTGCTTTAATGTTGATTGTATCAACACCCCTCATTAGTATTATTATTCTAAGGAGGGAAAGTGACGTTACAAAGCAGGTATGCTGCGGTAGTACGGTACCCTGACTAAAGTGCCTGGATGTCTTGGGTGTATCCCTCAATGATCTTATCTTCGGGTTCAGGGTTCTTACGGCGATACCAGACAAGGTTCTTCAACTCATGTTGTTCATATTGCAGGACGGAAAATTCATCAGGGATTGCCTTTATTTATTGTATTGAGGCACAACTGACAAAGAAATTTACAGCTTTACTTGTACATGACTGCAAATCTAACAGAGAAACAGCCTCGGCCTGACGGCCGCTTGCTTTGGCATGTGAGGACCAAGTCCCCCTCATAGCTTTAGGACCAGCCCCTATCTAACTGAACGTAGTGCTGGCTTTCTGAAGGAAGCCTTCCCTACACAGTAAACACTTGATAGATACATTTATTAGGTGTGATCAGAAAGTTCCAGACTAGAGCAGACGTGACTGAGACGTATTATTTATTATTCGAGAAAAAATTTTCGTAAGTCCATTTTCATCCTCGCTTCTTACACCTCAAGACACTACATAAACGAAATATTGATAGTAATGGTGGAATTAATAAGGTTGAGTGATGAGAGATTGTGACTCTGTAGCATATCGCTACAAAGCGTAAAAATTATGAATTTTCCCTATCGCACTTAAATAAAATTAATCATTAGCATTAAAAATCTTACTATAATTTATTATTAATTACTTTCTACTTCTAATTCGTAATCATTGAAGTTTTTGTGTAAATACATGAGAGACCAAATAATCAATCGACATTTCGAGTTTAAAGCAGCCCGATACGGCAACATCGGAGAACGTCACTTGAACTGGCTCACTCTTGCTTGTGGCTTTAGCGTGCGAACATCATCTTGACCTCAACGTCATCACACACACCACTTACAACATTCTCCCTGGGCCGCTTTTGGGACTCTCTACCTGGATTAGATTTGGCTATGCTCTGGGCCTTAGCCTTATATATTCTCTAATTACGGGCCTTAATTCTCAACTGCCTAAAATTACGGGCACAATTGAATTATCCTCTCATTTGCCGAATTCAGCGTGCCGGGATCTTAATTACTATTCAAACGAAGAGTCATCATCGCCATCAGGCTCGGCACCTTGTGATCAAACTCACCTGCTCCAAAACTAAGCAGGCGTTGCCCACCTAAAGAGCCACGCACCGATTGTTGTGCTTATTTAAAAATTGCCCTCAGTAAATTGAATATTCTGAACACAATACACTTAACACCTCGTCCACCGGCCGGAGCGACTGCCTCAGGACTGCGAAGTATCTTCAGTCAAGATCTGCAGGATCAAGTCTCGGGATCTTCCCGGCTCCTTCAAATAAAACCATTCACTAAAGCTGAGTCCAAAGTGCCTTATTATCCCTCTCATAACTTTTCCCAGATGCTTGTCGAGGTCTTGTGAGGACTGGCTATACCCCCTCGGCCAGATCCAAACACTGGTGACCCCAGTTAAAATAACCCCAAACTTTCTTTAAAACTTCAAAACTATTCAACTCGATAAGTGTTTGAGAGGTTGTGAGAGAGGTTAATTTTGGTATATCATTGTAGTAATAAATTTCCCATGTCGTAGTTTTTGGGAATTTCTTAGATTTACCGTGTTAATGGTGATTCTCTGAGCAGCTCTAACAAAAAATTTTTTCAGCGCTTTACTGTCCTTTTGTTTTATGTGCCTCAGTAGGTAGGAAAAATATATTTTTTTTTCCTATTTCCGTGCTTACTTTTATTCTGACGACTGTAAAAATTCGCGTTTCCATTCTCTCTTTCCCCCCGTTTTCTTCAACGTTATTGACCGAGTGAGTAGGTAGAAAAATAATTTTTCTCACCTGCTTTATTTTTGTGCCTACGCAAATTGCCGCATACCGCATAATTTTTTTCTCGTTTCCAATTTCATATTTCCTTCCTTCTGTTTCCACTTAATTTGAATGATTGTGTAGGAAAAGAAATAACGCAAACCCTTGCCACTTAATTCCAAGTCATAGGCACTGATATCTTAATTGCGCATCCCCAAAGAGATTGCTAGCATGCCTGACTCAGATAATGAAGATCGAGCCCCCACAAAACCCATTAGGCTCCCTCCCTTCATTCCGGAGGACGCCCACACCTGGTTCCAACAGTGTGAGGCAATGTTTAGGTATCATAAAGTAACTAATAACACTGATCAATTCTACGCCCTTGTTTCCGCAGCCCCCACAAAATTGTTGAATGATTCAAACCAATTGCTCGAAAGCCCTCCCGCCGTTGATCCGTACGGCACCTTAAAAAGAAAGATTCTGCAGAAGTTGCAGATGTCCGATGCGGACAAATTTCGTAGTTTGGTAGACGCCTCAGCAATTCCATCTGTCTCTAGCTCTTTCTCTCCCACTTCGCTAGTGAAAGAACTGCGGAAACTCGCTACGGGTGTTGCCGTAGCTGAGGGATTTCTGAAGGAAGTTTTCATGACTAAGCTTCCACAGAATGTGCGCCCATTTCTATCGCTAGCAGGCCCCGATCAAACGCTGGAAAAGCTAGCGGAGTCCACCGAGACAGTGATGCGCAACATTAATTCGCCACAAGCACCGCAAGTTGCGTCCCTGAATGCAGCTGCTGCAAATTTTAGCCCCGTAAATACACAGAATCAATCCGCAGCCACAATAGATAAGATGCAGCAAGACATCGCCGAGATAAAGCAAGCTTTACAGAATTGCAATTTAGGTCAGAGTGTGGCTCACATTCAGCAAGGCCCAGGGAGATTCCAAAGCCACCAAAATGCCTACGGCTATCCTTATGACTATCCCTCCAACTATCATCCTTTTCCTCCCCCTCAACGCTTTGATAGAGGTAGATCTTATGATAGGTCAAATCAAGACCGTCGCTTTCGGTCGCGCTCTCGTGATGCCGGTAGCAATCTATGCTGGTACCACATGAAATTCGGTGACCAAGCTCGCAAATGTGCCTCTAGATACTGTCCTCGTTATACCGAAATGACTTCGGGAAACGTGAACAGCGACGCATAGTAGCGAGTACTGCGTTGCCGCATTCCCAGACTACTCGCCTCTTGACCATTCACGATCCCGTCACCAAATACCGATTTTTAATAGACACTGGCTCCAGTGTGTCAATTATCCAAGCCACGGTGAAGGACAAAAACAACCCAGTGTTGGCGACATTACGCGCCGCAAACGGCACGCCAATTCCTTGTTACGGTGAAAGAGTATTAGAGTGCAGTCTGGGATTGAGGCGAAATTTTCTCTTCACATTCCTGATCGCGGAAGTACAAGAGCCCATAATAGGTGCTGATTTTCTAGCCAAATTTGGCATACTTGTAGATGTTAAAAACCGTAGAATTAGGGACGAGGAGACACAGATCTCAATTCCCGCTTGTGGCATAACTAGAGCTAATGTCTTGCATTCCTTCTCAATCGCTTTCAAACAGGAGTGCATGTTTGAGCAATTACTAAAAGATTTTCCTGCATTGACAAATTCTAACTTAGTTTCTACAAAAATGCAAACCAGCACAAAGCACTTCATAGAGACGACGGGACCGCCGGTTTACTCCCGTGCTAGGCGATTGCCGCCTGACCGATTGGCGTTAGCCAAGAAAGAATTTGCGCGCATGCTCGAAAATGGCATTATCCGCAGTTCCAAAAGTCCTTGGGCTAGCCCTCTTTTGCTAGTACCCAAGGCTAACGGTGAATTCAGACCGTGCGGGGATTTCCGCAGGTTGAATGCCGTTACTCTACCTGATCGCTACCCTATTCCTTACCTTCATGATTTCAGTGCAAATTTAGAGGGAGCACAAATTTTCTCAAAAATTGACTTGCAGCACGCTTTCCATCAAATTCCACTTGAGGAAAGCGCAATTGAGAAGACCGCGGTAATCACTCCGTTTGGTCTCTTTGAGTTCCTCAAGATGCCATATGGCTTGAGGAACGCTCCTCAAACGTTCCAAAGGCACATGGCTGAAATTTTCTCTGATCTCACTTTCGCCTATGTCTATCTAGACGACATCCTAGTGGCATCCACAACCCCGGAGTTGCACAAAGACCATCTTAGGGTCGTCTTTCAAAGACTGTCCGACAATGGACTCCTCGTAAATCCTGCAAAATGTGAGCTCGGAAAGCCATCACTGATTTACTTAGGTCATGAAATCTCTAGCCTAGGTCTGAAACCTTTGCCTTCCAAAGTAGAAGTGATCAAAAACTTTCCTCTTCCACAGACCCAGAAGGAACTAAGAAGGTTCCTAGGTTCTGTTAACTTCTATCATCGTTTCATACGCAACTGTGCTCAAACTCTAGCCCCCTTGTCTGACTTGCTCGAACCGAAACGAAAAGGCAAATCTATTGAGGTAAAATGGACAGAAGAAGCGCGCAAAGCTTTTGAGACAATCAAGCACAAGTTAGCTTCCGCGACCGAATTATCCTACCCTATTGCTAATGCTGATTTTAGCCTCGTTGTTGACGCATCCAGTACCGCCGTAGGTGCTGTGTTGCAACAACAAGTAGGGACTAACATCTCTCCTCTTGCTTTCTTTTCCAAAAAGCTGTCGCCCACTGAGCGTGCTTATAGCGCGTTCGGTAGGGAACTTCTTGCTATCTACTTGTCTGTGAGACACTTTCGCTATGCTCTAGAGGCGAGGGAGTTTGTGATCTACACAGATCACAAACCTCTGACCTCAGCGATCAAGATGCCTTCTGAAAGACATTCCCCAAGAGAAGCTCGACATTTGTCGTTCATAAGCCAGTTTACCACTGACATCCGTTTCATAAAAGGGTTGGACAATACTGTCGCTGATTGTCTATCGCGCATAAATACTGTCCAAACCAGTGGGGACATCACTTTCGGCAACATTGAAAGCTCGCAGAAGGAGGATCCTGAACTTCAGGACCTTCTCAAACCTTCTAACACTTCCTCTCTGAAGTTAACCTTGGTTGACGGCGTGTACCGTGATGCCGAGCGACTTTCTCGTTTGTATCTTCCCGCGACTCTCCGCAGAGTAGCTGTCCTCCACTATCATTCCTTCTCTCACCCTGGTATTAACCGTACATTGCGTTTGATTTCTGATCGTTACGTCTGGCCAGCGATGCGTAAGGAGGTCAAGCAAATTGTGCAAAATTGCCATGCATGTCAGAGTAGTAAAGTGGTGAAACATAATCGTGCAGCGCTGCAGAGTTGTGCATTCACAGGTCACAAGTTCGACTCTGTACACCTAGATTTGGTGGGCCCTTTGCCTTTATCGCGCGGTCATTCTTATTTGTTGACCATCATTGATAGGTTCACACGTTGGGTTGAGGCTGTTCCTCTTCCTGATACCCAAACTGAGACTGTAGCGCGCGCTTTCATGTCCAACTGGATCTCTAGATTTGGTGTTCCCTTAAGGGTCACACATGACCGGGGATCACAATTTACCTCCAAATTCTGGAGTGAGCTTAGCACTGCTTTAGGGTGTGATAACGTAAACACTACTGCTTATCATCCACAGTCAAATGGACTTATTGAGAGAGTCCACAGAGATTTAAAGTCGGCATTACGTTGCCTAAACTGCAGCAATGATTGGACGGACAGACTTCCAGTTGTATTGTTGAGCATCCGCAATCTGTACAGACAAGATCAGCAGTGCACAGCAGCAGAGATGCTCTATGGTCAGACACTTCGTCTCCCCGGCGACATTGTTGACCCAAAACCTTTGCCTGAATTTTCACCCGCTGACCGTTCCGCATATGTAACCTGCCTAAAAGATTGCATGCGCCAGATCAAGTATGTGGCTCCGCGAATGCCTCAGACTGAGGACAAACTGGATCTTGCCCTGCGAGACTGCACACATGTGTATGTCCGAAACGACGCCATCAAACCTACACTCACGCGCCCTTATGATGGCCCATTCAAAATAATCAAACGCACGCCCAAGTATTTTGTCCTGGAAAGATCGGGTTCACACGACCCCGTGAGCATTGATCGATTAAAGGTCGCGTACACTTCCGATCATAGTGTAACTGCTAAACCATCATTCTCTCCACAGAATTCTCCTTCCACTGAGACTCGATCATATCTACCATCTCAGCTTCCTCAGTTGGCTGCATTATTGCCTAGTCAACTTGAGTGTAATCCTTTCTATGTGCCTGTACATTCAAACCCTACCTCTAACCCTGTCGTAGATTCTAACTCTAGCCCTCTTACTGAAACAGCGACAAGTCTGGATAGACCAGACGAGCCCGCTGCAGTAACTCGTGTTCCTAGAACTCTTGCCGATTTAAATTTGCAGACCCGTTTGGTGAAAATTCCCCGCTCAGTAACATTTTCCACCTGCCGAACCCGGCAGGGTCGCGTAGTTAGACCTCCGTCCCGCTACAAATGATTGCAGCGGGTGGACCTTTCGGTCTGCGCCTTGGGGGGTAATGTAGCATATCACTACAAAGCGTAAGAATTATGAATTTTCCCTATCGCACTTAAATAAAATTAATCATTAGCATTAAAAATCTTACTATAATTTATTATTAATTACTTTCTACTTCTAATTCGTAATCATTGAAGTTTTTGTGTAAATACATGAGAAACCAAATAATCAATCGACATTTCGAGTTTAAAGCAGCCCGATACGGCAACATCGGAGAACGTCACTTGAACTGGCTCACTCTTGCTTGTGGCTTTAGCGTGCGAACATCATCTTGACCTCAACGTCATCACACACACCACTTACAACATTCTCCCTGGGCCGCTTTTGGGACTCTCTACCTGGATTAGATTTGGCTATGCTCTGGGCCTTAGCCTTATATATTCTCTAATTACGAGCCTTAATTCTCAACTGCCTAAAATTACGGGCACAATTGAATTATCCTCTCATTTGCCGAATTCAGCGTGCCGGGATCTTAATTACTATTCAAACGAAGAGTCATCATCGCCATCAGGCTCGGCACCTTGTGATCAAACTCACCTGCTCCAAAACTAAGCAGGCGTTGCCCACCTAAAGAGCCACGCACCGATTGTTGTGCTTATTTAAAAATTGCCCTCAGTAAATTGAATATTCTGAACACAATACACTTAACACCTCGTCCACCGGCCGGAGCGACTGCCTCAGGACTGCGAAGTATCTTCAGTCAAGATCTGCAGGATCAAGTCTCGGGATCTTCCCGGCTCCTTCAAATAAAACCATTCACTAAAGCTGAGTCCAAAGTGCCTTATTATCCCTCTCATAACTTTTCCCAGATGCTTGTCGAGGTCTTGTGAGGACTGGCTATACCCCCTCGGTCAGATCCAAACAGACTCCTTGGCAGGAAATCCGTAACCGCATCCTGTAATGAAGGTCTCTCATAAGATAGAATATCTCTCAGCCGATAAGCACTCTAACGAAAAAAAAACAGCTTTAACGATGACAAATTATTTTTCTTCAAAGGACTATAACGTCAGTTGTGAATTAGAATTTCTTCCGTTATAATGGAGTGCACCGCAATTCCGGCATCTTCTATAACTTGTCTGAATGTTTGTCCCCACACGATTTGTAGCTCCAGTGAAATAGTAACAGTGGCGGCAGACGTACAAAAATGACATAACACCCAAACCACTGTGAGTAATATATCAATCCTAAATCAAATTGATGTAATTTATTTTATTTCTTGAAGCCATACATATAACTTGCTTTTCCCTTTAAGTTGATTATGAGTATTCTTTTAATCCTAAAAAATAGTTTTCGCAGAGAACTGGTACTTCAAGTCAACAGAAATTGAAAAAAGTTAAATAACTTATTTTTTCAGCAATACAAGTGTAGAATAATTACTTAAAACTAATAAAATTGACAGACTGAGGTTTTACTACTCGCGAGCCCGACCGTGTACAGCGACTTCTACAGGAAGCCTTATTCGAAGTTTCAGCTTCATTTACTTTAGAACCATTGACTTGAACGTCTCAAGATTGAACGAACAATTTTATACGAAAGATAACTGAAAAAACTGATTTAATAGGCAACATTAGGAAAAGGGGCCAGTAAAAACTGCACATTCGAAAATATATTTAAAATTGGCTTTTTTCCAGAGCAATAGGCCCATCATTTGAAACCACGGAATTGAGGGAAAACAGCGATTTATTTACGGTTATCTTTCCTAAGACCTAGATAAGAAACAATGTTCATGACTTTTAAAAATGCTCAGTTACTATTGTTTCAGGATTTTGAAAGGCATGGAGTGATTATTGGAGTGATATTAAGAATGAACTGCATTGAGATCATGTTTTGTTCGAAAAAAATAGTCGGAATATGTCAAGTTTTTAGTTGAATGATCGCGATGACCGGTTGAGAAGAAATTATTTGTGTAAAATTTTTCTCTTATTTCTTAGAAGGCTCGTTCTTTAAGAACTGAATTACACAATAGCTTGTGAAGAAGAGATTGTCTCCATTTAGGAAAGGGGTGACACAGATGATGCTAGCTATGTCTTTGATGAACTCGCTACTGCTACAGAATTAGCTTACCCACACCCTGAGGCAGAACTCAGCCTGTTGGTGGATGCGTCGAATATAGCGGTCGGTGCTGTGTTGCAGCAAACTGTAAATAATATCACTTCGCCGTTGGCGTTTTTCAGCCGCAAGCTCTCCCCAACCGAACAACGCTACAGCACGTTCGGGAGAGAGCTCCTAGCCATTTACTTAGCGGTAAAGCACTTTCGCTACACCCTTGAAGCTCGTCAATTCATAATTTATACCGACCACAAACCTATCCTCAACGCTATCCGAATGCCTCCCGAGCGCCATTCCCCTAGGGAAAGCCGGCACATGAGTTTTATCGCGCAGTTCACGAGTGACATCAGGCACATCAAAGGCGAGGAAAATACGGTTGCTGATTGCTTATCGCGTGTGTACAGCGCGGTACTAAACCCGTCAGCACCCGAGTTCCGACCCTCAGTACAAGCGATTTCGCTAGCCGATGTCATTCGTGCGCAGCAGTGCGACTTGGAAATCCATAACTTAATTGAGTGCCCCGACTCCTCCTTGAAACTCTCACTCAGAGAAGGCGTTTACTGTGACGCTGATCGGCCGAACCGTTATTACCTGCCTAGCAACTTGCGTTTGCCCGCCATTAAGCATTACCATAACTTGTCGCACCCTGGGACGGATAGAACTTTCCGCCTAATCGCAGATCGTTTTGTCTGGCCCGGGATGCGTAGGGCTATAAGAGAGTTCGTTCGTCATTGCCCAGATTGCCAAGCAAGCAAAGTCACTCGGCACAACAAAGCCGCAATTCACCCTTGTGCATTTACCGGCAGAAAATTTGACGCAGTCAACCTTGATTTGGTAGGCCCCCTACCTATTTCTCGTGGGTATAGTTACTTACTTACCATGATCGATCGCTTCTCCCGCTGGGTCGAGGCTGTCCCCATCGCTAACATAACTGCAGAAACTGTAGCACGCACTTTTGTCGAAACGTGGATATCCCGGTTCGGAGTCCCTTTGAGCATAACGCATGATCGTGGGGTTCAATTCACTTCCGCCTTGTGGTTAGAGATCTCCAAAATCTTAGGTTGCGCGAACATCTCGACAACGGCGTATCACCCCCAATCGAACGGACTCATCGAGAGGGTTCACCGCGACCTCAAAGCGGCATTACGCTGCTTAAAATGTCACTCTGGGGTCACCAATATGAACTTTTGACTTCTCCCAAGTTGGGGAACTAATTGAGTTTGAATTTTCAAAGGCGTAATAGCGAGGGACTTTCTCAAGTAACGAGGAGGGTGTATTAATAATTTCAAGGGCCACCAGTGCTCGGTGTAGAGCACACTTAATTAATAACAATTGAATGAATCTGACTCAGAAGGTTTTTATATTCGGGTAATTCGAGTTGCCTTCCTGGCATCTATTTTCTCACTTGCACTATTGAACTCTGCAGGATAATGACGGAACTGAATAATCTCGCCTCGGTTTTTATTTTGACGACTCTGAGTGCCGTGACTACGGCAGCAGTACGGGTGTCCACTTCTTGAGGAAGGGGATCCAGGTCCAGCGAGTAGCCGCGCTTCAGCAGGTGCCGCGGCTCGAGGGAATCCGGGGTGGATCCCGGCGAGAGTGGATTTGTTCGGGTAATATTCCGCAGGTGCGGTAACAATTTGATTAAGAGTATACGAAGGAGGTAGTTATTTCTGCTAGTGCCTTGAGGCTTAAGGGCCGTTTACACTGGTCTACATTTTGCTGCAGCCTCACGTGTAGACGCCTCGTGTGGAGCTTCACAAGAGCCATGTGCGTTTAGACTAGACACCATTGGAGCGAGCCATGGAGCGCGCGCTGCTCAACAGGGCTGCCACGCTAGATATTATATAGCTAGATCTAGGTGTTTTTGCTGAAGCTTAGATGTAAAATTTCGAACCTAGATATTAGCTATAAAATCCATATAGTTTTTTCAGCGTGATAGAAATTTTCTAGCTAGAATTACAGTTAAGCTATGTATATGATAGATTACTGTAAATTCGAATTAGGAAGTCACCATAATGGTTGGTTACTGCTTTATTCATATTATATTTGTTAATTTACTTAAGCAAATTGTCAGAATAGTGAAGCAACCATATTCTGATCATGTTATGTTCAGATTATGAACGACACCAAGACGGCTATTTCACGCTTCATAAGCTACAGCACACTATCTCCAATTGCAAAACTAGTGATGATATCAGAAAATCAAGGAATAAAATGCACATACATTATCAATAATGTAATGTGGCCTCATTTTGACGAAAGACCGACCAATGATATTGGTAACAAGGAGGTCAGTTTATTGTTGGATGGAGCAATGATATTTCTATCATGAAACTACTTGGTGTATCAGTTATTTACTAAAGTAATGCATCTAATAAAGTAGAATCAACTTACTTAGTAATTGCAAAATTATTAAAAGTGATGAAGATAGCGGTGTGAAAGCCTTAAAACAATTGTTGAGAAGTAGGAATCTGAGCATTGATGAAATGCAATGCAATAGAGACTGACCTTTCTACTCGCAACACGTGTAAAATTGAAGAATATTTGGATACCAAGCTTTATTAGGGTAAATATCAGGATACTAGATAATTTATATAAAGATAAATTGCCTAAAATATAGCAATTTATGAAATAAATATCCTTATATGCTATTGTTCAACTAATTTATTGTAGTAGATAATTAATTTACTTCTAGATAAATTTTTGGATGTTTTATTATTAAATCTATATGTTTCTCGATATTTTTTGAGGTCACACTAGATTTTTTGGTCAAACACAAGTGGCAGCCATGCAGCACAAAACCAAGTGGCAGCCATGCAGCTGTAGACGAGCTTGTGTGAATATTGTTGCTGCATCGTAGCTACGTAATCTCTTTTTTATTTGCATGAGTGAAATGTTACTATATTCGTTCATCTTCATTAAAATATAATGGAAAGCAGCCTCCTTATATTCACAGCTTTTAGTCTGCCAAAGGCATTGATGGGCTTAGTACATTTCAATTAGAAGCAGTGTAGTTTCTCGCGGTAGTGTTGAGTCAGCCATGACGGGTGAGAGAGAGGCGCTACCTCACTTGATGACTGCCATCCGCACACTGACCGGTCGAGCTGCGCCTCGCACACGTGTAGCCGCTGCACGGATTCAACCAAAGCGAATCGGGAACTTCGGGCTCACACACACAAATTTGAGCCTCAGTGGTGAGCTTCGGCTACACGAGTCGCGCCTCACAGCCGAAATGTCCCCTAGTGTAAACACCCCTTTAGGTGGTTGATGGGTAGCCGTGTGGCTTAGTTGAATTGAGAGCCGTGTGGCTTAGTTGAATTGAGAGCCGTGTGGCTTAGTTGAATTGAGAGCCGTGTGGCTTAGTTGAATTGAGAGCCGTGTGGCTTAGTTGAATTGAGGGATGTTGATTGAATGTTGGAGGTGATTGTTTGTGTGTCGGCCTCCCAGGATCAGAGAAAACACGCGGTGCACACACTTTCAATGACTTGGTACGAGTCGCGCTAGTTCGAGTGAAAATGTTGCCGACACAGCGTCATGGAGGGTTTCGTTACAACGCAAAAGTGATTTCTTAGAGAATGAATTTTTCAGTGCACAATTTTAATAGAATTGAGGATAGAAGTTAATTAATTCCGTAATGAAATTTATTCTGATGGTTGGATTTATTTTACTGAATTTTTTAATGATCATTTTGAGAATTTCCGAAATTTATGCTGAGTTGCGTGCCGAAGGTTCGCTACATATGTTTCATTAATAATAGCCCAGATAACCGCACAACTTTCTTTCACGTAAACTCTTCCCCTGCTGTCGAATGCAGATGGCTGGAGTGTAGTGAACTCCCTTAGCCCCATTTCAGCCTAAATTCGTAAATTATGAAAACTAACATTCTAAAATTAAATTATACAAGTAAAATTATTTTCATAAATTTATACAACTAATTTCATTCGATAAAACCCGAAATTTTATCACTTCCGCTTGGCAACACTCCCCAAGCCATTTTTAAACTGACTGGTACTCTCACGTCTAGCTCCCCGTGTGTTGGTTCCTGTGCTTTTTAGCGACGGGATCTACTGGACAACACAATTCCACTCACTCCCAAACACTTTAGGAGTCAAAACCTTAACATCTTAATTGCAGCCCACTCTGCATTAAGATCATTAGTCATACTCCAACCACCATAAAGGAGATTACCTCCTCGCCCAAATTAATTAATCTGGAAGGCCTGCAGACCTGCAGCTAAACCTCTAAAAACTCCAGTTCAAGACTAATAAGTCGAGTGTCTTTATTCCTACCGAGTTTTCCCAACCGGTAGCTTTTCCCACACTTCAACAGTTGTCATTACAAAATCTTCCCATGCCGAGTCACTTAGTGTCGGAACCTTCCACACTTAACACCATCCTAAATTTCACACTCCAGTACACGCTTTCACTAGCCTGAGGTGGAAGGGCACCGTCTGAAGTTCCTTCAACCGCCTCGGACTCTTCCCAAGAACGTCTCACGAACTGAAAATCAAGCCTCGCCCTACAGCGTCTCAACCACCATTTTAATAAACAAGGCGAGCCCATTCTAATCTCATTGACCCCAAGTGATGGTTCGATTTATTTGTTTACAGAAAATCTGTTTGATTATTGACGCTTGAAAAGATTGCGTCCGGACTCCAACTCCTTCTGAGGAAGTGGCCATACCTATTCAGTTTTATGATGCCTCCTCGGCGCCTGGTGACCTCATAACAGCACTGAACACCAACACTCAGTCTATTTGTATATTCAACCAAAATCAAGCGAATCACGCCACAACAAGGGGGACTTTAAACTAGCAACCCACAGTCATTAAAACGAACTTTAAAAGAGTACTTTTCAAGATTTGAAATTGAAGGAGTCATTTTACTGGTTTGTAATGAATCACATATAGTTGAACAAAATATTTCTCCTCTTGAAATATTGTACTAAAATGTGCAATATCTATGTTGTGCGATGCTTTTAATTCCATGACTCGTGATTTTATAGTTAGGTAAATAATATATTTGTATTTTAGTTTACTTATAGGCAAAAATGAAGACGCGTAGCTCACTAGCTTCTAAGCAACGCATCGGCAAGGCAAAATATTAACGCACAAATTTCCTTTGGGTCAAATTAGTATGTATGTATTTGCTGGCTCAATCTTCCACCAGATGTCATGGTTAAAAGCAATGATAGAATTTGTCTATTGAAATTATTATATTCCTATAGAATATGCACTTACGTGTAGGTACTCAAACTTCAACTTGAAAAATGGGAGAGCATGCCACTTTTCAAAACCATTCCCTTCATATTTTCATACAGATGAGACAATTTTTGAATAAATTGATGCCCATTTTGCATTAGGCTGTCATTGAGACCGTTTCTGTTAGGCAATGCAGTGAGAGTGATGAAATTATGTTCATTTCAATATGAATTTCTTATTAAAAACACACTTGGGGCGATTCAACGACAGTGACAAGGGGTCATATACGTACGAATGAGACATTTTACTTCATCCTGGAATCGCATTATTTTAGAGTAGATAGCCCTACACTAGAGCACAGCAAGGGTTCCACATAGACACAACATAGTTATAGTACTGAACACAATACCATTCAATGACACAGCAAGTTAGGTAAATAGTTACTCACCTCTTGGATACCTTAACTTTATACTCCATTTTCAATACTGTGGCTAGCAAGAGTAGAGCGGAGATAGACGGGAAATGTATAGTATAGGGTAGAATAGAATTAGTACATTAGTTTAGAACTTAAGAAGTTAGATACCAACCACAGTAGTTAATTATGTACACACTCGGTCAACATTTACTTGTTGCTGAATCCGAGGCCAATAGCAGACTGACTCGCGAGTGTTGCCCTATCGAGCGTTGCCAACTTTCGGTCTCTCTAACTAGAACTTACACTACTCGCTATATTACACCCCTCCCTCCTTAATTAGAAACCCCTCCCTGTATCCCCAGTCCCCTTATTCAATATAGTCAATCCTAAAGGTCCATTCTCACCACAGGCTTCCGAGCCCGGGTAGACCTGCGTGAGATGTTAGCACTTGGAGGCTCGTGCATCCTAGCCTCCTGGATGGGAGTCGGGTAATCAGGTGTTTCGGTGTCAGGTTCATTGGTCGGAGGTTGTGGGTATGAATTTTGAGCAGGTTGTGGAAACACGACGGTTTCCTCCGTAGGTTGTTCCAAGGGTTCAGGGATGGTGTTCGAGCGGGCAATAACTTGGTCCTGGTGTCGACGAACGACCTCTCCCCCCTTCAGTTGGCACTTGTAGGATACCGGGCCTGTTTTCTCAATGGTGGTAGCAGGGGTCCATTTTGGGGAACCCGGCGTGTATTGACGGACCATCACAGGAGACTCCGGCGGAATATCAACCGCTCGAGACCCTGGGTGGTATCTTTTCTGAGCGTCCTGGCGTTGAGCAACTTTGGACGCGATTGCTTCTGACGGCCAAAGCAGATCAAGACGAGAGCGAACTTTTCTGCCTAACATCAGTTCGGCGGGCGTAACACCTGTTGTCGTGTGGGGTGTTAGCCGATAGTTGAACAGAAACCTGTCTAGTGCTAGGCGTAGGGGTTCCGTTGACTTTCGTATATTCTTCTTGAAAGTTTGTACCATGCGCTCTGCCAGTCCATTAGTTGAAGGGTGGTATGGTGCGCTCGTAATATGTCGCATACCACATGCCTTCACAAATTCTTGGAATTCGGCCGATGTGAAACACGTTGCATTGTCAGAAACAATTGTTACTGGAAATCCAAATGTCGCAAAAGTGTGTTTCAGGCACGAGATCGTTTCGCTAGAGGTTGTAGTAAATGTGGGAAAAATTTCAACCCACTTAGAGTGTGCATCCACGATCACTAGATAGTATTTTCCATCCATTGGGCCCGCGTAGTCAATGTGTATGCGATGCCAAGGCTTCGCAGGCCATTCCCACGGATGGAGTTCAGCTTTCGTTGGTGCAGCTCGAGTGCTCAATCACTCGCTGCATGACTTAGTCGTTTCTTCTAGATCTTTGTCCAGCAGCGGCCACCATACATAGCTGCGAGCTAACTCCTTCATCCTGGATGATCCAGCATGGCCAGAGTGCAGTTCGTCCACAATGGCTTGTCTGAGAGCTTGGGGTACAATAATTCTTGCTCCCCAGAGTACACAGCCATTTTGTGTGGACAATTCGTCTCGCCTCCTAGTAAACGGAGCAAGATCAGGGTCACCAATTACCGTCGAAGGCCAGCCTACTTGGCAGTATTTGTATACCTTTGAAAGTACGGGGTCCCTTAGGGTGCCGTCGCGGATGTGGGTGCTGGTGACTGGAGCTGACTCAAGGAAATTAACTAAGGACGTCCATTCCGCAGGAATAGGTGTGGCTTCCTCGGGAGTTGTCAAAGGTAGACGACTGAGAGCATCAGCTGTGCCCAACAGCACGCCGGACCGGTGACGCAAGGTGAACTTGTAGGACTGCAGTAGTAAAGCCCACCTTTGAATGCGCCCGGATGCCATCGGAGGAATGCTTCTACCCGGATCAAATAGTCCTAACAAAGGTTTGTGGTCCGTAACCACAGTGAAATCCTGTCCCCACAGGTAGCAATGAAATTTTCGAAGTGCGAACACCATAGCTAGGGCTTCTTTCTCAGTTTGAGAGTAGTTGCGTTCTGTTGCTGTTAGAGTTCGGGAGGCAAAATAGGCGGGGCGTTCAATCCCATCAATAAGGTGACACAGCACCGCTCCCACACCATACGCACTACTGTCCGCCACTACCACTATGGGTTTCTGAGGGTCAAAATGGACTAGAGTCTGAGAGTCCAGGAGGGCTTGTTTAGATTTCTGGAAGGCTCTCTCCTGACTTGCATCTCATTTCCAAGGGGTTTTGTCTCTCAGTAAGGTATTTAGGGGCTCCAGCATAGTTGCAGATGATTTTAGAAATTTCCTATAGAAATTTAGCAGCCCAAGGTAGGCTCTCAGTTGAGTTACATTAGTAGGGGCTGGTGCATTCTGGATTGCTGCTACCTTCTCTGCAGTGGGGTGCAATCCATCCTTGTCAATTTGGTATCCAAGGTAGGATACCTGTGGCACTCCAATTTGGCATTTATCCATTTTCAGTTTTAGTCCTGCCTCCTGTAGTTTAGATAAGACTTGATAGAGACGCTTGTTGTGCTCTTGCTCATTAGTGGCACTCACCAGGACGTCATCCAGGTAGCAGAACACTCCTGGGAGGCCCGCAATAGTCCTTCCATGGCACGCTGAAAGATTCCAGGTGCGGACGCAATTCCAAAACTGAGACGGTTGTAGGCAAATAAACCTCTGTGGGTGTTTATTACCGTGAGTTCCTTGGAGTCTTCATCCAAGGGTAGTTGAGCGTATGCCTGAGACATATCTAGCTTGGAGTATATAACTCCTCCTGCTAACCCGCTAAATAGATCTTCCACTCTGGGTATAGGGTAGGTATCAAGCCTAGTGGCTCTGTTGACTGTTAATTTGTAGTCCCCACAGATGCGGATGCTTTGATCAGCCTTGAGCACAGGGACGATCGCCGCTGTCCATCTCGAGTATTGTACAGGGGTGAGGATACCTTCCTGCACCAGTCTATCAAGTTCTGCCTCCACCTTAGGTCTCAGTGTGTAAGGCACGTTCCTGGCCTTACAAAACTTTGGTGGTACAGCTGGATCCACTTCTATTTTGAAATTCCTTCCCTTAAAGCAACCTAGACCTGGTTGAAAAAGGTCAGGGAATTTATTTGCAAACTCTTCAGGGCAGGTAGTCAATTTGTTGACATTATTTGATACTATAGTTAGCCCAAGGGAATCAATCAGGTCCCTACCCAGCAAAGCTGGCCCCTCCCTGTCTACAATCACCATAGTTGCTAGTTGAGGAACCATATTACCAGATTCACGCTGGATGTTAGCTCTAATCTCTCCGCAAACTACTAGCTCCGCTCCCCCATAAGTCCTAAGCTTAACATCAGAAAGTCTCAGCTCAGGTCTTGACTGAGCTGGTATTTTAGAGTAGGTGGCCATTGAAAGGATAGACCTGGCAGCACCTGTATCTACCTCCATCTCTAATGGCACACCATTTAGTAACAATTTTATTTTGATTGGGGGTTTCATTTCCTCGGCTATTGAGAAAATCTCTCCATAACAGCCTAGATTAGCAACTGGATAGTCTGCACAGGCTGCATTGTTAGTTTTATTAGGGTTAGGGTGGTGTTCCCTCCCCCTTTTCTCATGCATAGCATGCACAAAATTATTTTTGTTGTCTTTAGCAGAATTTTGCTTTTTCAATTTAAAGCAACACTTCTTAAGATGGCCTTTTTGGCCACAACCATGACAAACACTGTCTTTATAGGGGCAATCTCTACGCCAGTGCAGATTACCACAGCCGCTGCATGCTGATTTGGGGCTAGCTTGAGCCTGAGTTTTGCCCTGAGGCTTAATAGCAGTTTGCTTTACTCTATGCTGGCCCACATTTAGTATGGAATTAGGTTGCCTTAACACAACCGTCTCCCTCAGTTGAGTTTCTTTGGCAGTTGCCAGATCCACGGCTTTTTTCCATGTGAGGTCATTTTCATTAAGCAAACAATTTTGAACATCATTACTGGCCACACCCAGTATTAACCTATCAAGCAGCGTTTCTTCCAGAACTTCCTGTTTGAAATTACAGGTGTCTGAAAGGGCCTTTAAGCTAGCCATAAAATCAGCAATGCTCTCCCCTTGTTTCTGGTTCCGCTTATGGAACCTAAACCTTTCAAAGATCTGGTTGCGTGTCGGCTTAAAATGCCGTCTTAACGCTTCCATGATCTCCTCATAGGTAGCATCTAAAAGTCTTTTAGGTGACAGTAGATCTTTGGCTAACCTAACAATTTTAGGACCCACCAGAGCAATAAATGTTTTAGCTTTATTTGAATCTTCCACTTTTGTAATATAGCGAGTAGTGTAAGTTCTAGTTAGAGAGACCAATAGTTGGCAACGCTCGAGACAGCAACACTCGCGGCCAGTCTACAAGTGAACTCGGGCTCGACAACAAGTAAATGTTGACCGAGTGTGTAAATAATAGAACCTACTGTGGTTGGTATCTAACTTCTTAATTTCTAAACTAATGTACTAATTCTATGCTACCCTATTCTATATATTCATTTCTATCTCCGCTCTGCTCTCGCTAACCACATTCTGGTATCTGAGTATCTAGTTATGTTGTAAGGTATCCAATGAGGTGAGTAAACTATTTTACCTAACTTGATGTCTATTACTATGTGGTGCCTATGTCTATGTCTATGTCTATGTGAAACCTATACTGTGCTATAGTGTAGGTTGTGATATTGGCGACGAGGATTTGGTAGAACTGCTGGAAGTGACTAAGTGGTAGTGACTACTGACTAGTGAGGGAACATAAAATTTGCCTAGTGAAATTTCTTGTTATTGTTTTTCTGCTCACTGGTGTTGCTAGACTGGCTAGACTAGTGGAGAAAATTAAAATTGATCAAGTGATTGTACTATTTGGCTGTGAAATTTTTTTTTTTTACAGTGTGTTTTTGACTCACTAAAAATTCAATATGCCATTGATAGGTTCAGTAGGAGAATTTAATCCTGTAGAGGAGGAATTTGGAGACTATGAAACTAGATTACACTGCTATTTTTTAATAAACAAAATAGAGGAAAATAAAAAAGCCCCCACCTTAATTTCACTAGTGGGTCCTAAAATTGCTAGGCTCATTAGAGACCTCGTGTCTCCTAAAAAAGTACTTGATGCTACTTATGACGAGATTGTGGAAGCGTTGAGACGGCATTTTAAGCCAACAAGAAATCAAATCTTTGAGAGGTTTAGGTTTCATAAGCGGAACCAGAGACAAGGGGAAAGCATTGCGGATTTTGTGGCTAGCTTGAAAGCACTTTCTAATACCTGTAATTTCAAACAGGAAGTGCTAGAAGAGACCCTGCTGGATCGTTTCATTTTGGGTGTGTCCAGTAATGAAATTCAAAATTGCTTGCTAAATGAGGCTGGCCTGACATGGCAAAAGGCCATGGATCTAGCTACTGCTAAAGAAACCACACTGAGAGAAACAGTGGGGTTGAGGCAACCAAATCCAATTCTAAATGTAGGCCAGAGCAGAGTTAAGCAAACTGCTATTAAGCCTCAGGGCAAAACTCAGACTCAAGCTAACCCCAAATCAGCATGCAGCGGCTGTGGTAATCTGCACTGGCGTAGAGATTGCCCCTATAAAGACAGTGTTTGTCATGGTTGTGGCCAAAAAGGCCATCTTAAGAAGTGTTGCTTTAAATTGAAAAAGCAAAATTCTACTAAAGACAACAAAAATAATTTTGTGCATGCTATGCATGAGAAAAGGGGGAGGGAACACCACCCTAACCCTAATAGAACTAACAATGCAGCCTGTGCAGACTATCCAGTTGCTAATCTAGGCTGTTATGGAGAGATTTTCGCAATAGCCGAGGAAATGAAACCCCCAATCAAAATAAAATTGTTACTAAATGGTGTGCCATTAGAGATGGAGGTAGATACAGGTGCTGCCAGGTCTATCCTTTCAATGGCCACCTACTCTAAAATCCCTGCCAAGTCCAGACCCGAGCTGAGACTTTCTGATGTTAAGCTCAGGACTTATGGGGGAGCAGAGCTGGTAGTTTGTGGGGAGATTAGGGCTAACATCCAGCGTGAATCTAGTGGTATGGTTCCTCAGCTAGCAACTATTGTGGTTGTAGACAGGGAGGGGCCAGCCTTGCTGGGTAGGGACCTGATTGATTTCCTTGGGCTAACTATAGTTTCCAATAATGTCAACAAAGTGATCACTTGCCCTGAAGAGTTAGCAAATAAATTCCCCGACCTTTTTCAACAAGGTCTAGGTTGCTTTAAGGGAAGAAAATTCAAAATAGAAGTGGATCCAGCCATACCACCAAAGTTCTGTAAGGCCAGGAACGTGCCTTACACACTTAGACCTAAGGTGGAGGCTGAACTTGATAGACTGGTGCAGGAAGGTATCCTCACCCCTGTACAGTATTCAAGATGGGCGGCGGCGATCGTCCCTGTGCTCAAGGCTGATCAAAGCATCCGCATATGTGGGGATTACAAACTCACAGTCAACAGAGCCACTAGGCTTGATACCTACCCCATACCCCGCGTGGAGGATCTATTTAGCGGGTTAGCAGGAGGAGTTATATACTCCAAGCTAGATATGTCTCAGGCATACGCTCAACTACCCTTGGATGAAGACTCCAAGGAACTCACGGTAATAAACACCCATAGAGGTTTATTTGCCTACAACCGTCTCAGCTTTGGAATTGCGTCCGCACCTGGAATCTTTCAGCGTGCCATGGAAGGACTATTGCAGGGCCTCCCAGGAGTGTTCTGCTACCTGGATGACGTCCTGGTGAGTGCCACTAATGAGAAAGAGCACACCAAGCGTCTCTATCAAGTCTTATCTAAACTACAGGAAGCAGGGCTAAAACTGAAAATGGATAAATGTCAAATTGGAGTGTCACAGGTATCCTACCTTGGATACCAAATCGACAAGGACGGATTGCACCCCACTGCCGAGAAGGTAGCAGGAATCCAGAATGCACCAGCTCCTACTAATGTGACTCAACTGAGAGCCTACCTGGGGCTGTTAAATTTCTATAGGAAATTTCTAAAATCATCTGCAACCATGCTGGAGCCCCTAAATACCTTACTGAGGGATAAAACCCCTTGGAAATGGGATGCAAGTCAGGAGAGAGCCTTCCAGAAATCTAAACAAGCCCTCCTGGACTCTCAGACTCTAGTACACTTTGACCCTCAGAAACCCATAGTGGTAGTGGCTGACAGTAGCGCGTATGGTGTGGGAGCGGTGCTGTGTCACCTTATTGATGGGATTGAACGCCCCGCCTATTTTGCCTCCCGAACTCTAACAGCAACAGAACGCAACTACTCTCAAACTGAGAAAGAAGCCCTAGCAATGGTGTTCGCACTTCGAAAATTTCATTGCTACCTGTGGGGACAGGATTTCACTGTGGTTACGGACCACAAACCTTTGTTAGGACTATTTGATCCGGGTAGAAGCATTCCTCCGATGGCATCCGGGCGCATCCAAAGGTGGGCTTTACTACTGCAGTCCTACAAGTTCACCTTGCGTCACCGGTCTGGCGTGCTGTTGGGCACGGCTGATGCTCTCAGTCGTCTACCCTTGACAACTCCCGAGGAAGCCACACCTATTCCTGCGGAATGGACGTCCTTAGTAAACTTCCTCGAGTCAGCTCCAGTCACCAGCACCCACATCCGCGACAGCACCCTAAGGGACCCAGTACTTTCAAAGGTATACAAATACTGCCAAGTAGGCTGGCCTTCGATGGTAATTGGTGACCCTGATCTTGCTCCGTATACTAGGAGGCGAGACGAATTGTCCACACAAAATGGCTGTGTGCTCTGGGGGGCAAGAATTATTGTACCCCAAGCTCTCAGACAAGCCATTGTGGAGGAACTTCACTCTGGTCATGCTGGATCATCCAGGATGAAGGAGTTAGCTCGCAGCTACGTGTGGTGGCCCCTTCTGGATAAAGATCTAGAAGAAACAACTAAGTCATGCAGCGAGTGCCTTAGCACTCGAGCTGCACCGACGAAAGCTGAACTCCATCCGTGGGAATGGCCTGCGAGGCCTTGGCATCGCATACACATTGACTACGCGGGCCCAATGGATGGAAAATACTACCTAGTGATCGTGGATGCACACTCTAAGTGGGTTGAAATTTTTCCCACATCTACTACAACCTCTAGCGAAACGATCTTGTGCCTGAAACACACTTTTGCGACATTTGGATTCCCAGTAACAATTGTTTCAGACAACGCAACGTGTTTCACATCGGCTGAATTCCAAGAATTTGTGAAGGCATGTGGTATGCGACATATTACAAGCGCACCATACCACCCTTCAACTAATGGACTGGCAGAGCGCATGGTACAAACTTTCAAGAAGAATATACGGAAGTCAACGGAACCCCTACGCCTAGCACTAGACAGGTTCCTGTTCAACTATCGGCTAACACCTCACACGACAACAGGTGTTACGCCTGCCGAACTGATGTTAGGCAGGAAAGTTCGCTCTCGTCTTGATCTGCTTTGGCCGTCAGAAGCAATAGCGTCCAAAGTTGCTCAACGCCAGGACGCTCAGAAAAGATACCACCCAGGGTCTCGCGCGGTTGACATTCCGCTGGAGTCACCTGTGATGGTCCGTCAATACACGCCGGGTTCCCCAAAATGGACCCCTGCTACCACCATTGAGAAAACAGGCCCGGTATCCTACAAGTGCCAACTGAAGGGGGGAGAGGTCGTTCGTCGACACCAGGACCAAGTTATTACCTGCTCGAACACCATCCCTGAACCCTTGGAACAACCTACGGAGGAAACCGTTGTGTTTCCACAACCTGCTCAAAATTCATACCCACCACCTCCGACCCATGAACCTGACTCCGAAACACCTGATTACCCGATTCCCACCCAGGAGGCTAGGATGCACGAGCCTCCAAGCGCTAGCATCTCGCGCAGGTCTACCCGAGCTCGGAAGCCTGTGGTGAGAATGGACCTTTAGGATTGACTATATTGAATAAGGGGGCTGGGGATACAGGGGGGGTTTCTAATTAAGGAGGGAGGGGTGTAATATAGCGAGTAGTGTAAGTTCTAGTTAGAGAGACCAATAGTTGGCAACGCTCGAGACAGCAACACTCGCGGCCAGTCTACAAGTGAACTCGCGCTCGACAACAAGTAAATGTTGACCGAGTGTGTAAATAATAGAACCTACTGTGGTTGGTATCTAACTTCTTAATTTCTAAACTAATGTACTAATTCTATGCTACCCTATTCTATATATTCATTTCTATCTCCGCTCTGCTCTCGCTAACCACATTCTGGTATCTGAGTATCTAGTTATGTTGTAAGGTATCCAATGAGGTGAGTAAACTATTTTACCTAACTTGATGTCTATTACTATGTGGTGCCTATGTCTATGTCTATGTCTATGTGAAACCTATACTGTGCTATAGTGTAGGTTGTGATAACTTTATTAATACTAAGGAAGCAGTTTAGCCTGACTTCATATTCTGGGAATTCTTCCTCTAAAGGATTGAATTCTCCCACTGAGCCTAGCATTGGCATTTTTACCCAGCTGTACAGCTAATTGTCAGATATCTACCTGAAATAGTAGTAGCAACAATGTCAGTTGCAAGAGTAGCCAATTCAAGAGGCTGTAATAATACCCCTTGTTAAAAAAAAAAATCAGAAATTTACAGCATCAATACTCTAGTCACTGAATAATATAAATTCTGAGTTCCTTCATTAGTCTAGCCTCTCCCAATAGTTCTACAAAAAATAATCCTCGTCGCCAGTATTATAGAGTAGATAGCCCTACACTAGAGCACAGCAAGGGTTCCACATAGACACAACATAGTTATAGTACTGAACACAATACCATTCAATGACACAGCAAGTTAGGTAAATAGTTACTCACCTCTTGGATACCTTAACTTTATACTCCATTTTCAATACTGTGGCTAGCAAGAGTAGAGCGGAGATAGACGGGAAATGTATAGTATAGGGTTGAATAGAATTAGTACATTAGTTTAGAACTTAAGAAGTTAGATACCAACCACAGTAGTTAATTATGTACACACTCGGTCAACATTTACTTGTTGCTGAATCCGAGGCCAATAGCAGACTGACTCGCGAGTGTTGCCCTATCGAGCGTTGCCAACTTTCGGTCTCTCTAACTAGAACTTACACTACTCGCTATATTACACGCATCTTGTTTGAATAATTTAACTCTGAATGCAAACAATGTAATAACTTTAAATTTAATGGATATAATTCAATTCTTCAAACGAGCGAATCACACGAGTCGAAGAAGAAATGTACGTGAAGCCGATAAACATTTGCATAGCATTTGAGTATGTGTTTATGAATACTTCATATTTCTCTTACACGAATATTTTTCGCATATCAGTTATGATTTTTTTTTAAATTTAAGATCCATGTTCTATACATGTGAAGGGTCATGGGCGTGATCCAGAATGTAGACCTAATATGTTTATTTTTTGAATAACTAGTGAACATGGTCCTTCAAAAATGACGAAATTTGATAATTTTCTTAAATGAATCTTCCAGGTGTAGATGACAGACTTTTTCCATTCTAATCGACCAGCGATTAAAATATTCTTGTTCTTATTCACGAGTGAAACTCGTATCATAGGTAAGGTCTTTTCTGGCTCGGTATAGCGTTTTTTTGTCTTCTCTTCCTTCGATTCAACTAATAATTTAGGAATTCCAAAGAATTCTCTGGTAGTATTCAAATAATTTATAAAATGTCAGCCATCTCTTGGGATATAAAATACCCAAGAAATTATATTTTTGATTTAACTAGCCTTTGACAAGGTTAATCTATTTGCACGCCACGTATGGTTTGTCTATTAGTACGCTTCGTAAGGTTTATCTATTTGTACACCTTGGATAGTTTGTCTATTAGCACACCTCCTAGGGTATGTCTATGTAGCATACCGCTACATACCGCTACATAACGTAAAAATTATAAATTTGCCATTCATACTTAAATAAATTAATTAGTAGCATTAAAATTATTACTCTAATTTATTATTAATTATTTTCTACTTCTAATTCATAATTATTAACATTTTTGTGTAAATACATGAGAGATCAAAATAATCAATTGACATTTCGAGTTCTCAAGCAGCCAGTCTGGCAACACACTAGCGCGCCGCCTAGTCCACTTACTCTTGCTTGTGGCGTGGTCGCGCAAACATCTCGTAAGTGCAGTGATATTTAGGGTAAAATAAGAGTAAAACCGGGTAAGAAAATGTGCCATGTGCTTTTCGGCGTGTCGTGTGTGTTAATCTGAAGATCTGCTCAGTGTCGTGAATTACTCTCGTGTAAATTCATACTAGATATTCAGTTTAACGTACTGGTTGTTCTCTTTACTGCCAAACATATATTGTAGTTTTTGCCAGTATCACATCACGAATCGTTCATAAACTACTTGGGGACGGACGCGGCAAAACTGCCGGCGTTCGTTCCCGATGGCTTCTGGTGTAATGGCGGAACACTCTGCCGTCTTCTGTCATTACTACGTGATTTTTATTTTGCATTTTAAGCATGTTTTCTAATAGTATTTTCCCTTATCTTTCTTACAAAATACTTCTAGCAGTTCTTCTTAACTTTGTTTAAACGCGATATAATCATTAAAGATGTCTTTTAAATAGTTTTTAACAAATTACGAAATTATTCATGTCTACTTGCTAAAAGTTTTTGAACTTCATTCTTATTTCCATTTATCTACGATATCAATCATCTCAATGAAATTAACGTGCCTTTTCGCATTCGTGTGACAAACACCCATTACTAGCTGCCTATCAAATTAGTGTGTGCAAAAACACCGGCGGCTTAGGCTTAGGCCGATGTGTAAAGCCGCTGGTTCCACTGCCGTACGAAATATTCATGCCTTCGTCTTTTCATTGCGTATTTCCTCCTGTGAGATTCCAAACGCAGTTTTCATTATTCTTTTATCAGAGGGAATATTATTCTTTTTTTTTCTTCATTCTTGCCAACGATATTTATCAGTAAAATCTATGTAAACTAACCTTAGGAAATTTTTTTCCCTGTATTCTCGTACAGTTATCGAGATGCTCTAGAGAACATTATAACAACCTAAATTCACACGCTACGTATTTTTTTTACTTAATAGAAGTAATTCTCCTTTTTTTTTTGCTTCGTAAGCCATGCATTGTTAAATCATGTGCCTTCCATGATTGCAAGGAAATTTTCCCCGTTTGCTATTCGAAAATCAAAATAGTCTACTTAAAATTCCTAAATCTTTTCCCTTGCATTGAAAAGCAATGGCAGTTGTATCAGACTTTCTTGATTAAATCCTTTCTCTCTCCTCTCAAGTTAGCTGAGTCAAAACCTGTAGGAGTTTCTCAGATTTTCTCCGATTTGGAAGACTTATTCATTATTGTGTTGGAATGTCAGTAGAGTCATGCCTTGACGTTTCTCCTGGAACTTTTAATCCAGCCTCGTTGGACCCCTGTGCAGGATTCTACGTCGCCGCCATTCACACACACACCATTACCATATTCTCCCTGGGCTCTTTTTATGGTTCTCCTACTGGATTGAACTTGGATTGAACCTGGATTCTACTTGGATTAAACTTGATTATGATCTTTGCCCTTAGCCTGATTTATTCTCTAATTACGGGCCTCAAATTCTCCACTGCCTAAAAGTACGGGCACCATTGAATTAGCTTTGGCATTCGCTGAATTCCGCGTGCCAGAATCTTAAATACTATTCACTCCAAGAGTCATCGTCGCCATCAGGCTCGGCGCCTTGGTTAAATTCGCCTGCCCAAAAATTAAACTTGCCTTGCCTACACAAGTGGCTAAGCACCTATTGGATTACTTGAGAATACTTGCCCACTGTAAATAATAGCCCTAACTAGATACACTTAAAATCTCACCCACCGGCCGGAGTGACGTCAGCGCTCACCGAAGTTCACCACCGGCATTCCGGACCTCTCTGAGATTTCCAGTCAAGCTCACCGAAGACCGAAGTCCTCCCGGGTTTCCTCTGCCAATAAACTACAACCCAAACCGAGCTGAGTTCCACACCGCTTTCATTATCCCTTTTGCAATTACCCAGTGCGCTTCGAGAAATAGATCGAGTTTTTGTTTATTCCTTGCCGCTCAAATCAAATTTCCACTGAACCACACAACGGCAACACCCACACAAAAACCCGACACTGGTGCATCGGCCTTCTTAAAAATAAAAAGAACTAAACTCGAAGCGTTGGGAGATTGTGAGAGGATAATGTTGGCGTATCACTGTAATGATAAGTTTTTTTCATGTCGTAGTAGTTTGAGAAATTCCCTGTAGGATTGACCATGCTAACGACTTTTCTCTGAGCAGCTTAAAAATTTTTTTATCTTTCTTTTATGCTGTTTCCTGTCTTTGTTTGTTTTTGTGCCTCAGTAGGTAGGAAAATATTTTTTTTCTACTATTTCCGTGCTGTGCACTGTGCATTTATTCCTAACTCCCGTAAAAATTTTTTTTTCGCTCCCATTTTCTCTCTTTCCGTTTTCTTCAACGTATTGATTGATTGAGTAGGTAGGAAAATAATTTTTCTCTCACCTGCTTAACTTTGTGCCTACGCAAATTGCCGCATACCGCATAATAATTTTTTTCCTCTTCGTTTCCAAATTCATATTTCCTATCTTCTGCTTTCACTTAATTTGAATGATTGAGTAGGTAAAGAATTAACGCAACCCCTTTTGCTACTTAATCCCAAAAATCTTAGGCACTGATATCATTAATTGCGCATTCCCCAAAAGAGATTGCTAGCATGCCTGACACAGATAATGAAGAGCGAGCACTTGCAAATCCCATTAGACTCCCGCCTTTCATCCCAGGGGACGCTCACACCTGGTTCAACCAGGTGGAAGCTGTGTTTAGGTATAATAGGATAAATCAGGACATAGATAAATTTTACGCGCTCGTTAGCGCCGCACCCACGAAATTGCTTAATGATTCCAATGAGTTATTAGAAAACCCTCCTGATCACAATCCTTACGGAATCTTAAAAGGCAAAATCTTGGCAAGGCTTCAGATGTCCGATGCGGACAAGTTTCGTAGTTTGGTAGATGCCTCTGCTATCCCTCCTGTCTCTAGTTCCTTCTCACCTACTTCGCTAGTCAAAGAGCTGCGGAAACTCGCTACAGGAGTTGCCGTAGCTGAGGGCTTCCTGAAGGAAGTCTTCATGACGAAGCTTGCACCTAATGTGCGTCCTTTCCTCTCACTGGCAGGGTCTGAACAAACTCTAGAAAAATTAGCGGAAGCCGCAGAGACGGTGATCCGGAATATGAATTTGCCACAGGAACCACCAGTGGCTTCCCTGAATGTAGCTGCTACAACTTTTAGCCCGTCAAATACGACGCAGAATTCAGTCAAAATAGATCAGTTGCAGCAGGACATCGCTGAAATAAAGCAAGCTCTCCAAAATTTTCAAATAGGTCAGAGTCAAAGTGTGGCGCACATTCAGCAAGGCCCAGGGAGATTCCAAAGCCACCCAAATGCCTACAACTATCCTTATGACTATCCCTCCAACTATCACTATCCTCCTCCTCCTCAACGCTTTGATAGAGGTAGATCTTATGATAGGTCAAATAATCAAAACCCCCGTTTTCGGTCACGCTCTCGTGATGCCAGTAGCAACTTGTGCTGGTATCACCAGAAATTTGGTGACCAAGCTCGAAAATGCGCTTCACGCTTTTGCCCAAGATATACCGAACAAATGGCTTCGGGAAACGCCAACAGCAACGCACAGTAGCGAGTACTGCGTTGCCTCATTCCCAGACTACTCGCCTCCTTACTATTCTCGATCCCGTTACCAAATATCGATTTCTAATCGACACTGGCTCTAGCGTATCAATTATTCCAGCCACGGCAAAAGTCAAAAACCAGCCAGTAGTGTCTACATTACGCGCCGCAAACGGCACGCCAATCTCGTGTTACGGTGAACGAGTTTTAGAGTGCAGTCTGGGATTGAGGCGAACTTTCTTGTTTACCTTCCTCATCGCGGAAGTCCAAGAGCCTATCATTGGCGCGGACTTTCTCGAAAAATTTGGGATTGTTGTAGACGTCAAAAATCGTAAAATTAGGGACGAGGAGACACAGATCTCAATTCCCGCTGGTAGCATAACTAAAGAAAATGTCTTGCATTCCTTTTCTATTGCTTTCAAGGAGGAGTGCATTTTCGCACAAATCCTCAAAAATTTTCCCGCATTAACAAACCCTAACTTAGTCTCTAACAACCTAAAAACGTGCACAAAGCATTTCATAGAGACGACGGGACCGCCTGTCTTCTCCCGTGCTAGGAGATTGCCGCCTGATCGATTGGCGTTAGCTAAGAAAGAATTCGCGCGCATGCAGGAGTGTGGCATCATCCGCACCTCAAAAAGTCCTTGGGCTAGCCCTCTTTTGCTGGTACCCAAGGCTAACGGTAAATTCAGACCGTGCGGGGATTTCCGCAGGTTGAATGCCGTTACTTTACCTGATCGCTATCCTATTCCCTACCTTCACGATTTCAGTGCAAATTTGGAAGGAGCACAAATTTTCTCTAAGATTGACCTACAGTCCGCCTTTCATCAAATTCCACTTGATGAGAGTGCTATCCCCAAGACCGCTGTCATCACTCCATTTGGTCTCTTTGAATTTCTAAAAATGCCCTATGGTCTCCGGAACGCTCCTCAAACGTTCCAGAGACACATGGCTGAAATCTTCTCTGATCTATCTTTCGCTTTTGTCTACTTAGACGATATCCTTGTGGCGTCCACAACCCCAGAGTTGCACAAAGACCATCTTAGGGTCGTTTTTCAAAGATTGTCCGACAATGGACTCCTCGTAAACCCTGAGAAATGTGAGTTCGGAAAGTCATCACTGATTTATCTAGGTCATGAAATCTCTAGCCTAGGTCTAAAACCTTTGCCTTCCAAAGTAGAAGTGATCAGAAACTTTCCTCTTCCACAGACCCAGAAGGAACTAAGAAGGTTCCTAGGTTCTGTTAACTTCTACCATCGTTTCATACGCAATTGCGCTCAAACTTTAGCGCCCTTGTCCGACCTCCTCGAAAAGAAGCGCAAAGGAAAATCTATCGAGGTAAAATGGACAGAAGAAGCGCGCAAAGCTTTTGAAACTATAAAACACAAATTAGCTTCCGCGACTGAACTATCCTACCCTATTTCTAACGCTGATTTCAGCCTAGTTGTTGACGCATCCAGTACCGCCGTAGGTGCTGTGTTGCAACAACAAGTAGGTACTAATATCTCTCCTCTTGCTTTCTTTTCCAAGAAGATGTCGCCCACTGAGCGTGCTTATAGCGCGTTCGGTAGGGAACTTCTTGCTATCTATCTATCTGTGAGACACTTTCGCTACGCTCTAGAGGCAAGGGAGTTTGTGATCTACACTGATCACAAACCTTTGACCTCAGCTATAAAAATGCCTTCTGAGCGGCATTCGCCTAGAGAAGCTCGACACCTGTCCTTTATAAGTCAGTTCTCAACTGACATCCGTTACATTAAGGGACTAGACAATACCGTAGCCGATTGCCTCTCTAGAATTAATTCTGTCCAAACCAGTGGCGAAATCACCTTCGGCAACATTTGTAATGCTCAAAAGGAGGATCCTGAACTTCAGGACCTTCTCAAATCTTCTAACCCTTCCCTTCCAAAACTAACCTTGGTTGACGGCGTGTATCGTGATGCCGAGCGACCTTCTCGTTTGTATCTTCCTGCGACTCTCCGCAGAGTAGCTGTCCTCCACTACCATTCCCTCAGTCACCCTGGTATTAACCGTACATTGCGTTTGATTTCTGATCGTTACGTCTGGCCAGCGATGCGTAAGGAGGTCAAGCAAATTGTGCAAACGTGCCATGCGTGTCAGAGTAGTAAGGTGGTGAAACATAATCGTGCAGCGCTGCAGAGTTGCGCATTCACGGGTAAAAAGTTTGACTCTGTCCACTTAGACCTAGTGGGTCCCTTGCCTGTATCGCGCGGTTATTCTTATTTGTTGACCATTATCGATAGGTTCACGCGTTGGGTTGAGGCTGTCCCTCTTCCTGATACACAAACTGAGACTGTAGCTCGCGCCTTCATGTCCAACTGGATAGCTAGATTTGGGGTTCCCGTACAAGTCACACATGACCGGGGATCACAATTTACCTCCAAATTTTGGAGTGAGCTCAGTACCGCTTTAGGGTGTGCAAACACATCCACGACAGCTTACCATCCGCAGTCAAATGGACTTATTGAGAGAGTCCACAGAGACATCAAGTCTGCCTTGCGCTGCCTTAATTGCAGTCACGATTGGACTGATAGACTTCCAGTAGTATTGCTCAGCATTAGGAATCTCTTCCGGCAAGATCAGCAGTGCACAGCGGTGGAGATGTTGTACGGGAAGACACTTCGTCTCCCCGGCGACATTGTTGACCCAAAACCGTTGCCTGAATTTTCATCCGCTGACCGTTCCGCATATGTAGCCTGCCTAAAAGATTGCATGCGTAAGATTGAGTATGTTGCTCCACGAATGCCTCAGACTGAGGACAGACTAGATCCAGCCCTGCAAGACTGCACACATGTGTATGTCCGAAATGATGCTATAAAGCCTACGCTCACGCGCCCTTATGATGGTCCATTCAAAGTACTTAAACGCAAGCAAAAATATTTCATCCTCGACAGATTCGGCTCGAGCGACCCTGTGAGCATAGACAGATTAAAAGTCGCATACACTTCTGATCATAGTGTAACTTATAACTCATCATCTTCTCCGCAGATTTCTCTTTCCACTGAGACTCGATCATATCTACCATCTCAGTTTCCTCAGTTGACTGCATTGTTGCCTAGTCAGCTTGAGGGTAACCCTTTCTATGTGCCTGTGCATTCAAACCCTATCTCTAAACCTGTCGTAGATTCTAACTCTAGTCCTCTTACTGTCACAGCGACAAGTCTGGAGAGACCAGACGAGCCCGCTGCAGTAACTCCTGTTCCTAGGACTCTTGCTGATCTAAACTTGCAGACCCGTTTGGTGAAACTTCCCCGCTCAGTATCATTTGCCAATTGCCGAACTCGGCAGGGTCGCGTAGTTCGCCCTCCTTCCCGCTACACATGATTGCAGCGGGTGGACCTTTCGGTCTGCGCCTTGGGGGGTAATGTAGCATACCGCTACATACCGCTACATAACGTAAAAATTATAAATTTGCCATTCATACTTAAATAAATTAATTAGTAGCATTAAAATTATTACTCTAATTTATTATTAATTATTTTCTACTTCTAATTCATAATTATTAACATTTTTGTGTAAATACATGAGAGATCAAAATAATCAATTGACATTTCGAGTTCTCAAGCAGCCAGTCTGGCAACACACTAGCGCGCCGCCTAGTCCACTTACTCTTGCTTGTGGCGTGGTCGCGCAAACATCTCGTAAGTGCAGTGATATTTAGGGTAAAATAAGAGTAAAACCGGGTAAGAAAATGTGCCATGTGCTTTTCGGCGTGTCGTGTGTGTTAATCTGAAGATCTGCTCAGTGTCGTGAATTACTCTCGTGTAAATTCATACTAGATATTCAGTTTAACGTACTGGTTGTTCTCTTTACTGCCAAACATATATTGTAGTTTTTGCCAGTATCACATCACGAATCGTTCATAAACTACTTGGGGACGGACGCGGCAAAACTGCCGGCGTTCGTTCCCGATGGCTTCTGGTGTAATGGCGGAACACTCTGCCGTCTTCTGTCATTACTACGTGATTTTTATTTTGCATTTTAAGCATGTTTTCTAATAGTATTTTCCCTTATCTTTCTTACAAAATACTTCTAGCAGTTCTTCTTAACTTTGTTTAAACGCGATATAATCATTAAAGATGTCTTTTAAATAGTTTTTAACAAATTACGAAATTATTCATGTCTACTTGCTAAAAGTTTTTGAACTTCATTCTTATTTCCATTTATCTACGATATCAATCATCTCAATGAAATTAACGTGCCTTTTCGCATTCGTGTGACAAACACCCATTACTAGCTGCCTATCAAATTAGTGTGTGCAAAAACACCGGCGGCTTAGGCTTAGGCCGATGTGTAAAGCCGCTGGTTCCACTGCCGTACGAAATATTCATGCCTTCGTCTTTTCATTGCGTATTTCCTCCTGTGAGATTCCAAACGCAGTTTTCATTATTCTTTTATCAGAGGGAATATTATTCTTTTTTTTTCTTCATTCTTGCCAACGATATTTATCAGTAAAATCTATGTAAACTAACCTTAGGAAATTTTTTTCCCTGTATTCTCGTACAGTTATCGAGATGCTCTAGAGAACATTATAACAACCTAAATTCACACGCTACGTATTTTTTTTACTTAATAGAAGTAATTCTCCTTTTTTTTTTGCTTCGTAAGCCATGCATTGTTAAATCATGTGCCTTCCATGATTGCAAGGAAATTTTCCCCGTTTGCTATTCGAAAATCAAAATAGTCTACTTAAAATTCCTAAATCTTTTCCCTTGCATTGAAAAGCAATGGCAGTTGTATCAGACTTTCTTGATTAAATCCTTTCTCTCTCCTCTCAAGTTAGCTGAGTCAAAACCTGTAGGAGTTTCTCAGATTTTCTCCGATTTGGAAGACTTATTCATTATTGTGTTGGAATGTCAGTAGAGTCATGCCTTGACGTTTCTCCTGGAACTTTTAATCCAGCCTCGTTGGACCCCTGTGCAGGATTCTACGTCGCCGCCATTCACACACACACCATTACCATATTCTCCCTGGGCTCTTTTTATGGTTCTCCTACTGGATTGAACTTGGATTGAACCTGGATTCTACTTGGATTAAACTTGATTATGATCTTTGCCCTTAGCCTGATTTATTCTCTAATTACGGGCCTCAAATTCTCCACTGCCTAAAAGTACGGGCACCATTGAATTAGCTTTGGCATTCGCTGAATTCCGCGTGCCAGAATCTTAAATACTATTCACTCCAAGAGTCATCGTCGCCATCAGGCTCGGCGCCTTGGTTAAATTCGCCTGCCCAAAAATTAAACTTGCCTTGCCTACACAAGTGGCTAAGCACCTATTGGATTACTTGAGAATACTTGCCCACTGTAAATAATAGCCCTAACTAGATACACTTAAAATCTCACCCACCGGCCGGAGTGACGTCAGCGCTCACCGAAGTTCACCACCGGCATTCCGGACCTCTCTGAGATTTCCAGTCAAGCTCACCGAAGACCGAAGTCCTCCCGGGTTTCCTCTGCCAATAAACTACAACCCAAACCGAGCTGAGTTCCACACCGCTTTCATTATCCCTTTTGCAATTACCCAGTGCGCTTCGAGAAATAGATCGAGTTTTTGTTTATTCCTTGCCGCTCAAATCAAATTTCCACTGAACCACACAACGGCAACACCCACAAAAAAACCCGACATCTATTAGTAAACCTTGTATAATATGTCTATTAGTACACCTCGTATGGTTTGTCTATTAGTACACCTCGTATAATATGTCTATTAGTACACCTCGTATGGCTTGTCTATTAGTAGACTAAGTATAGTTTGTCTATTAGTACTCCTCGTATGGTACTTTTGTCTAAGGACGTCTTATATCAAGAAACTTTTAAAAGCCAATATGTCGTCATGTACCTCATGAGTCAACATTTCTTGGAAATAAACGGGTTTTCTTTCTTTTCTTTCTTTCTTAAGCATTTAGGAGGGTGACAGGTACCTATGTGGACCAAATAAATATGTAATAACTGGGAATTATTATACGGTGGGTTTACACAATTCAATGTCGACTGATTGGTTGATGGATAAGTTAAAGCACGTTGTTGGATGGGAAATAAGACATTAAAAATTTGTTTGCAGCTACATTTTGCGCAGCTGAATTGGGTATCATGTAACATTTTCGAATAAACTTACTACTGCTTTACTGGTTCCATGTTTCCATTCAGTCACATTTTCCTTGTATTTTTTGTCAAAGCAGCGATGGAATAAACCATATCTGATTAAACTTGAATAACATGAAATGAGTTTAAAAGATTTAAAAAAACACTGTGAGTAAATCAGTATTGAAAAGGTCGAATTAAATCTATTATTATATTTCTTCTTAAAAAATAATTTTCAACAACTGAGAAATATTACTTAACATAATATATTTGCAGTTTTGTATCTGCCTATTTCCATCCTAGAACATTTCTCAATAATTGAAAACGAACCTGATAAATGTTGTCGTACTTTTTTAATGCGGACACCTACCACATATATATCAAGATTTTTTTATAAACTTCAGCAACATACTTTTAAAAAAAAATTATTGTCATAGGTATAAAAAACACAAACGTATCTTCAATATCAGCAATAAATGACAATGGTACAGACGTTATCAACACGTTTCAAACGCGTGTGTAATAATCGCATTTATGTGTTGCACAGTAATAAAACATGGCCCAATTTATTGGTTAAGGAAAGGAATTTGTTTTGCTGAGGAAGTCCAACGACTTTCAAGATCCCTCCGAATCATCGATAAAGAAGAAGAAGGATAGGAATGCAGGGCTAACAGGAAAAAATCGCTCACTCATCCAAAATAAGCCAAAGGGGTTTCGGAATTTTGGAGTCAGAGATATCCTCCAGCGAGCCTGTTTATATGTTAAACAGCACCTACAGTAGGCTGTAGGAGGGTGTCGTATTTAGTGGGAGACCGTGGTAGAGAGAAATGCAAGGTTGTAATGATTTATTTCCAACGAATATTAATGTACACTTTCGAGTATGTGTGACTTGAAAGTGTGTATTGAATATATTTTTGCGCAAGAATTAAATTTCATTGTTCAATAAATTTTTTTGGTGTGGCAGCAATACTGTTTAACCAAAATGTTGAATGAAAACTTATTTGTACCATTACAATTTATAATACAGTTTATATAAAACCTGAGAGTGTGAAATTTTATAAATAAACATTGGTTTACAGTAATTATTAATTATTTTTTGAGCAAAAATTTTTTGCTTCAATCGGTATTGAACTTGAAGATTTGGGTTTGGGTTGTGGTGTAAGTTCTGTTATTTTGACCGTTCCTCATTATTGCACAAAAAAATTTGTATGGAAATAATACTAATTAGTTCTTGAATGTTGGAAGTACATAACAAGGTTCACCCTTGCACTAGCTATCTAATACTAGTAGTGTTATTTCCATTTAAATGATATCTGTATAACAGGCCTAATGAGAAACAATAAAAGAAAATAAACTGAACGCACCCTACATCTGAATTTTAGCTTATTACAGTTTGAAACTAAAGCAGCTATGCAAAATTTATAAAATATATATATAATCTATCTATATAATCTAACAATATGTATAAGCTAACTAACAATTTTTTGTATATGCCAAAGTTATAAGTGTAATGACTGACCATGTAAAATATTTAGAGGTTATGGCAAACTTTGGTCTCAAAATATTTAGGCAGCTTGCCAACTGAAGCTATTTGCCTCAGTCGGCAGTGAGCTAGCCAACATAATGCTATTCCTACGGTGCTACAAATGAACCGTATGATTTTGCAAGGCGTCGCACCCATCGCATCGCCTCACTGGGCGGGCGGCCTTAATGTACTTGAGATATATGGAGTGGCTTGAAAAGAATATTTTATTATATTTTTTGATATATGTTAAGGAGAGGACACTTGCTGGTTTTTTAATTTTTGTTTCTTGTATAATGGTAATTAAATGAAAATAAACAACTTTTCTTCTAAGCACTTTTGATCGCAGATGAGTATTTAACAATTTATAGTGGTTCTGTAAGGTAACTTAACTAATCTAACCAAACCTAATATAACCTAACAATCATTTAAGTGCATTAGAGCTGTCGGAAAGAGATTCTATTGGAGTCTCTCCCTCAAAATTTTCCATGAAAGACAATATAACAGTTTTTCCCACTTGAAAGACTAGAATTGCGGGAATTAACCTGCCACCATAACTTGTTAAATACTCATTTGTGCAGAAAGTGCTTAGAAGAAAAGTTGTTTATTTTTTTCTGAATAACTCCTTCCCCGGCAGAAAGGAGTATATTCGTTTTCACAAAATGTTCTTTTTCAGTCGTCGATGAGTATACTCGTCTAAAACTTTACTTTCATAAACCAGCTACATACGTATATACTCGTTGATTCTAAGCCTTTGTAAGCCATTCTACGTGTGAAACAAGCATTCTTGTCAAAATAAAAAAATTAGTCTGAAAAAGAAACGTTTATGAAAAAAATTATTGGGGAAGGGGTTAACGTTATGCAAACAATTAAAATTAGGAAATCAATTAGTACCCTTGGTCATTATGTATTTTAGGTGATCCATGGAATTTAAAAATTCCATTCCAAAGAATCACTAAAGGAACCTATTTAAAAACGTATTACATGAATGACATTCTGCTTGCTGATGCGTTATTTTTGAGTTATTCGACTTTGAAGCTATAGGAGCGTCACTCATGAACTGTCTTTCGCGCACCAAAGGAGTGGGCGTTCCAACAATGCAGCGAGCGTGCCAAGCTGGGGAAAAGTTATTGGTTTTGCAATATATTGCGTAATTTATTATTTGCTAACTCCGCAGAGCCTGAGCCCACTTTTAGGATGTTTTAGTTAAAAACCCAATAAAGGTTATAAACGAAAAATATTAGCGAGACTGGATGACTGTTGTAAACAAAGTCTTCAGTCATCCAGTCTCGCTAATATTTTTTGTTTATAACCTTTATTGTGTTTTTAATTAAAACATCCTAGAAGTGGGTTCAGGCTCTGCAGGGTTAGCAAATAATACATTACAAGGTATCCAAGCGTACTTTAATGGCTCAAGCGTGCAAGGCAACTGCTATGGAAGATGAAAATTTCAAAGTTGAATAACTCTAAAATAACGCATCAGCGAGCAGAATGTCATTCGTGTAAAACGTTTTTAAATGGGTTCCTTTAGTGATTCTTTGGAACGGGAATTTCATTTTCCGTGGATCACCTAAAATACATATTTGACCGTACCCTGTCCTCAATGAATACAAATTTTCTGTTTAGATTCTTTTATATGTGTATTATGAAAGTATATATTTATTATTAATTCAGCATGGGATTAAATTATCAAAATTATAAGACATTCATTGGACAACAGGGCTAGTTATTTGTGATGCGTTTTATTATTTTTTGTAAAAATAATGTATAGATTTAGTACAGGACTAACAAAGACTTATGAAAAGTAGAAAAGTTAATAGCTTTGAAGAATTGCATCCTAAAGAGAGAAAAGTTTTCTGACTCAAAAGGAGTAAGGAGGTTGATTTGAAGCAACTTAACCCTTAAAAATCTTTCATGAGAGACTAAATAGATTTTGCATGCAGGGTTCAATGAAAAGGCTTCTAGTAATAAAGTGTAAAGTAAGAATAAAGTAAAAAGTAAGTAAAGTAAAGTTTACTCTTGAAAGTAAAAGGATTAATACAACTAAATAATTTATTTTCTTCTGCTGATGCATCTCTTTAGCCTTTGTAACATACAGCTATGAATTTCAAATAAGACTCACCAAATACCATTCAAATGGTATTCACTTGCAAAAAATTATTCATGGATTTACTATTAACTGATAACTTTGCAGACAATTTTGCTTGATCAAAGACATTGTTGTAATTATTTTGAAGACTGTATATTATCCTAGTGTAATCTTAGGTCATGCTGGAGAATTTGTATGTTATATATGAATATTTGCTATAATATTGAATCAATTTTATAAATAATACTGTGTTTGAATTTTCTTTTTCACCAGGGACTTTAAAAAACAGTTGCTATATCAATATGATCACTTTAACTAAAAAATTAAAGTCTGGATCAACTGAGAACACAGCCCAGCCTGGTCGTCGAAGAATTTCTATTCGAGACCAACTACTCATTAAAGATGTAAATAATCTTTTGTCATGGAAATGTTCAGTTTCTTTTGGATGTCTGTTTTGGATATAATATCAAGTTAAATTTATTGCATGAGAAGTTTTTAATTTTTTGACATTTATAAGCCTTAATTAATTCCAAAATCAATGTGATTTTACCTTTAAGAACATGGTAATTCCATGGTATACTTCAATATTCTTTGTATAGATCCCTGCAGCAATAAATTTAGGATATTCAAATATTGTGATGATTTGAAAGATGTTCAATAGTGAAAAGTTTGACTGTTATTGCAGTACATGAATTCAATTTATTTATTTTTACTACTTTATTTTTGAGTACAGGTTACAGAGATGCAAGAAAATCTCCCAGAAGGCTGCTCTGTTGACTTCTCTGACCCAAACCAGCTCCACACCTTCTCTTTGGTGGTGGCTCCAACTGAGGGCTACTGGAGTGGGGGAAAATTCTGTTTCAATATTGTGGTTCCTGAAGAGTATAATAATGTGGTGAGTTCATAATTATTGTGAATTTGTGAAACAGACTTGTTGAAGGAAGGTATGACAGTTTTGTAGCTTACATTGAACGGATGCATTGACTAAGTTCTTTAGCTGTAATTATTTTTCAGAAAACTTTAATATGTAGAAACTGTTATTTATGTGTGTGTTATGCTAATACTCCAGTTATTTACCTCTTTCTTACTGTAAAATGTAAATAAAGTAACCTCAGTTGCAAGCAACATCTCCAACTGACTAAATCCATTTCTCTTGAACAAAACAGATTTGAATGTCAATTAATAGAGACCTGTAAATATCTTCAGGATTTTGATAGCATCACTTCAGAAGTTCTATTCGATAGTAAGGACAATGTCTGAACTAAATATGACAGCCGAAAATTTGTAAGAATAATTGTTATGACAGCCCATCCCCGGAATTCTTCCCAGTTGAAGTTTTCAGAATATATAGCCAGCTACCAGAAGATGTCGTCTCTGCTAGCTCGGAAATATACGTTAGATAAATCGTCAACCAATATTGCTTTGACAATCTCCCAGTATTCTAAAATAAAAGAGTTAAACCTAGTTTCACGTGCATTTAGAAGACTACATGGTTACTTTTCAAAACTGTATAGGTAACTTTATAAGGGATTATCGGAGAGTGCATTTATTTATACGATATAATTATGATTCCATTGGCAATGCCCCATCGAATTATTGCAAAATTGCAGGCTGAAAAAAAGTGACTTAGGCTTTATTATTTCCAACTATGCGAAGAAAACTGTCCCATCATGGGGTCACATAGCGTAGCGCTGCGATAAGATTAAAATACAAGAATGTATTTTGTTTGTGTGTGACAATTAATTATAAATTTGTTTCATTAGTGCCTATGCATGAGTGGTGTCTGATGTCACGGGACTTGGGGATGACGTAAGAATTGGGCCACTTGGATCGTTTCTGTTGTATTCTTCCATGCTATTCGTGTTATGCAAAGATATAGTAAAGGTTTTAGAAGAATTTTTTCCCTCAATACAAGGTAATTGCCACAGCATTTGCAGTATTTTGCTCAAGTTTTCAGTATCGAAATGCATAGTTGAGAAAAACAGCTTGTACTTTTTCCTCGGGATTTCCAATTCATTGTACTGAGGCCATGGTGAATTGCCTGTCGAGAAGCGGAAGTGTAAACTCATGTCGCATAGTTAGCGATCATGTGAATCTAGAAAAATTTATAATTTCGTCGATATGGAGAAAGATGTCACCATTAGTTTGCCTGTAAAGAATAATTACGCTCTCAGTTACCTAGATAGATTCAGTACTATCGACAACCCAACTTTTAATATCGGTTCTCATGCTTGCAACCGATATTGAAAACACTGCAGAAGCATCGGGAGTCAGTCAAAAATAGTATCAACTTGCTGATGGCTTTTGATTATGACACTTAATTTATAGTTGGGTGAAATGAAGTTGGAGATGCGTATCTTACCAGAGTAAAAATGTGCACGGGTTGAATGAACTATATTGTTCCAGTGCATAAAGAAGGCAAAGAAACTGTTTGATTGGTTGAAAAGTGAGTCGAATATCTATTAGGTATCTGGCAGTAGGAGTTACAACTAATTTGTGTTGCACAAACTAGAACGTTTGAGGGGACTTGGGTATCGATGCTGCAGATGAGAGTTATCAGGATCTAGGATATGATTGAAGTATGCAGAGGACTTATCGTAAGAGGTGCTCAAACAAAGAGTGCGATCGTCGAAGCTCATGCAAAGATTGTGATAAGAGATAAATAGAAGGGTATTTTTGAGGAGGAGGAGGATGTATGCGAAAAGAATAGCTCTGCTACTGACTCATAGGGAAAGTGCTAATTTTAGGTTAGAGTGTACTTGATATTTAAATGAAATATTTCTCCTAGGGTGTTTTAATTAAAATTTTCATTTTATTCTAGCCTCCCATCGTCAAATGCGAGACGAAGTTGTGGCACCCTAATATCAGCGAAGACGGCGATATTTGTTTATCACTTTTGCGTAAAAATTCCATCGACGGGTTGGGATGGGCACCAACTCGGAGACTCAAAGACGTTATATGGGGACTCAATAGCTTATTTGCGGTAAGTGTGAGGATATTTATAGAACGCTATTTGATACTGTATCCAATGTATTGCATTATATATGAGCCAGTCTTCATGCGATACACTCGTAGTATTAGGTACGAGTTGTTTAGAGTAGCGGCACTTTTTTTAACTCGAACATATAAATACAACTAAAAAGTATTAATTTTTCAGGATCTACTGAACTTTGACGACCCGCTGAATCTAGAAGCAGCCAATCACTACCAGAAGGACAAAGAATCATTTAGGAGAAAAGTACGTCATTACATTGACCTGTACAGCAAGCAATGATGGGGCTCTTGCGTCCAAGAGCCTGGTCGTTCGCGTAGTCGAAGCTATTTCCTAATGTTATTTTATACTAAAGTGTGCCTCGGGTGCACAGTTGAGACGTACCTCTCGTTCTCATTGAGTGAAGTTTTATTCACGACTCAATGCTCTTTCTTAAAAATACTCCATTTCTCATGTAGGAATTACCAAGTTGTTGTCTACCTGGTCACTATGCTGTCACTGTACAGTAGCTCACTGCTATGCCCAAGTTATTTTATAAAATTCTCTTGTAACTGCTGTCAAAGTCTCCTGTGACATCAAATACTTTTACTCCAGAGATCTTTGTGTCTGTGTACGATATGAGATGTGATAAGAGCTGTATTCAGCCTCTATCAGCTTTGTGGTCAACAACAGATATACTCTGATAGTGTGGCATTCTCATGAAGACTAAACAGCAGTGTTTATATTTTAATTTCCGCGATAAAATTAAATGATTAATGCGTTATATTTCGGGTCATTTATTTGCTTTTTTTGTCAGCTGTTGCGCTAAGAAAACAGAAGACAGTTCTTGAAATTATAAATTCAAAATATTTGGAAAATTAAATACCGTTTCTGTGGGTTTGATATCCTCAGCGACATTTTCCTTGTTTTATTTGGTTTTTGTTGTGATGGAAAAGTGTGCCATGAAATGTTTTTTATTTAAACCCCGTTAATTTTGAGATCATAAGACCAGTATATTCACTCAGCTCCTTAACGCTGAGCAGTGCAGTCGAGCCAATTTCAACTACATAAAACTTTTGATATATCATTACGTATAAGTGCATGTCCAATTTCCACGTATTTTTCGTATTTGTAACTGCAAGTGATGAAAAGGACTTCTGTAGTTGTCTAGTTACTTGTAAATAATAGCGATAAGCCCTCAGGGGAAAGGGGCGGAAGAGACGCTATAGGTTTATGTTCGTCTATTCGTACGCTATGAGGACCGGCCGGGATATTATTAGGTTACCTAAGCTACAGAAAGGCCTCACGGATTTGAACCTTGATATATTCTTTACTTCTTCGAGTTTTCATGTATTCTTACATCTCTTCGTTGTTCTCTTCGCTATCTCTGCTTTCTTTTCTTTGGTTCTAACGTGTTATTTCAACACAGCATGATAACTTAGGGAACACTCCTAATACATTATTGTACCGTTTTTTACAGCCGATACTAATTGATCCCTAGTTGAGATATTTTTGGTGAGAAGTTAGTTTGAAGCTGATGTAGTGCGAGACGAAGTTGTTGCACCTGAATATCAGCGAAGAGGGCAATATTGTTAGTCAATTTTGCGTAAAAATAATGGTGTTGAAATAATATCGATTACACAAGTGTGAATGATGAAATAGCAATTACTTCGTACTCTAATGTTATTTGAATCTGAAAAATTATGTTTTTGTTGCCTGTTGTGAACTTTGAATATTTTCTTGCGGAAATGCATCAGAAGTTTCTGCTTTTGCTGACTTTGGAACACAGGGAAATGGTTCTTGAAATCGGCTCATACTACGTTCCCTGTTCTTGTTACTTGGGCGGAGCTCACCCAGGTCTATGCTTTCGTTAGACATAGTCTGGTCCAACTAAAGCGCATTTAGTAGCGCTGCTGCACCAGATGTTATACTTCGGTGAAAGTTGATTTAGTGTTAGGGTGATCTTCTTATATAATAGTTTCTTCTTTAGTGAAATTATCGTGAAGAATAATAGCTGAATTCGGATAGTTTGACAATCCAGATAGTTTGCGATTATTGTTTTCTAAGGGCCGTGTTACGCCGAGTGGGAGCTTGGTGCGGTCCAGAGCTGCGGCTTTGAGATTTTAGTGAATTTCAAACTTCACTCTAAGTTCGTTGGGAATGTCAAATATGAGAACATTTCTGTATTTCATTTTCAGTTGAACCAGCCGTCGAACATTTCCAAGGATCAAAAAGGCAATTACAAAAAATTGGAAGTATATTGAGGAAACTTCGGAAGTAAATGGCTTGTTATAAAATTTGCAAGGCTGGTGGAATATTACTTTAAACGCCTGAAGCTCTTGTTGCAATGCATAATGTATAGGAAAAAAGTAAGGTGTAATTTAATTATCTCAATTCTATTGAATCTTTTCATGGTCTTGCTTAGGAAATAAATTTTTCATGATGAAATTTCCTGTAGTTGAATGCATCTTAGAACGAGAACGAGTATTTTTCGATGGAATAAATAGTGGCGAGCACTACACGGAAATTACTCTGAACATTATAGGCTGCTAAGCTGAGTCACCGAACTGTCTTCGTGCTGAAATCATTCGCAGGCAATATTATCAGCGCAGTTTTCACGACTTCAGACGTATTGATAGTTTCCCGTAGGTTATCATGAACTCGAGATTCGAAACGGACTGCTGATATTTGCGTTTATTCTTGTTAGATTGTTGTTCATCTTGACTCGAAACTAAACGAAAGATGCGTCTGTAATGTTAATCGTTCCGAGGTTGGGAAACTAACACTGTCGCAGTGTAGTAGTGTGACAGCAAATGAAAATAATATTGAGTAATAAGAATTAAGTTGACACTCTGATAATTTTTCGGCATTCGTATGAATATTTAGCTCGTTTTTTCTACTGCAAAACTATACAAGCTCACAACACTGGGTTAGAACCATGCTAAACTAAGACTGATGTTATTTTGCAGGAATTTGAGCATTTTGTTGCATATGGAAGGGATGAATAAAGTTAAACATGTTTTATAATGAACATTGATATTAAAGTTTCACCAAAATTCGAATTTCGTTTTGATTCCATCGCTTTAAAATCCTGAAAGGTCTGCCAATCGCTAAATTTTAATTTACCTCATAAATATTTCAGAGCATTTTTAGTAATATATACTCGAGTTAATTATCTTAAGAAAATCAATTTGTTATCCACCGTCCTAAAATTTTGAGCGTTGACCGCTTCTGATATAATTTATGAGAAACGTAAACTTACGGAAGTAAAACAAATCTTTTTACTGGTAGGAAACATCTTCGTGCGACGAGATACAAAGGTGCTCATGGAGCACGTCGAGAGTGTGCTTTGTTCTATTGTACGCGCAAGCGTGCACTCTCATCAGTTGGCTTAACATCGCCTTTGTTCGCTCGAGCATACAATGCGTCTAGCAGAATACATCATACAGGAGGCATTACGGGTGAAAATGTAGCAAACTTCGGTGTGAGTTAGTCTGGTAGTAGTACAGAGCAAACAAGTACGAATGTGTGAGAGGAATGTGGAAGTATGTTGCTGTACCTAGTGTCATGTATGGTATGAGTGCTCTTGCTTGGAATGGAAGTGATCTTGAAAAGCTGGATGTGATACAAAATAAGGTAGGACGTGTAGCATTGGGTGCTCCGAAATGGACAGCTATAGAGGCCATTAGAGGTGACCTAGGGTGGAGCCTATTTTCAGAAAGAATGATGAAAGCTGTGCTGAATTATAAGGTGGGAATTGAAAGAATGCAGAATAGCAGGTGGGTAAGGCGAATCTTTTGAATGGAATCTGAGTGTAAGCTATTGGGAGAAAGTATGTTGGGGGCATGCAAGGAAACTCAGTATGCAAAAGATTATTCATGTTAGAATTGGGAGACCTGTGGATGACTGGAGTTTAATAAATGTAGGAGGTGTAGGGCCTGAGTGGGACTGCAAGAGGTGGAAGAAAGAGATTGAGAGACAAACAAAAGAGTATGGATTGAATAAGTGGAAGCTTAGCATGATGCGGAAGCCTACACTTAACTGGTATATGAAAAAGAAAGCACCTAAGTTTGAGCTGTTCTATGATGGTAGTTTTGGAAGTCAACTCTTGTTTGCTGTGAGATGTAAGTCATTGAGTGTGAACAGACGTACATGGAGATGGAATGAGAATAATAACAGATTATGTCAGCAGTGTAATAGTGGAGTAGAGGAAACAATTGAGCATTTTGTGCTGGAATGTAGTAAGTATGAGCAAGAGAGAGAGAGTTTTATGAATGTGGTGTCTGAGCAGTATGGAGAGAATGAGTGGAATGCCAGATGTGCTGAAGATGATTGCGGTATGAGCTGTCTTGCTGGATTGGATCAGGAGTGTAATGCGAGTATCACTGAGGCTATGAAAGTGTTTCTTGTGCGTGCCTGGAGTAAGAGACAGTGACTGGAATGAGCCAGTCTGGTAGAATGGGCTGTAATGACCCAATATGCCTGGGGATGGTGTTTTGACACACTGGCTATCCCAGTGACGCCATCCAATGGCAGCTTGTGACAAGGATTGGTAGATCCTGAGTAGTTTAGTGGACAAGTCTGGTACCAGACGCTGAACTCTTTGTGTGATAACTGTGGAGGGAATTGTAGGCCGTTACAAAGGCCCCGACGCTGTCGGCCCTCAATTTCAAGTTCAAGTTCAAGTTCAAGGGTGTGGAAGCTGGGGAACTCTCTACTGTCATGTTGCCACTAGTTCTATTTATGGTTTCTGAGTGTGCTTCTGTAGGAAATTATATAATTTTGGAGCACTGTTCTTTCAAAATATGAAGCGATGTTTTTATTGTGAGAACTTGCTTTGTAAATTTTTCATAGATTCTACAACTGAGTTATGCTTAATAATATTTTTGTTAGACCTTGTGCTCTTCAGCTTCTTGATGAAATTCTGTTATTCATGTTGGAGACGCATCTTCATTTTATCAAAAAGTATGTATACGACTTTATGTCTGTAAACCCTGTACATGTGAACTCGGATGCTTGAAGCAGTTTTAACCCTTGAACTTGAACTTGAAATTGAGGGCCGACAGCGTCGGGGCCTTTGTAACGGCCTACAATTCCCTCCACAGTTATCACACAAAGAGTTCAGCGCCTGGTACCAGACTTGTCCACTAAACTACTCAGGATTTACCAATCCTCGTCACAAGCTGCCATTGGATGGCGTCACTGGGATAGCCAGTGCGTCAAAACACCATCCCCAGGCATATTGGGTCATTACTGACCATTCTACCTGACTGGCTCATTCCAGTCACTGTCTCTTACTCCAGGCACGCACAAGAAACAATTTCATAGCTTCGATGATACTCAAATTGCACTCCTGATCCAATCCAGCAAGACAGCTCATACCGCAATCATCTTCAGCACATCTGGCATTCCACTCATTCTCTCCATACTGCTCAGACACCACATTCATAAAACTCTCTCTCTCTTGCTCATACTTACTACATTCCAGCACTAAATGCTCAATTGTTTCCTCTACTCCACTATTACACTGCTGACATAATCTGTTATTATTCTCATTCCATCTCCATGTACGTCTGTTCACACTCAATGACTTACATCTCACAGCAAACAAGAGTTGACTTCCAAAACTACCATCATAGAACAGCTCAAACTTAGGTGCTTTCTTTTTCATATACCAGTTAAGTGTAGGCTTGCGCATCATGCTAAGCTTCCACTTATTCAATCCATACTCTTTTGTTCGTCTCTCAATCTCTTTCTTCCACCTCTTGCAGTCCCACTCAGGCCCTACACCTCCTACATTTATTAAACTCCAGTCATCCACAGGTCTCCCAATTCTAACATGAATAATCTTTTGCATACTGAGTTTCCTTGCATGCCCCCAACATACTTTCTCCCAATAGCTTACACTCAGATTCCATTCAAAGATTCGCCTTACCCACCTGCTATTCTGCATTCTTTCAATTCTCACCTTATAATTCAGCACAGCTTTCATCATTCTTTCTGAAAATAGGCTCCACCCTAGGTCACCTCTAATGGCTTCTGTAGCTGTCCATTTCGGAGCACCCAATGCTACACGTCCTACCTTATTTTGTATCACATCCAGCTTTTCAAGATCACTTCCATTCCAGGCAAGAGCACTCATACCATACATGACACTAGGTACAGCAACATACTTCCACATTCCTCTCACACATTCGTACTTGTTTGCTCTGTATCTGGCCACACTACCTAACCGTCCACTCCACTGCATTGCTTTAGCCACTTTCTCACCTTTAGTTCTAGTACATCCATCTTCACTCATCATACAACCTAGATATTTGTATTCTTTTGTTCTACCTATTCTGATTTCTCCAATATTCCACAGTCTGTCTCTATCAGTCTCATCACTATTTATGACCATGACCTTACTTTTATCGGCACCAAAGTTCATCTTGAAATCTGTACTATATCCATTCACAATGTCAAGCATCCTTTGTAGTTCATGACCACATTCACTAACCACAACCACATCATCAGCATACAACAAACAGCTCAGTCTCTCATTACCAACTTTCAGTCCTAAACCACTCCCTCTCAGTCGAACTGCTAATTCTTCTGTGTACAATCCAAACAACAGGGGGGACAGAGTACAGCCCTGTCTCACTCCTCTAACACTCCTCACTTGCCCTGTTTCCAAATTTCCTAACCTGTAGATAGCACTTGTGTTCTCATACAGACTCTGTACAATGTTCACTATTTTTCTGCTAAAACCAACTTTTCTCAAAATTTCAAACAGCCTAACCCGATCCACTCTGTCATACGCCTTTTCAATATCCAGGAATGCTAAATATACCTTCTTGTTATCCTTCTTCATTCGCTCAATTATTTCACTCACTACAAACAGATTATCCTCCCCCCGTCTATCTTGCCTAAAACCATTCTGTTCTTCTCCCAGGACTCCTAATTCCTCAACTAAATTTTTCATTCTCTCATTCAAAATGCCACAAAAGATCTTACATACGGTGTCACCCAGTGCAATTGGTCTGTAATTTTTAAGTTCTTTCATACTCTTATGTCCACCCTTATGCAACAGAACTACATTACACTTGTTCCAGTCATCCGGTACTCTTTCACTCTTCCATATCTCATCAAATAAACATTTCAACATACTGACTACACTCTCTCCTCCACATTTATAGAACTCATATGGTATCTTATCAGGGCCACATGCCTTTCCATTTTTCACTTTCTTCAAAAAACTTACAATCTCTTCACAAGTGATTTCGTCTTCCATTTGCAGTTCATGTTCATCTATCAGAAAATTTATTGGTTCATCATCTGTAACCTGCTCATTCATTCCACCAATGTCCTCCCAGTATTCTTCAACTGCTTTCACCATTTGCATCCTATCTTGTACACTGCAACCATTGACTACTAATTCATCAACTTGAACTTCACTACCTCTATCATTACCTTGTATAAACCTATACCAATCTTTTATTCCATCTAGACCTTTCTTTCTTAGATTTTCAACTTGGTGTCTCTCTTCTTTAACCCTAGCCTCATTGATCATTCTCTTTACTTTCTTCTGCTGGTCCTTGTACTCATTCCATACACTCTGCCATTCATCCTCAGTAATTCTGCGTCTTTCATACATTTTCCTCATACTGCGTTGTTTTTTATTTAAAGTCTTCCTTCTCGTTCGTTCTTCCTTTATCTCACTCGTAAACCACCTAGCATTCCCTGTACTTTTCCTGCATTTCATTCTACCGATCTTTTGCTCTGCCACATCATACAAGGTTCTTGCAATCTCCTTATTTAGGTCATTTACATTTCCACACCTGTTCCAGTTACATCTACTCAATTCATTTCTAAATTCTTCCCAGTTTGCCATTTTAATACGCCAATTTTCTCTTACTCTGCTGGCCTTCTGCATCGGCTCCTTTCCACCCCAATTATATTCTAGTACAAGCATTTTATGGTCACTATCAATATCAAAATCATCTTCATCTACAAACATTTCTTTGACACACTCTCTTGCTCTACTATTCACTATCATATAGTCAATTGCAGTTTTACATTCCCTGCTTTGCCATGTATGCAAGCCATTTCCTATTGTTACATTTAGGTTCTCAAGTTCATTCTCATCACAGAAATCAATCAATTTTTGTCCATTTGCATTCACAGGCTCACCCAGTATACCAACATGGCCATTCATATCACCCATTAAAATCAGAGGGCATCTGCAATGCTCTTGCACAATTCTTGTTAATATTTCATACTTTTTTACATTCTCTTGAATGTAAAACCCATAATTACTTCTCATGTATCGCGCTGGGAATCCCGTTTTTCAAGAATATGACATTGAAAGATTCCGATCCATTTGTAAACAGATGGTTATTTTATGAAAAAGGATTTTACAATTTATTGTTTTAGTTACATACCAAAAATGGATTATACCCTCTGTATTCGGCCACTCTTTTGAGTCTATCGTTATTTCACATCGGGTGCCTGACAAAATAAAATCAAGAGTACTCTTGAGAGTAGAATATCGTTAAAGAAAACATGTTTGTAAAACTCCCAAAATAAATTCCATACATAGTAGCAGTGAGAAATAAATTTCAACACGATCATAGGTAATGTGATGTCCCAACCGAATCACACTAATATGTCCACTCTGCAGAATAAAAAAATCAAAAAGGATTTCAGCTTATGAATTTGCATGTTTGCAGTTGTAGGCATGAATAAACTAAAGCTGTACCGGAATTGCGTCATAATTCGTTTCATGGCTGTAAACGCGATTTCGTAGAAAGACTTCGAAACGGATTTGATGACTAAACAAGATTTTTTACGTTCAACTCCAAGATACTGCGAATGTCAGGGTCAAAAATGAGGTTGTATAGCAGGTACAACGAAAACTTTCCAAATGTTTGCTGTGATGTGAGAAGCCTGACTTTTGATATTTGATGGAAGATAGTGCACTTACTTGTTCTGTAAACATAACCGAAATTATCTCGTTTTAAACGGAAATGTGGTGACGTAGTGAGTAACACTCACGTGATCTCCCGTATGCTGACTGTCCCGAGTCTTGACTTGTGTCGTACGAAAAGCGTTATCTAGTACTCTCGAAACCAGCTGTGAGGTCGTCACAACTATTTCGCACTGCGAAGGTTTTGCAAAACTACGTCGGTGCTTCAAGTTTGGAAAACTTCAAGTTAGGGTTTGGTGTAAATTGTGTTGAGAATTTCAGAACTATGGAAAAACTTCGGTTATTACTATTGCCTCTTTTACTAACCTCTGCTGTAGCTTCAAGTGATTTTGAATGTACATTGACGCACGGTGATCATTACTATGACTTGAGATCTTTAGGTGAGAAAGATTATTGGTCTTACGAAGAAAAAGCAAAGTATAAAGATTTTAACTTGAACTTTTATGTGAGCGTGTGTCATCCACTGCGCAATATCCCATCTGGAAATCACTGTTCAGACCAAGGAGCTGGAGTGTGTGTCGAACAAATAAACAAAAATGGAAGCCAACCACTTATGGATAGATTCATTAAAGTTATTACACCAAATGGTGGTTCACCTCAAGAAAATTCATTGAAGCTAACCACAGAAGGATGGCTGGAGTATCAATTCACAGATGGTACTCCTTGTGATTTTCATGGAGTTGAAACCAATTACACTACTTTCCTTAATCTACTCTGCCCCACTCATGGAGCTGAAGAAAGCTTGGGTCCTGTGCTGATGAGCAATGCTGCCTGTGTTATTACATTTGCTTGGTTGACTGAAGCTGCTTGTCCAGTCCCGCTAGAAAAACCGAAGCCTTCAACATGCATGGACTTTTTCAACAACTCTGATGAAAAATTGAATTTGCACAGCCTTCATTCTGCTTCATTTTATTCTGCCTCATCTGTGTTGAACAAGAAAAAATATGTGTTGAATATTTGTGGATCAATTGAGACTGGCCCTTGTGGAGGGAAAAATGCAACAGTATGCGATGTGAGCAATCCATCCAGTCCTGTTGTAATAAGCCAAGCAGATTCCATGAAAGTAATGTGGGATGGCCCATACTTTTCTTTGAAGTACTTTGGTGATGCTGAAACTGAAAGTCAGAAGAATGTTGTTATCAAATTTTTATGCGATCGTCATGCTCACAACACCACAGTCTATTTCATTTCTGGAAATGCTTCACACCTGTTTTTTGCTGCCCGGACTACTGCTGTTTGCACTCCAAAAGAGCATGAATGTGTCTTCAAGGACAGAAAAAACCAAGTCTACGACTTGCGGCCCTTGCAAAAGAAGGAAGAAAACTGGGAAGTTCTTGATCGTTGTGAAGACCATAGAGTAAGTTAAGAACAAAACCTCTGATATTCTTTAAAAAGTATATGCTGTAACCATTTCTTATAATTTTTTTTACGTTTGAAGCTTTTATCAGTCCTGATATTTCATTCAAATTTACTTGAATATAGTTCTTGATACTCATTGAATGGTTGCTAATTTGTTGTGTACATTGTATTGACATATACATATATCTTATGTATATCTTTTCTATTATAAGTAAATCTGAAGGATATGTCAGTTATTGATTTTGTAAATTTTGATGCCTGAGCATAGTTAATTAGATTGAAATAAACAAGTTTTCTTCTATGCACTTGCCGTCTCAAATGAGTATTTTATTAGTTATAGCGGTAAATGACTTACCGCAACTCCAGTGTTTGAAGCGGCAAGTAATTCAAGGAGCACGTTGGACAGCAACACTGCAATGCGCACTCACTTCCAGCGCGATCATCATCAAAGACGAAACCAAACCTACCGCTTTACCTCGTTAAATACTCATTTGACGAAAAAAGTGTATAGAAGAAAAGTTGTTTATTTCGATGTTATTACCATGATTCAAGCAACAAAAATTCAAAAATCAATGAGTAGCTGTTCATTCGAGCGCATTCGTCATCAAAGACGAAACTAAACTTACCGCTATAAATCGTAAAATACTCATTTGAGACGGAAAGTGTATAGAAGAAAACTTGTTTATTTTGATTCAATTAATTAGGTTCAGGCACCAAAAAGTGAAAAATCAATAACCAACATATCCTTCAGATTTACCCTATTATATTTTGTTAAATTTTATTTTATGAATGAGTACATGTTCTGTCAGATCTGATAAGATTGAGATAAATCAGTGGTAATCGGAAAATGGCAATTATATCACTGATAATGTAGAATATTATTCTTTGATTTAGTTATGTGACACAGGTATCACTACTTTTTTGAATTTCCCCTATAATATTCCTTTCCTGCATACCAGACAAATATATTTTACTTATATAATCCTATTATTTGAGTATATTTAGGATCAATTTTGAATTTAATATTGTCAACAATTTTAATAATTTTGTTGACATATATGGTTAATATGATGCAATTGAAAACATTTTAGATGAATGACATTGTGCTTGCAAATGCTTAGTTTCCAAGATATAACATAAATAAAATTCATGTAAAAATAGCATTAAAGACAGTTTTGATATGGCTTTTCCGGCGTATGGCAGATAGGGAACATGTACAATCACTTTGGCGTGAAAAAACCATCAATGTTGGTATTGCTAAGTTGAATTATTTTAGGTTTACTCAAGTTAGTTTATTTAACTAATCTAACTTTACCTAATCTAACCTTAGCTATTGTTAGGTCAATTCCGTATTTCATCTTATTTACGTCTCCGTTGATTTAATTTTATATACGACGTTCCTATAACTTCAAAGTTAAATATCTCAAAAACTAAGCATTTTCAAGCATAATGTCATTCCTGTAAAACATCTTAAAATGTCCACAATTGCCTAAATTTATAATGATATTATAAAAGTCATTGTCAACATTCAATTCAATATTGCAGTAAATCACAAGAGCCGTGTTGAATTTACCGTTAATGCTATTCAAACCTGAACGTTATTTATGCAATATCTTGAAAACTAAGCATTTGCAAGCATAATGTCATTTGTGTAAAATTTCTTAAAATGCCTCTAATTACTTTAATTTTGTAATATTATAAAAGTTATTGAGACATTAAATTCAATATTAACCATATTTAGCTCTCAGGGGTACTATTTTATCTATGGGAATTGGCATTCCTAGGAGGAAAATGTGAAGTCCAAAGTTGAGTTAGGTGGGCCTTCTTTGTGTTAAAATTGAATAGGTTTCTGTTATGTTAAGGATAATTTTTTTCAAATTCACTGCTGTCCTGTTTTCATTGCCTTTAATTTTTATTTCTATATGCAACAGACCTTGTGTGGGAAGGCAGTTTGTGCATAGATTTTATATTCTTAAACTTTGTTCTAAATGGTGCCTTAATCTTCCTCTCCTTGGAACACCTCTCATGTAGTTAGACAGGCTGAAACTAACTTATAATCTGATTTTTAAATGTATTTGTACCCTTGGAGGTGTGAAACTTGTATCACAGATACTCTCGTCAAGTACTTTGTGCTATGGCAATCATCAATTTTGGTTGCAGACAGCAATAAATTTATATGCATAGATGTTTGTCTGTATATAAATACATGGTTGCAAACTATGCCCAGCAAGTCAGTTTATGCTCAGTGGTACCAATTTGAAACCTAAAGAGACCATTTAAACTTTGTAGTTGTCTTTCAATCCTTTGGTTGGTTTTCATTAGCTTGAACATTATGAAACTTTCAGACATAAGGAAATGAACTCTTAGGTATCATGGGTACAGCTATAAATTATTATTTTAAGAGACTACAAAGCATCTATACTGAGAATCATATGGAACTGAAAGCAAAATCTGACACTGAGTGCATTATAGTTTTTTTTCTATTTGTATCATGTAGTTATTCTTGATGTAGGTGTTTCCTAGTGTTTTAGTGTTATGCTTTATTAGTGTTTGCATAATAATACTAATGATAGGTATTGTACAGTTGTGATATTGTGCCCTGAAGATTTGTAATGTTCACTATCATGATAACTCTGAAAAGGATTGTAAACTTGAAAGAAAAGTTTAGCAGTAATAAAATTTTACATACTTTTTGATATTGAATTATAGTCAGAATACTTTTCTATTATTTGAAGTTTTCTTGTTAATATTTTCTCTTTCAGTAATTATTAAAAATCAATGTCTCATTTTTCTTGGGTGTTATTTTCCAAATGCTTCTTCTTCACACAACAGATCATTTCCCTAATGCAGCTTACAAAAAAGTTTAATATAGGCTTTTATCAAAACCAATAGCAGGGCATTTTATTCTGTCCATTTTTCATATTGATAGCATAGTGTTAGAATTTACTCTATGTTATTAGAAGTAGACCATGGATGAGGAAAACCAAGTAATAAAACAGACCAGACCATGCCTAGATTTAGTATACTGAATTTTGATATTCAAATTTTATCCTAAAAATAATCACAATTTAAAAATTTTTGAGTCACCAAAATAATTGTTATTCCATGCTGTCTCCCAATCTTCCATCCCAACTTACTGTTTCTATGGGCAGGATATCCTGTGGGGGGGCCACATTTGGTACATGGATTCCACATTTTCCTTAGCTAATAGTAAATGGTCCCTTCCCTTTCTTCTGTGAAAATATTTTTCACAATTAAGATGGAGCTTTATGCTAACTTACTATTCTAAGTTATGGTAATATAAGATAAATACTACATTTTTATTTGAAATTTAAACTAAATTGGGTGCTGGGATTAGTCTGATCTTCCTGAATTTATTGCTATTGGCTCTGGTGGCATCTGTAGCTGAATTATTTGTTATTCATTACTCTTCCTGTGTGCAGGATGTGCTGTATCACATCAACCTGTGCGGACCTTTGAATCCTGTGGGCTATTACTCCTGCCCGCCTGGCAAAGTGGGAGCTTGTCAGACGAGCCTCAACAAACACTCTGTGTACAACCTGGGCTACATCACCTCAGACCCTGTTATTAACTCGGATGGAACAATTACAATAATCTACACAGGTAGGTAGCTTTTATTTTTCTTAACAGAAAGGCTGATAGAGTTCTTAGGTTTTTAGTATACATCCTTGGGAGATCATATCCTTTACTTGAGAAATTTTCCTTGTGCAACTGATTGTTTTGTTTGTATGAATCAGTGGAAGAGGAATCTTTTCTGTTTCTTCACATTTTTCGATTTTACTCTTTAGAAATGAAATATTTCTGTAAAATATATTTTTCATTAGGGATAGAAAATTGCTTACTTTTCAGGGAGGAGAGGTGTTGCTCTGGAAACATCATTGATTTTGTCATTTCTTGCAAAATTGTACTCAAAATTTTATCATTCCATTTTTTGTTTTCAAAAAATATTTTTGTAAATGAGAAAACATTTATTTTTCATGATTTTGCACAAGTTTTTGATTTTATTTTGAGCAAAGTCCATATATGTAAACATAAGGGTTCTAATTACCCTTAAATGTTAATTATAGACCTGAAATGAGCATATAATGACTTATGATTAATTCAGCTTGCAAAAACAGCTGTTCAGAACCAATTATGTTCATAAGCTGGGAACCAAGTTTATATCTTTGAAATGATTGAATGCAGAGTATTAACCCTTTAACGCCCCAGAGGACACCAGTGACCTCTTTCAAAAATACCTTCAATATATTGTATTTCTTGTTCAATTAGTTCCCTAATGTGTTCTTTGAAGTTCTCTGCCGGGTGGTAGTTCCTATCCCATCCTGATATCGGTGACTGCCTGATGCCAGCCCCAGTTAAGTGACGGTGGTTGTGTTAACGGTAATATGAGTACAAAAATTTGGACGTTAAAGGGTTAAAGGTTAGGTAGGCTTTCCTTTTGTTGAAATAGAATAGGTTTTTGCTTTGTTTTAGATCATTTCATTTTTGGTTCACCCCTTTCCTGTTTTCCAGGACCTACTACTTTTTTTTAAGTTTAATCTTGTGTTATAAATTTTCTATGCATCTTGTGCATAGATTCTTCTTTCCCTTGACTCCATGCTAAATAGTGCCTTCCTCTTTTTGGAATCTCATTGTTGCGGTCAGGATTGCTTAGACTAACATCTAATCTAATCTAAATGCAGGGTAGTGAAATATGTCGAAATTCATTGAAAACCTTGGGGTGAAAATGTGAACAATTCTAGCTTTTCGGGGAATAGCTCCCTTAACACAATGTAGTGCTTAAATTTGTTTGTATATCACCATTCAGTAGTAAAATTTGTTGACTATAATAAAGGAATTTTGAAATAAGTTTCTTATGATATGATAAGGTATCATTAACTCTTCAATTATTTTACAACAAAATTTTTTAAAGTTGAAGATTCATGTTGAAAGTGTTAAATAATGATCTAGCAAAGAAGCTAAATTACCATGTCCCCTTTGTCAGGCATTGGTCTGTCCTAACCCTATAATAGTCAGTTTAGTAATTCCAAATGAATGATATTTTTTGTTCGGACATATTTCTTATGTTTATCAATGAACTTTTTAGTTGTTTTATAATTTACCATTTTGTTGTTAAATGTCAGCATTGCTTAGCCTGTAAAAAAACCTTCAATGAACTCAACTAGTCTTCTGACTCCTTGTGAAAGCTTTTATGTTCAATATACCATGTTAAAGATTCTATTTTAATTCTGTCAATTCAAAAGGTCAGTATAATGAATTGAAGTCACTGCTTTTATGGAAGCGTAGAATTTTGTAAGCAAGCAAAGTGAAAGAATGTTCTAGTGGTGGTCATTTTAGAAAACTCCAGAAAGCATTTAGAATTAGTGTTGTGTGCGTTTTGAATTATTTATCTTGAGATTTACCAGTTGCAAATAACCCCCTATGTTTTAATTGGTTCCAGTTTATGTACCCTGACTTGAAGGGGGCCTAATTAAATAATACATGCTGTAAGGAATTACTGATTATTTTATCTTCCAGGTGGTGATGCCTGCCAAGATGGGAAGCACACCCGATCTACCCGCATCATGATGTCTTGCGACAAGTATGCACATGAGCCTGTTTTCATTGAAGAAACCTCAACATGCGAGTACGTGTTTGCCTGGCAGACGCCTTTTGCCTGTCCCAGGCATGTCGTGGAATCGTCAACCTGCCAAATACAGGATCCTCTCTATGGCTTCGTGTATGATCTCACTCCTCTGAGAAATACAACTAAAGACTACACTGCTAATGATGGTGTTGATGACTTCCATGTGAACGTTTGTGGACCTGTTGTAGAAAACTACGGTGATTCTAACTATACTAACTCCTCAATAGTCATCTCCACAGCCTCGTCAGTATTGAGTGGAGGGCAGTCACCAGCCAAGTTCCTGTTCAATGATGGAACACTCACAATGGAGTTCTTGAATGGATCGGTATGTGAAGAATCCAACACAATAACGTCTCAGATCATTTTTCTGTGTGATCACGAGATGGAAGATCCTGGCACTGGACTAACAGTGTTCAGGCATTCAGCTCACTGCCAGACAAACTATGTTTGGAGAACCAAATATGCATGTCCTCCGCACACAGTCATTGACTGTAGCGTCACTGTGGATGGTTATCATTATGATCTCAATCCATTGTCAATGCCCAACCTCAATCAAGAAGAGCATGGCAGTAACCATGATCAGAAATTTGTGCTGAATGTTTGTCGGTCTGTAGTGCATAGTAAATCCTCTAGATGTGCTTATGATGCTGCTGCCTGCCTGATTGACGAGAGTAACAAAAATAAATCTCTTAACATTGGCGTTCTTGGAAAGGGTCCGTACCTAGAGAATGGGCGTCTTAAACTCAAGTATCAAAATGGAGATAAATGCAACGCCACTCATAGATATTCTACTGAAATTTTCTTCCAGTGTGATGAAGAAGACCTCTTCCCATATCCACATTTTGTTGGTCAGGAGAACTGCAACTTCCTTTTTGAATGGAAAACCAAGCAAGCATGCAGTGAAGCAGTAGAACCATCCAGCTTTGGCAACTGTACAGCGACTGACGTCTACCGTAACTATCAGTATGATATGTCTCCCTTGAAAAAAGATGATCTGTACGAGGTCTCCAATGGAGATGTGAAAATTCTTCTAAATGTCTGTGGAGCTGTAGAAGATGACCGATGTCCTGATGCTAAAAGTGGTGCTTGTGTTAAAGGTCAAAATCAGGCATCTTTCACCAGTGGAGGAGTTGCCAATGCTGAATTGATGGTCATCCCTGGCACATTAACCTTACGCTACACCAACGGTAGCCCGTGCACAAATGGAATCCAAGCCACGACTCTGATCAGCTTCTTCTGTGGGGCGGAGGGAGCAACAGAGGGTCCAGTTTTGGTGTCAGTGGACTACGAAAGTTGCACCTACTTCATCAACTGGCACACGGAGCTGGCGTGCGAGTATCGCGTCAGCTGCTTCGCCCAAGGGTACGATCGAGCCGTTGACCTTCGACCTCTCATCCAGCACAAGTCAAATTACGAGGTGGCAGTCAGTGACAATGAAAAGTTTTACATCAACGTGTGTCGGCCGCTCAATCACGTGCATCAAAGCACATGCACAGCTGGAGCTTCAGCTTGCCGCGTGGTCAATTACGCTAATGGCACGTCTACTTCTGACAGTCTGGGAAAACCTCTCATGGCGCCTGTCTACGGCCACGACGACTCTGTTCTCATACTCAACACCCTGGGCTCTCAGTGCAGGACGAGCCCAACCCTCAAGTATAGTTCGCGCATCAATTTTGTGTGTGACATCTCTGCTGGTAAAGTGAGTTGGTATACCCATTGCTTCATTTGTTCTGGTCAAACAACTAATGGATGATGAATGGTGATAGAATCACTCATTAGGAACTAAGGCGCATGCCTTGGTGTGTTTGGTCTAGCTCTTTTAAATAATGATAATAATTGAAATATTTTCTTCAGAATTTTTCATAGATCATACTGAATACCTCATCGGTTCTTTCAGCTATGAATTTATAACTTTCAGTTAACAATGCGTGGTAAATTAAAAAATATTTTCCAGTTCTGGTGCTGAAATAATTCGGGGTATTCTCCCAAATTTTGCGTCATGACTTGAAGTATTGGGGATGGTCAATGATTCAATGAGGTCTTCTGTGCAATTTGGCTACATAACAAATGATCTTATTGAACTATTTTCGTTCATGAGAAGACTTGTACTTGTGTTACAGTGTTCAACTACAGGGTTTCTTAACATGGAAGGAGCTTAGCAGCTCTTTTCCATCAATGAAATATTTGATGATTTGATGCCAAAGAATTCGGAGGCTCTTCATTTTGTGTTGGTTTTGCAGCCTGAAACAATTCTCTGAATTGCAAATATTGCATAGCAGTTGGTAGATTCGACTCCAGTTGTTATTTAGCTATTTCCCTTACTTTTTACTACTTTTCCTGAAGCCTTCAGTGGGCAATTTTGGCAAGTTTAGGCTCGCTCCGGTAGCTTTGTAATATTTTTTAATTTGTACTATCCCTTATGGACCATACAAAAGTAAACCAAATTTTAAATTACTATATCTCAAAAACTATAAATGTTACAAAAATTTTGAAAATTACATATTGTTTCTTAATCGTTTTGGCAACTATACTGGAAATCTGAGGAGGGGTATTTTTTCAGCAATATTTTTGATGACAGAAACGAAAAGCTTGGTTGCACAAGCTAGTTTTAATTTGAGTTCTTTGGGTAAAAATATATTTTAAAAGTTTCTTTCATCTGTTAATTAGTAATAAGACATTGCTAGCATTTCAAAAAAAGAAAATTGATTTCAAGTATTAAGCTAATATTTAATTTCCTTCGATGTGGGCACCGTTTCTCTCAACGCACAATTGCATTTTCTTTTTCATTCCTGTCATCACTCGTTTTATGAGAGCATCATTTTCTTGAAGCATATTGATTTTGTTGACAATTATTTTCTTCAGATCATCAATGTTTCTTGGCAGGAAATTATTAACTTTACCTTTTAGATGTCCCTGTTGGAAAAAATCTCCACCAGGTTCTATTTAATCTGTTTCTATTAGTTTCTCAGAGTCTTGGAATTATTTATTAACTGTTAGCGCAAGCATAATTTTTGGGTCATCAAAAATATTGCTGAAAAAGTACCCTTCATTTATCCTCCTCAGATTTCCCGTACAGTTGCTGAAACGGTTAATAAACAATATGTACTGATCAATATTTTCGTAACATTTTTCGTTTTTGAGATATAGTAATTTGAAACTGGGTTTACCTTTTTATGGTCCATACAGTAAGGTGTGTATTGTATGTGTTGGTAAATTGTTTATAATTTTCAGTGTGTTGGTCATATCAATAATCATATTGCTGCAATTTAACTTACTTTTCATCAACAGGGCTCTCCTAAGTTCCTGAGTGTGACAGACGACTGCCAATACTTGTTTGAATGGCGCACTGTTTTTGTCTGCGTTCCTAATGCAACTGTGGATGCAACCTCGTGCCAAACTCGGCATGAACCAGGGAAGACCAACCTTGACCTGTTACCTTTGTTCAAGAAGGACGGGTACATAGTTCCATTTAGTGGCGAAAATTACCTTGTGAATGTATGTGGATCTGTCTGTGGAGACTCTGGGGTCTGCACCACGTCCAACGAGAGCTACGGTCTGAGTGATTCTGTTCACTTCAAGTGGGATTACAATGTGCTCAGGCTGACGTACTTTAGTGAAGAATCCTGCGAAAGTTCAATATCTGGTAAGAGATCTTCGTCCATATTCTTTGAGTGTGATATGTCGGCTGGCTATGGTCGACCTGAGGCTGATTATCTCATGGAAGACACGCCATGCATGGCCGTGTTCACGTGGAGAACCAACATCACTTGTCTCGAGAGCGTGTATGCAGATTCAACTGAAAGCCTTCACCCATCCCCTACTCCCAGCATCATCAGTAAGACTACCAAGAGCAGCCAGGAAAGCACAGTGGCGCCCATCGTACAGACTACTGCAATTCCGTTCACCAACGACAGCAGCAGCAGTCGCAGTAAGGACTCAGCGTCAGCTGACGGCTCAAGTGATGGAGAAAGTCATGGAATTTCTCCAGGAGCAGCTGTGTTGGTCACAATGCTGGTGCTCGGAGCAATTGCAGCAGGACTCTTCTACGCGATGAAAGTTGGTCTCGTCCACCGCCTCATCAACAGAGCCAAGATGTCGACTGCCACTCCTCGGTACTCCTCCAGGTTCTCTGCTGCTAACGAAAACGCTAATTTACTAACCTCTAACCAAAACTCTCGACTGTACAACAACACGCCTTCTCCTCTGCCTGACGAGGACGACGACTTGTTAGCTGTAGTTAGCTGAGAGGAAAATATCTCCCGTAGTGAAGTGTGTAAAACCAGTTGATTTGTTGCACAAATGACGTTTCATCGTAATTCATGTGAATTAGAGCAAAGTTAGTGTTATCACAGTTGAATCGAGTGGAACTGTTTACTACTATCAATCATATTCAATTACTTATTCTCATTCAGTTCAAGTGTAATTTTTCTACCATTCCTGACTAAAAGAAAATGACTGACATTTATAATTGTGTTCTATTTACAACCTAGTAGAAAATGGTTATTTTGTTTTGATAACTTATGCTATCGCCTCACTAGTAGTTTAAATCACAGCGGTTGTTAAAACGGATTCCTCATACCACTTGTGTTGTTGGATTGCATGCGGTAATTTCAAACTATCAACTAAGCTTAGATGTATTGGCTTGTTTGTGAATTTCATCTTTAAACTGAATTTCATCTTTAAACTGAATTTCATCTTTTCTTCGATGTACATATACATATCTTAACATTTTAATGGGTCCTTCTTTCATATTATTGTTGTGCGTATAACTGTTTAAGTAAATACTGACTCTACTGTGATATGAAAATCATCTACATTCTGTACCGATTCATCAAATATTGGATGTTGTCAATTAAGGTTTTCGAATTATCTGCTTATCACATGTTTGAAATTTTCATTCAATGACGTGGATTATTAAGACGTTATCCGTTTCAGTTAAATTAACGGCTGAGTAAGCCCATAATTATAGCAACATATTGGATAATTGAAACTCTGGAGTAGGATTTAAACTAAAACTAATGTTGATTTTTCATGGATTTAATTCTAACATAAGGACTTATTTCAATAAGGTTCAAGCACAAAGGTTTAGTCACTGGAATTAACCAACCTTTGTACTGCATTTATTTGCGAGTAGCTCGCCCTTAGGACTGTGTTTTGAGTCACTGAAGTAAATACCGTCCGCCTCTAATGATGCCCTTCGGTGTGAAGTGGCTGTGCTGTGTAAGGTTCACATGCTGACAGCTGAGGGGAACCTATTGAGAACCAGCTCAGAGTGCATGGCACTCTGCAGAAATATATCAATAGCAGAATCTTTTACTTTACTGTGAGAATCACCGACCAATGTTCAAATGTTCTATTTTTGACACGTTGATAAGTACTTGTTGAGTTTCTGATTTCATGTTCGGAGTATCAAAGCTGTAGCTTGCTTGTGAAGGAAACTGCATTTCCCTTTAAGCACTGCACGATGTTCTTTAAAGCATAGTAAAAAAATTTTCAGCCGAGGATGTAGTTTTTATGTTATACTAAGTGTAGTGAAAATTTTACTCAAATGGAAATAGTTTCCATCTACGAACAGTTTTGCTTTACAGTATAGTTCTTCCGTTTAAACTTTCAAGCTACAACTTTTTTGTTTCCCTTTTGTGTGATATCGTTTTTCTTGCCCAAAACCTCCAGTGTTGGTCTAGCAAATTGCTAAGTGTTTCACTGTGCTTGAAAGGCACAAAACACAGTCATTTCCCTGAAATAGGGTTCTCTGCAGTGTTGCTCAAGCTAGTATTTTGATTTTGCAAGGTCGGTATGAATAATAAAAATTTCGCTGCTGAAACTGCGGTTTTGAAATTAACAGATCAAAATCTGAGAATTTTGTTGAAATTCTGACTGAGGTAAAGTTTAAAATGACTCAAAACTGGAAATGAAATGCTTTGGTTCTCTGTTCATTTTGCACCACCGTATTTTTTACCGATATTATTTAGGGGTTTGGCGTTCTTAATAGTGTTTTCCAGTAGAAGTAGAGTGTTCTAGTGGTATTCTTTGTTGAATTTTGGTCTTATTATAGGTAGACTTTTATGGTGAACTTTTTCGCGTGGTCACCATTATAGTTACCTAGTTATTTATTGTTGTCACTCTTTGGAATAATCTCGAGTGCTGTTAAAACAACGTTTGATTCCTTTCCTACATTTGTAACCAGCTAGTTCATCGTATCTGTGAGTCATCCTTTATTTTCCTGTGCAAGTTTTGCGGGTTGTGGTATTGTTGCTAATGAAAGCTTCACACTCGTTCAGCTGAGCGTGGCAGCGTGAGTGCGTTTGCGTTTTGAAATGCTAAGTTCCCTCTTAAAGTTCTTATGTACATGGAAGAGTCATGTTATGCTGGGGCTAAAGTATAAGGTTTTGAGAATATCAATTACAAAATTCAAGTAGATGTTGATACGCCAAACCAACGTGTGTTGCTTGTGGTAACCTGTTACTAACACATTCCTAAGGGGCCAGGTTTTCCAATATTTTACATCCTTGTAGCACTACAACCAGCAGCGTGAGTTCTTCTGTCAACTTGGCTTCGCTGCGTGGTATTTTTGTGACCGAAATAGTTCACGATCTTGTTTTTTCAACTCAAAATTACACCCTGAGCTTCTGACTGCTCAAATTTCGTTATTTTTTTTAAAAAACATTCTTACTGGAGTATTTCGCCTCGAAAAAAATCATCAAATCAACAGAAACCCTTAAGCTGCCAGTTTTATAGTTACAAGTGCGTAAATTGTTCGAAAATCAAGCCCTTGATCTTACAAGGTAGTGTGGCTGGCGCTTTTTTCTTATTTTCTTAATACAACTAACCATCTCTAACTTCCGTTGAGGATTTTCGACTTTCTGCTTGTTGCGATTTCTGTCTCTTAGCTTCCGAATTTGTATGTGGTGTGAAAATTATGTTCAACTTTAGCTAACAGCATGTTAATGTTTGACTTCGTTACGTAGATGCTAACAGTTGTTTTCAGCTCTGTTTCTTTGTTATTTCTTGGGTTTTGTCGGGTTTTGAATTTTATGTGCACTTCATTTACTATATGATTTTTTTACGTGATTTTGTGTGCATTTGGTCACAGTATTGAAACATCTGTAAAAATTTTTGTTTTTACCTGCAATATTTTCTATTTCATTGTTCATGAAAGGTATCGTTGTTTCCTGGACGTACTTTAGAGTACATATTTTGTTGGAATTCGTGTTGATTTCATAACACCTTTTGAGTCATTTTTGTTTTTATTGATTTTGATTGTTTTTTCTAAGTTTACCTTTTTTTAAGTTCTTTTTTTTTTTGAGGTGGATTTTGTTGATTATGTTTGTGTTGTACGTGCCGAGCAGGCGGGTCGGCATGATGCTCCTGGATGACACCATTTAAGTACTGCCGTGACCTTCAAGTCGCCGCACCTCGCTCTGGTGAGAGAGAGGTGACCGCTGCCGCCACCGCTGTGGCTGCCATGGCGCTCCTCAGGAGGCCTCAGGTTGTGGTCAAGTGACGCGAGGTAGTGGAGCTTCTCCCTCTCGTCGTTCGTTGCTCATATTGGCGTTCGTTGCGTGAAGAAATGAGTCTCATAGAAACTAAATTCATTTAACTTTGTTGGAATACTATTGATGAAGCTGTGGTTTACCTGTGGCATGCAGCTGTGGTTTGTAGTGGTTCGTTGACAGATGCTCTTAAGGTGATAGGAATTGTCTTTCAAGATTAGGGTTTATCGAAAGTAGGTATATTCGTGAGCTTTCCTGTTGATATTTTAGAATTTGCTTGAGACATCGAGCTTTAATTTTAACTTCTTTCTACCGAGTAAGTAAGGTTAGTTTCAAGAGGGTGTTGGCAGAATTTAAAGGGCACTTTATGTTCAGAACCTTTTTACCGAGTTTTCTGTTACGAGTATGTCGTTTGTTTTAATTTTCAGTTGTCTATTTTTTGAGATTTATGCCTTCAGTGTGCAGATCTTCGTCCAGTAGTTAGGTTTTAAATCCTTGCACCATCTGTCAAAGAGCGGATGGGATGTGAACTTTTTCTTTACTCAAAATGGCTCAAGTTTTGCTCCGGCTTTATGCCTTTGGGATCCGCATCTGTTGAACAGCCGATCAGCAGGTGCAAGGTTTTGAATTTTGAAACTTAATTGCGCAATAAATCGGACAGAAAGCCTGGTCCTGGTATTTTAATTCTGTTCAGAGAGTGAAAGCGGTAAAGACGTACGTTTTAAGTGAACAAGTCGGGGAAGCCTGCTTCTGTCCTGATGTAGACGGAAACACTATTAAAAAGTCAATATCTGTTTCCTATTTCGAAGTAGAATTGTTTCTTATCAGAGTCCCGTGTGTAATGGATTTCAAACTTAGAATTTTGCGCAAGTTATTCAGAATGACGTTGATGGTCGGCGGAAATGAACTGTTAGAGGTTTAATATAAGCTTTGTTCAATCAGTGTTTAATTTTGATTTTTAATTTTCAATTTACTCGTTGGTAACATAAATATCTATCTTCTAAATTGTTGCGTTTGTATGATTTCCACATAATTGTCAAAATCAGGGTCGTTGTCATACTGTCGGTTTTGTAAGCAACTTCATAGTTCGATGATCGTTGCCTTCGTTGTCTTTCTCATCTACTTACCGAAGGCCACATCAAGACACAGGTAAGTAGCACGTTTGTTTCGTGGTATTTTTAATTATTTTAACAGTGAGACTAACATCCCTGTTAGGTAAGGCTGCGATGAACGTGACACTACGCTCTTAGATCTCGGTCGACAGTAAGGCACTCGCGACAAATAGACTAGTAGTAAGACGACGTTACGTAACTTCAGATAAGTTCAATTTATTTCTCTATAATTTACAAATTTTCTCCCGAATCAGCTGCAAGGTCGGGTTTTCAAGTCGCTCAATTTAAGCTTATTACCGAAAGCGCGTCTTGTTTCCTAAACTGATCGATTTTAGAAATATTGAATGTTATTCTGAATAAATGGTTGAGTCTATAAATTTCGGTCAATTGGGGTGAGGATTTGTTCCCCATCTTGTTGCATCAATTGGTGTTAATTATAGATGGAATTGACATTGGTATTAATTTCTTAAATTTTAATTGAAAAAATCTGCGAGGTTTATTCGACTCTTTATCCTTGTGTACAATGATACAACGCCAGCTTCTTGCCATGGTCGTTTATACGCTGGGGTGTATTTTCCGAAAAATCTGTTGCATTTTAAAAGTATATCTAATAAAGAATTTTATTGCTGTGTTTTGCATTGCTCTGAATTGTGCGAACGCTATCTGGGGACAGACTGTGATACGAGAACCTCATCGTGCTTATTTCGTTCAATGTTATTACTTATGAGGTAATTACCTCACCCAGTTGATCACGCGACATTTTTCGCCTTCGTGATCGGCCCAGCGTCGTAGGCAAGATTCAAAGACAACTTTTACGGGGCCCCGATCAATTTGTTTACATGTTGGCACTGCCTCTTATCAATGGAGTCGCATACGTTCGCTCGCTATGTTCTTTTTTCTAATTTTTTATATTTACATGCAATAATTAGTTGGATGTAGCGGAAAAAAAATTAATTTATGTTAATATAATGAGTAAAATAGCGTTAACATTAGGACGCTGAGTGTTCTCTAATACATAGTAAACTGGCTGGTTAAAGTATTGCGGATATAAAGGGATGACATGCATTTCTTGATTGCATGTGCGGCTTTCAATGTTTTGCTTCTAGTATTCAACACATCATTATTGACACACTGCGTTCGCAATTTTGCGTTTCTTCACATTTTAGCTGTTCTTAATTTTGTCGTATGTAGTAGGGTTGGCCTTGCTAGTCATTTTATGTTAGTATTGCAGTAGTCAGTAGTTAAGTTGAGGCACAGAAATGATCACTTCGGTGCCGAGGCGATAGGCTGCAGCCCTTCTGTTGAATTAGACGTTTCTTTCTTTCCAGGGTTCTTTTGGGCATTTTTTCCTCTTCACTTTTTCAGTATATGTTGCCAGCGCTGCGTGTGTCCCTCGGGAAACGGTATCCATCAAAATATTTCCCCATTTATTCAAAGTTCCTAGCTTGCATATTGATTTTACATCAGTAACTTCCGTTCATTTTCATTTTTACCACGTAAGTGCTTACATGCTATATTTTATCCACATTTATCTTTAATTCAAGTTTAGTATGTTCTATATCAAATTAGGGAATGTCTTGACTGCAAGTGGCATGACCTCACTGTGTTCCAGCCTCATATTCATATTCACATATAGAAATCCTTCTGCAGATCAATTATGCCTGTACCGTTCTTTCTACTGCTGTACAAGAAGTTGTACGGTTCTATTTTTTATGTATTTGTGTTCTTTCGTCTTTTTCATGCCATGACAGGATTTGGCTTTGTTAATTTTGGTTTTAGGTAGTTATTTGAAGAGCTTACTTCTTCTTGCTGGCCATGGCACATGAACTAGCCGATGCTGATATTTTCATTTTGAATCTTTCTTCTGCTCATGACTGCTGTGCAGCAACTTGCGGTAATGAACGACTAGAAGTTGTATTTACCAAGGTTAGGTTTTTAATAGCTATGCTTATAATTGCTTAGAAAACAGAATAGCTTTACTGTAGTAGTTTTTATTAAAGGCGAGTGGTCGTCTTGAATATCCTGCTATTCACTTCATAATCCTTTCATTTTTAGCTTGCTTACGCTTACTACACTTTTGTACTCCAATGAATTAGTATTCTTTTACATTTTACTTACTGAGTTCAAATTACTTAAATATTAGAAGTAAAATCTCGAATTTTTTAGCTTGTTACATTTCCCACACACTTGCTTTTTTCCTTTTTGCTTGAGAACTATTCTTGTGACTGATTTGCACTGCATCTGTTCTGTGACAAGGAAAAGCTCCATCCTTAAGTACACTTTAGGAGCTTTTTTGCTATAGCAGGAGTTCAGTTAACTGTGTTAGTACAGTCAGCAATTGACTTAGTTAATGCCCATCGTGACGTTAAGAAACGGTGTTGCTAGATGTACTACATATATAAATGTGTATATTGGAGTATATTTTTACTATGGAAATTGTTAGCGACGTAGGTTGTGATAAATAGGAGTTGAATGGCCTCTAGTGTGTATGTATGTGTGTGAATTTTAAGCTCGTTTTAAGGCGCTACTCAAATGCTCTTTGGTCTCCAATTTCTACCTGAATATCCGTTTTCTCATGGATGATACTTGTGACGGGAGAAGACTACGAACTAGTAGGTGAAATAAGCGTGTGAATGCAAAGAAGTTCACTTCACCGTCACATTTCCTCTACGTTTAACACTGCTAGCATTGTACTATTTAATGATATCCTCATTTCGTATTGTGAAGCATGCTATTGAAGTATTTCAGTTTTTTCGATATTGAAGGATACTGTTGCTGAAGTAGCTATTGTTCTTGCATCATTAATTTTTTTTAAATGCTGTTTCGGAAGATAATGGTTGCTCCTTGTTTTTGAGTTAAGAGTCTTGTCGTGATAATACAGCACAATTCGCTGCACCAGCCTTCAATCGAGTTAACTCCACACCAGTCACATTAGCTGAAGTTTGCCTTTAAACTTCTATTTACGTTTCAACTTTCATTTGAGACGCACATTTTTTATAAGTTTCTATAGGAAATGGGTGTACTTAGTTATTTAGGGTGAAGCGATCATTTACTACATGTTACTGTGTTTCATTTCTATGATTTGGGGCATCTGTTACTGATGCAAAATTTATTCTACTCTATTTCTGAGTTAAACTGTACGAAAAATGAAAGGATAGTAGTGTAACCTGATATTAACGTTTTACTATCACATATTACTTGTTTGGCGAGCTGTTACTATGATTCTATATTCACTGGCGGAAACTTTTATCCGCATAGTTGGTTTGTCGAAATTTTTTATAATTTTGTCTTCTTTTCAGAAATGAGACTTTACATGGTCACGATACTGTCAAAATTTGCTTATGGTAATCACAACGAAAATTTTTACACGAAAATATGCCAAGGAAAGAAAGCACAACGTTGCTTCTCTGAAATACTTACTTTATTGCAACTAAAGTTGATATGAAAATGGATTGGCAGTAAGAGTAGCAAAATCTCCATGCATAGACCAACTGTTCAAGTCCTGACTATCATTCCAAGAATATGAATCGTCTGCTCGTCTTCTGTCTCAGGCGTTAGGTGGTATGTATTCTCTTTGTGCAAGTAAACAAACATATATATATGGAATACTATTCCTTTTCCTGTCGCTTGTTTCCCTTCGAAGAAAGGGTACGGTTAAACATTTAGTAATTTGCGACTAGCATCTTCAGTTAATTGCCTCCTGAACAGCTACCAAATACGTGTGTATTAACACGTCTAAAAAAAAAAGAGAAAAAGTTCGTTCACATAAAGTTGACCCATAATATGTCCAACACTGGTTTTCAAAATGGAGAAATGATAGATAATTTCCTGAAAAAGTTTTATTTGTAAATTGTGCTAACTCACAACATGGATGCTGACATCCCAGGTGCAAATAGCTTAGTGGTTCTGTCAAAAACTTTGAAGAGGTATATTTTCTTCACAGAATTTTGGGGTTTACCTCGAGGCCAAGAACAAATTTGGAGGCTCCCATCCACATCGCTAGTTTTGCCCGTACTGAGCGGCTTCACTGCCAACGTAGCACTGAACCACTGACACAACTGTTTCGCTACCAGCTGACTCTCGATGTCCGAGGGATCGTCTACAGTTACTACAATTATACTGCCCACGCGTTGGTTCGAGGAATGGGGGGAGTTGCAAAGTGACGCACAATTTTGAACTAAAATTCTCACTTCGGTGCAAGTAATGCCCAGCGACAGTAAAACACTAAGGTGATCAATAAATATCACAAAATTATCCCCAGAAGACCTCCAGTCATTTATGCAGAACTTAATTGACAAGAATAGGTTTTTTAGAGATTTCTCACCATCATTGAACATGAAGCTAAATGGATGTTTAGAAATGTCATGTCCCTCTAAAATTTTACCAGCAGCTTCAGCCATCAACATCTGCCCCTCAATAACTTTGATTTGCCCGTCCCGATAATAATTGAGCAGCTTAATACCTCGTTTTGCCGCCACATTGCAGTGATGAGCGAAAGTATGATGGAGGGACACGAACAAGACACGTCTCTCTGAGGCGAGATTTTTGCAGAGCAGCTGCGTCGTGAGGAACTGTCCATTGACGTCAGACGAGTCGCACACCACGATGTTGGTGGCAGCGTCGGTGCAGTTCACACCGCAGCTGAGCAGCGCATCGTCCAAACTCTCGTTCATGGTTGTTAGCGACTTCAGTTATTGTTCTGGAAGAATGAAAACGAATTTATTTACAGTGATAGACAATATGAGTGAAATCAAATTTTAGAGACTATGAAAAAGTCCGACTACTGCAGGACACAGCTGGCCTTACTTGTTGAGGCCACATTTTTTGATCAAAACTAGCATTTTCATCAAAACTATAACTGACTAGCTCTTGGACAATACACGAAATAGTATCCAAGACATAAACCGAATGTAAAATATTTATGAAGAATACAATAGAATAAAAATGGTACTCGAGCAGACACATTTGAGTATTGCCTAATGAAGACTAGCAAATTAGCAATACCGTTAGCAATTATAATTACCTGCCAGGCTAAGTTACATGTTGAAGCTACTTCTACTAAACAACATAGGCGGAAATAAACTAATACGAATTGTTACCGATATGCATATAAAATTTTTATGAGGGCCTTGCGTATTATCACAGTAAGTGGATGCTAATGAAAACTATCTGAAAATTTATAAGGTACAGAAAATGGAATGCAAGTACTAACATGACCAATGTGTGCAATCATTAATGGACTTCTAAGTATCGAAAAATAGTTGCCCAAAACTGAATCTCTATGAGACTCCTATCATTTAATAGTGCTTAAAATTGATACTAGACATCACAAACCAGGATCAGTGGTCAAATTCAGGTTAGGCTTGATGCAAAAAAAAATTCACAAAATTTGTTGGTCAGTAAATGTCTAACTTCATTTACTGAGGGTGAATTATGCAATACTATTAATGAATACTCAACTGAAAGAGCCACCTATTTACTTTTTCAAACAATATACATAAGATTTATTCATAATTTGATTATTATGATAATTTAAAAACACTATTGTCAAAGATACCGACTAGTGCCTTGTAATTTAACGGGAGGGAAAATAATTCTCACGCAAATAATTGAACTCGCGTATCACAGATATTTGCAAAACATATATCCGTCTCAGATTTCAAAATTTCAACAGCTTGAATTTCATTCGCCTCTTAACTTTCGAAGCCTGTTTTACCAGCGCGAAAAACTCCTTAGCTCGATTTCGTTTTCGGCTCCAATTTCGAAAGCTTGAAAAACAGCTATAATTTTCAAACCTTGTAACCAGATCGGACTCCGAAAATTACCGAATAATATTCGCAACTTGAAAACTGTGGGCAATCCCCAACTTAATACAGAATCTATGCACAGGGTGCATAGAAAGAGTAAGTTGAGAATGAAGTTCATGGAACAAGATCCGAGTTCCAAATGGATGAAACTAACGTACTGTAGTGTTGATGCATACAGGTGAACATAAAATTAGGCAGGATTAATATATTTAAGACCAATTGATTGCTTTGGCTGTCACAGAGGAAGAACATGAAGATATTGGAGGACTTGATTTTAGGGATACACACATAAAGACAATTTGTACATTATAAATAAAACAATGGAAAGAATGAAAACAGAAAAGTCATTTGTGTTATCTTGGATATTAGGAAAGCATAGAAACTGTGATGAGCACAGATGGAACAAACTAATCTAAGGCAGCAGAAACCGGATGGATAATGAAACACTGTCAAACCTCACAAATTGATGTGAGAACTGAGGAAACCCAAATCTAGGCTCTAGCCAACAATGGAAGTACAGATATGAACAAAAGTGAGTTGGAATGAAATAGGGGAATGAGTAAATTATGAAGCTAGGAAAATGAAAGAAAGAAATTGGATAATAGGAAGTGATGAATGGCTGTCAACTGGCAACCTGTAGCATGGAACACAAAAAGGGAAAAACTGGAAATCAAGGCAACAATCACCTGATGGGAAGAGGTGGACTCACAGGCCACCATGCTTCTTAGACAAGAATAAAAACCTAAAAAGCTAACAGAGATTTGTATGAAGGATAAGCAACTAAGGTAAAAATGAAAGATAGAGAAACAAAATTCCCAGGTATTTTTAAATAATGGAGCCAAAAAAAAATCCTTAATAAGTTTTCATACAATGAATGGATTTTGAAAAACAAAATGACAGTAGAATCCTGAGATTTATATTTTTCATTTGGTACCTACGTATTTATGATACAACAGTCAAAATGAGAATCAGAGGACACAGTAAGTTCATCCTGCTTTGAAACTGCCACCAAGATGACAAACTAGACAAAGGAACAATTGGCTTTCATAAGCACGGCATACTTCTCTTATGAAAAGAGCATTATCCCAGCCCAGTAAAGTTGTACCAGAGGTTGTACTCTCTCTTGAAACATCCTCACCAGTGCTGCAATGAGAAGCATGCAAACACAGGCCCAATAATGCTTGCAGTTGAGGGGACAACACATGGAAAATGCCATCTTCAAAAATTAGTCCAACTAAAAGATATAAATCTCCGGATTCTACTGCAGTTTTGTATACAAAAATCTGTTTATTTTATCAAAAGTCATCACAGATTTTTTCAGGTCCCATATTTAAAAACATCCTACATAATGGCTCTATAAAAAATACTTTACTTAAATAGCAAACAAATTAAATTAAAAATGAATAATAAAAGTTAAAACTGTAGAATTAAAATATGTATTGATAAACCAAAGAAACCAACAGACCATAAAATTACAATTAAACCAAAGATATCACAAAATATAATGGAACACATATCAAATATCTAAGCATACAAACAAGAAACTTTGATACTTAGTTTGTTTAAAAATTTTTAAAGATAGACTTTTGCACTTACCAATTGATGACAGTTCTAGTTTATAAGTAGTAGATAATTGATTATGAGAGCTTCAAACCAAATGAATCTGAAAAGAAACATATTGAAACAATTCAATGTAAATATTGAAACAAATGGGAATAAATATTTTACAGCAACGACTAACACAAGTTGAAATGGATGTCCAGTAAGCATCCAGTAACAGTATATGACTGAGTCAACTGTTTGAGACTTTTAGACATCAAGAGAAAAGTCCATTGAAGGAAAAAGATAGTGTGAGAACACTAGAGCAGACTACCAGTTGGGGAAATTGAGAATAGGCATGTGAAGAGTGCTGGAAAAATCAGAGAAAGTTGTACTTTGTCTTATTTGCTATTCAGTTTGAACACAAACAAACAATCTGTGTATTTGTTAATGAATAGCTTGAAATTAGGAGTTGGTGAGAATTTACCAAGTTGTTTGCTGTATGTGGATGGTAGTGTTTAGTCATAGCAGAAACTATAACGTAGAGCTGTACCTGACATAGTAAGTGGATACCGTAGATATTTAAAGGTAAGATTTGGCAGGCATTAAACCTGAGTTATGGTTATAGATGTTGCGAAGACTAAGAAAGATAAACAGTGGAATAAATATAGGGGATTGGAATGAGCAGTGCAGACGAATTTCTATATTTTGGATTAACTTAGGTAAAGATGACCATTAAAGAGCAAAGTCAAACAGAGAAAAATTGAGTACAAATCTGGTATGATAATAGAAATGTATGTTGCACTCAGAATGCACTGCCATGTGTAAGATTTTATATAAATGCTCTGGCATGCACTAAAAAAAGACCTTAAGGACAGCATCCCTTATTGGAATCCATGTTTTTGAGATCCTTTGAGAAACTAGGATTTTTGCTGCTATAAGAAGTGTAGGTCAGGTACATCCTGTGAAAAAATGAGACTCGTACGTTCACTGGTTCGCCCGCTACAAGGGTTTGAAGAATAGGGGGAGGGGAGAGGGAACTGGTATTTTATCATGTCATGCATCCCCCTTGGCTCTTTCTTCACAGCGCGACGTTGCTATGTCATCTCCTATGTCTCTGTATTACTCTATAATGATTTCAGGGGTCTAACTTGAACCAAAAATTTATAATTGAAATTGTTTACATATCTATGATTTGCCTATAATGAACACCTCAGACTCTGGGGTTTCAAAATGCTTCTTGTCCAACAGTTTTTAAGCTACAGTGATGATTTTGGTATCATTGGATGCATAAAGATGAGGGCTCTTATAGAAACTAAAAACATTTTCACAATTATATTTTTGTTAATAAGTTATGACATCATAAATTTGCATTTTTTGAAAAAAATTTTTGCTCTCAATTTATATCTTTTTTATTTAAAACCTAAAATTTTGGGAATACAGTTTAGTTTCCTTAAAAGCCTTTGTCTTTCCGCATTCAATGATACCAAAATCATAACTGTAGCTCTAAAACTGTTGGACAAGAAGCATTTTGAAAACCCTCTCTAAAATACCGTTTTCTTTGATTTCTTTCAAAGAAAATCACATCTTTTCATAGAAGATCAACTATTCCAAATTGCATTGTCTATCAGTATACTGAATTTCATTGCTTTAAGTTCAATAATAAAAAAAAGTTCTGTACGGGGGACGCTGTCCTTAAATAGTTAGCACTGCTGAACTGGATTTTATGTTTGGCCACAGAAGCCCAAAGATGGAAAAAAAGCCATCAGAGGTATTTCAACAAGGATGAATGTTTTCTCAGCAAATAAGGAAGGCTGTCATTAATTTACATTAGTAGTGGGTCACTGTAGGTGCATGCAGAATACAGATTAGATTATAAGTTAGTTTAAGCCTCCCCAACTGTTACAAAAAAGAGTGTATCAGAGAGAGGAAGGAGGAAAGCATCATTTAGTATGGAGATAAGAGAATGACAAATTTATGCAGAAGGGGCATAGAAACAGTAAGTTCAGAAAAAAATTAATGAAATATGATCGAAGTTGAAGAAGAAAGTCTAAAGTGCTGAAAAACAGGACAGAAGTGAACCAAAAAAAGATGGTCCTCAACATAAAAAACATTCTATTTCAACAAAAAGGCCTACCTAACTATCAGCTCAGGCCCTCACATTTTCCCCCTGGGAGAATGCATAATACATGAGTGAAGCAAACTTATGAGTGGAATCTAAGGGTGCCTTTGAAATAAAATCAGCTAGAGACATTCACAAGAAGCTAAATACCCAAAAATACATTTTACATGTTATTATATATTATTTTAAGACTTCTTAGGTATATCAGAGATAATCTTAAGAGGGTGAAGAGAGGGAACCATTTATAATGAAGTATGGACTGTAAAAAATAAAAAAATCTATGAACAAGTTGTGTTCCCATGTATGACACCCAGCACATATGAAACAAGTTAAATAGGAAGAAAAACATAACATAGGAAACAAGGTATAAAATCTGAAAAAAGCAAAGGGGATACAAAAGATATGCTTTGAAGGCCTGTCTATAGCTATGGTCTCCTACAATCTCCTCTGAGAGTGCTAGTCCACATACCATCAGACAAACCTAACCAAGCTTTTGCCTAACCTATGCCCTTTGACAAGGGGAAGGGGAGGGAATATTTGAGCATTCAATAATATTCTTCTACCATCAAGACTTGTAACCTGAAAAGAAGCAACTCCATAACGTTATGCAGCTTCTATCAATCGCCCCTTTTGGAATTACTTTTAGGATTATATGCTGAGTTGTTCCGCCTCCAAACAACATTCTGCATTAATTAAAGACTCAATTTTTTTATGTCAGACTTAACACGGCATTCGAAAAATTTGCCAGTTTCTCTACAAGTTTGCCAGCAAAATTTGAACGATTTTTTATACGTATTGGTTACAGCAAATGCATTATTAGTGCGTAAGAATGAAATAAATCGTTCTTAAGATGAACTCTAATTATTCTTCCCTACATATATATTGGCATGGTGACTTAATAATTTTGAAGTTCTTACCGCGTGAGATTTTGGCTTTAGCTATGCGGATCGTGTTTTGCCCTGAGGTTTGGAATTTAAAATAGACGCGCAGTGGAATGATATGATGTGAACATGCAAATAATTTCACCAGCCATTAAAATTGATATTTTAAGCATGCATAAAATTTTTCTGTAGCCCAAACCATTTTAATAAAACTGAAAAATTAGCGCTATGATCCTTTCTCGTAATTCTTCAGTCTTCGCCATATTAGGATGTGTTGAGAGATGGTATTTCAAATAATTCTTTTCAGCATTCACTTGAGTGCTATGTTGGACATATACAAACTTGATTAATTATCTAGATTGTTCAACGGCAATTATGTCACGAAATCCACCATGGAATTTTCAATAATTAATTAGTACGTATTACTTTAAAACTCGTTTATGGGCATTTTGCAGACTTATCGCAGTGGTTATTCAACAAATGCTTCAACATTTATATAATATATGTTGGGGGTTAGCCGTTTGATCTCACTGCCTGCGCTTCCCTCTGTTTGCTTCATGAACAACCTACTAAAATGGCTGAGCAATGGCAAGTACAAACGAGCAGTGACAGTGAGACCTAATTAAAAGGCGCAGCAGCTACACACGGAACTACAGACTAGTGATGAGTTTTGTCACTGGCTCTACGAGCCATGCACGTGCCCATAGGTAAACCTATCCACACAATTATCCTTCTCCCGCAATTGCAGCGTCACTCTCAAGGCTCTACACAACCGCCCACCTCACGAAAAGCATGGGAATGCGAAACAGGAAACCTTTTAAACAGCTAAAATAGTATATGATTCATGGATACACCTAATAAGAGCATGGACGATCCTACCCAAAAAAATAGTAATAAGAAATACAATAGCTAGAATAACGTAAATAAACAAAATACAAGACTCACCGGAAAATAAAGGGAAAATACGACTAGCCGCAGGGCATCAGCAGTTGAATATCTCAGCTCGCAAGCACCTTCTATTGACTACGGCTTGAGATAGTTTTGAGTGCAATATTGTGAATAACATAACGCCAAGTAGGAACAGTACCATATCAGGTAGATTGGCTGGAGGTTACGGCTTGAAACGCGGCCAAATGATGCGACCACTGACTTGGTAACCTCTACATATGAGAGCTGGCTGGTGGACAGCATGCTTTCGCACAGCCATGCGAAGCTAAGCTGCCTTCAGTACAATTGCACGACCAAGTGTCAGCATTTCACCCACACCCAACAGGGGTGCGTCACGGTTCCCTCGCCTATTATCTTGTCATCCGTGTTCGCACAGAATTTTTATAAGCCGAATTACGTGGTAGTGTGTACCACTGGTTCGTATACATTCTTACATCGCTTTTGGTATCGCCGAGCAGAAATTCATCAGACGTTCACCTTCCGAACACTTTGTTGTTGCGAAATAGCAACTGGACTTTTGACCATGTCTCAGTAATTTATTACGTTCACTGTAGTTACTATAGGAAAAGATTTCCATGGGATTCCCAGGAAGTGAGTAAGCTTATTCTTACCTACAAGTACATAGAAGATTATTAGTTAGTTTAAGCCTCCCTATCCGCAACAAAGGCGATCCAAAGAGAGGAAAGAAGAAGGCACCATTTAGTATGGAGTTAAGGGAACGTGGAATCTATGCAGAAAGGGCACAGACACAGTAAGATGAGAAAGAAGTTCATGAAACAAGATCAAAGTTGAAGAAGAAAGTAGTAGGTGATGAAAAACACGACAGCAGTGAACCGAAAAAAGATGGTCCGTAACAAAATAAAAACCTATTCTATTTCAACAAAATAATGATAATAAGTTTAGGGTTACGTTTCCACCAGGGTCGCCAGCAACTTGCAACTATGGACCCCCCTAGCTTCAGCTAGGTAATCACACATCGGCTAGGCGATCACATTATGAGCAACGAGACTTGCTACAGGCAACTGGATTGATGTTAGTATTATCAGTTTGTGTGGTGTCGAACACTCGTTTCAGCGCACATCGGAAATAAGGTAAGTAGTATGACTGTTGGACTCTGAGAGGTCCACAAGTGTGCAGTTCCGTATGCTTGGCATCCGATGACGATAGCTAGCTTGCAGTAATTTGGCAGGGGCACGTATAATTCATATGAGGTCGTACGCGTTGATTCTGCGAAGGTATTCCATAAGTTCGGCGACAGGGGCGTCATGACCCAGCAGGTCTCTGATTGTGAGAGGCGGGTGGTGGTCAGCGGCAAATAGACTTATGTGACGGCGTCTTGCGTTGTGTAAGGCTGGGCAGTCCATGATGATGTGATGTACGGTGAGGCGAGCCCCCAAACAAAGAGGGCAACCGGGCGGAGGTTCTTGGACTGTGCCAAAATGCCAAATCAATATTGCAAAAGAGAAACAGAAATCTAGTTACATTACATATCGCATGAAAAACCACTACTCCCGTGAAATATTTCAAGAAAAGCTATTAGACAGATGGAGTGAATTTCAAGGCATGGAAAACACCGATGATATCAATCTACAAGTTTCGCTTTTCAACGAAAATTTCGTATCAGCTCTTAACGAATGCGCACCTTTCACTACGAAGAAAGTTAAGCCAAGAATTTCTAAATGGATAACAGATGAGATAAAACATTTGAGCAGAGCTAAAAGAAATTTGCAGCGTGAGTACAAACTGAATAAATCAGACAGTACGCGTCGAAAATTATATAAAGATCATGAGAAGATCCTACGAAGAAAAGTTAAGGAAGCAAAACGGGACTACTTCCACAAAGAACTCTTGGCGGCAAAACAAAACCCTAAAAGAACTTGGGAAATCATTAGAGAAGCTGCTCAGTATAAAAATTCAGACTGCAAAAGCACTTTTGACAACCCCTCAGAAATGGCGAATGACTTTAACACTTTCTTCTCAAAAGTTGGCGAAGATGTTTTCAATGAAGTATCCAGGACAGTTTCAGACACATCTACAGAGGCAAATCTGAGCGATGTTTCATCCCCAAATAGTAGCAACAAGTGGAGGCCAAAGCCAGTTAGCGTCATAGAGATACGAAAAATCTTATACTCACTAAAGAATACTAAAGCGACTGGACATGATGGCATAAGCCTCCAACATATTAAAGACAGCTTCCCTGTCACAGCACCCTTTATTCGCTTGATAATAAATACATCTATAGTCACAAACAAGTTTCCCGATCAATGGAAACTATCCATAATTAAGCCATTACATAAATCTGGTGATATCGACATAGCGTCAAACTACAGACCAATCAGTCTCCTGCCTGTTATGTCCAAAATATTAGAAAAAGTAATAACAAACCAGCTCTCGTCTCACATAGACGAGTCACATCTACTGCATCGCAATCAATATGCTTACAGGAGGAATACCAGTACTCAGGACGCCCTGTTAAACATAACAGAAAAAATTTACAAAGATATTAACCAAAAAAAATTAACTCTCTTACTATTGCTTGATCTCTCCAAAGCTTTCGACAGTGTTGAGCATAAGAAACTTCTAAAAAAATTTCAAACCTCAGAATAGACACTCAGTGGTTTGAAAGCTACCTACGAAACCGCTCTCATGCAGTGTGCTTGAATAACAAAATGTCATCATTCATACCAAATAACTTTGGCGTTCCTCAAGGTTCAATCATCGGCCCACTCCTATTTTCAATTTTCATCAACGATTTCCCCACCATGCCGGCAAACACAAAAATCTCAATGTATGCTGATGACGTACAAATTGCCATGACAAGCTCAACAGCGGATTTAACAGAAACACAAGCCAACGCTGAAAACCTTCTGAGAAATCTGAAATTGTGGTATGACCATAATGGCCTCAAACTTAACGCAAGTAAAACGCAATGCATTATTTTTGGATCACAGAATGCGACTGAAAATTTACCACCATTCCAGCTAACATTTGGAGACGATACAATTAAACCAGTCGATAAGGTTAAAAATCTGGGTGTTTGGTTTGACAAAAATATGACTTTCAATTCACACGTCGAAACAATGTGCAACAAAATTAACGGAACCTTAATGTTCTTTCATCGTATAAAGAACACACTTGACGAAAAATCTAGATTATTAGTGATTCAGTCTTTAGTTTTATCGCGTCTGGACTACTGCAGTCTTGTGTGGGGAGACTTACCTAAATGTCGTCAGGAAGAGTTGCAAAAATGTGTAAACTTCGCCGCCAAGGTGGTATGCAAAGGAAATTTTAATAAATACGATCATGTCACCCCTCTTTTAAGAAAACTCGACTGGATCCCAATACCGAACAGATTCATGATCCAGAAAGCTCGACGAGTATTCTCCTCTCTGTACCTCCCCCAAAGTAATGCAGAGGTGGTAAAATTTTTTCCATCTAATATCCCAAACGAAAGACCAAACCGGAGGAACGATGTTTTAGTCAGTTACCGTTCATCTAACGTGGGACAAAAAGCTCTCTCAGTTTCTGGAGCTTTTTTGTGGAACAAGCTTCCCCAGCATATCAAAAACTCTAAAACTGGAAAAGAATTTAGAGTAAATGTGTCACGTCATTTTACATCTCTGTCATAGGGCCTGCAGCATCTCGGTGTGAACTTCCCATCTATCAGAAATTTTAATTTTTCCTGAAATTTCTGTTAGAAATTTAGAACCTATTTCATTTTACGTTTGCTAAGCGATTCGTATATTCATCTTACTTATTTCTGTCGACACCAATGAGCACCACAGCCGTCAGTTCAGTGCAGCAGAACGAACGTTCTTTCCATAATTAGGAGTATTTCCTCATCTTTATTTTGTTATTTCTTTCTCTTTTCTGTATTAATATTTAACGTCCGTATGACAAATATACCATGAAATACATTTTGTGTGTACACCAATAAACAGGTTTATAGACGTGAGGGTTGTGCAAAGTTTATAATGAATTAAATTTTTGGCTAACGTTGTCTCGCTATTTCAAAATCATTCTCGAAGATGTTTTCAATCGATTTTCGGCTGAGCTGGAGGGAAAGGGGTAATTTAAGCATTGCATTTAGTCTTTTTATTTTTTTTTTCTTTTCGTGCGTTCAGCGCACACTAGTACTGAACTTTCAAATCGGAAAAAACTCTAAATTTCTGTAATCAAAATTATCATTTTGGATCAAGGCCTAATCTTCCTATATGTGCCAATTTTGTGAATATTCTCCACTCAGATATGATATCCGGCCACAATGTTACTCCATTTTATCCCACGTACACATGTCCCTATAATGCTGAAGAGTTGTGTTGCTTCTTGACTATAATCTCATTTTTCTTAGAAATTTCTGTGAAGAAATTAAAAAACAGCTCATTTTTATGTTTTTCGAAGTCTTCTCTTCCTTTTAGTTATTTTTTTTTTGCGAAAAATTTCTTAGGATTACAGTGAGATCAGCTGTCATTTTCTGTGTAGTAGATGGTAGGTTGCTTCTATCTTTTATGTTATATATGTATTTTTTTTTTTTTTTTTTTTCTAATATTTTATTTTCAATAAGTATATAAATTAATATGTGTGTGTACGTGTGTAGGTATATATATGTATCTACATAAATAGATATACATGTTTCTATTTCATTTCTTTACGCAAAAACCATTCGGTTAATAAATTTTATTGCAATTGCGAAATGATTCAAAAATAGATCTAGCACTTCCCCAGAGGGCGTTTCTGTGAATCGGATTAATGTCATATATAATTAATGAAATAAAGTGCAATTTGAGCATATGAATCGTAGTAAAATTATCTTTCTGTCCGGGTTTTGTACAAGCTATGAATTTTGATATTGAATATATGTTTGTTTACCCATTTCTACCAATATTTTGTAGATATTTGTCAATCATGAGTGGTAACCGGCTTACACTGTATCTCTATTTTATCCCATGTACCCATGTCCGCATGATGTGGTGAATATCGAGAAGATACGAAATATGTTTTTGGTGGTGATAGGGCTTTGCATATTTTTTAGGGCATATTTTTCATTTCTCATTCAACTACCCTTGACAGAGATAGACTATTGGCAAGCCACGTGTGGTTTGTCTATTAGTACGCCTCGTATATTTTGTCTATTAATATGCCTCGTATGGTCTATCTATTTTGTACACCTCTGATAGCTTGTCTATTAGTACACCTCGTATAGTTTGCCTATTATTATTATGCCTCGTATGGCTTATCTATTTGTACACCTCGGATGGTTTGTCAATTAGTACTCCTTGTATAGAACTTTTGTTAGACTACTAGCACACCACGAATGGGTCTGTCTATTAGTACGCCTCGTATATTTTGTCAATTAATATGCCTCGTATGGTCTATCTACTTGTACACCTCTGACAGTTTGTCTATTAGTACACCTCGTATAGTTTGTCTATTATTATGCCTCGTATGGCTCATCTACTTGTACACCTCGGATGGTTTGTCAATTAGTACTCCTCGTATGGAAAATTTGTTTTAGGATGCCCTATATTTAAGAAACTTTTAAAAGCCAATATGTTGGCATGTATCTCATGTGACAATTTGGAAATAAACATTTTTTCTTCTTTTTTCTTTTCTTCTGTGCTGTTCATTAAGTATCCGTGTGTGAGATGTGTGTGGCCACATCGCAAGCGGTTCAGTACTACTTCGCTTCTTCTCATCAAGTTTTCTCGTTTGTAGGAGTTCGAATCGGGTTGTATGTTGAATAGGAAATTTCTTTCCCGATGCCAGTTTTCCTTCCATAAGGCACGTATTTTGCTACTTATGATTGGGTACCAGTCTGCGTAGAAAGTCATGACATTTTCTGCTGGTCGAAGTGCTGCCGTTTTAGCGAGTTTGTCAACTGCCTCGTTGCCTTCGATGCCGACATGGCTCGGAATCCAACAGAGTTTGACTGTTTTGTGGTCTTGGGTTAGTTTGTCGATTTGATGTATGAGATACCGAGCAAGGGGATGGGGGGTACGCTTATTTTGCAGTGCTGTGAGGGCGCTCAAAGAGTCGCAGAAGATTACAAATCTCTCTTGGTTGCGGTCGCGAATAAGTTTTAAAGCCATTTCAATAGCGTGGAGTTTTGCAGTGAAAATTGATGTAACTCCAGGGAGGGACATCATCTCCCTCGTACCGTCACACAGTACTGCAGCGCCGACTTTGTCATCATACTTAGAACCGTCAGTAAAGATCGGGACATGCTCTTGGTATTTCTCGCGCCGCAGTCGCTGGTATTCCTGGATGTACAGGGCTGGGTGGGTACATTCCTTCTTGTAGAGAGTCAGTTCTACATTTATTTCGGCGGGGGCGGTTTTCCATATGGGTGTGGTGATATTCAGTAGCCTATAAGAGAAGGCAGGCTTTATGTGAGGCTCGTGGAGATCTAGAGATTCCATGAGTTCGACAGTGCGAACGGCGAAAGGCAGTGAGGATTGTTTATTATTAAACAGTCTTCTGTCGATGGGCCGTATGGCACAATTGCGCGCTGGGTTTGACAGGTGGCTTTTTATTTTGTGGAGGTACTTAAGCGAGAGGTGCTGTCTTCGCAGCTCAAGGGGCATCTCGCTGGATATAACTTGTAAGCTAGGGATCGGTGTTGATTTAAATGCACCCGTAGCTAGTCGTAGGCAGTCATTCGCGATGGGGTCAAGCTGCTTGAGTGTTGATAACGAGGCAGAGGAGTAGACTATGCAACCGTAGTCTAATTTTGGCCGGATGAATGGTCGGTATAGGTGAAGTAAAGTTGCTTGGTCTCCACCCTATTCGTGTGAGGCGATAGATTTAAGCATTTTCACGTTTTTCTGGCAGCTTGCTTTTATGTTGGTGATATGGGTCTTCCAGGTAAGTTTACGATCCCATGTTAGCCCAAGGAATTTCATTTCATCAGTGTATTCTATATTTTGATGTCCAATTTTGAGTGGCGGTGACAGATGCATACCCGGTAGAGAGGTGAAATGTACAGCTCTGGATTTGTCCATTGAAAAGGAGAAGCCGTTGGTTCGAGTCCAGAGCCATACCGTGTCGATGCACTCTTGGAGTTTGGCCTGAACAATTTTGGGGTCGCTGTGGTGGTACTCGAGCTGGAAGTCGTCAACGTATAACGATGCGTGATACCGCGGATCTTTTGGGATCAAGGAGGCAATATTGTTAATTTTAATGATGAAGAGGGTTACTGATAAGACGGAGCCTTGAGGGACACCTTCTTGTTGTGGAACTGGGTCGGATAGGTGATTGTTTATCCGTACTCTGAGGGTACGATGATGCAAAAACTGTTTTATGAAGTAAGGGAGCCGTCCGCGGAGGCTTAGATTGTAAAGGTCCCGCATGATTCCGTATTTCCAGGTGGTGTCGTAGGCCTTTTTAAGATAAAAAATATGCTTATGAAGTGCTCGTTGTGGATGAAGGATTTTCGGATAGTAGTTTCCAGACGGATTAGATGGTCGATGGTGGATCGGTTAGGGCGGCCACCGCATTGAATATTGGTCAGGTAGCCGTGCATGTCACAATGGTCAAGGAGTCTATTGTTGATGAGTCGTTCTAGAGTCTTGCAGAGGCAGCTTGTTAACGCAATTGGCTTGTAGTTCAATGGTGAGTATGGAGACTTTCCAGGTTTTTGAAATGGGATGATTACCGCTTCTCTCCAACTGGGTGGGAAGTAACCATGGAGCCAGAGCTTGTTGTAGAGGGACAAGAGACTTTCTTTGCCCCGTTTTGGGAGGTGTTTCAACATCTCGTATGAGATTCCGTCAGCTCCGGGTGATGTTTTATTTGTGGTGTTTAAAACAGAGTCGAGTTCGGCAGAGGAGAATGCTTTGTTGTAAATTTCGCTATTTTGAGAAGAGAAATCAATTTCGTTAGCTTCTGCTCGTAGTTTTTCTTGTATAAAATCTTGAGGGTAGTTGGCCGTGCTGCTGATATGGCTAAAAGTTTCTGCTAGTTTATTTGCTATCTCTGGTACTGTCGAGTATATTACATTGTTTTCCCTTAATATTGATACATGCCGCTGCGATTTTCCTTTGATTTTTCGGACATTTTCGTATATAGAGCTGATAGGTGTGTTTTTTGTGAAGGTATTGGCGAGTGAAATCCAGGCTTTTCGTTTTTCTTCTCGCAGTAGGTTTCTATGGATGGCTCTAGCTCTCTTCCAACACAGGGCGTTCTGCACGGATTTTTTTTTGTCTGTATCTTTAATAGAGGCGTTCTCTGTTATTGCGCGTTTCTGTAAGTCTTGCACTCCAGTAGGGTTTCGGAAAAAAGGTTGTTAGTTCGGTTGTGGGGATGCATTCCCCTGCTACGGCGGTCAATGTACTGGTGAATGCGTCAAGTGCTTCAGCACATGTAGCTTCATTGGGTATCTTGAGCTCCTCCCACATGGGGTGGGCTTCGTAAGACGTCCAGTCCGCCTTCTTGATGTTCCATACGGTGCGTCTCAGCTCGTTGCGTGGTGAGTTCATTAGTTGCAGTACAATCGGACAGTGGTCGCTGTCTTCCGGGGATTCGGATGCGTTCCATAATAGGTCAGCACCAAAGCGAGGAGAGGTTAAGGTCAGGTCTATTGCAGATTCAAAGTTGTACGATATTCGAGTCGGGGTCCCCGTGTTGAGCAAAGTCAGGTTATGTTGGTTGATGAAGTCTTCTACCAGACGGCCCCGGGGATCCGTAGTTTGGCATCCCCAGATTGTGTTGTGGCTATTGAAATTGCCCATCAAAATGATTGGAGGAGGCAGTTGGGCAAATAACTCGTTCAATAATTCTAGAGATAAGGTGTGGTTTCTTGAGCTGTAGAGCGAGACAAAAGTTATTCGTCTAGTGAGTTGGACAGTAGCTGCGATGACTTGCATGGTTGAGGTCAAGGGGACTTCCTGAAAGGGAATGGATTCGTGGATTAGAAGGCCCACTCCTCCATGGGGTGTGAAATTGAGGTGTCCATGCTTGGTGAGTAGAACGTACTGTGGTATTGAGAAATTACAGTTGTGCCAAAGTTTTGTTTCTTGAAGAGCAATTACAAGCGGCTTGTGGAGGTTGTTTAGTTGTAATAATTCGTCTTTTTTCGCCCGAACACCCTGGCAGTTTCATTGCAGTGCGCTGGCCCCACTATTCATTTTGGTTTAGTTGGGTTTCCATTTGGTACTGTTGGTAGATTTTTCTTGTTTCACTTCTTACGGTCGGATTGTTCTCGCTCGTGATTTTGCTATCACTCATTGCAGAGTCGTAGTTTGATATGATTTGGATAGGGGTTGTATACGTTTCTCCAGTGGATGGGTCGACACAAACTGCTTTGGTTACTTGTTTCTTTTCGGTTGGTTTTTCTTGATCTTCGGAGTTTTTTCTCTTCCTCCGTACGGAGATTTTAGGACTCTGAGACTCAGAAGGTCCGGGTGGAGTCGCTGTGGGAGGTGCTGCTGCTTCGGGTTCCCGAGGTATAGACGGCTGTCGGTTGGGTGCTTCTGAGCTGTTTGACGTTACGGCAGCAGCATAGCTGTGGCGATAGTTTGGTTGTTCTGAGTCTAGTTTAACTTCTGCTTGGGCTCTAGTTAGTTTGTATTTGTGTTCAATGGTGAGAATTTCCTGATGATATTTAAATTCGGTACATTTGTAGGATCCTGAGTAGTGATCTTGGCCGCAGTTATGGCGTTCTATTTTGGTGTTGGTGCAATCTCCACTATCGTGGTTTGCATTGTTGCACCTAGCACAGGTCACTATATTGCTAGGGCATCATTTCTGCGTGTGGTTGTATTCGAGGCACTTTTTGCAGCACATGGGGCGTGGCACGTATGGGAGTACTTTTGTTTGAGATTGTTCCCCAGGGATGATGTAGTCAGGGAGTTCCTGTCTAAAAGTGAGTAGAAGAGCTTGAGAAAATGGGTTCTTCGGTCGGATCCAAGTTGCCTTCACCGCGTCGTACAGTCCGTGATCCGCTTTCAGCCCCTCTTGGAAGCAGTCGAAGTCAGAGAGATCATACTCGTAAAGACACACGAGTCCTTTGACCAAGTTGAAGTATGGGTGTTCAGATACGGAGACTGGGATTTTGTTTAGGGATGTAATGTTACAGATTTGGATGCTTTGTTGTTTGCCGGTTACCTCCATAATAAATGAGATTTCGTCTTGGGAGGTAATTCGCTTGGGTTTATCACCCAACTCGACCTGGAGACATTTCTCGAAAACCCACGGAGATATTTTACGTTTTTCTTTTGGATCCAATGTACATTTGAAATGTGTGGGATGTAGAAGTGAAGATTTTTCAGGCACGTTCGTTGGGCCGTTGAGCATTTGTCTGGCAAAGCGTTTTGCAACCTTGTGGCTGTTCTGGATGGCAAGTATCTGCTCTTCTTCAACTTGTTTTGGGCATGCTTTGTCCTTGACGCAGTGGGGACCTCGACAGTGAAAGCACACGGCTTCCGATGAAAGGCACTGGTCGCTGCTATGTCCCGCCACTCCGCACTTTCCGCAAGTGAGAACTCGGGTGCACCGTTTCTTGGTGTGTTCATACATTTGGCAGTTCGTACACTGCATGGGTTTCTCGATGTACGGGTATACCCTTGTATCGGACCGCTCACCTGGTATATATATGTAGTCGGGAGGAGTTTCAGAGTTGAATTCAATGATTAGGGCGCTGGTCTGTTCGTATTTCGTTTTAATGAAAGTTGCATCTATTACATTGCTAATGTTGTAGTTTTCTTTCAGTCCGGCTGCAAATTCAGTAAAGTTTTCCATGTTATATTCTTTAATGTAGATAAGTCCTTTTCATTTGTTGAGCTTTGGGTGGGGGAAGACTTTGCACGGTGTTGAATTTATGTTTGCGATAGTCATGAGTGTTTGGCCTTGGCTCTCGTTTCTTACATCAAGGGTGAAGCTGTCTTTGCCGCTGGTGGTGATGGACTTCGGTGGCAATTTTGTCAGAGCCAAAATTAACTTTTTAATTGAGTAGGGGTCGATTGCACGCTTTGTTTCTGGTGCAAACTTCATGGTGTAAAAGCGAGTGAATACTGGTGGTGGTAGTGGCTGTTTTGTAATATCCAAAGGAATGAACTTGTTTTTATCTTTCTGTCTTAGAGGGTTGATTGAGCTCTTCAGTCTTCCAGAGGAAGATAGGGACGATAGTGCGTTTTTTATTTCTTCAATGGTATTCTCAAGCTTCTCGATTCTCTCTTCATTGGAGATTAGGTTGGGTGCACCAGAGGCAGGGCTCGTTGTATTCTCCCGAGCAACATTACGCTCCGGCAGCACCCCGTCCAAATGCTTCATTACCTCGCCGATGTTGTTCTCGATGTTGGTGATTCGAGCCGACGTGCCTCCATCGTGCTCCTGTTCCCCAGTCTGACGACTTGCGCCTGCTGAAGTGGTCGAGCAAGGGGATGTGCTGCTCTGTGGTCTATTTGCATGTTCTGCAACTGGCGTCCGGATCGATTTTATCTCATTGGGCTTGGCGGATGACTTCTTTTGTTCTCTTGCAAACGTCTTCCGATCCCCCGCTGAGATTCTCTGGCTGGGTCGCGATCCTCTGCCGCCCCTCGCCATTCTGACTGGTCCTCGGGGCACTGGGCCCCCAGGACCAGGGTCGAGTGTTTTATTTATAATACTTTATTGATTTTAGTTGGCTTTTTCCTTACAAGATACAGAATGAAGATAAATACCCAAAGCTAACAAGAAAAGACCCAGATGTTAGTGGGCGCCCACTGACAACACTTTAATAAATAATCTTATGAGCACTTCGTTATCAATTTTACATAAACTATATGTAACGAGTAAACAACTCCAAGTGGGTATACTAACGGTACCACCACGGGAAGGTGTGGGTGGGCTAGAGTACTTACAGAGAGCAAGTACTCTTTATCATATCCTTGTCTATAGACTATTCCCTCCACGATACGTAGATGATAATAACACAGTTCGGCACCAGTAAAATTGGTAAAGGGAACAGTGAAAATTCCCTCAACAAAAATAAAGCCTACCTAACCTCTAGCTCAGGCCCTTACATAGTCCCCCTGGGAGCGCTCAAGTACTTAGAAGAAACTGATGCAACAACCATGTTAGATTACATTACAAAATAGTTTAGGCTTCTCTAATCACAAGCAAAATCTCCCTTTAAGGAAAAGAAAGGCACCATGAAGTATGGAATTGTAGGATTAGGAATTAATGCTTAAGATGTATCCCAATACTCTGCACATAGAAACTGCAAGATTGTAAATAGTCTTTGAAACAAAGACAAAATGTTTAAAAAGAATTGATTCTTGAAAAAAGAAAAGCAGTGAATAGGAAAAAGATGGTCCGTAATAAAAATCCAATACTTTAACATAAGGAAGGCTTTTCTAAATTTCAGCTCGGGGCCTCGTACTTTTTCTCTGGGAGAGCAAAATTCCACAGACAGTGGTTACCTCTAAAGCCATCCACTTTAAAACGATACAATAATGAAACAAATCTAGCAAAATTTCCGTTTTATTACAGAAAGTTAAGTCTTAAAGTTCGTTAAAGCTACGAAAAAACAGAATTATAATACTTCAAAGAGAACTTCCCAACTGCGCCACTACCATCATGATATTAAAACCAATTTTGAATCTGATTTGATGAAATTCTATATACACTCTTACTCGTAATCAAGGAATTACCGTTAAAAAAAAGTACCTCTGTCAAATAAAAAATTTTTCATGCCAACATAAAATTAAGAGAACAAGATGATAGTAAAAGTAGTAGTATTAGCATTGATTTGCTAGCGCTGCAGTAATTCGTACTATATCGCGCCGTATATCTAACAGTTCAAAAATACAAAATTCACATCATTTTACCAAGAGCATACGATATAATCGTTGTTTAAAGTTTTTCACGATCATCATTACGGAAGCACAGCAACAGCCATCACAAAAATCGTTTTAATTGTCACCCACACTATTTTCATCTTACAAGAGCTCCAGTTGATGTTTGAAAAGTCATCCCACAAAGCCACACACAATTCGCAAGCACAGGACAGCCAAAAACCCCGTAGGGGATTCCAGCTGCCCACCCATTTATAGCCGTGCGCCTCAACCACGCTGAAATCCCCAGAGGCATCTACTCAGCGCGCCCGGCCATATTGCAGTTTAGTCATCCACATCTCAGACGTGAAGAAGTTCCTTGCCTACACTGTTCTTCTGGTTAAATTTCATATATCAAGCCATACTTCTCTACGAACATTTAAAGTGCTGTCACTCACACTGAAAGCTGAGCGCTCGATTTCCTTGAGCATTCCGATCATTACATCATCAGGACCTCGCAGTCTCGGGAAACATACATTCCTGGCAGCAGCATTTCGAGGGCACTCAGATTAGATTATTAATTAGTTTAAGCCTCCCTATCCGCAACAAAGGCGATCCAAAGAGAGGAAGGAAGAAGGCACCATTTACTATGGAGTTAAGGGAACGCGGAATCTGTGCAAAAAGGGCATAGAAAGAGTAAAATGAGAAAGAAGTTCATGAAACAAGATCAAAGTTGAAGAAGAAAGTAGTAGGTGCTGAGAAAACAGGACAGCAGTCGAAATCGAAAAAAATATGGTCCTTAACATAAAAGCTTTTTATCTCAACTAAAAGAAGGCCTGCCTAACTCTCAGCTCGGGCCCTCACATTTCCCCTCTAGGAGTGCTAATTCCTATAGATTCAATAGTTGTATCCCCTGAGGGGAATCTTTGCCGCGATTAATTTCTTCCAAACGCTGCTGAGTTCTATGCCCAGACTATTAAATCATGAATAAATTTCAAGATACGTAATTTATAAACCATATACATACATTTGAAATTTACAAATCTGTATACATCATTTATGTAAGTTTCCACAATTCAAACGTACAATCAAAAAAACTTCTTTTGGAGTTACAGAAAGAAATGTACTTGCTGTCATTGGATTCTATTCAAAACTGCAGCCATTTTCGGACCATTAGTGTGACGTCATAACTCTCTTTTAGTCCAGGAGAAGGCCTAGATAAGCAATGTTTTGCTCCACTCCACATTCCAAGGTAAACATTTTAATTACTTTCAAATTACGGACCACCTCGGACACTTGGCAAAACCGAACAGTGCGAACAACGCCCGGGTCACCGGCATCCGCGATAAATATCACCGCTAAATTTGGCATCCATAAAACCCGCATCTGATAACGATGCCATGAAAACGTCCTCGTATTTTGTTCAACAGCTTTGGCAGGAGTGCCGCAACTCTAATTCCGGAAGTTTAATCAAATTGAACTTCAAATACTTACTTAAAATATTTCTCCAAAATATTTTTGACAAACCAATTTATGAAAAATTCCACATTGATTGCCAGTGATAAGCGGTGAGTAACAACGTCAAAAGAATAATTTTCAAAATTTTAAATAAGGAAATCAATTTCAGGAGCATTTGAACTTTGTGACTTCCATGCATGCAGTACATTTCAGGTTGTGTGATAGGCCACATAAATAAAACTAACAGGAAATATACATTAACATCATCACTAACCAGTTTAATGACACGTCTTTACATAGAAGGTAACATTAACTTACAACTTAGCGGTTTTTGCATCGCTTACTGTACGACCATTTCAGTTAAGTTTGAGTGCAAATGTAGATCTAAATTTTTTCTGGTCATAAGTTGCAAAAATAAGGCTTGGAAAAACTTCACTAAAGAAAGGCTGATCTTTAATGAATGTTGATCATCGATAGAACAAGAAAAAATATTTAGATGAATATTATTCATTGAAGAATAGTGAAATTTTAATCTCTGCTCCCAGCATCGCACAAAAGCCAAATGAAGCCTTAGGCAGTATTTGTAGTACGATAATAATAATAATAATTTTACGGAAACGTTTCTACCGGGGTCGCCAGCGTAACGCCATGTAGTACGATAATTTGTGGAAACTTGACCACTGAACTTTGGGCAGTTTAAAATAATGAGGAAGCCATAAAACAAGGAACTGATACAACTAAATTGCATAATGAAATCAATTTTAAAGCTAAAAAATGATCATAGAAGCCCCCTATTCCCTATTCACATTCAACTGCTACAGAAACAGCAGACTCCATGAGTGTAGACATTTTAATCTTAACGAAGCTAACTTTTTCCCTTGAGCACTAGAACATTTCGCTAGTTACAAAATGAAATAAAACTAACTGCTACAGTGATGACGAAGGTAACTGTTTGTACAAGAATCCTACGGATCAGTTTGGATTCATCACGTATATTTTAATATTTTCGTACAAACACTGACACAGTCTGGGACCGTGATTACACTACACTGCATATATGCATCTTTGATATCATTTTCAAGCACTGTTATTACAATTATTACAAGAAGATAGGAACACATGGCAATGGAACAAACTGATTTACATGCAATGCAGGCCCCGTACTTCACCATCGTCACCACCTAAGCATCCCTCTTAAACTAAGCCACGTCAAGACGCCGCGCTGTTGACGTATCCTGACACGCCGTGACAAGGTTGACCGCACACCATGGAAATGATCTGGCGGAATACAGTGACAGCATTGCTCAAGCTTCAAATGAACGGGAGCTTGATTGATTATATGTTAGTTTCAGCATCCCTTACTACAACAAAGATGTTCAAAGAGAGGAAGGGTGAAGGCACCATTAAGTATGGAGCTAAGGGAATGCGGAATCTATGCACAAATTGTGTTTATGCACAAAATTTCCTGCGTATCTAAACAGTCAATTGAGGAGGAAGTTTCGGAAACAAGTTAAAAGTTGATGAAGAAAGTCAGAGGTGCTGAAAAAAAGAACAGCAGTAAACTGAAAAAAGGGTCCTTAAAAACATTTTATTTCAACAAGTAGAAGGCCTACCAAACTCTCAACTAAAGACCTTACTTTTGAGAACGGGAGCTTTTAATTTTAATCTCAAAGTATAAAAAACAAAGGGAACAAAATATTTCCAGTCCATAATTTTACTTAGAATCAGCAATCGTGGTAAACATACATAAAGACAAGATCATACGAGAATTTCAGGTACCAAAAACATGATAGAATAATTCAGAAAAGGTCTTACGGGAATGTTCTATTTTCTCGTATTAAAGACAAAGATAATTTACAGAATATGAACAAAATTAAAAAAGCAACTACATATTTCTCAATGCCCAACCAAAAGGACTCAAAAATTATTGAAGAAAGCCCAAAAAGAAAAAAAAAATAGAAATAAGAGGTAAAAGTTCAAAGCTATCCCTGCATAACACCAAAAATTAAAAATCCAAAAACAAACAATGTTACGGATTAACGCCACATAACCAAGAAGAACAAATTTCGCCACAAAGCCCCCTAGGAAAATTTACACAAAATAAAAACTAAACAAACAATATGGACGACGAGACGCAAAAACTCAAAATAGAAAAAATAAATGAGAACAGGAATTCTCACCTTTCCCAGGGGTCTTGAGGACGGGAAATCCTGACGCCAGTCAGCAACTCAGGAGGGCGCAGAGCACGCTGACGACGGTAATATTGCTGACGGCGGTAACTGACGGGCTACTGACACTAGCTCTGTCGTCAGGCGTTCAGCTGTCAAATGAGAAACCGTCAGTTCAAACGAAACACGAATGATCGTTGAATTCAAATAAGCAAAAAATAAGCCAAATCTAAAATGAAGTCATAATGCGTCGCACATTGGTGAACTTCTACACTATCAGAAGCTTCTAATTGATAAGAAAATTATGCGAGGTGAATTACCGTTAGTATGTTTGCCCCCAAAGCTTAAAAATAAATGTACATTTAAAGGAAATTGTCATGGCGAATTCCTGTCTTTGAGTTCTTAGTTGGGAAGACGCGCAAAAACACTATACGTTTTCAAATAGTGAAAGCATTGGAATGACCTAGCGAACACCATAACAGGGATAAATGCTAGCGTGTAACTAGAACTGCCATAAATCGAAGGCTCTGTTTGAGAGCATGATTACACTACACTGCGAATCCTCATCTTCGTCGTCATTTTTCAATATTGTAAACTAAATGATGTTATTAGGAGAAAGGACAAATCATTGACGTATTTTGGAAGAAAGTAAAGATGGAGGAAGTTATGTCAATTCATCACTCAGGAAGACTGCATTCAGACGCTTTCTTCAAAAAGGTAGAACTCCTTCTCACGCATTCCTCAAAAAAATAACAAATTATTTTAATGCACGCATAAAAATTACTCATTCATCAAAGTGGTGGCACTTCTAATGACGCATTTCTCAAAAGGTGAAACTCACAATGGCGCATTTCTCCAAAGGTGAAACTCACAATGGCGCATTTCTCAAGACTACAGAAGTCTCACCAATTCTGATCTCGTTGGGCGTGGGCTGCACGGGCACGAGCGCCGCCTGCGAGCACTGGCGTGCCAGTCGCTCGTTCTGCTCCGTCTGCAGGCTCTGGAGCAGCTCTGCTGTGTGGCTCAGCTGGTTGCTGCTCTGCTCCAGTTGCTCTGTAAGATACACTCCAACATAACAACGCAAGTTTTGGCTGGGATCTCTTTGAATAGGAGTCAAGCCACACAACTGTGGCACGCGATAATATAGGGTAGTCATTATTATAGAATAATCTTGTTGAAGTAACACAATTACCAATGAGATACTTCATTATCTAGTTCTTTGATTACTGCACAAAAATTCGACACACCAAGCGATGATACTATAGTTGCGATAGGGGCCTACCTCATAATTTAAAACATCAATTTTCAAAAATACAGATACAATGAAGTGGCGCTTACCGAAGCTGTCAAGGAAGCTCACGTCGATGCCCAGAGCACTTAATGAACGCAAGTTGTTGATGTCAGTCACGCTTGCCTTCTTGGGTTCCTCAACAGATGGCTGCTGCTGAGAAGCATCCCTATTGAAAACCAGGAATTCCAGATGCACATTCTCAAAAGCATGACCCACTCAGATAGAATGAAAAATTAGAGAATTACTTGCCAACAATTTGAGCACTGAGACACTTGGAGCGCTGTAGATGCTCACGCCTGAGGAGGAACCATCCAGACTCATCACGAAATTATGTCAACACAAAATAGCTCGAGAATTGGCAATTTGTAGTTCACTTTCAGGAAGGAGTAACAAAATACCAGATTTTACTTAGCGACACTAAATATTAATAACTGAAAGCGCTGCAAGCTGAGCTGAGCTCGATTTTCACTGAAATTCTGTCGCCAGTTTCACTTGTTGAATACCGGTAACAATACACGAGCGAGGGTCTTATCATGAACATCAAATTGTGCTACAGAGCATAAGCGATTCTTTCAGAATTAGTGTCGAAATAAAAGCAGAGTCGCCGACCTGATCTGTTGCTGCTGCATGAGCTGCTGCTGCTGCTGATGCTGGTGCGCAGCGATGGTGGCGCGGGTGCGGCTGTGCTGCCCAGTGGTCAGGAGGTTGAGCAGCTGGTCGACCAGCGTCGTCGCCATGCCGCAGTCACGGGAAAACTCGCAGATGCTGTACGGGTATGCAATCATGTTATTTGGTTACCAGCTTACACACCTTGTGGTGTACTCAGTGAGAAATGCTCTCGTGATGAAATTATTTCCAAAAACAAGAAGTACGAGAGTGTGTCCCAATATCTATGAACTGTCGAGGCGTTGAAAATGAAATAAAAGCCATGATAAAATCAAATAATCCACTTTAAATCGACGAAGTTGAACTTCTAGTTGCCAATTTTGCCAACATGACTAACATAGATACTGCCAGGATGAGTCAAATACTGTTACTGTGGAGATAGCAAGTACCAGTTCTGTGATGATGGTCTGCACAGGAGTCAGGACTGAACTTGAAACAATATTCTAAGGGCGAAAATCATCTCAACATACTCATAAACTTATTCACATCGTTCAAGCAAAACAACAGGCATTTCAGAGCAAAAAGTGTTACTATCAAAACACTACCTACTACAGCGTTTATTCAAGACGTCAGCAGTGAACGCAACTAATGGTTTTTCTCAATCTTTTCTTTGAAATTTCAAAATCCCTTGCAGCCATAACTGTCTCAGTACATTCTATACACATGAAAGATATAAGACGCAGTTAGAAGCTGAGGTACCTCTCGGCATACTGGACGGCAGTCTCGTTGCCGTAGGTGGCACGCACGAGCTCACTCTCCTCCTTGCTCAGGTTGGAGAAGGTGGAGTCGTAGCTCGGGCAAAACGACGAGTACGACCCATAATGGATGGGCTTCACTGCACGCAGAAGAGCATACTTGTGAGTATCAGTACAGATATGCCAGTTCAATTGATGTACAGCTCCATAGGTTTGTCCATCATTTAAATTGGCTAAAAATACTTCATTATTATTCAAATTTAATAGGTGATGTTCATCACAAAATTTGACAGCAGTGTACAAGCAATTTTGATATACAACAACGCGACAAGCAAACGGTAAAAGACAGTAACTGTACCGAAAATAAGGGTGGATGTATAATGAGATTCAGAACTATTAAGCATCAAATGTGTAAAGGAAGAATATGCAAGAGTATAAATAAGTTAAGCTATTAAATAATCTTAGAGACTTTACACCGAAACATAACAAGCACTGTTAAATACATCATTGTGTAACAAAATATCAGAAAATTGGCAAACGTTTTAAGCACACAGTTTTTGTTTTAATGCGTTCTCTCAAGTAGACTGTCTCAAACATCCTGATGTTATGGGAAATCAGTAGACAGAGACGGTGGTTGCGATTACGGTAATCTAAGTTCAAAAAACGGACGTTAAAGAGTTAACCATGATAGCAAAAGGCAACTAACCGGGCTTAGCCATGGTGCGCTTGTCGTCGTGATAATTGTGCAAGGAGGACGACCCTGTGGTCAGCTTGCCCAGCACAAGCCCCAGGTTGAGAGGCTTGCTGTCCTGCTGCAGGTAATGAGTGCTGCTGCCGCTGGTGCCACCACAGCCGCTCAGGAAGGTGAAACCCACGGACCCATCAGGACGGGACTTCAAGTAACCCATCTGCAAGCGAGTCATTGCTTTCTACAAACATGACACTAATATTCAGAACTACAAGTAATCTGGGCAGTTGCCTCCAAAATTGGTGGTAAACAACATTTGTTCAAGAACATTTTCAGATAGAATGAGGCACATGAAGGCCGCACAGCCAATAGCACCTTTGCAGGGTTGCTAGACACTGAGAGGTCTTCACGGTCAAATTACACTTGGGAAAAATGTGATGATTTTGATTGCAAGAACGACATGAAAATGCCTGGCGCACACGTACGGTGGAGGTAGGTTTCTTGTTGTGCAGGGCCCGAGCAGCAGCCCGGGCCGCCTGAGCTGCCACCTCAGCCACACGAATTGCTTCCGTCTCCGAGTCTTCAGTGCCGTCTCCCTCATCTCCGTCCTCCTCGTCGTCTCCCTCAGACCTGAGGCGCAAGGTGGAGCATCATTAGCACACGCACATCGTTGCATTGCCATGTTGGTACTGCACTCTGGAGCGGGGTTTGTGTTAGGTAGTAATACACTAGTTAGTTAGTTCACGCTATGCTTCCAAAACAAAAGTGTTCTCTCAAGGTAAAGAATATTTAGTATGAACTAAGGAAAATGTAGAATTTATGTACAAGGTGTGTTTTCACACAGGATACCCTGGGCATAAAAAAGCAAGCTAGGTGAGAAGAGGAAGAAAAGACAAGGAAGAGTGAAAGAAAGTATGAAAACAGAAATCAGCAAAGTATGCACGAAAGATCAAAGTTCCTGAGACCTATTTACAGCTGACATGACCTAACAGTATCTCTCCTAGCATAGTATGGACAAACATGACTGATATAAACTTATGATCTATCCCATAAACATGTTAAAAAAGGAACATGCAACCAATACAACTTGCAATAGTGGGCATTTTTTATGCAATTCTTTTGGAATAAATAAGATTTTGAGTTATAAGTCTTCTTCATGCAACCTATACCTAATATTTTTTGAAAATAAAAGGTACCAAGATGTGGAATTCAAGAAGGCATTTGAGAATTAATTTTCGTAACACTGGTGACCAGCATGGTAGCGAGCGTCATTTAGACATTTTAGATCCTAAGGCTTCAATTGGCAAGTACATTAAGTAGTCATAAACTCTTGCTTATTAGTTTCAGCAGGAAAAATAATTTGAGAATTTACGTACCTTTAAAATGCCTTAGCCTAACAACATACCCTCAAACGGACGTACCACATGAAAATCTAACCGTATGACCCTCAATCCTGGTATTAAATTGATTTCAAACTGGTAATGAAAGTCAGTTTCAAAGGTATCAGAGAACTTACAAGGACTTTGCCCCCAACAGGCTGGCTACAAGTGCACAATGATCATCCTTCTATTTTTATTCTTTACATTTTCTTTAAATGATATAGTCAAAACTTATTTGCACCCATACATAATCAAAACGTAGACGACTCATTATCACTTTATCCTATTACCCACAGCACTCATTACCACTTGGCCTTTTGCATAACACATCTACCTCTCTAGTCGTTCACCCAGCACACTCGCAGAAGCCACTGCTCACACAGCAGCAGCAGACGGAGAGTGAAATGGCGCTCACAAGAGCCAAGACTGACCTGCTGTCCTGGCTGTTGGGCGAGTCAGTGCGGTCGTCTCCGCCGCTGTCTGCTCCCTCGTTGGAACTCTCCAAGTGGACGCCCACCTGAAGGTACCAGCGTGACTCAACCCAATAATTAAAACACGTTAAGTGCGGTGTGACCACCGGTGGGCACAGGATGGATTCTTGTAGTGCGGGTGACCCACCGGTGGTCACAAGTGGGTATTTTATATACCAACGAATATTATTGAATCAACGTAAATTTGAATGATAGTTTCCCTCATTTCAATGTTCAGTATTAATATTTAGGACGTAAATAATACACAAATGTATGCTGAAACATTTTACTTTTGCCAAAATTTTAGAACATATAAAGTTTTCCTGATACCATTATAAAGGTCATTTTTTAATTCATTGGGCGCTAAGAGCTATAAAAGTCTATTTTTATGCATGTATCCTAGACAATACAGAAAATATACCCAAACAGTAACTAATCTACTGGTTACAATACCTATCTACGACAATGGTTACTTTTATTTATGAATGTTTTACATTGAAACGTTGTAGACACAGGTAAGGTTGATCTTCGCATTGTGCGCAAAACGTGTTCACTTTTCTAGCAGATGCTCTAGGGAACTTGGTTCACATTTCCTAGCATCTTCTGCGTTGTCATTTTCTGCTTCGCTAACTTCATGATAGCTAGGTTAGCTTTCGAATTCGTCTGGGCTGAAGTTTGATTCTTCATCATTTCCAGCACATGATGAAGATGAGTCACTCGGCTGATTTTCATCATCAACTGCATTATATCTGCCGTAGAATTTTCTAGAGTCCATATCTGAGGGTGAATGAGAGAAGCATTCAGGTTCTGACACTCTAGTAAATTGAAGTAAAACTTATGATGTGAACAAATACATATATATACTAACCCATGCAATAAAAGCTATAAAATCACAATGTTCACATCATATTTCTACCGTGTTTTCGTCGAAATTGTTGCATATATTTCAACATATAAAACAAAAAAGAGCATAAGTTATAAATGCAAAGAGTACAAACGTCAAACGTATAAACTTCATGCAGCAAGTGCAGCGCAGTCGTACTCAATTAGGAGAAAAAGACGTGTCCACAGGTGGGCACACCGCACTGCAGAGAATGAGTGAAGTTCGCAGTGCGGGATGGCCACCGGTGGGCACACAATTTTATCACACTATTGCGTAGTACTCACCTTCAATAAGTAGCACACAACCTCCCTCCGTGAACGCTCCAGGCAAACTGTTCTGGCAAGACTTGGCATCTACCGCAATGCTGCTATGCACTCCATATCGCGCGCCGCACTTAACGTGTTAAAGACAACTACTACAAGGCAAATATCTACCAGATTTACAACAATCAAATTGAATAAAGGAAAATCAATATTTTCGGTAGGTACTGGTAGGTACTCCATGCACATTTTCAGTGAGTGACCTGGTTATTGTGACGTAAGGGCAGTTGTAGGTGAATAATATTTTGTAAATTTTTCTTACTCTTGTTCTAATACAATACCTACATACCCATAAATCATTTTCATTTTACAGTTATTTGATCCAAGAAGTTACTTGCTAAATGTTGTTGGATGCATTTGTTTAAGAATATAACTAAAGACCTTGTCAACTTTAACCATGCATGGCATAGTCAACTAAAATAAGTGCAGGATAAGAGCATTTGTGAAAACCTGATCATAAATTTAGACAACATGAAATACATAGTAAATTCAACCTACAAGATCATTATTTTAAATCAAGAAAATTTATTCAGAAATGAAGCGAAATTTTCAGCAATAATAAATAATTAGGCGGACGTGCAGCAGCCAAACATAAATGAGCTAACTTTACACATTTGCTCCAGTCATGAGGTTGTGGCTGTTTCAATAGCAAACAAAAAATATTCCAATCAAGCCCCCCACGCACACTTGCTATCACGCACCTTAGCATAACCTGCGCAATAGCATCAAGTATCTAGTCATTGAAAAACTGAGTACCACAACAACGCAACAGAATGAAACATCAGACACACGTCAGCAGTTACAGCACACACCTGCGATCTCACAGAGAGAAGCAAACTGCTGGCACGTCACTCACCACTTCATAAGGCAACACAGCAATAGCTGACACGTACATCAGACACACGTCATCACAGAGAGCAGCCAACTGTTAGCACGTCACTCACCACTTCATAAGGCAACACAGCAATAGCTGACACGTACATCAGACGTCATCACAGAGAGCAGCCAACTGCTAGCACGTCACTCACCACTTCATAAGGCAACACAGCAATAGCTGGCATGTACATCACACACACGTCATCCCAGAGAGCAGCAAACTGCTAGCACGTCACTCACCACTTCATAAGGCAACACAGCAATAGCTGGCATGTCCTTTTTGAGAGCGAGGAGCTTGTCTTTGCTGAGCACAGACTGGGCAGCAGACAGCAGCTTCTTGCCCGCGCTGTAGTACACCGTGTCTGGGCCGTTGTACTTCAGGCAGTTGGATACAATCAGCTTCACGTCGTCCTGCACAACAGCAAACATGAAGAATTCTCAGCCAACTTGGGAAAGCCATTCCATTTTCCTTTCCTCTCTCTCTTGTGATTTGTATTTGACTTTTTTTCTTTCCAGATCCATAGAGAATATTTGATCACCCATCATCTATTGGGTCAGGTTGTTTACATTTCTAATTCGTAACCAAGAATTGGTTGCTGATCATACTTTCACGACAGTAGAGTACTTTCGTATAAATTGAAAACACTTCCAGTAAAAACCTTGGAAAATATCTTTTGCAGAAGGAACATTTGTAAGTAGACTGTATCCACAATACAGCATGGGGATAAATGCGACAAATTGGACCAAGAAAAGTGAATTTCTTCCCTCGACGTATTAGTGAAAAATTTGAGTAACCTGCAAAATGATATTTGATCAAATTTTCCTTTATTTCGGAAAGCAAGGTATGAAATTTACTCTAGGTTCTTACTGAAAGTAGTATGGACGAGAAGAAGCAAGCAAGCAAGTAAGTTTACGAACAAACAACACAACTCTTGATGATACCAAAGCAAAATTTCTTGTTGCATAGTGAAGGACACATTACAAACTGCGTCAATGTCTAACACACTACATATTTAATTATCTAAATTAAATTTGTCTATGCTGATCCCAAAATTTTGAAAAAATGGAAACTTCACTATCAAGACATCCTTTATTTTAACAATATGGTCAATTATGAAAACAAACAATTTTTTCAAAAAATTTCTTTTGCATCAATTCTTTCATCTAAATGCTAGATACAGAGATAAATTCATGAAAGCTATCAAGCACATCACTATGCTGAGACGACTTACAATTCTCGAAGCTCGCAACTCGACACTAAGCGAGTAAATGCTCACCTCGTACTCCTTGAGAGAGGCATAGGCGCCCTGTTCTATCTTGCTCCTCATGGTAACGAAGCACATGGGTTCCGATATGATGGATGAGTAGCCAGGAGCTATAACGTCAGTCACGGGCTCCAGGAAAAACTAAAAAATATGGAGTCTCATTTTAGCACATATTTTAAACTTTATGTCAATTTTTCACCTTACACACAATTCATGCAAGATGTTCAATATTAAGAAGAACTTTTTGCAATAAAAAACTGAAAATTGTGTGCCAGGCAATATGGAATTATTATTCTAACACATGAAGTAAATGTGAAGTCTGAGTTGTAATACCAACCTCAATAGATACAAGTATTACCTCCGTGAATGAGAACAGGACCATTGTGTGAGATGTTCTTTCCTGTTGTTATTATTATCACACAAATATTATGGTTAAAGATGTTTTCTTCACATAGGAATAGACAAGTATTACAATCATGCAGGCGTTATGGTAATACCACAGGCGTTAATCATCAAAACATTACTGCCACATAGGTCTAACAGTCATATAGGCATCACAGACATTCAAGTCTTACAATGATGTAAGTATTGTAGCCATAGAGATACAAACTAAAATTTTCATAGTAAATGCAATACCAAAATCCCGATTATTGAGTTATTTTAGAAGTTGATTTAAATGTATAAGGAAAATTCAAAACAACAAAATACAAAGTGATGACAATGAACATGGAGATGCAGTGAAGTAAAAATTTTACCTCAACATGATGTGACAGGAAGCTAAAATACAACTACAAAGCTCACAAACTACCTGATTGGTGTCTTTCTTCTCGAGCTGCTTCAACAGATGTGTGAGCAACTCCTTGAAAGCAGCAGCTACAGCGACTGAGGACGCAGCAGGGGCGCTGACAGCACCTCCAGTTTCCCTTAATTTTTTCGTACTTGGTTCATCAATATCAGCCTGGGCATCCTGAAAATATTCATTGAACTTTATGCAGTGCAATGTTCATACATTGGGAATTTTGTGCTCATTTTGTACTTTCAAACAGAGAAGACACAACTTGAGAGAAATTTCATAGGTACAATATGAAAAAATTAGTTTACAACTGTACCTAACTAATGAAATTTTTCAGGAATTTTCACAGTGTCCAAAAATTAACACAGAAACCTCCCTAATACAAAGAAACTAGACTCCAACAATAGAGTAGGCCACCATGGTTTACCAGCTGAGAACGGTCTCGCTTATGCTTGTGAGGGCGATCTTTCTCTCGCTCCTTCTTCTTCTTTTTCTTCTTTGACTTTTTGTGCTTCTCCCTGCCATAAGAACAAGAGTGCATTAGTTAGTTTGACAAACATGATACTCTCAAGTGAAGAAGCAACAAAAATACATGAAGCAATTCACTCTGAATTTGAATTATTACAGTGACATATCTTTAAAAATTTTGGTGCCAAAATATTTCCAGCCAAAACAAGGATCATAATAATAATCTAGATTAGATTAGATTAGTCGTTAGTTTTAGCCTCCCTACCCAGCAACAATTGCGATCCAAAGAGAAGAAGGAGGAAGGCACCATTTAGTATGGAGTTAAGGAAACGCGGAATCTACGCAGAAAGGCATAGAAACAGTTAGTTGTGAAAGAAGATTATGAAACAAGACCAAAGTTGAAGAAGACAGTAGTAGGTGATGAAAAACAGGACAGCAGTGAACCGAAAAAAGGTGGTCCTTAACATAACAAAAACATTTTATTTCAACAAAAAGAAGGCCTACCTAACTCTCAGCTCAGGCCCTCACATTGTCCCCCTGGGAGCGCTAGTTCCCATAGATACAATAGTTGTGTCCCCCTGAGGGGTAATAATAATAATCTATAAGAATTTAGATAGTACATTTGAAAGTACAGCATTACCAACATCAATAAAAGAAACTCATAAATGAACAAAATTATGCTTGCTTTAAACAAGGAAAACTTGTACAGCCTTACACAACTTAACAGAAAACTCAAGGACTAATAATGCTCTGAAAGTTACACAATAAAAATCTCTAAACATAAGATACAACAAAATTTTTAATTATAACAACCCTCAAAATTCACACATAATGGCACTCACTAATGAAATTTGTCATATTCATGTTAGACAAATACGAGTTGGATGGAAACATACAATTTTATCTCAGAGTTTACACACCAAGCGGTAGCATGGCAGGAACAGAGGACTAAGGAGAGCTCACCTTCCATGCTCCTCAGCTCCTGAGTGCAGAGGTTGCACTCCTTCACTGCTCCCATACGGCTAATGGCAGGGTAATAAATTAAAATGCTTGAAAACATGCACAATTTTGGTGAATGATAATTTTTCCTAGTGCTTGAATACTGTAATAGTGACTGCTATTCCAATGAGTGCCTGCTTCTAATTTTGAACAACCATAGAAGAAGAGAAGGTGAAATTCTATCACAAGCAGAATAATTGCAACACATCATTGATTATCATGACTTCCTACGAATAACTCTTAGAGTGGGTATGTAGGTTACTGAAATCCGTAATTCATCCTCTGCTCTTTAGAAGATTTACAAAATGCATTCTAAATCAATCATTTTTGAAATTATTTGCATTATATTATACATATTTGATTGTAATTAAATTAACATCACCACAATAAGGTAAGCACCTACTACCACAGAATGCACAAAATGAGCTAGATGAGTCTGGGAAAAACTTCACATTCATTTTTCAACTGAAATAACCAAACCTAACTCTTCCCAACTTAACTTTGTCCCATAACTTCCTCATCTTACTCTTGCTAACCTAACCTACCCACTTACCAATCAACCCTTGACCAGACGGCAAATAGAAAGATGTATTGTTGTAAGCATGGCCAATTTGCAGAACAACAAGGAAAAACACTTAACTAGGTGTAGGTGTTTTTTATATAATGATTTTTTAATATAATAAACTAACACTAAAGGAAATATAATGCCAGTGGTATCAATGACACCAAGCACTTTTGTTGCTATTTACTGGGGACTAAAACGTTAATTTGAAATAGTTTTAACTTCAGTATGCGTTCAATTTTAACAATTAACAAGGGAAGATAATTTCAACTTTGATTCTGATGGTTAGGAAATTCAGACAATAAAATAAGTAAGGAACAAACTCAATTATAGGACAATAGACATATTATTGAATAAAAAGTAGAAGCTGGAATTACAGAGCTCTGGAACCAATTTTTGTTCCTCTGCTACACGCTTCTCCCATTTTAGTTGAAATGGTTCCTTCCAATATGCATCACCAAACATTTTTCAATGTTGAAGCTTATTTACTAGATTTTGGTTTATTGAAGAAGATGGTTGTCTGCTTGAATTGCAACTCTGTCTTGTTCAGTGAATGCTCTATGACAAAGTTTTGTGTAATATGTGAACTAATGATAATTTTGCTGATAATGATAAAATTTTTAATTATACTGATAATTAACTAACTTGCCTATCAACCAAAACTCCAGTTGCACACTTCAGTTACATGCTATTCACTCACTTCACCATCATCTGCTGCATAGAAGTCAGTCTCCATAGCAGGAGGCTCTGGAGTTGACCCAAGCTTCAACTTCAATTTCAGTGAACCTTTCTCCATGACCACCTGAAATATCGGGAAGATTTCAAGTACAGAGACAGATAACAAAATGTTCAGATTTAGCACTGATGCAAAAGGTTCATACAACTATAAATCAAAATAAGCTATCCAATAACATATTTTATTAGTACTTCTTAACAAACTTTTATACATTGCAGGATTTTTACTCACATCAGGTCCATTTGGAAGCATAGAGAGATTAAAAACTGTTAACAACGGTAGTAAGCAAAATTGTAACAAGATATATTTGAATATGTCAAAAATTAACAAGACACAAGCCACAATTTTTAAAATTTTATAACAAGGATCCATTTCACAGAAACACACTTGAAGAAGATTAACAGAGACAAAAATAGAGTTAATGAAATGAAAGGCAATGTTTCAATAACCTTAATTCATGCTCCAAGACAATTCATTTCAAAATAAAGACAGCTTTATTTCAAGAAAATCATTCATTCAATTGTAGATAAGAAATGCATCCTGGATGTTTTCAATGGATGAATCCAGGAATGAACATTCTGCATTATAGCTTTAAATCTATCCTTTCAGATAATGCATTTTTTTTGCTTTAACATAAAGTGCAGGCTACACAATTCTTTTCAGTCGTGCCCCATCTGTCATATTTTGATGCAGTTTTTCACTAATATGAGTTGGTCATAGATTGCCTTGACATTTCTTTTCATGTTATTTCTATATACTAAATAAAGGAAAATAAAAAGGTAAAAACCATATAGCTACTTTGCTGCTTTTATCATTTTGGCATGTGTCTAGAATATCTTGTATAGTATCTTAAACTAACAAAATTTCCCTTGAATCTTCAATATGACTATTCATGAAATCAGGAAAATGGTAGGGAAATTATATTCTATCAAAGAAACTTTGAAGTGTCTTTAAATAACCAAGGTTTTTCATAATGCAATATAGAGCTCATTTAAATCTCTTGCTAAGCTCTATTCATTCTCAATTTAAAAAAAAAACTATTTTACACAAAAATATCACTTCATTTGGTTACAATTATGTATCACATAATAATAATTATGATCTAATGATCTAATTATGATCTTATGATCTAATAATTATGACCCAAGATGGCGGCCGCCATCTTGGGTACCGGGTGGCCGCCATTGGAGATGATGTAAACGGACGTCACTAGGAACCTTTATTTATAATTTTCACTAGAAGAACTGTGGCTCCCCCTCACAACCCAACCTCTTCACGTTTGTAATCGGACGTTAGCTCCCGTTATTAATTAAATAATGCTTGGCGTGCTCGCTTCCCTGGCGCACGAAAGCTAACTTCTAAGTTGAATAATTAAAAAATAATGTATCAGCGCCCAGAATGTCATTCTTGTAAAATGTTTTTAAATGGGCTCCTTTACTGATTGTTCGAAACGGAATGTTTAATCTTAGTGGATCACCTAAACTCAATATTGATCGGTTTTAGCCTAATTGCTGGACATGTTACTTTGAGATATTCAAGACATTTTTTATTGAAAGTGATGCAAAACTACAACACAATAAAGCTCAAAAATGGCATTTGAAAAGTTATATTTTGACCAATGATTTCAGAGCTATAAAAATGAAAAATTTATATTGCAAAATGAAATGAAAATTCAATAGATTCAATTCAACTTCTACAATAAATCAACTATGCAATTATTTTACGGTACATGTTAAGGATTATTCGGGAATCTATATTGAATTTTTTGGTGCCGAAACAGTTAATTAGATTGAAATATGCAAGTTTTCTTCTATGCACTTTCCGTTGTAAATGAGTATTTTATGAATTATAGGGGTAGGTTTAGTTTTGTCTTAGATGTTGAATACGCTCGAATAAACAGCTACTCATTGATTTTCAAATTTTAGTTGCTCAAATCATGGTAATAACGTCAAAATAAACTACTTTTCTTCTATACACTTTTTTCGTCAAATGAATATTTTACAAGTTAGCGCGGTAGGTTTAGTTTCGTCTTTGATAACAAGAAAGCCGGAAGCGAGATGCCATTGCAGCGTTGCCATTCGGTGGGCCAAATGAATTACTTCCGGCTTCAAACACTTGAGTTGCGGTAACTAATTCACCGCTATAACTCGTAAAATACTTATTTACGATGGAAAGTGCATAGAAGAAAATTAGATTATTTCGATCTAATTAACTATGTTAAGGCACCTAAAAATCAAATATCAATTCCAAAATAGTCCTCAAGATTAACCAATTTTACATTTGATAGTTGAAATGCCATTCATTATTGCAAACTTAGGTCAATATTTACTTTAATGTTGTCAACGATTTTCATAATTTCATTGCAAAGAATCAATAAAGGAACACATTTAAGAATGTTTCACATGAATGACATTCTGCCTGGTGATGCATTATTTTTGAATTATTCAACTTTGAAGCTGGCTTGTGCGCCATGGAAGCGCGCGCAGCTAGCGTAATTCAATTAATAACGGAAGCTAACCCCCTATTACAAACGTAAAGAGGTTGGGTTGTGAGGGGTAGCCACAGTTTTTTTAGTGAAAATTATAAATAAAGGTTTCTAGTAACGTCCGTTTACATCAACTCCAAGGTGGCTGCCGCCATGCCGCCACCCGGTATCCAAGATGGCGGAAGCCATCTTGGAGTCGATGTAAACAAATGTCACTAGAAACCTTTCTTTATAATTTTCACAAGAAGAACTGTAGCTACCCCTCACGACCCAACCTCTTTAGGTTTGTAATAGGGGTTAACTTCCGTTTATATTGCAAAAACAATGACTGCTTTTGCGCAAAAAAGGCCATTCAGGAGCACCGTTTGTATAACTTTAAACTTAAATAACTCAAAAACTAAGCATTTCTAGGCATATTGTCATTCTTAGTAAATGTTGAGGAGTTGATTATAATTGATTTTCCATTTTTAGATGCGTAAATATTGTTAATGAGATAAAAAGGAACAACTTTTCTTCAATGCACTTTCCGGGGCAAATAAGTATTTTAGAAGTTATTGCGGGATAAATGAGTTACCGGAACTTAAGTGTTTGAGGCGGGAAAAAAGTAAATAAGGGAAGCAAACACCCTATTACAAACGCAAAGAGGTTGGGTTGTGAGGGGGTAGCCACAGTTCTTTTAGTAACAATTATAAATAAAGCTTCTAAAACACACATTAGGGTAGCAACCACAATCTTGTTTACATAGGCTCTAAGATGGTGGCGCCCATGGTGGTCGCCATCTTGAAGCTTATATAGCGGTAGGAGCGGGGGAGCTTTTGCATTTTTCCCGCCTCAATTGGTAAATGTAAATACGTTTATGCATGCCAGAATTTCACTTTCTTCATAATTCTCACTAGAAGAACTGTGGCTACTCCTCACGACCCAACCTCTTTACGTTTGTAATAGGGTGTTTGCTCCCCTTATTCTGGTAACTTATTTATTGCTCTAACTTCTAAAATACTCCTTTGCCCCGGAGAGTGCATTAAAGAAAAGTTGTTCCTTTTGATCTCATTAACAATATTTACGCATCCAAAAGTCAAAAATCAATTATGGTCAACTCCTCAACATTTACTACCCATTCTTGTAAAACATCTTAAAATCAACTATATTACCTATCTATAGCTATGAAATTATGAAAATTGTTGACAACATTAAAGTAAATATTGACCCAAACTTATGCCTAGTTAATTAAGCATACATAAACATGCAACAGCACTTAATATAGAGCTTATTATTACTACATAATTACCTTCTTTGAGTTCTTTCTCAACCATAAATTTTAGTGATTTCTATGTTTGTAGCAAATAATACAAAGGAAGATGAAAATCTATGATGACTACTGGCAACTGTATTATATCACAATCCTAAATTGATCCACTTTAGGTACACCTTATTAACAGATGATAGGAAAAAAAAGAATTATGAATTACGTAAATAGAAATATGTCTTCTAATAAAGTTTGACAAAGTGAATTTAAATTTCGCCAACAGCAAAGCATTTGCAAGCGCGTCAAAGATACGAGATAGCAAGTTATCTAATCACTAATTTTCTATTAGAATCCATAGTTTGTTGAAAAGTTGGACTAATTTGTTAGGTTGTTGTTACATTCTCTGCGTTTTTTTCCTGTGTATTCTATTTACTAACATACGATCTAAAAGCAAGCAAGCCGTTAGCTGGATGCTGGAAGAGTTTGTTTACCATTCACACTAGCAGCGACATGAAAAGTCCTCCTATAGAGCTTTGCGACGTATTTAAAGCAAACTTTTGCAAAATAATAACAGGTAAGTTAAATAACATTTCAATGAGACCGATGCTTGTGTATGAATAATAATAACTGAAATGGGGTTTTCATTTTATTTTTATTCTACTTCAGCGACTTTTCATAATTGGTGTCAGAAAAAATGAGACTTCTGTTGCAACCCGAGAATGTACTCCGCTTCAAGTTCATGTGGTCAAAATCGATTCTTTATGGTTTTATTTCTTTGTGTAAATTTTACTCAAAGGAAATTTTGGAGAAATACACATCTGTAATCGTGTCTGTTAGTGAAATTGGGATGCATGGTCGTGGTTTAACGCACCCTCTAATTTTTAGCAGAATTGTTGTTCCCATCACTCTCTTGTTGTTGTTGTTGTTTTGCCCCGACGGCCGCTCGAAGGGGTCCGCCGCGGCCAGGGCCGCCCCAGACCGGGCCCACCCCAGACCAGGCCCGGCTCGAGGCGAAGAGGGGTGTGGTTATATGGGCCTCTGGAAGACGCCCGCGTCGTGCAGAAACCTCACGACGTCCGCGGGGCGAGTCCAGAGGTGCTCCAGTGCATGTATCTGGTGTGTGTGTCGGTGTACGTGTAGGGCGGGACAGTGTAGGAGGACATGCGGAAGACCGCCCACGTTGGCATGGCACCAGACGCAGCTGTCGTCCTCCGCAAGTCCTATTCTGTGCATGTATGAGGGGAGTGAAGTGTGGTGCCCGCACCGCAGCCGCGCCAGGTGGACTCGATCCTGCCGGGGGAGGGATCGCTCCGTCGAGGGGACGGGGGGGTCTCACTCCGAGGAGGGAGTTAGGGGGTAGGGCAGCGAGGGCGCGTGAGGTGAACTGTGTGTGTATGTGTGTGCGTAGTGAGGTGTCAGGGGGGCAGGGAGGGAGGGAGTCATATAGTGTTCTGAGGTGTGTGGCCGGGGTGGTGTGTAATGTTCGTTGGGTTGGCCGGGGTTGTTGCATGTAGTGTAGCGGGTGGGCAGGGTCTTGTGTGGAGGTGTAGAAGTTTTTCCCTAGCGTGTTCATGTGGTCAAGGAGGGGGAGGACAAGAGCTTCTTCGTGTAGGTGTGCTATAGGGGTCGATCGTGTACAGCCCGTGGCAATGCGCAACGCTGTGTTTTGTGTGGACTGTAGTTTCTGTAAGTGTGTGCGAGCAGTGTCTGCGTACCAAGATGTGTGTGCGTAAGTGAGGATGGGTCTGATGAACTGTTTGTATACTGTTGTTATGTCTTCCTTGGAGTGGCCGTATGTAGTGTGTGTTAGTGCTCGGAAGACGTTCAGCCTAGTGTTGCATTTAGTGTTGATATTGTTAGTGTGTGGGCTGAACGTAAGACCTCTGTCAAATGTAACTCCAAGGATTTTGGGTGTGTCTGTGTAGGGGATGGGGGTGTTGTTTAATGTGACGTGGGGATGGATGTTGTATTCTCTATTATAAGGTGTGATGAGTGTGAGTGAGGATTTGTTTGCGGAGACCTTGAGTCTGTTTGTTTCTAGCCAGTTCTCTATTATGTGGATGTAGTCTTGTAGTTGAGTGGCGGCGGTCTCGTGTTTAGGGTGTAGGGAGAAGATGGTTAGGTCGTCTGCGTATGTGAGGAGGTGTGTTTGTGGGTGTGTAGGGGCCGGTATGTCGTGGAGGAATAAGTTGAATAGTGTAGGTGAGAGCACGGAGCCCTGCGGTACTCCGTTGGTGAAGTGTTTTGTTATGGAGGACTTGCCGTTGTATGTTGTGTAGCCATGGCGGCCCGAAAGAAAATTGGCGAGCCATTTCTGAAAGTTATGGTGGATGTGTGTGTTGAGTATTTTGTCAATAAGTAAGTGACGTGGAACTGTGTCGAAGGCCTTGCTTATGTCAATGGCAGCTAACAGTGTGCGTGGTGCAGGTTTGGGAGAGTTAAGGCCTTCGAGAATTGTTTGTGTCATGTGCGTGAGGAGAGTGTTAGTGGAGTGTTGTTGCCTGAAGCCGTGTTGTGAGGGTGAGAGTGGGACGTGTGGTGAGATGTTGTGAAGAACCAGCCTCTCTAGTATCTTTGAAGGGTTGCACAGAAGTGATATAGGTCTGTAAGAGACTGGATCTGTGGGTGATTTGTTGGGCTTCAGGATGGGTAGGATCTTGGCTGTCTTCCAGATGTTGGGTATGCTGTTGTTTGCGACTGAGTGGTTGAAGATGTCTGTGAGGGCCCTGATGGCTTGTGGTCCTAAGTGTTTGAGGTGAATGTATGAGATGCCATCAGGTCCGGTGCTGCCTGTATGTTTAGTGTCGGAGACGGCCACCGCCGTCATGTGAGGTGTAAAGGGCGTGTACATGTTGTCGATCTGTAGAGCATGCAGGCGGCGCAGTATGATCCTATTCTCGTGTTTGTTTGGGAGTCGGCTAATGTTTGAGTAGTGTTTAATGAGTGTGTCCGCCTGCTGCTTGTCTGTGGGGATGTTTGTGTGGTGAGAGAGGATGGCCTCGTGCGTGGTAGTGTTGTCGGTGTATTTGTTATTGAGGCCCCTCAGAAGTTTCCATAGTCTACTTGGGTCAGTGTCAAAAGTGATCGTGTCTAGTGTTTGTTTCCACCTGGCTCGTTGTTCGTCTTTGATGTTGTTGTCTATTTCTACATTGAGTTCTTCTATTCGTGCCAGGGTGTTGGGTGTGAGGGGAAGTGAGCGAAGATGGTTCCTAGTTTGCAGTTTGAGTTTTGTATCGCGGTTGAATGTTGGATTAAAGTGTCTTCTGTGTCCTGTTGGGATATGGTGTTTGTTTGCGTTCGTGATGGCTGTGTTAAAGTGTTGTACTGCTGCATCGATGCTGGTGTAGTTGTTCAAAGTGAAATTGTGTAAAGAGTCTTCGATTGATGCGGTGAAGGAGTGCCAATCTGCGTGTTTGTAATTTGTGAATGAGCGTGAGTGTAGTGAGGGGAGTGGTCTGTGAAATGAGAGTGTAATGAGAAGAGGGAGGTGATCGGAGGGGAGTTCGTGGAGCGCATGCCACGAGCATCTGAGGGCAAGTGATGGTGAAGCCAGGGATATGTCAGGGGAGGTGGGGGCGGTGTTAATGTTATAGGGCTTGCGGGTGGGTGTGTCGGGGTCATTGAGGATTACCAGGGAGTCTAGTTGTTGAAGGATGAGGTGTCCGCGGGTATCGTTTGTTTGGGAGGCGAGCCATGTAGTGTGGTGAGCGTTGAGGTCCCCCAGGACGTAGATGTCAGGTAGTGTTTCTACGTATGATGTGTTTGGGGAGTATCCTGGGGGGCATGAGGAGGTCGGAGGGATGTAAATGTTTGCGATGTTGATGTCGTGTTTGTGTACCCTAATTCTTACAGTCTGTATTTCTAGAGTGTTGTCTTGGGGCATGTTTGCGAGTGTGTGGGCTGTTGTGTTTGTGAATGGGATTGCCTTGTGTATGAGGGTGATAAGGCCGCCGCCGCCGCCGTCTCTTTGTCTGTCGAGTCTAAGTGTCGTGTAACCAGGAAACTTTGGTGTAAGTGAAGTGTTCCTAAGTTTTGTTTCCTGGATAGCGGCTATGTGTATGTTGTGGGTAGTGAGTGTGTGTTTAAGTTCCATCTGTTTGTTTGTGATGCCGTCTATGTTTAATTGTAGTATGTTAAGTTGATGGGAGGGTGGCATTAAGTCAATTGTTTGTGCGGGAGGAGGCGTGGGGGGCGGAGAGTCAAGAGGGGGGGGAGGAGGGCTGGGGGGGGGGTCGTCTCGTCTGGGGGGGGAGTCTCTGCGGGGAGGACGTGCCCGAAGGCGGGGACGGGGAGGAGTCCGGGTGTTGGAAGCTGCGTCGGGGGAGCTGTCTTGGGGTGGGTTGTCGTTGGGGTCAGGGAGAGGGTGAGGGGCAGGAGGGAGACACCCAGGCGACTGGGGGGCAGGCGTGGGGGATTGTGTTATGTTATGGGTTGGGTGGCAGTGCAGGCACAACCACCCGGGCGGTATATGTTGGTGTTGTCTCACCCCAGAGCATCTTATATTGTAGTGGGTCCAAGAGCTGCACCGTGGGCACTGGATGGCACCCATGCGCCGTTGGTATGGGCGGGTGCAGGTCGGACAGGGATAGTCGGGGCCGGGGTTTGTTTCTATGTCTCCGGAAAGGAGTAGGAGACGGGGCAGCAGCGCCGGGCCGCTACTGCCCCCTAGGGAAAAACTCTGGGGTGGTGTGGGGAGGGTGTACCTCCTTTGGAGGCCGGGCGAAGCCCAAGGCAGCACTCTGGCCGCGTCCCCGAGAAGGCCGCCGGGGCGGCCCCCCGAGAACAAGGAAGGGCTGGGACCTTTCGCAGTTCGACGAACTGGCGCCCCCACCGCGAGCAGGCGTCCCATTGGAGGGCTCTCTCTTGTCGTGCAGTTCAAGGCATAGTAGACGAAAGTCTACCATGGTTCAAGGTTAGAAATGCTCAATATTCAATCAGAAGCACTTCATCTTGGGATAAAATGTCTAGCGTTTCCTGCAAAATTGACCAATAAACGTGTAATGAGCATAACATGGTGTTTTATTTGACCAAATCGTTCCTTCAAACCTCACGTAGAAAATTCATGCAGCAACACTCGCAGAAACTTAAGGTTTTTCATCGGATTAAAAGTGCGATAAAATACAAAGAAATTAGCCATTCAATTGTTATAATCACAACGTTTTTACAGCTGTAGTGTAATCTGGATAGATATATTGGGTTTTCACATACACGTGCAAAATTTTATGAACTTTGACGCCTCAGTTTTCATGATTTGATTTAGTTAAATTCCTTTCCATTTAACGTGAGTACTAACTTCATTTTTGCTTTAAGTTATATATTCTAAACGCCTGATCACTTTCATTGAACAGGCAATCAAGTGAAATATCTATTCTAAATTTCATTATTAGTAAAGTTTATCAGTTTGAAAAAGACAAAAGAAAGGAAGACAGAAAGAAAGAAAGAATGAAAGAAAGAAAGAAAAAAAAAGAAAGAAAGAAAGAGAGAATGAGAGAAAGAAAAACAAACAAAGTTTATTTCCAATGAAGTCGCTTCAAGTACAACATTGGCTTTAAAATGGCTCAACATAAAGATCCTTAGTAAGAAGGAAAAATTATCCCGAATGTCGACCTCTTAGTTTAGACGCAAAATAATTTAAATCTACCCATTTTACTTTTGACATCAATCCCTCATATCAATAGTTCATATGTTCGTACGTTTATATTTCAATATAAGTGTGCACTAACGAGAGTGTTTTCAACAATGCGTTACTAGGATTACGTTTTCTCAGTTACTTTTATTTATATGCATTGTTAAAATCGGATTAACGCAACGAAAGCAACGTATTTTTTTCATGTTTTTCGTTCAACCATTTCTTGTTGTTTCGATAATTGTATTACGATACCAATATGTGAGTATCAACTAAGGATTTTAATGTTATGATATTTTAAAAAACATTTTAAACATTTTTTAATTAACATTTAATGTATAAAATCTATTGGAAATAAACTGTTTTTCTTTTTTCCTAGTTGATAAGCGTATGTAGGTGTCATAGGAGCCAATATAAATAATTGTATAAGCGACAGAAAAAAATGCATATATATTTCCATGGTAAAGTTATTCTCAATATGGAAAGGCTCATAAACAAGAGTATAAATAAAAATACAAAGACAGGGGCACATTGGCATAAAGCGTTTTTGACAGTGTAGACAGACACATTGACCAATGAGCTTCAACTTCGGTGGTATCAGGGAATAATACTGAAAATGAAATTGGCGCCAGCAAATAGTTTTGTTTTCAAAACTAAAAGGTTGACGTGGTAGGAATTCACAACTATCTTTTTGCGGAGGGATATCAAAATTATCCCTAATATGTAGTAAGCTTCGAAGAGCATCCTTTGTCACACAAGTTATTTACGATTTTCTTACATAAAATAATGGTGCGGACAAAACAAGAAGAATAAGAAAAATCTTATTCCTAACAATTTAAAGCTGAAACGAATTCGTTACAACGTATGATGTTGAATATTGACACAGAGGTTTTATTGGGCATTGATATTATTTGAGATGACATAAAAGCCCTTTTCATCATATCGAACGAAATATTGAGGTGAAGACATAAAAGTATTCCCTTGGTTAGTTGACCATACGTTTAAAAACTTATAAATAGTACTGAAAAAAGAAAGTGGGTGTATATTGATGAGAACACCGTGGAGAACATCGCCTATTCATGGTACATTGACTCATGAGCTTAAAAATTCTGTAAGTAACCAGTGTTGCAGAAAGTATGGTATGTGGATATAATACAGTGCACTTTTAAATTTATATCATTTAATCGTTCCATTTATTTATAACCGAATGTCTCATAATTACATACTGTCCAGTGATTTTGTTTTCAATCTTGATAAAAATTATTTGCAAATGAATTTTGGTGAAGTTGAGAGAGAAAGATTATAAAGAGGGAAAGTTAAGCGAGTTACAGAAACGTTAAAACTTTAAGAATTCGAGGTGTAAGTGGAAATGGCATTTCATCCTCCGTTTGAGATTCATATTTATTTTTTATTCTCAAAAATATTACAGACTTTGACCTATGAGCTTATTGATAACGGTATATGCCATAATTCCGTTGTTATATATATGCCAATATACCATCGAATCCCTCAAGCTGGATTCGATGTTAAAATACTGCGTGTTAAGTTAAAATGAAAGAAAGGAAGGAAAAAAGAAAGAAAGAAAGAAAGAAAAAAAGAAAAGATATAAATTATAGAAAAGAAAGAAAAGAAAGAAAAAAAAGAGGAGGAAGAAAAGAAAGAAAAAAAAGAAAAGGAAGAAAAGAAAGAAAAGCTTGGAAGACTAGAGCCGGCGCTGAAAAAAAGAAGGAAAGTGCGAGCCCAGCCACGACTGCAGGGCGTCAGAAACGCTTTCAGAATTAAGCTTCAAAGGTGACACGTCGTGCTTCAGCGTCTCTTCCGATTCTTCAGCGGAAAAAGTTACACCTCTTCAATTTCTAAAATTTTTATGTCAGAGGTAAGATAACTATTCATATAAATGGCCAAACTGCATATTTTAAAGTCAATTTCACATACACAGTGTTCTAATTCTGATAGGGCCTAACCTTCCCGACTTGCTCGCTTGGTGTTTCTGGATAATTAAAGCCTTGTTCAGGCATGCATAGAAAATCATGACCTTTAAGAAACCACGAAAAATGTTCGTGAAAGTAAGTTCTAGAAATGCAACCATGCAGCCCCTATTCGTGAAAAACTTAACTGGACTTGAAAAATTCTTGATTTACTATGCCCGAAAAATGTTCTCTCTTTCGCTCCCTCAGAGTTATAGCGATGTTACAAAATATCAGGATTAAAATGTGGATTAATACTAGTTAGGCTTAGAAAAACAGTTTCCCTCAAAGACAAAACTGTTAAATTACCTCAGCTATAGATGGCCTTCAGACATCTGTCTTTTGTGTCTACTTTTCGTCTTTCACTTTTTATGCCATCTCCGCTGTTTCTTATTTTTATCCCGTTTCCATCCTAACTTGTTATTTTCATGTGTAAGGTATTTTGTGTAGAATACGAGTTGTGTATAAATTTATCGTTTTATACAGTCCATACTAGATGGTCCCATCTCTTTGCTCTTTTAAAAAATCGACGATAGATTTTGTATCATCTTTATGGGATATAAACTGTTTTTCTTTTCTTTTGAGATCGCCTTAGTTGTGGCTAGGGAGTCTTGAGCTATTTAATGTAATAATCTACATCCGTGCCGTAATAATTTGTTACGGCACGGATGTAGATTATTACATTAAATAGCTCAAGACTCCCTAGCCACAACTAAGGCGATCTCAAAAGAAAAGAAAAACAGTTTATATCCCATAAAGATGATACAAAATCTATCGTCGATTTTTTAAAAGAGCAAAGAGATGGGACCATCTAGTATGGACTGTATAAAAGTTAGTTATGCATACTAGTAACGGAATCATCATACTAGTAACACAGTTATGCATACTAGTAACGGAAGCGCTTAAATTGCTTAATCATCGAGTTACTGGACTGCTCGTCAGCAAGAAATCAGCCCACCTCGTCTCAAAGGTATGTGCCCTCATTTGTACGGCGTTGCATGTTCTACGTTAGAGTTAATGAATATTTTACTAATAATAAAACATTTTATTCGTTAGCTTTGTCGATTCTGACATCCTGAATTCCATTTCTAAATCAACATACTGCGAAGGCTATGCTGTATAATTAGCGAAGGAAATATAAAAATACTGTATTTTTCTAACTATTGGCCAACTTTTCACGCAACTTAACACGTCACTTCCTAATATTAATGTCAAGTATTCGAATGAGAAATATCAAAAATTTGTCGTGCGACTTGAAGCATGTTGTTTGAGGCACTTAAATTCTGTTTTGTTATGTTCATATGAAAAAAATAATTCTACACATCTGCCGTTTTAACCTGTTCTGAATTTATATTATCTGTAAAAACTTTCAATATTGTTCTCTGATATCACAGAAACCAAAGCTCATATGTCTATTTCGTGGGGACTGTCGAAGGCGTTTTCACTCAACGGAACTTATTTTTATATTTCATATTTTACATTTATAATAATCATTACTGAAATTAAAACAACCTTTCCTGGGGTAGAATTTCATGTTTTCTCTCTTTTTTTTGTACAAGCATTGCCATGGCACCCAGTTATGTTTACCAACTAGGTACTGTATCTTTATATTAGGAAATTCTAAAAAGCAATGTAATTTATGTTCTTAAGCTCGTAAATATTTTGTGACTGCATTATATAGGAAGTTAATTTTACGTATTGCTCCAATTACGTTACAAATATTTTGGTTAGCTTTGTACAACAATTTTTTCATGTCTCTGACTCAGGTGAGCTCTTTTGTGCCAGTATTATTAACGTAGGAAACATCACAAATTTGTGTTGTGAAAAAATATTTTATTATATCCGAGCTCGTTAATTGGCATGCCAGTTGATACGTAGGAGTGAAAACATAGTTCCGAATATGAAATCGGCCTCATAGTCTTAGTTGCAGAATTATATAAATCCACTCGCTTCATTTTTAATATTAATTCCTGATATCGCACGTTTCGAATGTATCGTCTCCGGTATTGTGTCTTTTCCAACTTGTACTTGCCAGTTGATACGTAGGAGTGAAAACATAGTTCCGAATATGAAATCGGCCTCATAGTCTTAGTTGCAGAATTATATAAATCCACTCGCTTTATTTTTAACATTAATTCCTGATAGCGCACGTTTCGAATGCATCGACTCCTGAATTGTTAATTTTTTTCAACTTGTATTTACATGCGTTATCAAACCTAAATTATGCAACAAAGGGAATTTATTTCTTCACGCTTTTCACTCAAACATTTGTTTCGACCATTAATTAACAAAGGTATTACGACACCCATGTTGATAATGTATCAACTAAGGATATTTGTGTTAAGACATCTTAAACACCAATGATGTTTTTTGTATCATCATTATTGAAAATGAATTGCTTTTCTTTTCTATATTAAGTATAATGCAATTTATCGTGAAATCTCATTCTTTTCAGAATTTTTCTGTTATTATTTCCTTTTTTATTTAGCATAGCGTACACCGAGGTGGATTTCTAGTCATAACCCCGAGAGTTACCCGCGTAACTCTCACTGGAGTAATTCTTGACAAGATCCGAAAACGCAACTGTGAACACGATTTTGAGGTTCTCGAGCAATGTTTACAGATTGCATCAGCTGTTTTTCAAGTTTATGACTACTCGATTACGGTGACAGTTTCCGAGATCAAAATATGGAAAAATAAACCCCCAAATGCAATACCGTTGGCACCGGAACACTGCCGTTTACAATGATCGGTAAATCCTAGGAACCTTGGGATGGCCAATTTTTATATCTGTTCAAAACACGAATGGTAAGCGACTAAGTATTTTTTTGCTTTCAAAAAACTTACTTCTTCTCTTCGAACATGAGTTGTGCTATTAAACAAAGGACATCTATCTTAGAAATAAAATTTATGAGTTTCGAATCGAATACTCCAACTAGAGCATTCTAGTATTGACATTTCTATATGTTAATTCTTGTTCTAGTAAATACCATATTTAGCGTTCCCACCTAACTTCTAAGAAGGAATGAAAACCTCAGTTTTTTTCCGATAAAAATATCATTAATGCAGTACTCAAGCGATGATGGCCTCCCCCTCCTGTACAGCCATCCTATTCCTCCAGTTAATTATTTTTTGCTTTCTGGATTAAAGGAGTCTTCATTGAAACAACGGAAGAATTATTAAAAGTAAAGTAAATTTACTGGGGTGCAAGGCTGACTACGCAACCTGCACAACGAACTCAGAAACTTTCAAGCAAAAACGATGTTACAATACAACAATTACGAATTTAACATTTCAATGCATTTCAACCGAACATTTATTACTTCATTTTCAATATCTGAGTAGTGTAATGTGCGATCAAAACATGTTCTTGGAGGACTCACCACGAATGAATGGCCACCTGATCACAAATCACTCATGACCAGAGGCTTAGCTAGAAATTTTGCTGGCACTGAAAAATTAAATTTAAACATGAATGAATTAGATAAAAATAAAAAAATGACAAGCGCATATCAAAATCACAACTGTGTGCATGAGTATTAAGCAGACAACGTAGGATAACATAACAGAAGATGTAATGGTTATCTCGCGATGGCAAAGAGGCAGGCAACTCAGGGACTGAATCGCTCCACTCCCTTGCAGGACACGGAATGCTCGGAGAGCATTCCCATGACCATGTACAGTAACCTGTATCTTCATACAGTACACTCGTGAAGAACAGTCGCCAAAGCAAATATTCTCATAGCTAACGGAAATGTAGAATTTTCGTTGTTATGTGTTACTGTTGAACGAAATCAGTCTGCTATTGTGTTTTCCCTTAGTTTCATGTGCCGATGTACTCATGTATATTTGGGAATAATGAGTTAATTGAGAAACCTAAATTTTTCTATGTTTTGTAGCTTTAACTGGGATTTTCCAGTTTCCAATCCGACAAAAAGAGACTGCATAATATTTTTGGTGCTATCTTTTCGAAATCTCATTTTCTAAGTCAGCGAGCAATGTACTAATCTCATGAAGCATAATAGAGGTTTTTTTATTTCATTGGAAACTAACGCAAAGTCCAAACGATTACTCTCGCTAAACGCTTTGCCGCCAGCAAGCATTACATTATATATCACTGGTAAACAAGCTGTAGACATCTGGCAAGGTATTGAATTTTTCTAAAGTGTTTTTTATGCTGATTTCAAATCTGAAAACCGTTTTGCTCTATCACGACAGGTTCATACTGCGTAATGAGACAGTATTTTCGAGGCTGACTCGAGTGTGTAATCTAAACTAAAGGAGCTCACTTTGAATAGTATTGTCATGCGGACATGGGTTTTAAATAAATGTAAGTGTCCTTTTATATTTACAGAAATTAAAATTACAGTTATCAATTTGTTAGTCCAAGGAAATAGTCCGTACTTCGTACATTACGATATTTATAGCTTAAATCACTGATTCTAACTCTAAAATTGGGGAATAAAATCTTTCCGGAATCGAGTTGCCGCTTACATTATTTCTCGAACTTGTACGCTTATACAAAATTCCTCATCTCGATTTGCTCATTTTGTGCATCTCTTGTGTCGTTTACATGGCCTCCAGTTCTCAAGCCAGCTTCTATGTCCAAATCCCTTCCTGGAAATTCACGTATGGTTATCTGACATTCATTTGGGGCCTGGCTATCTTGACTGGGTAAGCTCGCTTCTTGGTAGGTTGGAGGGGTCACATTGTTCTCCGGTTGCGCACAGGCGGGAGTGCACGTGGACTCAGTGTCTCCGTTTAGCCAGTAGGTATTACCGAGGTTTTTATCCTGTTGGCATAAAAAGATGATTGTTTTCAATTGTTTCAATATTTTGACATAATTACACAGAATGCAGAGCTTTGTGGCGACCCTATTTTAGATAGGGCTCGATTATTGTTAGTTTTCCCTTTAACATGAGGGATCTAAGAGTTTATTACTCCATATTATTCTTCATAGCCAATATAACGTCAAACACACAAATAATTATTTCACTATTTAAATTGTCGAATAATTGCGTGAGAAAAAGCTCAGGTATAAATTCTAATTTTATAAACATTAGAATAGGTGTTAGTTTAACAAGTTGACTGCGCATTGGGACCTATGTGTCCACAAGAAAAATATCTCATGTATGAATTGGTACAAATAAGCATCTCAATTATTTCAACAACCTTTTTTTAGAAAAAATATTTAGTCCACGAGGTAAATAATATTGTGTAATTATATTTTTTACTCTTTTTAGAAAAGTTACAAGTATTTCGAGCAGTAAAGTCGTTCTTAAACTCTGATACTACAACCTACGGCAACTTAAATTACCGTCGCACTTACGCAAATGCAGTTACCGTGTTAAGTCTCCCTAACAGCAAAAAAGGCGTTCCAAAGAGAGTACGGTGGAAGGCACCATTTAGTACGGACTTCAATACAGGCAGAATCTATGCTCAAGGTTCATAGAAACAGTAAGTTGAGAAGGAAGGTTATGAAACAATTTGAAAGCTAAAAAAAGTTGTTGGTGCTGAAAACCCAAACAAGGGTGAACCGAAAAAAGATTATCTGGAAGAAATAAAAAAATTTGATGTATTTCAACCCAATCTTTAGCTAAGCACCTCACATATTCCCCTGGGAACGCTAATCCCTACCCCGTAGATACAATCGTTGTATATCCCTCTGAAGGGTTCTAATCTTATAAATTATGTTCATTTTCCGTTATTAGTTATGTAGCGGATATTAAATGACATGTTGAATAAGAGATGGAATATGGATGGAATATCCCTAGCATTGAATTTTCGTTGAGACTATGAGTTGCCTGTGAACTAGTGACTATTGTACTTTCATATATATTTTAGGTATAAAACTCATCCTCGTGTGCAACGTTAGAGTAAAATTTAAAGAGGCTCACAGGTATCGTCTGATGGCTTTGAATAAATTAATTTTGATTCCAAAAACAAAATAAAAACCAGACTACATTTGATAATTGCATTTATTTCGTGAATCGTTACTGGCTGTATGTGATATGAGTGTAACTTTTACTTTTCTTTCCCTATCTTAATGGACAGTACACAATTTACGAAACTGTAGATATTATGATAGGCTCACGGGATTAATATTGGGTTGGATTAAAAAGCTGATTATTGTTAAAGACTTCACCAAGAAAATAACATTTATTTCAAGTTTGACGCATTATATTAAATAAGGATATTATCTGATTGAGGGTACGCGCGTTTTCTAGAAAATTGTTTTGTATTTCGCATTTGGGATACTATTGGGTTTCAATCCTCATGTTCGATATTACTAGTTTTTGTTTGTTTTGTAAGTGATTCAAATTAGTTTGGCATTGAGGTTAATTACTAACCTTGGTGAGGGAACTGCCTTGAAAATTTTCTGGCTTATGGTTTTAGAACTTTAGTAACTTAGTCCGGCAGTAACATTACCTTAATGATACTTGGTTGACGGCGCTCCACCTGGAACTCGGGGTAGCCCTGCAGCAAGTCGTACGTAGCGCTTGAGAGGTGAATTTTCATTGCTGGAAGAAAATTTTTAAACATCTTAGCTAGATTTGTTGTGAAGAATTAAATCACCTGTCGTTAATAATATTCATCTCCTGAGTGAGAATTGAATCGAAATATACTAACTATGGGGACAAATAGAACTTACGAGTGGACCTTATCTTTAGTGTATGTTTTATGCATTTATCGCAAACTCCAAAATCACAGATATGGGTAACTCCAATAGAAAATACTTTAAAATTTACTAATCGAAAATTTTCCAAATATTTTGCGAGAATTTTATTTACGAGACAAACAAAGCATTGAAGAAAATAGCTTACGTTCACCACTGCTCTCCATCCTGGAGGCGATGTTGACGGTGGCACCAAAGAGGCAGTAGCGAGGCATCTTCAGGCCGACCACCCCTGCTACACAGGGCCCTGAGTGCACGCCTACCCTTATCTTCAGTTGCCTCTCTGGCATGTGGGGAATTCTGAAACACGTCAATCCAATTACAACATGGCATCAGGAGACATGGTGACAAGAGGTCACCACTCAACTATCTTGTGTTCGTGTGTAGAATCGTGTATTGACGTCACTGCTCACTGGCTTGAGAGAATTTTTCGGCTGGTGCTAGCTGAAGATGAATCATATTTTTACTTTCTAAATTGAGTTGAAAATATTACATTTTGTACGTGATTTTTCTTAAAGTTATTTGACGTATTATTTTATGTATTTTTTTGAGCATTCGTACAAAGAATTATCGAGGTCTGTTGGCTCCCGTTAATTTCTATATGAAACTCAATTACATTTCAACCAAGTAAGAAATTTATTAAATAACAGATGTATTTGGTATCAGTTGAGTTGTACGGGGGCTCTAATTGGTGAACAATTTTTTTGTTAATGACAATAGATCGAAAACCACGGATTCAACGGAAGTCCAATGTCATTAATGTAAGTATTGTTCCTTTTTTCTATTTATGGATGTGATCAGTTTTTGTGCAAAATATCGATTTTGTATTTAACGTTCTGAACGAGTGATTTCATACTAAGTCATTAACATTTGAATTTCGTGGGAGATGAATAGCTCCTAAGGATAATCGTCTTGAAAGAATGGTAAATTGAAATGTTGAGAAGGGTTAGTGATTTTGAGCAATTGGTTTTAAGTTGAGAAGAAAGTGAATTGGTCTTTAGTTGAGTCAGTTTCCTGTCACATACTAATTTTGAACGTTTGTTATGATAAATTATTCAATTCTAAAATTAACGTTCCACAAGCTACTTGAAGGATTGGACTGAGCGCAAATTCAAAGTTCTTTCTGGATTCGAATGCATTTACTGCTTTTCTTAAAATATTGTAGTCTGATGACGGGATGGAAGTTCCCCTCGAGTTAGTTTCACTAACCATAATACTTGTGATCTCTCACTTGAATTGTGTGACTTCGTCTCGAAGCGCTAACGCCATCTTTGCTATTTCTCCGGCGTGTTCGGTGTCGTTGCGCTCCGGTAGACCCGACACCACCATGTACGCATCCCCGATGGTCTCTACCTGAATAAGAAGTATCAAGTTGTACTCGAAACTATTTCTCTCTCAATATTACGTAAAATTTAAATTTCACCGAGTAATTTCTTCATTTTGATTCATGGAAATGATTGAAGTTCTAGAAGTGTAGGCAAAAGTTCAGGTTAGTTCGATTTACCTATAGCATGCGATGGTAGAGTAGTGCCCTCAGGGATTATGGATAGGTATTAGGTTAAGTTATTTCACGCAAATAGGTTACTTCGCGTAGGGCTAATGAATTTAATTTAGGAACAATGCACACTGTTCTAGATGAATTAATGCTAGCATTGGAACTCTATCAACAGAACAATAAATAAATGAACATTGATGAAGTAATACTAAGCTTAGCTGAAATTATAACGAGTGCTTGATAAACATCTGACCTTCAAAGAGCATATTGCACATATCAGTACTAAATTATCAAAATTCTTTGGAATTCAATGTAAAATAAACAACGCATTGTCTGAAAAAGATTTGAAAATACTTTTCGAACGCTCATTTTACTATATTTACAATACGAAATAGAAGCATGGCACGAAACTAAGGAAAGTAACACCAATTTGCTCTTAACACGGCAAAACAGAGCCATTAGAGCCGTAAGAAAATGAAAATAGCGTTCACACAAATGATTCCCTTAGAAGTTTCAAAATACAGTAAGCTTTTGAATCTCTACAATTTCTCCATTAGTAGTTTCATGTATAGAACATTGACTAATGATGGCGGCAGAAACCTAATACAATTATTAACTGAGCAAACTGGCCGTCATAACCATATAACCCGAAATAGAAGTAACTTCAAACTTAATATTCAGAAGCTCGGTCACAACACAGTATCCTCATTTGAACTAAAATGTGGAATTCAATCCCGACGGAGACACGTGGAAAAAGTTCTTACAAAGCTTTCGAAACGAATCTTGAATCCCTTTCCCTATCGGAATATCAAACACATGAGGTAATTCAGTCAAATCTCTACTACACGAATCATCTTGATAATGTAATTTGCCATAATTAGTGACAAATATCTTTAGTTTATTCCCAAGTTCTTTCTAGAATATACTGTTCATATCTAGCCCATATAAACTATACGGGCTAGCTAACACTTACTGTGGAAATTTTTAGCATGTCAGGTGTTGTAAATAGCAGATGAGGAAATAAATAGTGATATTAACAACGATAATAATGACTTGGGTGTGCGTGTGTTTTAGAAAGCGAGTAGTTGCACAGTTTCATCATGTGCGGTAAAATGACCTAATTACCTTGTACACGTCGAATTCTTTTAAACGCTTGTCGAAAGTAAAGTAGAGCTCGTTGAGCATGTCCACGACCTGCAACATGGTGTGACGCATTAGATACACAGTTCATTGTTAATTAATGCAATGAAGCAATTAAGTTCTGTTTCTAAACGTATTTAAAAAGTAATTTCGTTCACTTTAAAGTCTCCAATAAATTTATGATGTTTAAATTACCTTGTCACATAATGAAAGGAATCTCATGCTGTGCTTTCTTAAATTGTCAAAGACGACTTGAAAAAGCTCTTCATTGTGCTTGTTTTGAAATTAATTTTTGATACTTTGAATTTGTCACACAAAAAACAATTAGCACATGAAGTGTTAAAGGTTAGCGGAGGCTCGGAGGTTCACTACATATTTTTGTATACATATTGACTAACTTGTAAACAGCAGGAGACTATGCTAAAATAACCGAAACCGGTTAATACCCCCCTCCCTCGCTAGCCGATAGTTTTAACTTTTCTAAGGCAATATTGAACAGCGTTACTCTATAAAATTAATTTTTTCATGCGACAGAAATTACACAAATTTTAGTTTTATAGATAATAGCTGCTTATACTATTATTGCACATAGCTACGTAAGCTTCTCGAAGGAACGAAAAAATGAAATGAGGAAGAATAGCAAGCATGGAAATGTAGGGTTGTCCATGTGTAGAAAAAAAGTCGAAAGGGGAAGCATTCTCGTAATATAAAACTAAATTTACGATAGAATTCTGCGTTGAACATTACTTTTTCTCAAAGACCAACCGCTAACGTTTTCCGAAGTGAAGTTAACCTTCAAATTCATTCGAGGTGACTAAGACAAAGTCCCTTGAAAATTGAGACTACTGACAAGTAAATACCTGCCTAGGCGATGACTCTGCCGACAAGGCAGTGAAGCCCACAATGTCACTGAAGTAAATTGTGACGCTGTCGAAGGACTCGGCTTCCACGGGCTTTTCCAAGATGAGGGCATTTGTCACTGACCTGTGGCACAGTCGAGATCAGGTTCAATAATTCACATGAAATCAGTTGTTTAACATGATGGTTTCACGAAAAGTTACTTACTCGGAAGATTTAATTCGTGTTGCGAGCGTGAAGCGTTAGATGTGACGCATATGGTTAAAAAATTAATCGAAGAAGACATAAGCCCGGACTTGCTTTCTTTAGACAGTTTATAGAATCTGGTAAGTTTTGTCTTGAACCTGTACGTTAAAAAGTTCACTCAAACGTCAGTAGCTTCTTTTGGGAATGATCAGAGAGCAATACGTTAATCTAGAGCCGTGATTTTCTCGTCATCAAAACCAGTCGTGTAGATATTGCATAATATCACCTTCAATTTTTTTATAGCACCGAACTCAAATTCGTAAATCTCTGAAAATGAGTGACCTCACACTAAGGGTTTAGTTTTAACACTAAGGATTGAGTGCTGGCTTACAATTGCATATTCCCCTCAGTAGGAGACACCTGTTGTATCTATGGGAATTAACACTCCCACAGAGAAAAATTGAGATCCCAAGCTAAGAGTTTGGTAGGCCTTCTTGTTGAAATTGAATATTTTTCTTTGATGACCGTTTTCTTCGGTTTACTGCTGTCATTTTTTTCATTACCTCTAACTTTTTTCATCAACTTTTATTGTTTTACCTCACCTTCCTTGTTAACTTTGTTTATATGCGCAGGGGATCCTGTGCAGCAACACACCTTGTTCATAGATTCCTCGCTCTCTAAACTTTATACTAAATGATGCCTTAATCCTTCCTCTCTGTGAACATTTTTGTTGTGGTAAGGGAGGCTGATATAAATTTATAATTAATCAACGAATCGATTTACAATTGTGTAGTATTAATTTTATGACGCTATTTTGTTTGATCCCTAAATTTGCCTTATATTAAAGTGGGAACCGAGTACGGACTAAACATGTTGAACAGAAACAAGTTATGCCAATTTCCAGATAATATACGTTTCAGTTAATAATTTTCAACTTTCTGAAAGTAAAGAATCATTTGAGAACAACTTCGACGTTATTGAATATGCTCAAGGAATTAAAAAAAATCTAGAACCAATTAAATATGTCGCTGGTGCGATATCCAGGAAAGTAAAGAAGAGAACAAGAAAAGTTAGAACAAGGATTTCATTCATTCATATATTTATGCATCCTCTCCATTAGGATGAATCATGTTTACCATCGTAATGTTGAGTTCTCTCTCAACGATGTTATGAAGGTTATCTTTGTTTGAATGGGTAAGTCACTAGGCCAAGTGTGATTGCGCAGCTGGAACCCCTGCATGGGGGCCCCAACTACCACTAATAAAATAAACCTCAGCCCTTACCGGCCCCATCATTAATACTAACTTAAGAGAAATAAATACAAACCTTTATAGTTTGTGTACGGAATTATTTTACGAGCCGAGTAAGTGGTGGCAGAGGCTTTCGACACATAACGCAAGCTGGCAGGCACGAGACATAGTGAGTGGTCTTTTCCTTGTCCGAATAAACTGAACGGCATGCCATGCCAGCACTAAATGGAACGCTACCTCAAAATTTCAACTACGCCGCCACACGGCGATAGCTGAAATGATATTCGCCCTGTGTGTAGAAATGATAAACTGAGGAATATCGACTACACCGATGAAACGCCTCTGTAGCGTCTTCGGTGGTGAAACGTTCTATATAATAATATCTTTGTTTGAAAAAACAGTAACAGTCTAAAGTAGCCGTACGTTCTTATTCGTCATTATTGTATTCCAGTGGAGCTTGAACACTATCTGGCCAAAAAGATTATCAACAACGGCAGACTACATCTCGATGATGCAGTGTGCGACTGTATCATTTAGAAAGAAAATCTGAAAATAGTAAAAAGGGGACGTTCGAAAAAACCTGGCGTAAATTCGTAGCGCAAAACAGCCGTAGCTCACGGAATATGTGATGGTAAAGTAAAATGAAGAATGTAACATCTGTTTAGCTACAATTAAACTACGTCCGGTTTCTGCTGCGTTACTCTTTTAACAATGGACATGCTAGGGTTACTACTAAAAAGCGCTTATATTCCACCAAATTCTCCAATCAGCGCTCACAGTTATTCCCAAACAAATTTTCTTAAGCATTAATTGTCTATTTGCTTGACTATGATATAAAAGCAAGACCACATAGTCAACCTAAATGTTGTACTTACTCTGGAAGGAGTTGGTATAGTAGATTTTCGCAGTTCTGCTTTTCTTTGAGGTAAGCTTTCGTTTTCTTTTCCACAGTACGTTCCAAGTCATTTGAATGTTCTTCCATCCGTCTAAGTATATTGTCCATGATATTCCCAGATTCGATTTTTCTGTTAAAAGTAAAAATTTTATCATAAGTGAAATAAAATCAATTTTTTAGACGTTACTAAGCTGCCACTTTCAGCAGTTTTAAGTGATTTGCTAATAACAAACCAATTGATCTTCATTTCTTTAAAAATTGTTGTAAACAATATTCTATTCACGCCTACGTCATGAAAGCGCTTATTAATAAGGTGCAATGCTCTTACGACGTGTTTTTCATCGAAGGTAAAATCGAAGTAGTTAATTGAAACGCTAATTGCCTCGGTCAAGTTTGGCAAGCAAAATTACGTGAAAGATCACTGTAGATACCATGCTCTTGGCATTCGTCTCTTGTGATCCATTTCTGTTCTTCCAACGAGAGTAGCCAAGAGGAGCCGATAGTTTACTGCCATGTATGACTGAGTATCGTCATCTTTTCGGCATCCAGAGAAGCACTGCTCTGAAATTCTGACTGCCGTCTCTCAAATTAGTTTATGCTCCGTTTGCATATCGCCAAGCGGGATGGCTTCCGCTAAGGTCCCATCAATTTCAGCATGATGTATTGATCAAGCTAGTATCTAATTAAATACATCTCGTTGCCAATATTTAGTAGAATATCTACCAATATGTTTACTATTGACCATGAAGTACTCTTGATTAAGAACCTTTTTCGATTGATTGCTGTAAGATCGCTGGGCCCTAAACTACCAATAGAAAAGCACACAGCAAATCTTATTACAGTTTTATGACCGTATTGTTATAGTGAAATAACATGCTGAGATCGCTCATTGTGCTTCTGTGGCGCTATTTGATCGCTATTGGCTATCAAGTGATTTTTTTTTGTGGTTGCATGTGTTATAGTTCTCGACTGGTAACAGTAAAAGTGTTTGGCGAATTTTGAAGCCAGCTAGAAAATTGATAATACTGTGATTTGAAAACAATCGCTTGCGTAATTTTTTAAATTTAAGGAAGTTTGGTAAAGTAGTTTGTACTTGGTGAGGATACTCTATCATATGAATAGCTAAATCAAGGGCCAGTGAATAAGTTATTTGAATAAGTTATTTGGTTGTGTTAGATCCTGAGTTGACGCATCAAATGATTGTCGAGTTGTTCAGAGCAGATGGTACTAGACGAACGGAAAGTGATATGCTACTCGTAGTCCTTATAATTGAGCCTCAGTTGGTTACAACTGTTGTATTTGTTAGAATCAGCGCTCCCAGGGGAAAATGGGAGGTAAAGAGTTAAGTTAACTAGGCCTTCTTAGAAATAATACTGGAACTACTGGATCTAAAATCGAAAATGAATGTTAGGTCAGTGCAATATGTTTGTTTTCACCAATTGCTTCATATTAAGGTTTAAAGTTTGTTATCAGTGATGGTCTTTCAGCTTTGCTCACTCATAAAATTCCTGAATTGTCTTCTTTACGGTGCTTAGCTCTGGGCGTTTTTCAGGTTCTTCCCAGCAGCTTTCTATAAGGTCGCGTAGGTCCTTCTCGACGTCCTGGCTGATGACCGGCTTTGGAGGAGATGCTTTTTCATTCGTAATCTTCTCTACGATCGCTTTATAAGTCGCTGTCGAAATTTTGAAAAAAACACATTAGTCAATACAGAAAATAGTAAGCGGGATCAAGTCCATGGAAGTCCCATGACTTAGGAATGGACAGCACAATGACTATTAGAACAATTAACTCAATCTTGCGAATACTAGGAGTATCATACAACTTGAGCTAAGTACACATTTTGAGTAAGTTAACTAAGAACGTTTGCGCAGTAAATCAGATATGTTGAGGGTAATACTGGATTGGAATGTCTTGTATGGAAATCTCTTGCTCGAAGTTTCATTCTTCTCAGGCGTTCGAACGTTCTCTTCACACTAAGCTATTTATGTAGAGGTGAAATACCTCTAAGGGACCCTTACTTGGCATGTTGACTGCAGTGGCTTAACTGACGTTCTATATTCAGTTCAAATTTAAAGACAATTGTACTAAGCTATGTTGGAAAATTGCAACTATTAAATGGACCTCGCCTTCATTTAACTTTAATATATCTGAAAATTGAGTTCGTAACTACTGGTCGGTCAGCAGCATCATGAAAATTCTCTCCGTGCACACCGGTGGCGCACGTCGCAACCAACGTGTTAAGACGTGTTGTATTCATAGGCAAAAAATAAATGTACGAGGAGCTCACGAGATTCGAACTCAGGACTTAAATTCACCGCGCCAGAACGCTATCGATCGTGCTACCGACCACAGTGGTCGGTAGCGCGATCGATAGCGTTCTGGCGCGGTGAATTTAAGTCCTGAGTTCGAATCTCGTGAGCTCCTCGTACATTTATTTATTTGAAAAACCTTGTGGAAGCAGTAGCTTTCCGTACCAGATTCTTAACTGTTTCTGGGGGTGACTTGACTTTGAACTCTCGATTCATAGGCAAAGTATTAGTCGTCTTTCCTCAGCATAGGTTTGAGGTTTTTACGAAATCGGAGAGTCGAGGTTTTTTGAAATCTTCGAACCCCCTATTGCAAATTTAGAAAGCTAAACTTTATAAGATGTTGCTAGGGAATATATGGCGTTGAATGTAATCAAAACTATGTACTCAATACAAAATAAGCCTGTAAATTACAGGCTAAGGCTAGGTTCTTTCTATGCATTGAACAGATCTTACCTTCATCCTTTTTAGGATTTTCTAATGATTGCGGGAATATGCCTTTTCTTGTAAGAATTTCATTCATTATAATTCCCAGCGAATAGATGTCTCCTTGCTTTACTTGGTTCGTTGTCCAGATTGTTGATGGTTCGCGAAGCTTTTCGGGAGGACTCCATAGTTTACCTGCAAAGTATGTTTTAATCGTTAACTTTGTCATTTCAGAAAGATGTGTTATTAGCTTTTGCACATGTTAAAAGCTTCTATAATTTTCAGCTGTTCTCTTAGAGATGGGTTTAGACTTTCTCTTTTTGAAATTTGAAAGCGGTAAAATTAAATGAGACATCGATTTTTGACAACAGCGGCTTCGTTTTATTCAAAATGACAAAATTGATATAAACATATTGTATTTTGCTGAAAAACGATAATTGACGTCAGTTTCTTGAGTAAGTCAAGAAGAACGTAAACATTTGAAATAGAGATAAAAAAATCCAGGCGGCTTTTTGTAAAGGAATATCTCAATAGCAGGCATGTACTTTGAAATCTGAAAACCAAAATTTGATCAGAGTCATGCTACCACTCTCATCAAAACTGTTAGTTTAAGAAATTAAGGTAAAATTTTTAAAATAACGACACTATCCACGAAAGTTTAAATCTTACCCCGTCTCTGAATGATTAGATCATATAAAAATAATCTTGACTGCAACTCGTGTCGCAAACATTCGCGTATCGGCAGCGGTAATGAAACTATAAAATAACGAAACTTAATGTGGGCTTTCATCTTCAAGTTTTTAAATTCCGTGTTATACTTTTATCGGGATTTGCAATTATGAAATCAGTGTTTCTAAAATACAAACGTTTTCTCAGGTCAACGTTGGGAGTTCATCGAACTTCGATGCTAAATATTTGCTAAATTTTTATTTACAGACTTCCCTACTTAACTGCTTGCTATCATATACTGGCTGAAAAAAGCGCCATGCCATTTACTCAAGTGTTGTTGACATGACTCAGAGTAAAATATTTGCAGTAACTGTTCTCACTTTCGGTTATTTCCTGCTCATATTCTACAATCGTCTCTCAAATCTTTCCCCTCGACATGCGTTTTTACGATCCTCTTCTGCGTTCTTTTCGTGACTAGCTTCTGAAGCCTCACCTTGATTAAATTCAGACGGTTCAAGATTTCGCAAAGAAAGTAGACCGAAATCTGTGACTTTCAGCACGAATTGCGAATTGATGACGCAATTTGATGATTTCAAATTTCCATGGTACTTGATTTTGCTCGAGTGAAGTTTGGACAATCCCTGAAAAGAAGTAAACAAAAATGAGTAGATGAATTAGGACCTTATTTTAATTTCAGAACGAATCAATTTACTAAAATCAATGGGAAAGTAATTTGAACTGTGAAATAATTTTTATCGTATTTTTTTCTTAAGTTATGCAAAATTTTCAGTAACCATACCTGTTTTAAAATGTCATTGTATATTACGTACAATTCAGTCAAGTAATGCAAACAGATTGTGTACATTACGGGATGGATTTCTGTTAAAGTATAGGTAACATTAAATGACGACCCGCTTTAGGCAATATTTAATTTAACCCCTGCATATGCGTCATTTTTCCTTCTTATTACTAAGGTCTCGTATGAGTATCATTTGACGGTCGTTAAATTATGGCTGAATGAAATGTTATTGATAATGGTTGCATAAGTTTTGCTGCTCAGTATTCCTGCATCTCTGTTCTGTTTCCGCATAACTGTTCAGAACCATAAACTCAACAAAAGATCGAACGAGTCGAGCTCTTGTAAGATGGGTACGGCTGGGAAACGTCTCTCTGGTAGGTTTAAAGTAGAAAATATGAAGGAGTAGCAAAACCGCATTCGAAAAGTGATATACTGAAACTTCCTCGAGAGTGGTTCATTTTTGAATCATTATCGTATTAATTTTAATATGGTCAATTTTTATACATGTAAAATAATCTCGTATATGAGGTCCTCCAGAAATGAACTTGGTCATTAAGATCAAATTTCCAGTCTACATAATAATGTTTGGGACATCATGAGTAAATGATTTTGTTCACTTCCTTTGAAAGCTTTACACTTGACTAGAGCAACTGCGCAGTACCAGCAACAGCGGCTCATTAGGGCTATATACTAGATCAAGGATAAAGCCAATGAGAGGCTTTACTGTTTTACCTTAGTTAATACTAGATTACCATGGACAAAAAAAGATGTAATAGATATAACATAGCCAATTTTCACAAAAAACTGTTACGTTCGATATTGAGTACTACATACTTTTCCTCAGCCGACGACGACAGAAAAGTTACTGATCACTGTCGATAACCACGTGAGAATCAGCAAAAACTATCATCGGCAGTAACCGTTAGACACTGGCAGTCCTTGTCAGAAATCGATGGTGATCTTTTCCGTAATTACTGATTGGACAGCGTACGATACGATGTAGCACCGCATCATAATATGCCCACGACCACCCAATCGTGATTGCAAAAAAAATTTCTAGTACTAAAGGGTGGGGCAGAAAAACCTATCCGATTTCAAATCCCTTTTTCTCAGAAGAGGGAGCAGGTAGAGTAGTGGGGTGAAAACCGTTAGAAAGCCGGTTTTATGCCATTTGTCAGTAGTCATCATGCTTTGGGTGAACATCGTGCCTTTGTTATTGAGCGGTTTATCGAATGCGGCGGTTCGATAATTGCTACACAACGTGCTTTTCGAATTCATTTCGGACTCGGGCGTCATGATCCTGTTCCACATCACGCTACGATTAAAGTGTGGGTGTCAAATTTTAGACAGACGAGTTCAGCATTGAAAAAGAAGTCGCCTGGACGTCCCAGGACAGCAACAGGACCTGAAAACGTGGCCAATGTGAGAGCCGCGATTGAACGTTCCCCGCGTCGTTCGGCGCGAAAACATTCGCTCGCTTTGGCGATTTCTAACCGCAGTATTCGGCGCATTTTGCACCGGGACCTCAAAATGCATCCCTACAAAATGGTTGTTGCACAGGAATTAAGTGAAAGGGATTTTGAAACCCGTACGAACCTGTGTCGCGATCTCCGAGAACTCCCAAACGACGATGTTGTGCTCTTCACGGACGAAGCCCATTTTCACCTTTGTGGTGCCGTTAACAGGCAGAATTTTCGATATTGGAGTGACGAAAATCCTCGAGAAATCCACCAGGAACCCCTCCATAGCCCAAAAGTGACTGTGTGGTGTGCTCTTTCCCGCCTAGGCGTCTGGGGGCCTTACTTTTTTGAAGAAAATGGGCAAACCGTAAAGGTCAACAGCGAGCGCTATTGTTTCATGCTGGAAAATTTTCTTAGACCCAAAATGGAAGAAAATTGCGTGGAAAATGTGTGGTTTCAACAGGATGGTGCAACCGCCCACACATCGCGACGATCAATGGACATTCTCAGGGAACTGTTTCCCGGTCGCCTCATTTCCCTGAGAGGTGATCTTGGCTGGCCGCCGCGCTCACCGGATCTCACTCCATGTGACTTCTTCCTTTGGGGTTACCTCAAATCGAAGGTTTACCAGCATCGACCAAGGACCCTTCTTGCTTTACGAAGGGAAATTGCTCGGGCAATTGAGTGCCTAAATCAGTGTATCCGCTCCCAAAGACAACATTTGAGTGATGTGCTTTTCAAAACTTAAATTTAAAAATGGCATAAAATTTGCAATATGCTAATAAAAAAATTTTTTTGACAAGTTGAGTGGTTTTAATTTTATAACGTTTTGAAATCGGATAGGTTTTTCTGCCCCACCCTGTACATTGAGCTTCACAACTTCATCGAAGAACAGCTCATTGACAAAAATATTAAATGTGCAATTGAGGCGAACTGTGCCGATTTCGCTATTTGAACACAGTACAACTTACAAACACAGGCTAACAATAGTGGTACGAAATATGTTACGAATTATTTAGAAATCTACAGCTAAATGTTTTCAGCTAAATGATTATATAAATTAACGGCTGAATTGTGTTTATTTAGAAATTATTTTAAGTCGTTTTAAAAAAATTATAACATGGTTGCCCTGTTGCTTTGTACCAGCTATTAAGATTCTCTTGTACAAAATTTGTCGCATCAAATTTCCAGCAGTGTGCCTTGTGTGTCTCAGTGATTTGTGTGGGGGCTTGTGTTGCTTTTTTGTATGCAGTAAGAAACGATCGTGGTCAGCGCAAGGGAGGTCGAGACGCCAGCGATTGACCGACAGAAAACCCTCACGGCGGGGAAGGTAAACCGAGCGGTGGGAAAATACGCAAGAAAATATTGGACGTTGAATTTACAGAAAAAGATCTCGAACCCGCCCTCAGACGAGGGCGAGGAAAACAGCATCCTTTACGATTATTAAGAACAGCCACGTTAAAATAGGAGGTGGAGTTTTGGGAACTCCTTTAGAATTCTCAATATATGATTGGTTGGAGAAATAGGGCATACCCTCAAGAAATGCCTAATGTGTAGAAGTTGGGGAAACCGTCCGAAGAACAGTGGGTGAAGGGCTTAGTGTTTAACTGAAAAATATTATTATGGGAAAGGATTTATTAATAGAAATAGCGTGCGTTACGTTTCGGGAAGAATATTGCAATTGAGATTTTAAAAAAATCATCGGTAAAGTAGTAAAAGACGGTTTCGCTATTTTTCAGGAAAATTCAAAAAGGGGGAAGTTCGCACAAGAGCGTAACGGTCGAAGAAAAGACAGTCTAATGTGATTTGGAAATAAGCAGGGAGGGTAAGCACATTTAAAGTGTTGTTCAAAATTTGATGTGTAATAAATTAATGTTTTTTGAGGTAAAGAAATAAGTGGAATTTTCGGTAGAGTATTGGGTCGATTTTATCAATTGTTGCAGAATGGGAGGAATTCAAGATTAAATTGATGAAGAGTCAGATTGATTGATCATGCAGCCGTCTGCGCTCGTGTAATGAATTGAAGCTATGCAATCGCTCGGAATGGTAAACTGATGACTGACCGAAATAAGAACGGAATGTGTGTGGTGATTGTGTCGCACACTGTTGAGAAGTTATTCGTGATAGGTGTTCATTTCAGGTTAACATTAATTGTGGATGTTTAAATGTTCAAGAGGGGTTATTTGGCTGGCCAAATTTAGGTCCAATTATAATTATCACCAATCATTAGGATGTGGCCTGATGAGGGTAGTACTTCAAAGTAGTGGTAGGCGTGTGCATTGTCAATCAAGTTGCACCAGCCTCTGATTAGATGTTCAATTGAACGGTTGCCTCATACAATGTGTGATAGGATGTCCTTCAGTAATTATAAGCTCGTAACGAAACTTGCGTATTAAACCTGAAGTCGGAAATGAAGTTCACATCAGATGGAAGCGAACTGAAAATTGCAATCGTAAGTTGGGTCTCTGCTTTTCGGTGAGTACCTCAATGATTCTGTTTCTTGTAATCTTTGATACACTTTTCATGTCTTCGTGAATTGTGTTGCTTGTATTCTCGTGTGTATTTTGTAGCGTGGAGGTAATGCGAATTCCTCAAACTCGAGACTTTAGTCTCCCTTGTTAATGCAAATTAATGAGGGGACTAAACCTGATCTGTCTCGTGACAATAGTTTCCTTCCACATAAATACAAAGACTGAAAAACATTTTGGTAATTCCAACTGTATTTTGCTGCGTGGCTTACTGAAAGTAATTCCAATGGTTAAAACAAACAGTTCAGTTGTAAAAAGTGTAAAAGCGTGGATAAATGTTCTTATAAATAAGCTCTTCCCTTTATTTTCTTTATTTTTTGCAGTATTGTTTGGAAGACCATCTCAAGGAAGTAGACACAAAAGTACACAACATTTCAAAGTTTATGATCAAGAAATAGTATACGTAGCTAGCTAGCTGTGAAGTGATCTGATTGACGTAATTCAATCAAGCTCTATTAGTAAAAAGGGCTGGTTGCAGAATGACATCCTTGCGCGTCTTTTCTTTGATTATTAGGTTATCCTATTCAGATGGAAGGTATGTTCGTAAATAAGTTTATTCTGTAAAAATATCAACGCTTATCAACATTAGAAAGTGTAATCTATTAATGAACTATGCGTAATATGTAATGTCTTTCCTCTTTAAGAGCATATGATAAGGAATAGCTTCACGTTTTTTAGTTTTGTCTCTTGTTTTACGGGGACTGTTACATACTGTTATTAGAGGCGATAAGTTCGAGTTAATTAGATTTGTCCCTTCTGTTATGGGGACTGGTGCATACTGTTTTGATAGGCAATAAGGTCCAGTTGTTAGGATTGTCCCTTCTGTTATGGGGACTGGTGCATACTGTTATGATAGGCAATAAGTTCCAGTTAGTTAGGTTTGTCCCTTCTGTTATGGGGACTGGTGCATACTGTTATGATGGGCAATGAGTTCCAGTTAGTTAGGTTTGTCCCTTCTGTTATGGGGACTGGTGCATGCTGTTATGATAGGCAATAGTTCCATTTAGTTAGGTTTGTCCCTTCTGTTATGGGGACTGGTGCATACTGTTATGATGGGCAATGAGTTCCAGTTAGTTAGGTTTGTCCCTTCTGTTATGGGGACTGGTGCATGCTGTTATGATAGGCAATAAGTTCCAGTTAATTAGGTTTGTCCCTTCTGTTATGGGGACTGGTGCATGCTGTTATGATAGGCAATAAGTTCCAGTTAGTTAGGTTTGTCCCTTCTGTTATGGGGACTGGTGCATACTGTTATGATAGGCAATAAGTTCCAGTTAGTTAGGTTTGTCCCTTCTGTTATGGGGACTGGTGCATGCTGTTATGATAGGCAATAAGTTCCAGTTAGTTAGGTTTGTCCCTTCTGTTATGGGGACTGGTGCATGCTGTTATGATAAGCAATAAGTTCCAGTTAATTAGGTTTGTCCCTTCTGTTATGGGGACTGGTGCATGCTGTTATGATAGGCAATAAGTTCCAGTTAGTTAGGTTTGTCCCTTCTGTTATGGGGACTGGTGCATACTGTTATGATAGGCAATAAGTTCCAGTTAATTAGGTTTGTCCCTTCTGTTATGGGGACTGGTGCATACTGTTATGATAGGCAATAAGTTCCAGTTAGTTAGGTTTGTCCCTTCTGTTATGGGGACTGGTGCATACTGTTATGATAGGCAATAAGTTCCAGTTGGTTAGGTTTGTCCCTTCTGTTATGGGGACTGGTGCATACTGTTATGATGGGCAATGAGTTCCAGTTAGTTAGGTTTGTCCCTTCTGTTATGGGGACTGGTGCATGCTGTTATGATAGGCAATAAGTTCCAGTTAGTTAGGTTTGTCCCTTCTGTTATGGGGACTGGTGCATACTGTTATGATGGGCAATGAGTTCCAGTTAGTTAGGTTTGTCCCTTCTGTTATGGGGACTGGTGCATGCTGTTATGATAGGCAATAAGTTGCAGTTAGTTAAGTTTGTCCCTTCTGTTATGGGGACTGGTGCATACTGTTATGATGGGCAATGAGTTCCAGTTAGTTAGGTTTGTCCCTTCTGTTATGGGGACTGGTGCATGCTGTTATGATAGGCAATAAGTTGCAGTTAGTTAAGTTTGTCCCTTCTGTTATGGGAACTGGTGCATACTGTTATGATAGGCAATAAGTTCCAGTTAGTTAGGTTTGTCCCTTCTGTTATGGGGACTGGTGCATACTGTTATGATGGGCAATGAGTTCCAGTTAGTTAGGTTTGTCCCTTCTGTTATGGGGACTGGTGCATGCTGTTATGATAGGCAATAAGTTCCAGTTAATTAGGTTTGTCCCTTCTGTTATGGGGACTGGTGCATGCTGTTATGATAGGCAATAAGTTCCAGTTAGTTAGGTTTGTCCCTTCTGTTATGGGGACTGGTGCATACTGTTATGATAGGCAATAAGTTCCAGTTAGTTAGGTTTGTCCCTTCTGTTATGGGGACTGGTGCATGCTGTTATGATAGGCAATAAGTTCCAGTTAGTTAGGTTTGTCCCTTCTGTTATGGGGACTGGTGCATGCTGTTATGATAGGCAATAAGTTCCAGTTAATTAGGTTTGTCCCTTCTGTTATGGGGACTGGTGCATGCTGTTATGATAGGCAATAAGTTCCAGTTAGTTAGGTTTGTCCCTTCTGTTATGGGGACTGGTGCATACTGTTATGATAGGCAATAAGTTCCAGTTAATTAGGTTTGTCCCTTCTGTTATGGGGACTGGTGCATACTGTTATGATAGGCAATAAGTTCCAGTTAGTTAGGTTTGTCCCTTCTGTTATGGGGACTGGTGCATACTGTTATGATAGGCAATAAGTTCCAGTTGGTTAGGTTTGTCCCTTCTGTTATGGGGACTGGTGCATACTGTTATGATGGGCAATGAGTTCCAGTTAGTTAGGTTTGTCCCTTCTGTTATGGGGACTGGTGCATGCTGTTATGATAGGCAATAAGTTCCAGTTAGTTAGGTTTGTCCCTTCTGTTATGGGAACTGGTGCATACTGTTAGGTCACCTCAGCTATAGAGTGATCCTTGGGACCTTTATCTTTCGTGCATACTTTGCTTTCAGTTTCTTGCTTCCTCCCTTATCTCTTTGCTTTTCTTCCCATTCTTCCCTGACTTACTTTTTCTGAGTGCTGGGTATCCTGTATAGGAACACACCTGATGCTTTGATTCCATTTTTTGGCAAACCATACTTAATGTATTCTTCTCTTCGCTGAATTGAAATCGTCTTAGATGTGGCTAGGGAGTCTTAAACAGAATAATATATTTAGGTGAAATGCTTATAGTGCCTGCTTTCCATTACAAAACTGTTATCTGCAGCACCTGCTAGTAATTAAATTTAATCGTAACAGGCCTAGTAATTAATGTTCAAGCGTACCAAATGGTTTGCTCAACTCACTTGAATTAGGTCGTGCAGCAAGGAGTACTTCATCAAATCCTCAAGCCTTTGGCTCTTGTCTTCGAGGATATCGAATAAAGAGCGTTTGGGGCAAAACTCTGTGACGAGGAAGTTGTTGGGAGCCTCAAAACCGGCGCCGATGAAGTTAGCCAAATTTCTATCCGCCAGCAACTTCATCTAAAACACGGGCAAACTTGGTGGATAAAACACTATGAAAACTGGACCAAAATTTGATCACAGCATTTATTTGGTTGAGGACATCAATAAATGTTTATTTAATTATGTGCTTAGGTATCTACAGAGCTCTGATCTAGTATTTTATGCAGTACGTTTAGGTTAACTGATATGATAAGGATTTAAAATGATATGTAAAGTAATATTTACCTTTTTCTTTTTATTAAATTTGCTTTGTAGGCAGAGTATTCCTTCAATTGCGTTGAGTATTCATTGGTAGAACTTACAGCGATAGCTATTTATATTTAAGACTGAAGTAATTTATTTTAGTCTTGGCCGTTTCTCTGAATGATATAATAATACCAAAATTTCGATGGATTGCGGTCAGAATACTTCATGTAGGAAATTGATTTCAAAGGTCGTAGGCAAAGATATCATGTAACGTTCTGTTGATGTTCAGCTGGGCTTAATAGTGGTTTACTGATTCGAATAAAATATCTCAACATGCTTAAAACCTGAGTTATAGTTAATTTCGTATACTGCTCCCACACGCTTATGTCTTCATTCGATAACTATTACGCTTCTATTTACATTCGAAAAATTTCAATCTCTAATTAAGAAAAATAAGATTCATATCTAAATATTCTCTGGCTAATAGACATCTTTTCTCAAAAAAATTTGATATTATGGTAGCGTTTGGCAGGAACTGAAAAGATTTCTACAGATTTGATCGTTGAAGCACTTTATTGATGCCTTTGTATAAAAAGACATGGAATTGAAAGGTTTTTGAAACCGTGGAGGAAACCATTTAAGGGGTAGGCATTCCCAAGCAACTGTTTGTGACCATGCATTCGAGAAGCTTTCATCAGTCTTTTGTGTCAAATAGCGTATTTATGGCCTTTGATTGTAAAATAATTCTCATGAATAATAAATATGACCTTCAGTATACATCCTAGATTTTACACAGGAGTCATGACATCGTTAGCTTTAAATTTGCGTGGGAAAAAATAACGTTTCACTCAGGGATCAAGGTAAAGTGGTGAAGCCACACTAAAAAAACGAGGGAGGAAGGAAAGAGTAGTACGGTTATCTAGCTAACATTAATTTCTGCTGCACAGATCGAAGGACACTTTGCAAGATGGCTGATGATACCATTTAAAATAAACAGACTAAAAGTATGCGTACAAATTATGTGAATATTTTACTCACTGTAGAGAACTGTGTACTCACCTCCGTAAGTTCCACGAGTAAGTCCTTGTCGATATTCACTCGGGATTCCGGTAAAAGCTTGACGATTACAATTTCCCCCTGCACACAAGTGGGATCATTTTAGCGTTTCAGTGTTGCAATGTGGTCTCGGGCTTACCTCAAGTAGCCGGTCAGATATTTCCTCTCGTGCAAATTGTGATGCATTTCATTCAAGCCATTTTCTTGCTGTAATTCAGTAATCTTGTACGCGTTTCAAAATTATTCCGTACATCATTGTCTTGTTTTACTGACTCGTCCGTTCCGTTTTTTTTGCATGAAACTTAACGTTCTTCCCCGGTGAACTGAGAGAATTGTTTAGTACGAGAGTGTTTGTATAATTTTTATATGTGTATAAATATGTCTAAATGTATATGTACATTTATGTTTCTTTATATGCATGTATATGAATGTATATATGTATGAATATACAATATATGTATATAAGTATGAATATGTCAGATTCCACAATTCTAGACTACGTACAATTACAAAATTGGATTATACATAAATAATAGTATAAAAAGGTAAAAAATATGTCTAAAACCCACAAATATTTAATAGGAAAAAGGGATAGGATTAATTATGACAAATAGAAGAATAAAAGTTTTGACTCATTTCGAGATATACATACATTAATAATTATAATTCTTTGCATGACTGCTATTAATTATGGCTTCGAAACGTTTAGAGTAGTTCACCAGCCTTTTACAAGTTTCGTGAATAATCTTACTTAATTCTTCAATGCGAATTTCTTTGAGTTTACTGATTCAATGGGACCTCTCTTCTGGATCTTTAATTCCCTCACTTCCTGACCTCACTCCGCGTGACTTTTTTTGCTGGGACGTCCATGGGATTTATCTATAACTTCACCGCAGATTGTAGATGATTTAAAAGAAAAGATTACGACAAAATTTAATGCCCTCACGGCCCCTCAGCAATAATCGCGGATGATAAACCACGCAATGAAAAAGGTGAATGGAAAACTTCGATAATGCATTTGGAAAAAGGGTCACAAAGTTAGGAGGAAACTAAATGTCATGTTTATTAAAAGGATTTAATACAGTTTTTTTTATTGAAATGTAAAAATTTATTCACGTGTGTTTTTGCATTTTGGATTGTGTTCATGATACAAAATAGGTCGTATTATTAAAAAAAATGAATTGTGATTGTTTGTTCCAAAAAATGGTTTTGAACTGGCCTCAAAGTTTTGTCACAGAAACAACTGTTTTCATATGCCAGAAAACTTTCTGCATCTAACAAAAAAATTAAATTGGATGATTTGCTAATAGTTATTACCATTGAGACAGGTGGTTCGGGCTTATGCGAAACACCCTGTTTACTGTATGTGTATTGAAAAAAAAAACATCTGTACTATTCTCACCACATTTACGATTACATTTTACAATGTGCTTTCAGTTTCTTAACCTAAGGTAAGAAAAGGAGTGAATGAATGAAGTGTAAGCTTAATGAGTTGCAGAGCTCAATTTTCTATAATCACTAGGAAAGTTGTGCTTTTCTCTGGTACGCACGCTGCAGTTGTAGAATAGGCGTTGCATCTCTATTTCCCAAGACCAGCAGAGCATGTTTTACTTATGTACCTTGGAGCCCTCTTACCTTGTGACGTCCATATTTCGTTGGGCCATTTATGGGTAGTTCCAGGAGAGACTGTAATATAGAAATATGTTTTTATAGATTAATGTTTACACGCTGTGTTCCTGGGGCAGAACTTGTTGAGACCTGATTTGAAGAAACAAGAGTACCTAGTCTGGGCTTAATTTTAGGCGAAGTATATTTGAGTCACTTGCATAAACTTGAGATTTATTAATCTCATTTTGATATTTCAAGTGATGCGAAATTACTTTAAAATAATTGAAAAAGCAGATTTGGATACTGGATATGCTATTCCATTGCACTTTTACACAGCCAATGCTAAAACAAGATGTGCCATTTCTAAGTGGTTAACCAACAGACTCCTACGAATGAAGTGGCAGACTTCCTGCAATTGACGGAAGTTACTTTTATGCAGAGCTCTAACATGTAAATTTTTGTAATTAAAAGGGCTATTTCATTCTTTGTAACTGTGTATTGAATAATTTGTCAGACTTTGAATTCGATCAATTTGTAGTTGAATAATCATTAAGCGATTAAAACCGGACATCTAATATTCTTCTCTTTGTGAAAACTAAACAATATAATTGTACAGGAATATAAAAAGAAAAGTTCGTAGAAATATTTCGCGGTTATGAAAACATTTAAATTTCTTTACCTGAGGAAAATATTGTTTTTAATATTAAAAAATGTGTCATGAAATATTTTTGGCGCTCATGGCTGGAAGGTATTACGACTGCATCCCTTTCACTCCATTTGTAGGACATTGCCATAGTTAAAATTTGTCATTTGCCAGCTAAAACCTTTTACATCGCAACAATCGCGGTAGTTCACTTAAATATGCAAAGCAATTACACTTATAAGTAGCTCTTACATTGTAGGAGCCGCGAAGGTCTACTAAACTGGGAAGATGATTGCCGATGCGTTTTTCTTTCTGCTGCACAATGTCGATGATCATAATATCCTTGAATTCAATCGCCCAAATTCTTCGTTCGAGTTGTTTTTCTTTATAGTATTTCCTGCGAAACAGTTATATTGATTAATTACTTCATTCAAGGCAAAATCTCAACAGAAATGTTACTTAATATCACTGAAGCTTACGCAGATAGTAAACCGCATTATTTTTGCTTCTTTATTGCCCGTAATCAATGGTGTATATTTAAATGAGTTGGAAGTCTTTGAGTCATAAACACTTTTTTCTGTGAAAATATTTCTTATAAATATTTCCTTAGGAGGCACAGGATAGGCAACAGGTTTCTATTAGCTGGGTTTGTCTATTCTATGCAATTATTGGTGCCCCAATTGAAAACAGTTAGGTTACCTCAGCTGTAGACAAACCTTCCCGACTTAAATTTTCCTTCCTCACTTTGCTTTTACGAGTTATCATGCCTTCTTCACAAACTCTACTTTATTTTTTCTTCCTCTCCTCTCCTAACTTGCTGTTTTGATGTGTGATGTATCTTGTGTGGAAACACACCTTCTTTATTACTCCTAGCGCATTATTTTTATAGTGAATACTAACTGGCTCGTTCTCTTCGCTCTCATGAGATCACATTTGTTGTTGCTGGGGAGTTTAAAATTTACTTGCATAATAATTTAATTATTCAGTTTAAATTTATGTGAACAAATGCTTGGGAGTGTTCAACTTGGAGGCGCCCTCATTCTGTGATCGAGTGAGCTCAAATGATCAATGAAATTGTGACTTTCGGGGATAGGGTTGGTAATCCGACTGTTGGTGAAGAGTATTCTTCCTATTACATTATGGAAAAAAAAATTTGGCATGCACAACTGGCTCCTGAAAATTCATACTTTTTACGCTTTTCTTAAAAAAAAGGATAAGGGCTATTAATGTTTTGTTCAATGAGGTTTCCGCAACCGTTTCCATGTTTTTAACTTGTTTCTAGCCATCTAAATTATAATAGTTAGCTACATTTCATGATGTTGAGCGATATCGCGTCATGCAACACCTAGTCTCTGAAGACATTGACTGTGCAAAAAAATGTTAACATGATGACTTTTAATGATTAACCTTGCCTTATGATTGCCTGCTTCATAGCGTTTTTGTTGCGTTATACTGATTCAATAAATTTTCGTTTCTTACTGGCAGAAAGCCACGGTATGTTTTTGAATAACAGGGTTTTGATCTTCACCCTCGCTGAGAAATAAATTATCAGCTATTTTACTCACTGACTTGGAAGTATACGAAGAACATTGCTATTCAAAAGCAAATGAAACTATTCGGAAACCATTGAGAATTCTTTATATTTTTGAAGGTGTATTGTTTTTAAGGTACCTATCGCCTTGTCTGTTATTTTCAAAGTCACGATTTGGAAAAAATCTTTGCTAGATGAAGTTAGACCAGGAAGATCATAAGGCTCGATAGAGATGCTTTGAGAAAACGTGTGGAATGGGCAAAATTACTTGGGACTTCGCACTAGTTCCGCACATCTTAATCCACATCATGCAGCCTGTTGAAAAGATTTGAATATGAGAAAGCTGGACCTCTGTGTTTCTGTTGCACTTATGAAAAAAATAAGAAGTATGCATATCTTTAACTACATGTTTTAGAAGAATTGACTGCAAAACGAACAAAATATCTGTCAATTGCTGGAGTTGATACGAAAAATGGGGAGTATATTGATTGACATCATTCATTAGGAATAACCTCTCAAGGGAAACAGGGTAGGAAGTAAGTTTGAAGTATTTAGATTTGCCTGCCTAACGCCAAGGAGAATGGTACCCTCGTGGGGATATTGTTAGGTTACTACAGCCATAAATAGGCCATCAGCACTTTTTTCATTCAAGCCCACTTAGTTCTTTTAGTTTTCACGCTTTTGCTATCTCTTTGCGTTTTCTTCTTCTTTTCCAACTTTCTGTTTGTAACTGTAGCGCATCTTGTGAATGAACACTCCTCGTGCATGGGCACTAATCAATCCAATCTAAATTTTCTTTTTTCTTCGCCCTCTTGAGATTGCCTTCATTGTGGATAGGAAGTCCTGAACTAATATAATACTAATGATCATTAAGAATACAATACAGAATATCTCAAGAAATGAAAACTACATCACCCAATCAAACATAGTAATGAAATAACTTAGTAACTCTTGGCGTCGAAATTTCTGTTGGTGGAAACTGTTGAAAAAGAATTAGCCTTAATTTCTCAAACTGCTACCTGTTTTTTTAAATTATAGTTGTTTCAAACTTAAATTTTGTTTTCAGAGCAAGAAAACTCAACCAATTTCTTTAGGACAGGCCTGAGTGACTGTTGGAATCACAGCAGGCATTTTAGTGGAGTAGGTGAAAGGTAGATTGCTCGTCAGGCTAGGATGATTGCATTCATTCGAACTTAATTCCTGTAGCATTTAGAAAATTACCACAAATTTTCCATCAGAGAAAGTGTTTTGAATGAAGTATGACCAGCGATTTTTTACCGCGAAAAATTAGCCTTGTTTGCCAATCTTGCATATAATATTTTTCTTTTAGAGTATATTAGTTAACTGTAGAGATAATTTCATTCATTGTTTGAGGTCCAATAGCATGTTGTAAAATATGATTGAAGATAGATGCAAAACTACCAACTATGTTACTTTGTATTTTCATGAAATTCGGTTGTGGGTCAAGATCGAATGGCGTTTTCAGTCGTACGTTTCCTCAGTCGGAAAAAATTACTTAGCTTGTGCTGCGTACTATTTTTCAGAATTCAACTCATTAATTACTATTATTTTCAGGTTTCGAGATGTGAATTTTAAATTATTTTGTGCTTAGATTAATAACTCGAAATAATTTTATTCTTTACATCTCCCAGTCAAACTTTTTCGCCGCCTGCATGCATGTTCTTCGCCGCCTAAACGATTTAAGCGATTGAATCGCTTTGGGGGCGAAAACATGCATGCAGGCGGCGAAGAAGTTAGACTGGGTCTGGCTTTGTTGTTTATTCCTCGAATAATCAACGCAATCTTTCAATAGTTATTTTCATTTGGAGTTTTGCTTTAAATTACTGAAGATAACAATTGATATGAGTTGTCACTTAATTAAGGCGAAATTTATTTATAAAAATGAAATGGGTTAATTGGTATCTTAATAGATACTCACCATACGAACACTGCGATCAGTACAGACAGGATGCAGGCGGAGGCAGCAAGAAGTCCTGTTATTATCCGACGTATGCGTCCTTCGTCATTTTTACCTGTCGTCAGAGTTATGTTAATTGAACGGTAATAGATGCACTTGAGTTTAATTCACGTATTCACAGTATGTTTTAAAAAAAATATATATTTAAAGCAGTTTGTTAAGCAATTCAGAATCGTACGGGTCAAATTCTACCTTTCAGAAAAATAATTCGTAAACAGATTCAAGGATACTGACGTTACTATCCAAGTATGTTTTGCATATTAAGTTTACACAATGTTGACTGAAAATTGCTGTGCGTATTCGAAAAGAGGGAATTTAAGTGCTATTAGAATTCAAATTTGTTACTCACACTCATCTTCGAAACCACCCTCAGGAATATCGTTTGGCCTCGACGAACTCCAATTCTCCCACGAATAGTTCTTTTCGTACCAATAAATTTTTTCATCGGTGTGTGTCCAGTTCTCTGAAGAGCTGGAGGCTCCGTCAATAAAGGCCACTTCCTGACAAAGATGCACACAGAAGAATAAAAAAGGTACTGACTGGTGAGAACTTGAGATGGAAGTTATTAGGCCAAAAAAATCAAATCCGCTATGAGTATTAATAAACGAAAAATCTATTTTGGTATACGTTAGAGATATTCAAGACCAAACGAACTCTAATGTAGCAAAAAAATTCCTGGAAACAAGTTTTGCGATGAAATCGGTAAGAAATACTGACGTTTCGAGTGACCTGTCATGTCTCTAAGGAAGAGCTGACATTGTCGTATCTGTAAATCTTCGAGAAAACCAAACGCCTGCTGACAGTCAGAACGATCTGTTCTATTGAACTCAAAACTGGGAAATGATATAATTAGATTTTCACTATGAGTCAATGAACTAAAAATTGTATTCGTTGTTTTGAACTTTCTTGTTGGACATCTCCTCTTATATGGGGATAAAACTATTGTATCTGTGGAAACTTACACTACCAGGGGGAAAATATTATGGCCTTCTTTTTTTCTAGAATTCGTTTTTGGAATGTTATGGATCATCTTTTTTGGGTTCACTGCTGTTCTGTTTTTTTAGCACCTAATAATGTCTTCAACTTTTATTTTCCTTCGTAAACTTCTTTCCCAGCGCACCGTTTCTATGTTCCTTGTACATAGATGCCGCGTTTCTGTGAACTTATATTAAAATGGTGCCTTCCTTGTTCCTCTCTTTGAAACACCTTTGTTGCATTTGGGAGACTTAAACTAACTTATGACTATTGATCTTGCTGAAAACCTTTTCAAGTCAGTTTCTCGTAGCTCACTCAGTCAGTTTCTGTTTTCTCGAACGTTCGAATTTTTGTTTTCAATGGGTATTCTGATAAGGATATCGAAGAAAGTAAAAGTCATTTTGCATGGATGGTTAAAAATTAATTATCATAGAAAGGAACGATTTAAATTATCATTCATCATCACCCAAGATAAATCTTGAATTTGTTTCAACGAAATTGAACTCCACGATTGCGAAAATTGAGATCATTTCGAAATGATCGCGCAGAAAAAAAAAATACGACCGAACAATATGTAAGGAACATGAACATGACAAATTGGAGCGACATGGTTCAATTTTAAAAATGAACAAAGGTGCAAAATTAACATTTTAAATGTTTGATGGCAAAGTATTGGAATATGATGTGAATCCAGTAACATAAAAACTAGATTCGGATTATAGGGCACAAAACTGAACATGTTTTTAATTGATTTTAATAATCATATCTCCACTTCTTCGTTCAGAATTATATGAAAAATATGATGAAAGTAATCGAAATTGCTACAGCGTAACATTGCAAACTTTAAATTTCAAATTGCCTCTAACGTCAATTATAACATTGATTTTTAACTTCAATGATAAACTGCCTTTACTCACTCAGTCTCCTCTTGTAAATAAATACTGTTGTGCGTAATCAGATGTGCTCTTCAGAATAAAGTGGTAGATCACAAGCGGGTCAGTGTCCGAACTGGTGTCCAATTAATTTGTCCATGCAAATGAGTAGATGGGGAACATGGGGCCTTGTGATATAGTATCCGATTCTGTTCAGTTCGCAAAACTCTTGACTCGGACTGAACATTTTATTCCTCAAAATTTAGGAACCTTTTTTTTAAATCAAATTATACTCAACTACCAGCCAAGTAACTTTATCCCCTAAACATAGTTCGATCATATTTTTCCTTTTTCTTCTGCGCGCTTTATTTGACAACTTTTAAATTTGAGTTTCAGATAAAGCTTAACTTAGTAAATTTAATATTTTATTGAACATTTTATTGGTGAATGATAGGTGGTAATCCATTTTTTTTAAATGAGTTAAACTCGTTCATTCTAGCCTTTCCCTTTGAGTTAGTCGCCTAAATTCCTCTCAAACGTCTTAGAAGTTTTTAACATACATGCCTACAGTCTAGTGAGTTACCTTTATGGTCTCTGTCATTATCACTGCCTGGATCTCATACCTTAACTAGTCCACCGCATTAATAAAGCAGTTAGCGACCATGGGGTCTTGTGATTTTACATCTGATTCGGATCACATAGCAATACTTCGACTCGGACCTAACGTTTTAGGAGTGAAAATTTAGGAATCTTAATTCAAATTCAAAGCATTCTCAACAATCAGTCAAGTACGTAGTCCTAAACATCGTTCGGTCATATTTTTTTTTCTTCTATCCGCTTATTCAACTATTTTTCAATAAGAGTTTCCGAGGAAGTTTAACTTAGTAAATTTAGTTTTTATCGAACTTTCTAGTCTAATGATTAGTGGTAATCCAAAAACAATTTTTATGAAATGACTTCAACTCGTTTATGCTAGCCTTTCTTTTTGAATTAGTCGTCCAAATTCCTTTGAAAATACCTAGAAATTTTTGAACATGTCTACATACAGTCTGGTTAGTAGCCTTAATAGTATCTGTCAACAATCACCGGAGCGCTTACCTTGAATGACGCCTCGTTGTTCACTCGTCGCCAGTTGAGCACGGAATACTGAACTGGAATGGTTCTATCCTGTACAGTGTAGTTCTCGTCCCGCAGGCGTCCTGAGAAGTAACACTTTATACTTGAATGTGATGCTGAAAATGAAATTCAAGTTCCATTTAATCCTTTTATGTTTTTCTAATCCGCTCCGTTTTGCAATCCTTCGTTAATATACATTAATTACATAAGCATTTCCACAAAGATGTTTTCGTTCGCCTATAGTATTTGTCAATTGAAGAGTAACTGTGCGATCTCATACATTGTTCAAATTAATGTCTATTTCGCTGCTACCCTAACAGCTTGCTTGGAGCTTACTGCTGTGATGCAGTGAAGTGGGCACATGCGCCTAGTACGTCTGTCGTGTAGAGGAACTGAACACTTAACCCTTTCGATACCGACAGTACAAATTAGAACCTCTTCATTTTTCTAGCCTAGGAAATAGAGGAGAGCGAATTGCGACTTCGCATTGCTGGTGGTACAATCTAGTACCTGTCTGGCATTGATATCCAGCTCTATCTTGCTGCACTAGCTTCCAAACAAAGAGTTACATCACAATTGGTTTTTCGCCATGGGTTTTTGAAATACTGTCGGTACAGTAAAGTATCATTATAAAACTTTTTTCTTTTTATATATTTGATTGCTTCTATGAGCTATATACCTTTAAGAACCTCAAATTCAACCAAATTCAGCTTAAAAAGTATGAAAAAATTTATTTTTTTAATTATGGTAACGAAATGGTTAAATTGCAAAATGGTTCAGAAATTGATTACTTGAGGGAAGGTACGAGGTTCTCAAGTCAGGGTAGGGTTGGCCTTCGTTTTGTTAAAACAGAATACATTTTTTGTCGATTCGGCTCATTTTTTTCGGTTTACTGTTTTTCTTAGCACTTATTATACTATCTTCTCCTTAAAACTATATTTTACTTCGTAAAATTTTTCATTTTATTGTTTCTAGGCGCAGGATATGGTGGTGCACTTTCTGAGTGTGCATAAACTCCGTTTCCAAAGTTTAAAAATAATTGGCGTCTACCTCCTTTCTCTCGTGGAAACACCGTCGTTGTGATTAGGGCGACCTAAACCAACTTATAGTTTCATCTAGTTTAGAGAAATTTGTGACAGACTAATGCTATTTATAGTATTATTCGGCATCTTCAGGGAATAAATTTTTTTGCTTTTCGGAATTCGAATAAAGTTAGTAATCTTTGCTTTAATATAAGATATGCCGTGTGAGAATCCGTTTATTATATAGATGAATGAACAAAAAGAATTTAGAAGAATTTGTTCTGTCAATCTTACCATCACTTATTTTGTGGAGGGGAACAGGTGCATTTCACTCGTAATATAATGAGGCATACATACATACTGCAGTTTACGCTGATGCATATTTTATACGTTTTGAATGTGAGCCACGTCGACACTTTTCTAAACCGCCATTTACTGTATATATATATATATATATATATATATATATATATATATATATATATATATATATATATATATATATATATATAATATATATAGGTGTATGTTGGCAGCAGGTCATTTTGCAAACACACTTCGTTAAAAGTTAGATGGCACATATCCTTTATTCTTTTGATCACTAGTTTTTCAAGAGCGCGGAATTTTAAAAGTGTAGAAGCTGGTACTATTCTTAAGATACATTTCGAAAGCCATAAAGATGCAATAAAACTTGGAGTCATGACGAATTTCTTCAAATTTAAAATCATACGAGTTAAAAGGACAACGTTTCGGATGTCACGCAGCCATAATCATGCCTAAATAGATCTAGTCTGAACAAGCAGGTCGCTGATACTTATAACCTAATGTAGGGTTGCCAAGTCGTAATTTGTATAAAATTCTTGTAGAAATTTCCAGAAGGTAAAAGAAATCTCGGCGTCCTAAAATGCAACCTATCATGTTAAAAATGACTGGTTGAATGTAGTGACTTAGGGTAGCTGCACACCAAAAGACGGCAAGCGACAAAGCAAGCGAGAGAGAAAGATGTTAGGCGAGATCCATCACACACCAAAAGTTAGCCATTTTGCTCCTGAATGTCATGGAGAGAGGTCTATAACAATAATAAGCTGAACAAGTGTGTTAGTAACGTTGAGTATCATTCCTACTTAGTCCCATTGCTTTGAATCATGTAATCTGTCACTGTGCTTTGGAACTTTTGACTTCCAAAGGCACAGTACAGCATAAATTTTGGATATAAGGAGTTCAGTCTATGCTGGAAGAATTGAGCAGCGCACCTTCCTCGTCGACATCTCACCACGCACTGCCAGACGTTTCCCGCAGCAGCTTTCAAGCGTGAAACCATCTTCGAGTCGCTTTCTCGCTTCAGCCAATCTTCAATCTTCCTTTGACTTCCTTTTGAACTCCTTATATCTCAGGATAAGTAAGTTTAGAACCTTTTCTTCAAATAGCAATGTCTCCTTTCTTTGAGTAAATTCTCTTGTTGAACGTAGTAAAGATCGTTGGTGCAGACTTGATTCTGGGTTTAATTCTTCATTGTTCTCTCTTGCCTTACAGCGTGTGTCGTCGTCACTATATGATAACTAGTGTGTACGGCCCGCCAATAACGAAGGGATTCCATGCCTTTCTTGAAAAAACTATTCAGATGTGGATGACAAACAAATATATCCATCCTAACAGTACCCGTGGTAAAAAATATTCTTGCACCCGTGCACTGGTGAAATTGTTTCACAGATACGGTCATTATAACTATCCTTATGAGCGTGACAGAGAAATGGATGGAGCGGACTCCAAACAAATAAACCATAGGTTTTATTAGGGGTTGTTGCAGGACCCATGGAAATTCCACTGACGATGTCATCGTTAAGCTAAGTGGACCCGTGAAAAAGTTCCGTCAACATTACTTACCTATCCTAACCTATCATGTCCTAACCGAATCTATCCTGATAAAATGCCAAACATATCAATGCATGTAAGGCCATCTTTCAATACACTGAAGAATTCGGTATCCATGATACCGCAAACTCAGACATCCTATGTTTCTTAAGAAGCGGACACCAAACAGATATAAATAAACACACAACGGGTATTATTAGGTTAGATTAGACTCTTGCTCTAGATCTTCTTCAAATATCACTAGAGACTCAGTTTAAGTTTAGGATGCATCTGAATCATTGTCATTGGAATTAAATTTCGAGCACTGTGGTTTCTACGTGCAGGATTAGAGAATCTTTCATCTACATTAACTATTTTACTCTTGGCGTGATTTTTCAACTGGAAAACTCTAATTAGAAGTAAATTAAATCTCATTTACTTACCGTAGAATATGCCATTGCTCATTTCATTGAATAATTCTGCAGTTATATCAAAAGAATTCCTGGAGGCAAGTTTTTTCTCGAGCGTTTTATTGAAGGCATTGAAGAAGAGCCAGACTCCGTTGTAGAAGCTCGCAGAGACAGGAGACAGCGGGGCCTCGGAAAGTGAGGTTAGGTTGGCGTCCATGGTCTTCAGGTGCTGCTGCAGCTCCGCTTGACTGTTGTCCTTCAAAAGATCTCGAACCTGCCGCCACAGCGGGGAGATTGGGTTATTGTTCGTTCGTAAACACTACGTACGGTTTTCCACTTTTCTTGGTCAAAAAAATCTATTTTACCCTGTCCCCAAAAACGCTAGTACGTAATTAAAATTGTTTTTTGCTCAATAAAGTTCGTCCTCAAAGTCTACAAGAGCACGCTGAGTCGTCTCCTGTCTGAGTGTTGGAGGAGAAGTGTAATCGCCTCAATCTCCTCTCTGGTTCTTGGTTCATATAATACTCAGGAAATTACCATCCTACCGACTCGGGAATCTCAACAGTGGCCTAATTTATTTTGCGTTTCAGAATTAGAACTATATTATTGAGAAAAGCTGTCATAACACTTGGATGGCGTTCATTATTGCATTTCGTTCAGCAGTTCTGCCCGATGAATGACATACAAATTATGCAAACGTACCGTGACATCCTATCTTGCGTATTCGCAAGCGTAAGGTTTTTTCGCTTTCAATGTGTTTTCGTCTTTCGATGCGTGATTTCTTAAGATAGAAATAGTGAAACTATTGGTACTATCTCAAATACAAAATGACCCGCTCAAAACAAGATATGCAGCGATAGCGTGGCGTACTTACTCTTTTGATGAGTTGATGTTGAGAAGCCGGCGTTCGGGTCGTGATGACGAACATCGGCTCGAAAGATTCTGCCTCAGTTGTGTTCAGCTCTAGCCACCGGATCTGGCTCTGTGTCAATGAATCTTGATTCTCCGCAGCGCTGAAATATGTAATTTACTTTTAATTTATAACTTAGAACGTAGCGCGCTAAGTTAACAGATTGGATGACGAGTAGCAATTATTAGGCAATCATCAACATGATGATATTGTACAGAAAAGGATAATACAAATTTGTGTCCCGTAAGATCACCTGTTACTAAGTGTGCTATGTCACTACTTTTTGTTCTCATTCAATAATTATCGCAATGCCTATCGTATGGATAATACATCGCCTTATTATCAAATGCATTCAGTTGAAAAATTGATTGTGAAAAATGAAGTTATCTTCTTAATTAGGAGATTGTTTCTAGTTCATTGATATTAAGACCCGTGCCTTGTAAAAAACAAGCGCTTAAAAATAACTTAATGTCAGTCTCAACTTCTAGTTGCACAAATTCGAAGTTTCTTCACAAACTTGTGAAAAAATCACCTTTTATCAGATTTTTTCACTGTCTTCGTGGTAAAAACACTTATGAGTCTCAACAGCTGATTTATAAAACGGCATGGTACTTGCCGGAATTTATTAGTTCGAAAATTTTTTTGTTAAATGAAATACTTCTGGCTGAAAGACATCAGTACTTAGAGCCCTGTAGTTCGAGCTAGATATCCTTACTCGGCAGTGATATCGATGAAAAGAAAAACATAGTCTTCTTTCTTCGAGCAAAGAGGAGACTTCGCAGCGTTCATCATTTCCACCAACCTCGTGCGGTCTTCAAGGCACATCAGAATGACTGTTGAGGGAATAGACACACTTTTGTAATTTCGGCAAATTTTTTCCTCACGTTTGTAATACCATTAAGAGGAATACTGTTTCGGATTCATTAATTATTTTAAATAGTATAATAGTAAAAAATGATACTGAGATGGGTACGCGTCTTGGAAATCTAAGTTTCATCAGGAATAAAACCACAAACAGCGGAATAAAATTCATTTTTCTAAAAAAAAAAAACAAGCGCTTAAAAATAGATAGATAGATGGCCTGGCAATGGGTAACCCTCTAGCCCCTACTCTGGCGAACATATTTATGTGCAATATGGAAAATAAGTACCTGTCTTCTTGTCCAGATTCTTTCAAACCTGTTTTTTTATAACCGATATTTGGACGATACTTTTGTTATTTTTAATGATGTCACTCATGCCAATCTGTTTCTAGATCATATTAATAGTCAACATCCAAATATCAAATTCACCATGGATGTAGAAAATGATAAAGTTTTGCCTTTTTTAGACGTTAGGGTTCAACGTTTTGACAATCATCTTCAACTAGGCATTTATCGGAAACCGACTTTCACTGGTCTGGGAAATAGTCTCTTCAGCTTTACTCCTTTCATTTTTAAACTGAATAGTTTGAGAACACTTTTTCACAGAGCCTTTCACCTGTCATCAAACTATCATAAGTTTTGCGACGAACTAAATTATTTGAGAACATTTTTTTCTATCAATGGATACCCTCAATATATTTTTGACTATACTCTTAAAAAGTTTTTAAACAAAATGTTCGATAAGCCAAAGATCACGGTAGCTACAGTTTCCAAATGTGCTTTATATGTATCGCTTCCGTATATTGGACCAACTTCTGATGAGCTAAAACAATGTTTAACTAGAAATTTGAGAAAATTTTACCCCCAAATCGATTTCAAGTTTGTTTTTCGCAACAGTTTCCAAATAAAATCATTTTTCCACTATAAAGACAGACTGCCGAAAGAGTTGCTCTCTAGTATTGTTTATAAATATCAGTGTGGAACCTGCCAGAGTTTCTACATAGGGAGCACTCTGAAACAGTCAAAGATTAGATTTTACCAACATCTAGGCAAATCATTTAGAACTAATAGGCCGCTAGCAACTCCATCTCAGTCTTCGCCTAGACTTCACTGTGAAAGCACCAACCATATTTTCTCGGTAGATGATTTTTCAATTTTAGATTCTACGTGTAATAGCGATCTCCGGATTTTAGAATCAATGTACATTTTTAAGCAGAAACCCGTTCTTAACTGTGATCAAAGTGCCTGCCAATTGTATATTATATAGGTTGTATATATACTTAGCAATTATTGAAATATCAATTTGTCTATATTTTTGGTCTTATTTTCAGAGCATTCATTGATAATGAATATTCGAAACTAGCGCTAGTCTGAATGCCCCTTTTTTAGAAAAATGAATTTTATTCCGCTGTTTGTGGTTTTATTCCTGATAAAAAATGATATATTCGATTATTCGTTAGTACCTATGATGAACTATGAAGTCGCACAAATAATTGTGATAGCTGCTCCCTTCTGTAATCGAATACGTAGAATTTCATACATGTATAGGGTGAACAAACATGAGTGACAATTTTGAATAGTGCAAAATCTGGTGAACTAAAAAAACTAACATCAACAACGTTTTTCCAGCTTTCCATATAGAAAGGTTTTATTATTCCGTAGATATGATACCGGATGCATGGATATATGTTGCTGTCTTTGTGTCTTTAAATACAACACAACTTTGAAAATGGCTGCCCCTGCACGCCAAAAGTTCAGCTTCCCGAAAAATTCTCCCTTCTCTGCCGAAAAATCCAAATTCATCATTCTGAAGTATGGAGAAGTCAAGTGCACTGCAGCAGTGACAACGGTTTTTGGAACAAAGTTCTACCCAAAAAATCCTCATAAGGTTCCAAACGAAAAGGCATTTCAATGAGTTATCGACAGGTTATTCGTGACATTTCCTGTGCTGTGTTTAAAGTCACACAGTGTTATAATCACCTTAGTTGAACGTCACTAAATTTACTTCTTAACCATAGAGTATGGTATAAGATTGTAAGGATAACGTTTTTGTATATATAATCAATATTTTATCAAGTCCTGTATAATTTTAGGCTTCTAACAACTTTGCAAGTAGAGAATGGCAAAATGTATAACACTCACCTCTTGCTTTTCCCGTCACATTGTTGAAGTCCTCAGTAATGCTGTGTGTTGCATCATTATAACTGGCAGTGAATTCTACGATGAAATCGCTGTTTTCGAGCTCTTTGTGAATGGAATTCATCGCAAAGAAACAGGTTGTTCTTCCTTTCACGGAATCCTTCTCATGACTTTCGAAAATTATGTGTATATTTTTCCATCTCCACTCATTCAGCAGCTTCCTAGTGTTTACAGCCAGCTGCTCGACGATAATAATGAACATTGTGTTAAATTATTGTCCTTTTATATTTATTATCTACAAATACGAAAAAAAAGATATCATAAGTCAATAAAATCATTAGTCTTTTCAGGACTTTATTTTCTTTAAACCTCAAATGCTCCACGAGTATCATACCCGACTTTTAAGGGGAAAATGTTTGCATTATTCAGAGGAAATTGAGGTGCTAATACATAGTTATTTTTAACGTCAGTAAGACTCGGGGAAACTCGCTGCATGTGAAATATAGCTATTGCATATTCTTTGTCGAAATAATAATTAGTTATCTTGAATACTTAAAAAAATAATTATTATGAATTGTGCTATTAATTCATCTAAATTGAGAGTTAATGATCGCTAGTTTTGCGTTGACTGAGAACCTCGAAAAATTAAAGCGTTGGAAAACAGAGATCGCAAACCGTACAGTTTTTACCATTTTGTAAATTTTAATTTTGTTAAGTTTATTTTATATATGTCTTAAACATTTTAAGATTTTTGAGCTATTCGCTTGGCAAATACCCCTGTATCACAAACGTGGTCTGTAGATTATATTGATTACTTTAAAGAGAAAAACGGCGTTGGCTTGGCTCGGCATAAAAACTCATTTTACTGAGAGTTTTGAATTATATTTTCAAAATTGAAAAATTATGAGGATGTGTCTTATTTGAGAGAAACAACTATGTTATTTATAGGAATTAGTATTTCCATTGGCAAGATGCTAGATCCCGTGCTGAAAGTCGAAAAACTTGAAATTGAAAAATCAGAATTCCTTACTTTTACATTACATTGCCCTGCGTGATCCCTAATGGCTGAAAATGATTGCTTAGCTAAAACTCTACCCATTCTGGAGCTCCGACCGACGTGCTCGAAAAATCTTGTTCTAAAACTGCGCTGGATGCAACCAGCATAGCTAGACCCGCACAGAGGCAATACTTATAAATAATTCGAGAGCACAGATCAATAGGCAGACGGTCTTTAAATCTAAAAACGATCCTATAAGTACATTTGTTTGTCAATATCGGAATAAAATCTAAGCAATTGTAAAATTTCTCCACCAGATTTGAAACGTTCAATGGCTAGCTTCTTGGACTGCGGACCATAAAAGAGCAAGTTACAATTCAATTTCTTTTTCTTCACAGTTGTCTCAGAATAGGACGTTGGTAGGAGCTCCAAAACGGGTTGAGCTTTAGCTAAGCCATCATTTTCAGCTATAAGGGATCACGCAGAGCAGTGTAATGTAATAATAAGCAAATCTAATTTTTCCATTTTAAGTTTCTGCGCGTATAAAAACGACCTTCATATACTAGAATCTCATAACATTAAACAATTCAAACCAGCTCTAAATTCGATGTTGTCAGCATTCCAGTTAGAAATAGCCTGATTTTCAAAAAATAATTGCAGTATAATCTCTTCATTCCCTTTTTTTTGTACTATGAATTTTCAGTTGTATTTTTTTGTCTTTTAGCAATGTCGTATTTTCTGTATTTCAACTCGCTTTTACAGGTGTTAGTAATGGCTTGAGCTTGAAGCATAAAAGTTCACTTTTTAAAATGGTTTTTAAATCATCCATCTCTACTATCATTTTTATTTTATAACTGGTAAGAGAGTGCCAACCTAATTTCATCATACGTGTTAGAGAGAGCTATGTTGAAGAGGGACTACTTTATTCCCATGTTTTTGATTTTTCCGTCTATCTGTTTTCTTTTATAGTATCTATGACTTTCTTCTTCATATTAATTATATGTTAAATCTATGTTAGATATAAATCTTTAAATGAGCGTATTTTATGAAGTTCAGGAATCTCAAAAAACAAATTAATCTGATCATGCTTATAATAAGGAAAAGATTCACCAATGGCCCTGATTAATTATCTCTTTTTCACAAATTTCGATGAATGCAATGTGCATTCTATAATTTTTATGCATTCTGCTTTCTATCTTCCACAAAGTTGACCGATATGTAGATAACACTTTTAACGCTATAAGCCCTCGTGCTGAGGCGTTCTGGAAAATGGAACTTCGCGTGAAGTTTCCTGACTATCATCAGTTAAAACCAAGTTTAAACTATGCATTACTGAGTGTATAAAGTACTCCTGTGAACTTCTTTTGATTCAAAAACGAGCTTTTGGAACTTCAGGAGTTCAATTAGTTTCAGAACCTTGCGAAACTTTTAATTTCTCATACAATTACTTCTTGCTTTTGCATACAAACATTTAGCGTTTTCTCATCTCACTATAGTCACTTACTTGAGTAAAATTTCCGTTTATGTTGTATAGATACTTAAATTCTTCATCAGTTTTGTTGTATTTGTTGTACTGATTTGGACTCAAGGCAGGTATTTCCCAGCGTGAAGCTTGCCGAGTCACAGCCACCATTGAGTAGGTTTCCACAGGACCAAGAAATAAGTCTGTAAAGGGTCGAAAAATTTATTACATTTCTGACTAAAAAGCTGTTATTATTCTTTTGACAAAGCCTGATTTGGAGAATAGAAGAAAGTAATTGGACATGAATAGATATAAATTGTCAATTGGTTCTAAATTATTGAATCTACTGTCGCGATATGAGAAATGGGGTGGTTTATGACCCCCTTCCCGGACGCTTGAGGGAATCTCAACCTCCGCAATTAATAGTATTACACTTTCATGTTTGCGTACACCTGTATAACAGACATGGAAAATAAAAGAAATGAAAGATTAAATGGGTTATATTTTACTAAGGAACACGTGGATAAAAATATGAGCACACCAAATATCTCAATGCAATGATTAAAGATTACTAGTGCAACAATTGAAAGGTTCTATGTTGAACTCGTTGATAAAAAGCATCAGAAATTAAATGAACGAATTAATTAAAAGTAGCACCAATGTAATAATGCAAGATGCTCATGACATTACCCAAAATGAAATTCACCACGACATGGCATTCTAAAGAGGTAATGCTCCCCGAGAACATCAATTATTAATACTCAAGAACCAACGGCAATTTACGAATGCACAAAATTAGGCAACCCCTAAGCAATCCAAACTCACGAAACAGTGATGACATACATGACGGTTTACCTTGACTCACAACAAGGCATCCAAAAATATATAACTACCTCGCATTTACATTGAGTTAACATAAGACACAATCTCATTACACAGCGCGCCAAATCTTGAATGCACTATTCAGCGTGCTACTTTGTATCTAAACCTGCACCACAACCATCAATTTAGAGCTCTTACTACCCCAAACAATTCACGACTCGATATTTTTTTGTTAATTCACTATTGATTCACTGCCTATTCGCTGCGGCCTTTGCTGGTGAGCAGAATCTCTGCTACCCCTTTGCCGCAGCGGCTGCGGCAGCTCTCTCTCCCACATGCTCCATCTTGATGTTGCCGGCGTTATGTCGACTGTCCGCACACTCGCTTCGTTACCGGGTAGTTCTTGTGAGTTTGGAGTTGACGAAAGACATTTCGAATACCTTCGGTACAAGCGTGGACCCATTTGCAACTTGGATATTATGACCGCGGAGCTGCTGTTCCCTCTCCCCTTCGAAGCTTCCCCTCGCACTCGCGGCGCTGTCTCCCATTCTCACGCCTATATCGGCGCCGGCTTAACGGTCTGACATTCCTTTGTCGTAGCCCAGCAGAATGTTATATACACAACATGTATTAAATATGTTGTAGATTTACGGGATTTAGCCAAAAAATATCTTGTAGAATAAAATGTCATCTAATATGAACATAGCTTTACGTGATTTAGCCAAAAAATATCATGAAGTATGAATGTACATTATATATCATATATATCATAACACTACCTTAACCCTTTGGGTACGACAATTCAAATGGTTTAGAGAAAAATTTCCAAGGGAAAAATTTGTCATTACCCTGAATTGTCAGTGAAATTGTCCTAGTATGGGTGCTTTAAGCTTAAGGAAGTGCTACTTCTTTATTTTAATTTGAAATTTTTAAAAATCTTCGAAGCTCTACCTATGCTTGGCGACCGAAATTTTTGATGTCGATGATAAAGTTTTTGAATTTACGAAGAAATTATTCATAAGTTTTTGCCTGAATTTATAAAAATAAATGAAGTTCAGTAAAAACTCCCCTCAGGGGGATGCAACTGTTGTATCTATGGGAATTAGCGCTCCAACTCCAAGGTGGACAATGTGAGTGTCTGAGCTAAAGATTAGGTAGGCTTTCTTTTTGTTAAAATAGAATAGGTTTTTGTTTTGTTACGGACCTATTTTTTTCGGTTCAGTGCTGTCCTGTTTTTTCCACACCTACTACTTTCTTCTTCAACTTTGATCTTGTTTCATAAACTTCTTTCTTATCTTACTGCTTTTCTATGCCCTTTCTGCATAGATTCCGCGTTCCCTTAACTCCATACTAAATGGTGCCTTCTTCCTTCCTCTCTTTGGATCTCATTTGTTGAGGATAGGGAGGCTTAAACTAATAATCTACTCTTCAGTAAAAACTTGCTCAAGTTAAACAGAAAGGTTATTGAATATGTTGCATGGACCCTGCAGCATGAACTTAGAGGTAACCAATAGTAATTTACGTGTCCAGGCGTCTGGAATGTCTAAAAACTAGTTTCATGAATGCTAGGAATTTCCCTAATTTTGTTGTTTACTCCAAAATATTCCCTCACATGTTAAATTTCTTTAAAATTATGTTAGGTTAGGCTAAAATTAGGTTAGTGCCAAGATGGCCCTAGCCATCTTGGCACTGGAGTAGCCTTCAGTAGTACCCAAAGGGTTAAGTACATTGATTTTCCTATATCTGATAAAAGGGCTGCATCGTACTCTTGCGCAAACAGATTCTTTCAAATTTGCGGAGCGATTCGTGAGCAAACCTGTATTTTACCTAAGCTATAAATTGCACTACGACTGTAGGTGTTGTGTAAATCGCCTGAATAATACAATTTGTATCCACAAGCCCTGTTAAAAAAGAATCATTACTGGGAACTTTAACGTCGGATAGGTAGAGATGCTGTTTTTGAGGGATCGACATATTCAGAGAATTTTAGTTAGTCGTTTGGGGACAGTCTACAATAACAATTTCATTTGATCTAGAATACTTGAAATGAACGTATGCTAGACAGATGGAATAGCTGTTTAGCGTGAAAGGGTATAAAAAATATCAACCCAATTATTCAAATTAGGTAATGATGCAGGGAAAAACTGTATGTTCCTTAATCAATTCAGGATTATATATGCTCAAAGCAATTGGTATGCATTTGTTGCGCTAACTGTTCGAAGTTTTTGTAAATGACTTTTAACAGAAAATAATTTATCTCACGAATTTACTAGGAAGAAAAAAATATATATTTAGACGCGTGAGTGCTTTTCATACAGGTATGGTACTGAAAAATGTGATGTTCTTCATAGTTTCCGTCGACTCAAATTATAAGTGACACCGCCCTCTTTCAGGGGATACAAATATTGTATCTATGGAAATTAGTACACCCAGGGGGACTATGTAAGGGCATGAGCTAAAGGTTAGGTAGGCTTTCTTTTTGTTAAAATAGAATAGGTTTTTGTTTTGTTACGGACCATCTTTTTTCGGTTCACTGCTGTCCTGTTTTTCAGCACCTACTACTTTCTTCTTCAACTTTTTCTTGTTTCATGATCTTCTTTCTTAGCTTTCTGTTTCTGTGCCTTTTCTGCATAGATTCCGCGTTTCCTTAACTCCATACTAAATGGTGCCTTCTTCGTTCCTCTCTTAGATAGCCTATGTGGCGGATAGGGAGGCTTAAACTAACTAATAATCTAATATAATTATAAGTGACACCTCATTTTTATGATATTTTAAGAACGAGCAAAAAATCAATCGTTTCCTCACCTATCTGAGAACGTTCCTCCTGCTCACAGTCTTCCTCACTCCAGCGCCACTCCGTTGCTGTTTGGAAATTCATCATCATCAGTAAATGTGATGCCGATGCCATCACCGTTGCTTTGAAGCTTCTAATGGTTACTCCGAACGCCTATCATAATTCTCTCACAGAGGCAAAACAAATCAGATTCATAACAAACCATAGAGCGTCAGGAATATAACAAAATATTGAGTGCCAAACAGTGATTACAATATTTTAGACCGCACTGGATAACAATATTTACATAAAATGAAAAAATAAACGAGGATTTAGAACTATTTTTGCATCATAGCTGAGCGTGGGTATATTAGTTCTTACCTGATTTGTTTGGCTTCGCTGCTTGCCTGTAGTGCAGTGTTTGTGATGTCGCAATCTGACACTTTTTTGTCGCTTCAGTGAAAATCAAAATGAAAATGACTTAAGTAAATTAATAACGAAAGTTTATACTAAATCATAAACATTCTTGCATCTCTTTATCCAAGTTTGCTTGTCGGAAGGGTACTCTTGTTACTACAAACATATTATATGAATGCCGAAAAATATGTTCTTCGTGTTCTGAGGTAAAAAAAGTCAGCCTGAGAGCTTATGAGAGTTTGTCTGAAGTTTATTTCAGGGAATGGGGGTGTCGTTACTGATTACAAAGTCATTCTTGTCTCCTTAAACTATTCCGATTCACAAAAATGTGGCCTTTGGGAAACTTGAATGGTAAAATGAATGTGTATAGTGAATAACTTTTTGGGAAAAATATAATCTCTGAAGTTATGAAAATTTTGCTTCTGCTCACATCTCTTTTGAAAATTTTCCATCGTTTCTATAGAGCGTTTTATTGTTTTAGGAAGGAAAGTAGCCACTGCTGTGGAGTTACCTAAAATTTTCATACTTGGGTGTGGTGCATTGCGGACATTGCTACTGAATATACTATAAAATTTTGCTTGAGCTGGAGTTAATTGCATTGTTTCTAATCGATTTAATTATATAGAAAATAACTTTGAGAGGCTAAAAATTTGTGTTGATGTCGGTCTTTAAAGAACGGAATGTTGTTTTCAAAGCAGGTATGATTCAGTTCTAAATGATTCTAGGGTCAGTGAGCTTTGTGAGCATCTGGGTGATATTTTAGCCATTTAATACTTTAGGATATGAAATTTTAGATGCTCATTTTTGATTTTTTGATGTTCATTTAGAGATTCAATAAATTGAATTATACAATTTTGCAATCACGTTCAAATTTTCCAGAACGTGAGGTCGCTGAAATGAGGGGATAGAATGTTCACTTCTTTCAAAGCCGCAACATTCACGTCGCTATCTGATTTTAGTGACTTGAAAGGTTCAAAATACTGGAAACGCTACTATATGACCCCTATTTTCTTTTGTTTGTTATGAGCATACCCTTCAGGAGGATACAACTGTTGTATTTATGAGAATAAACATTCCCATGAAATAGATGACATTCTTAGCTCAGGCTATCCATTTGTTAAAATATGAGTTTCACTTTTAGAACAGACCATCTTTGTTGTATTCACTGTTGTTTCTTCAGCCCCTTCTAATCGATTTCAACCTTTATCTCTTTTCCTTATTTTTTTTTCAAACTTGCTGTTTCTAAGCCGAGGATGTGGGAACACATCTAGCACATAGATTCCTCATTCCCTTATTCTAAACTAAATGGTCCCTGTGTCCTGCCTCTTTCGGGAACACATTTGTTGTGGTTAGAGAGATTTGAACACTTAATGTAATTATCATGTACAAAATAAAAGAAAAACTGGTGTTGTTAGTGTTGGAATTTTAATAACTGAATGCAGTTGAGGAAAATATAAATACATAGGAAAAAATATGTGCAGCAAAAAAAACATACGTATCTTGTAGAACAATGAGCGAAGAAGCTCATAATTTAACTCCTTCTTATGTCAAGTTATTCTCCTTCAAGAATAGTAATTTAAAATAACGAATAGTCAAACTACGAACTGGCGAGCTTATTATGTAGAGGTCTCTTCACGTAACAATAAGTGTTTATTGCTATGCATGCTTTAAGCATGGCTGCGGTGGCCCAGTATAGCCTTCGCAATGCCCTGGCATCTGAACGGTTTTCAACCATGGGTGAGGATGAAAACTGGAAATGATGCTCAAACTCTGGAAGGTCAACAATATTTAACTTAGCAGCAGTTTCTAAAACATGCTTGTTAAAGTTATTTTATCAAGTATCAAGGTATACGTTTCATATTTCAACAGCATACTCAGTCATTTCAGCACACCTGCGTCGTGCAGTCGAAAAGCTTCCAGCACTGCGTCGACATTCGAGCCTTTGGTGTCCCTGTAAGTGATGCTGATGCTCCAGTTCTGTAGCGGCCCTCGCAATCCTTGTTCCTCCAGGTCTTTTTTGGCCAAGTAAATCACAGGGAGCGCTTGTCGGGCCGTCGAATTTTGCATGAGCACCGCGATGTCTATGGTGCGGCTGCAGTTTGTGTTTTCTGCGAACTCACATTCGCAGCCATGACCTCGCGAAACCTGGAAACAAAGTTGCTGTGTAAGATATCAATATTCTGCGATAATTAGGCAAAGACTGTTCAATGCTTTTCATTGCATTGATTATAAGAAAGTTTTAGCCTCTCTTTACCGCAACAATGGTGTTCACAGAAAGGAAGGATGAAGGCGCCATTTTGTATGGAGTTACGAGAGCAAGGAATCTACGCACAAAGGGCATCTAAACAGCGAGAGTAAGTTCATGAAACAGAATAAAAGTTGAAGAAGAAAGTAGTAGGTGCTGAAAAACAGGACAGCAGCGAATCGAAAAAAGAAGATCCGTAACAAAAAAAAACATTCTACTTCAACACAAAAGAAGCCTACCTAACCTTTAGCTCGGGCTCTCACATAGTCCCCCTGGGAGCGCTAATTCTCATAGATACAATAGTTGTATCCCCCTGAGGGGCTTTATTGCATTTGGACACTATTCCTACTCTGCTACGAATTATAATTCAATTTAACGTATTTCTAGTTACTCTATTGTTATGTTTACTTGAGAAATAATGTTGATTTGCCTTGCGTAGGGTAGAGACTTTGAATTATTGGAAATAGTCCTTTAATTTTTTAGTTTGTTACGTGTGTTCTGCGATATCATAAATATTTTGAATTTGAGTTATCCATGAGAATATTTTTTAAGTTGTCCATTGAAAATGCGTAATATTATTGAACCATCGCTCATATACTGATGCTCGCAGCTGTTGAATAGTTTTGGTCACTTACGAATCGCCTCTATAGTTACTATATATTTTTTTTGTACGAATACTTTGAGCGATTTTCTGTAAATGTATTACGTGTTTGTTAAGATTTCGCTGCCATATAGTTAACGCATTTGGTGGTATAGTTATCATTCATAGTGTGTATAGTCAGCTTTCTTTGCCGGCCTTCAAATTCTAATTTCTATTACAGAAGATTTGATAGTTAATCTATGTTTGTGCAACTGCTCCTAGCACCCAGAGAAATTTTCATACACTTGTGTGTGTCAAACGGTTATTCAGTGAGATCTTGAAATATCTGAGGGCATTACTTTTGACCACATGTTCTAGCGATCGAGACAGGTAAATCCCATTACGTGCATAAGTGTGCATTATCTTCATTGAGGTTGTGCATCGTTAACAAACTTCTGTGTGTCAATTTTGTGACAAGTGCACGCACAAAAGTGTTTTTTAGTAAAAAAAATTTCGCATCATTCCATTTAATCTAAAACTCTGGGCAATTCGGAAGTTTTTTTAAATCGAACGACATAAACTTTAGCATGAATTCACTGTAAGAATCAGGTTTTTAATAAAGCTTGTTGGTGAAAAGTAAGTACCAGTTTGATACCAGGCTTAAAATACTTCTATGCATTCCTTCTTCAAGTTACGAATACTCCGCTGCAGCCTTATGTTTACCCTGCAGAAGGCCTCCGTACAATAAAATGCCAAGGGACAAAGTTTACCATAAGCTGAAGTAGAGGAAGAGATGTACTCACGTTGGAGCACACGGCTGCTATGAAGAACAAAACATTGACGGCGTTGATGACATTCATCGTGGGGGTGTTCCGTTGGATGGTCATGTTGAGTTATGCATGCCGCAAGAGAACACTAGCTGTAATTTGTGGGTGGCAAAATCCGCCGTAAATATTTTAGCACCCAAATGGATGGCTTGTTTCTTGCATCATAACGTAGGAACTTTCAAAATTGTTTAAAGTGGACCCTTAAATTAATACAGTCACAAAGTCAAAATTGAAAGAAAAATCAAAGTTTATTAACATGTTGACTACGCATACGCAGTTGCTGCGGTTGCTCAGATTAAGGGGGAAAACCAGGGATTTTTAAATTTTGATCTGATTGTTTTGAAATTTGATCAGTATATGTATTTTTTTGAAAAAACAAATTGTACTCATGTAAATTTTTCGATTTAGGCCATAGTTTTTGAAAAAATAAGTTTTTTTAGTTCATTTATAGGGATATTTTAAAGTAAGTTAGTGAGTTAGTGAGTTAGTATCATTTAATAGAAGTTAGTGAGTTTCATGCTAGGAAGAAAACAAAGAAAATTTTAAAATCCTCGGAACATTTATAACAAACCATAAATCTTCGATTTTCCAATTTGTACATTTAATACTTTTTATCACTGGAAAAAAAAATTCGTGTATTTTAGTTAGTGATCAAAAGTTGCATTTCATAAGAAAACAAAAATTGAAGATAGAAAATTCCAGCTTTTTAAGTTGTTTGCAATGTTTCAAGGATTACAAAACTGTCTTCGAATTTTTTCTAGCATAAAAACTCAAAGACTTCTATTCTTTTTAAAATATCACTAAAAATTAGCTAAAAAACTAATTTTTGAAATTTTTCCGAAAACTAAGGCCTAAATCGAAAATTTAAACGAGTACAATTCGCTTTTTTCAAAGAAATACATATACTGGCCAAATTTTAAACCAATCAGATCAAAATTTAAAATCGCTGGGTCCCCCTTAAGTTGTGAGTAGCAAAATTGAATAACCGACTCTGCTGCTCAAATTCATGTCTATCCTTTCTTAAAAGAATAAAAAATACAATTGCACGATAATATTACACTTCGAATGTTAAAATATGTTTTACAAAAGTTAGTGAAATAAGTGAACTACTATTCATTTACACCAGCACGTGAATATTGAATGCCAATACTGCCTTTCGGAAAGTTTTACATCTGAAAAGCTTGAACTGCCGAAAACAACAAACAATATTATACTAACTTGGAAGCGGAAGGTATTCATTATGACATGCCTAGAAGGTAATAAAAAACGTCATTTTAACAGATGTAAAAAACCTTGAATGGCAAAGTCGGACATAACTTTCACCTTAATCTGTTATACAGATATTTAAAGCATGAGTATGAATCTGAATCACAACTTCAGTATGAGCTCTTAGGCCTCATTAGCATTAAGCTTCACAAATTAATTTATTATCTATTGAGGTATAAAATGCGCAGTAATATTTAATAAATTGATTTTATCCTGTTTCCTAATGAGACATAAAAGGAGCAAGAGAAAGACGTTGAAAGAGAGAAGGAGCCTTGGAGGGATCACTCAACCCTGATGGCATAACTAGAGATCACTGTGTTTTTTTTACTAACACTCGCTGAATTTGATTTGAGAAGGTCGAAAGAAAAAAGGCGCTGTTCGCTCTCGCTTTGATTCGATAGCATTTTTTGAAGGTTTACTCTGACTGGACCGGGAAGGCTGAACGGACTTGTGGTGTTTGAAATGTTAAAATATTTGACAATATTGAAAATCAATGAAAAATAAAAATGTTAATATTCTCAGAAACGCTTAGGGAATGACAAAAAGGTTCAAATTTCTATAGTCCTTAAGAATGTAAATATGCCAAATACTGAAAGAGTGTAGTACCAGTAGATATTACTTGAGTGTGAAACTAAAGTTTGAATTATGCCTACCGTTACATTAGAACATTTTGATGCGACATGCTGAAGATTCGAAGACGCGCGATTCTCGATAAGATAAGACGTGTCATGAGATACCAGCTCTGTTTTTAGCCACAGCCTGTGATGATAAGGTTTTCCTGAGTGCAAAATATGGGGCTAGATCACAGCTCATAAATTTGTTTAGCATTCAAATTTATGTAGCATATCTCAAGATGTATTATGCAATCTTCAACGATCACTTACTGTTTCTCCCTAAACACATTTGGTTTAGTAGAAGTGGCCACGCTAAACAACAATTCCTTGTTAGTTATTCATTGCCTGGAAGTTCTCTGAAACTACTTCACTTTCTACTTTCTTTAGCGCAACTTACTTCTATCAGAACACATGGAGGCATTTTCTAGAGGTGCTGATCACTTCACTTAATAAGACAGTCAGTTAAGCAGGACATTTCCAGCATACGAGCACTCGCGCATCAGCTATAATACGGGCAAAAATAGGATAGCGATTCCAACTGCCAACTTAACTATACGAGGGATTTCTCATTTGTTTCATTGAATCAATAAGTATTTCGGAAACTGAATAAGTACTCACTACGGTTGTCCTCTGGAAAGATAAGTATCTGTTTAACACAGTCGTCTACTCCCCTCACACTCAATAACCAACTCACTAAATATCAAATTGGAAAAGCTCATGCGAAATTATAATGAAGATTTGGAAGCAATTGTGGTAACGATTTAGATGAACACATGTACTCCCTTCGTCATAGAGATGGAAAAGTAATCGTGGAGTTCTATTGGGACTAAGCTTAGTTTCAAGTTGATATATATTATAAAATATACCTTGTTAAGTAGATTTTACAAAGTTCGACACAAAATTTATGTTATTTTATGTTATTTTTATTACTTTCATGCACATCAGCCTTTTTAAATTGTTATTTGACATGTCAGGTAACTCGAAATAGCTGTATTTTCTCGGTAAGAATTTTTCTATAAAATAATTTGTTTTCAGGAACGACTTTCACGTTGTTAGGCTTGGATTACGTGCACCAAAAAGTCAATCATTTATTAGGTGGGGTACGCAATACCACTTCGGGGGGAATTTAACTTGCCATGTTAGAGACGCACGCACTGAATCTACTACAAAATACGTACATTCTTCATTTCTTTAACGAACTCACTCTCTGTTTCTTGCCGTCCTCCTTACAACTGAGAGCGTTCCTTAATCTAAGCTAGACAGGGATTAGGCGCGCTGCAAGCTTTATTTTCTCGTTTGTTTATCTTATCAGGGAACACGGCGAGAAAGATGTAGATAAGCGCGAAGAGAATGTTTCTTCACTTTCATTTTGAGTGATCTATTATAATGACTTCACGTACGCGTTACTTGTTTTTTTTATTTTTTTTTTAATTTTGGCGTGATCCTTCGCTTCGTGAAAGCATTATTATTCTCCTCTCATTTTTAAATGACGCTCTTTTTTAATCAGTATTTTCACGATTTTCGATCAGTTATTCTTCAGCGAGTTCAAGGGGTTAAATTTTCGATGAATATCGGCCAGAAATTTACTAGTAATAATATTATTATTGATGATCTAACACTTTGAAAAGTATGGGATTACAAAGACCTGCAATCGTGGGACAAGAGAATACTACAGTGCACTCAAATTTTAAAGGAAATCCAGCGACGAAGATATTACAGGGTTTTGGTATTTACGTTAATTTTAATGGGTCGGATGTATTTTTAAATACTTCACCTAGCGTCAGTATTATACGCTCAGGATGCCGACTGAGTCCAAGATATTTTTAAGTCAAGTTTTGGCATCTAGGAGAGACCCTGTTTGGACGGAATCTCGTCTCCCAATGAATGTTCTCGACCTCTACTGAGGCTTTACATAGGTGATTGACGAAACGTTGCCGCTGGTGACCGAACCTCAATGACACAACAATGGTAGAAATGGAAAGAGCCTATCCTAGTCGTAATTGCATTAATTAACGAGGAAATAAGCAAGTACTTATCTATATTCATACAATAATTGTACTATCGGGGTCTCGCGTCCCATTTAGAAAATTCGACACAATTAGCTTTTCATTACAAGTATAAACTCTCGTTATATCGCTCGCCCGCAGTTGAGCGTGATCGTTTTCGTGAAGCTTTCGCAGCCTTTTTATCAGGGGCTGCGAGGCCCAGTCTAACTTTTTCGCCGCCCAAGTACTTAAATTGCGAAATACATGCATGCTCCGGCGAAAAATTTAGCCAGGGGGTGGCTTGTTCTGCTTGTTGTTCTTACATCAAGTCAGGCAGTCCATGGAATTTCTCCCTAGATAACGTTCTGCACGATATTTGGTTGGTCCACTTTGACTTATTATGGACAGGGCATCTGGTCTTCGTCGACATTCCTTTCCTTCGCTCGGTGACAGAATTTGACAGCTATGTAATGAAGGCATCTACGGTTGCTTTATTTCCAATCAAGCCTGATACATATCACCTTGTACATTGGATTTTCAAATGCCTTATAACTAACGCCAGGATGCCATGACGCTCTCACCCGGTCAAGACCGCGGTACCCATTTCAGACACCTGGGTGGAGTGGGGTATTGTGCTTGGATTTTTTCTCCTATACCCAACAGAGAAAATCGCCACCGCCAGCGCCGAGTTTCGAACCCGGGTCTCTGCCGCACGGCGGCAGAACCTCTAGCACATGGCTATCACATGGCTATCGCATGGCTATCGCATGGCTATCGCATGGCTATCGCATGTAGTAAGATACTTAACAAATGGATGTTCACTTGAGGCAATAAGAATAATCTAGTTATTTGTTTTTTGGTGAAATAATCAACCGATTTAACACAATTAGAAAATAAGAGTAGCTAAAGTAATTGGGAAATACTGAATCACAAGGCCATGAAAGGGATTTGTGAATTTGCTGAAAAATGTTTCAATAACTTGCTGTATTATTAGAGTTTGAGTTCCCTTAATTTTACGATTACGGTTCACCAGATACTGGAGAGCGAGTTGACCATGAAGTCTTGGCTACGATAGTTTCGATTAGGCAGCGCACTATTTCAGAAGAGTACCACCAGATTCGATTTATTAAACAGAATCAAGATCGAACGCAGGCATTTGTCCAAGATACTGATGTTGTTCCTCAATGTTTTCCGTAACGACAAATTGGTATGAAAAATGAATCTGATGAGCCATCTGTTTTTTGTAAAATACCTGGAAAATACCGCTTATTGCTCTTCACGTGCTGTAGAAATAGAAAACATCAGGTTTTATGTTATCTTACTTATAAGTGGATTTTGTAATCTGTCTTTGTACTTTGTTTTGAATCAAACTCTCATCGTGAATTTTATCCCTCTAGGTTCTTGAGGTGTATTGATAATTTTAAATATTTTCAGAAAGAGTATTATAAATTCTTTGGAATTTTATTTCTATCATGATCACACCGATTTATTTGTTCGTTTTGGAGTCATGAGTAAAATACTGTGTGTTTGTTTTGAGATCGCTATCGGTGGGCGCATGCTTTATCTTGAAAGAACCTCTGTGCAGGGCTTCTATGACATTTTTTCATTTTTGCTAAGGCAGGTCTTGCCAAATGGTATTTGAAGAACATAATCTATTTGAAATTTAAAAAAGCTTATTTGGCAACTCTGCTTCTGCACGAACTAGCGAGGTACGTTCTTACGGAGACTTCACTGCTTTTTTGCGTATTTTTGTGTCAATCTACATCAATTTACTTGCAAGGAGTAGAGCTACGCAATACTTTGCATGTATTCAAAAGGGTTGAAAATAAATACGTAAAAAATGAGAAAGGGAAAATGCAAATTTTGATCAAGTTCTTCTTTATTCTCAGGCGAGCAATAATATATTGAAGTCGGACCATGAGTTGTAATAACTATTTTGAGGCGCCTACGGCCTAACGTGTGCTCTGTCGGTCGGTGTAGGGCTTTCTTAAGTTTAAAAATTCATGTATGGGACTCATGTCGACCGAGAACGTAGAGCAGCTTCCAGCGGTAGAACGTAGCCGGGGGGTTACCGTTGCTGAGTGTTTCCTCCCATATGTATGTTTTGTTCATGGCAGTATTGAGTTTATACATAGTAATAATTAAATTTATGCTATTTTTGCAAAAGGTTCACAACTTTCAAGTAAGTATTTTGAAAAAATGAGAATGTTACACCCCTCAGGGTGATAAAGCCTTTGCATCTTTGGGAATTAATTCTCCCAGAGCGATGTGTGAAATCCCGAGCTAATGGATAGGCAGGGCTTCCTTCTGATGAAATAAAATAGATTTTTTGTGTCGTTACCGATTATGTTTCTTCCTGTTCACTTCTGTTCTGTTTTTCTTCACCTACTACTTTCTTCTATTACTTTTATCTTATTTCATGAACTTCCTCCTCAACTATCTGTAATCATGTATCTGCTGTTTAGATTCCACGTACTTTTATAGGGGTTCATCTCAGCTATTTTGGTCAAGATTTTATTTTTTTTGCTGAAATTGGGTTTTTTAGGTCGTGGGCTATTATGTTCTAAATTTTTATTGGGCCACGGGCACTAAAACTCCTCCATAAGAGGGGTCTAAAGGGGGGCGATGGGGGTCAAAAATCATGAATTTTTGACCCCCATACCAAAAGAAAACAAAGAGGAGAATGGAAAATACAGTCATTTCATTGTTAGAAATGTTACAAGAATTCTAGAACTGTCTTAGTTCATGTTTTATCATATAAACTCAGGCTTCTATTCGTTTGGGATGTCTGAGAAAAATGCACAAATTGTGTAAAGAGTATTTCCCATTTTCTCGAAAACTAAGACCAAAATCGAAAAGTTACATGAGCAAAATGCGTTTCTTTTTCAAAATTACATATACTGGGCAAATTTCAGAAAAATCGGTTAAAAAATTAAAAATCTATGAGATAACCCCCTCAAGTCCGTGCTTGATAATGCCTTCGTCCTTCTCTTCGGAATGCCTTTGTTACGATTAAGGAGACTTGAACTTCTATCTAATCTAATCTAATTTGGTCTGGTCTGATCTGGCCTGGTCCGGCCTCTGGTCCGATCTTTGGTCTGGCTTCTGGTAAGGTCTCTGGCCGGGCCTGGGGTCCGATCTCTGGTCTGGCCTGGGGTCCAGTCTGGTTTTGTCTGGTTTGATTCGATCTCAGGATGTTGAAGTATCCTGAATCTCTTTATTTAGTTAACGTTATGTTTTTTTCATCATAAATTATGAGACATTGATTTCAGCAAAATGTATTGCAAAGAAATGAACACTGTTTGCAAAAAATAAGCTGAACAGATAGTGTTAAAAAAACTTTTCCCAGGAAAAAATTAATTAATCGCTATTCTGATTAACATAGAGTTGACGCACAATGCATTTCAATATTTTCATTCGGTTGATCATCAAACTTTTCGTTACGCACAGAAGAGAGCGCTCAAAATATGCTGGCAGGTGCAACGGTGAAAATTATTCCAGCACTATAGAGAAAGTATCCAAGTAGATTGCATGTTTGAGTTCTTGGATTTCTTGTGGAATACTAATACGGCCTTTGACGATTCTCTTCTATTAGTCGTGCTTACCCGTAAGAAATAAAGTTATTTTTTTACGTTATGTTACAATCATATGAACCGTATTTTGTGTAGAATACATATGGTGCATTAATTAACCGTGTTATACAGTCCAAACTATATAATGCCTTTTCTTCGCTCTTTTAAGGTCGCCTTCGTTGAGGTGGGAGTTTTAAAGTAATTAATGTAATAATCTGCATCCTTGCTATAATAAATTACGCTGTTATGTATAGTATTAACGAAGCACTTATCTCGTTCTAAATTATTTAACCATCAAAATTTGTCATTAAACGTCCTCGTATGGAGGAGTTGAAACCTCCTGGCAGTGAGAGAGGAAAGCGGAAAAATCAGAGATAGATGGTACACAGCAAGAGGCAATGAAAGACTGATGAATATAGTAACAGGGAATTTTCTATGTTCTTTGCATTCTTGATTAACCAACATAGGATAACAATGACCACATAAAAGGGTTATCATTTTATTCAAATTTAACCAAACACGGGAAAATAATATCAAACTTTATATGGCTCATAAAATAGCGCAATACAAAATAACGGAGTTACGCACGACATAATCATAAGAGCAATAATTAGTGAAATCGATCGCATAAAAAAACACGCATGACTAATACTAACAATATTTGACGATGTTACGTTGCACTTTTCTTTGTGCACTCGTTTTGATAATAAACACACTAAATTAACAGGTAAAGTATAATTTCGAATGGCTCACAAAATAGCACAAAGCAAAATAATGGAGTTAAGCATATGATCATTGGAGCGATAATGCATGAAATCGATGGCACCAAAAACACTCACGGCAAATGTGAACAATACCTGACGATATTACGTTGCCCTTTTCTGCGTACACTAATTTTAATAATCATCACACTCAGTAATTTAACAGGGAAAAGAATAGCGCCATGTGTTCACTTCAAAGGTTTTCTTCGTGTGTTTCCAACTGTCCCATTCGCTTCTTGTCAGTGGTCGTCGGAAGTGATGTGCTATCTTGCTGCTTGCTCCTCGCTGCAGGGTTGTGCTGGTCTGATGTCGGGTTCATGGTGGCTCAGAGTCATGCTGGTACGAGTACCGACTCCAACTCCGATTCGTCGGTACGGTGTAACTAGTAGGATCGCTGCCGGACTCGGCTATGATTCGACGCTTGTGCATCGTGATACGCTGGTGTGACGCGCAGGATGCTGATGATGCGATGCTCTTCGTGTACTATTTCCCTCGTCCTGGATAGACTCGGGCTCTACTGCTGCTGCTGCTGGGGAGTGTTCTGTACCTTTATGCTTGTACCGTAGTATCTTGATTCATTGAGGCCTGCTCGTGCAGGGCACTGGGATTAAGCTTTGCATGTTGCTCAGTAAGCCGGTGCAGCTTGCCGGCTGCTTCACCTCACCTCACTGGGACGTTGCATCGCGTCTCCCACCACATTCTCAACCAAGCCCGCTCTGCTGCTGCGCTCTGCTTTTATACGTTTGCGTCTTTCTAATCTCGCAAGTTCCAGAACCTTCCCTCTAGTACTGGCGTCTCGCTCTCTGATTGGTCTCATTTTGGACGATGCTGCCTCGCCTTCTTCGCGGCAAATTTCTGTTGCTGCTAAATTGGTTGTCCTCATGCGACCCTCTACCATCGTATGCGCCTCTAATTCTTCCCCGTACATATCTAAATACTTTTAGCCTATTAATTCCCTTGTTTCTTAATATTTTGTTCGCTTCACTTTACTTATTATACTTATTTATTATATCTTAAACTTCAATTAACGCTTCAAAGACTGTGCAAAGTTTGTGCGAAATACGATCCCCACTTCACCCCAACAACGCTTGTAGAGACGCTTCCCTTATATTGTAGCCCATGCTTCAGCAACGTCGCTATTCCACGAGCTGTTCGCGCTATTGTGGGTGTTCCATCAATATTTCCTTACAAATTAATCTATTTCCCGTCAGCAATTAATAGGTCCACTCCAACTGCAAGGTACGTGTCTAAATTGCATTTCTACGTCAACACACTCTGAAGGCTGTGTTGCGTATTAGGCTGATATCGTACAGTTTATAGTAAAATCTCAAATGTTTCAGATTATTCCTATAATTATTTTCTTTTTTTTTAGCATAAAATATTTTGCAGCATATTTTTTTCAAGTTTATGACACTACGCAGTCACGACGACACTATCCAAGAAGCAAAATACACGAAAATGACCCCCAAACATAAAATAGCGTTAGCTCCAGAACACTGTCGTTTACAGTGGTCCGCAAATCCCAGGGACCCCATGGAATACCATAAAACCAATTTGGTATCTTCGTCAAAAGACGAATGAAAAACGACTGATTTTTTCCTCTTTAATATAAACTCATTTGTTCTCTTCCAACCTGCGTTGTGCTATGGAACAAATGACATCATCTTAGAAAAAAAAGTTATCTTTCGAGTATCGAATCAAGTATTCCAACTAAAGGATTCTATTATTGAATTTTCTAAATATTAATTCATATTCTAATGCACGCCAAATTTAGTGTTTCCACCAAATTTCTAAGTAGAGATGAAAACCTCATTGTTATTCCAATGACGAATTTCACTATTGCATTATTCCAGCGATGATGGCCTCCCCCTCCTCCTGTGAATCTATCCTATTCCTCTTATTTATCATTTTTGCTTCGTAGATTAAAGTAATCTTTATAAAATCAGCGGAATAAATCATATACAAAGTAAATTTACGGGGGTTCGAGGCTGACAACGCAGCCTGCCCAACAAACACAGTAACTTTCAAAACAAAACTATATTGCAATACAACAATTACTACCTAAACATTTTAATACATTTCAGCCCGACATTTATTACATTATTTTTAATAAAATTATCCCTATAATTTCTCTTCTAAAAACTGGGCATTGTAGTAGGTGATGAAAACATGTTTTTGGAGTTTTAACCACGAATGAATGGCCACATGACAACGAATCACATTTGACCAGATGCTTAGCTAGAAATTTTGCTGTCACAGAAAAGTTGAATTTAAACATGAATAAACTAGATCAAAATAAAAATGAGGAGCGCACTAAAAATTTACTTCAGTATTATGCAGATAACATAGGATAACACAAAAACAGATGCAATGGTCATCTCGCGATGGCAAAGAGGGACTGGAGGTCAGTAAGCCACTGGTGGAATAGCTCCACTCCCTTGCAGGGCACGGAATGCTCGGAGAGCATCCCCATGACCATGTACAGTAACCTGTCTCTTCATATCGTATACTCGTGAAGAACAGTCGTCAAAGCAAATATTCTCATTGCTAACGGAAATGTAGAATTTCGTAGTTATTTGTTACCACTGAACAAGTCTGCCATTGTTTTTCTCTTCGCTTCATGTTTGATGTACGTATATATGTTTAGGAATTACGAGTGAATGAGCAACCTAGCACGTTCTCTGCAATTTGGCTCGAATTCGTGTTTTGCAATGTTTCCCATCCGAGAATTAGATTCAAATCCGTTTCTGTGCTATCTATTCGAAATCTCATTTTCAAAGACTGCGAGCAATGTGGTAATCTGATGAAGCACAATAGAGGTTTTCATTTCATTACAAACTAACGCAAAATCCCAACGAATTACTCTCACTAAGCGCTTTGCGGCCAGCAAACATTGTATTACATGGTAAACAAGCTTTAAACATCTGGCGAGGTGTTGAATTTTATAATGTAGTTTTTTCATGGGGATTTCAAATCTGAAATAGTTTGGCTTTATCATATCAGGTTCATATTGCGTAATGCGAAAGTGTTTTCGAGGCTGACTCGAGTGTGTTATCTAAGCTAAAGGAGCTCATTTTGAATAATAATTATCAAGCAAAGTGGGTTTTATTGAATGTTGTAGCTGTCTTTTCTTCTTCTTTACTGAAATTACAATTACTCAATTTGTTTGTCCAAGAATATAGTCTGTACTTTGTACATTCCGAGTATTATAACTCAAATGACCGAGTCTTGCTTTAAAAGTATAGTATAAGACCCTTTCGGAATCGAGGTGCTGCTTACATTATTTCCTTAACTTGTACGCTTAAACAAACTTCCTCATCTCGATTAGCACATTCTGTGCATCTCTTGTGTCGTCTACATAGTCTCCAGTTCTCAAGCCAGCTTCTATGTCCAAATCACGTCTTTGAAATTCACGTATTGTTATCTGACATTCACTTGGTGTCTGGCTATCTTGACTGGGTAAGCTCGCTTCTGGGAAGGTTGGAGTGGTCACTCTGTCCTCCGGTTTCTCACAGGCGGTAATGGGCTCGGTGTCTCCGTTTAACCAGTATGTATTTACAAGGTCCTCATCCTGTTGGTATTCAAAGATGATTTTCAATTGTTTAATTCTTAGTATTTTGACAGAATTACGCAGAATGCAGAGCTCCCTGGTGACTCCACTTTAGCTAGGGCTCGATTATTGTTAGTTTTCCCATTAACATGAGGAATCTGAGAATTAATCACTCCATATTCTTCAAAGTCAATCTAATGTCGTTCATACAGATAAATCATTCGCTCTTCAAATTGTCGAAAAATTAAGTGACAATGTTTTGGTATCAATTCTAATCTCATGAAGATTAGATTAGGCGTTAGTTTAACTCGTTGACAGCGTATTGGGACTTATTGTCCACAAGAAAAATTTCTCATTTACGAATTAGTACAAATGAGCAGTATCTCTATTATATGACCTACCTTTTTTTTCGAAATTATTTTAGCGTAGAGTTGGATTATTACCCTGCAATTACATTGTTCACAGTTTTTACAAAAGTTATAAGTTTTTCGAAGAGTAAAGTCGTTTTTAAACTCTGTGGTACAACCTACAGTAACTTGAAAAACCGTCCCAATCGCTCAGGGGCAGTCAACGTGTTTAAGCCTAACCGTAACAAAGACGTTTCAAAGAGAGTAAGGAGGAAGGCACCATTTATTATGGACTTGAAGGAACGCAGATTCTATGTACAAGGTTCATAGAAACAGTAAGTTGAGAAGGAAGTTCATGAAACAATCTGAAAGTTGAAAAAGAAAGTATTAGGTGCTGAAAAACAGGAAAGTAGTGAACCAAAAAAAGATGGTCTGTAACAAAACAAAAATCTATTTTATTTCAACAAAAGGAAGGCCTACCTAATCTTTAGCTAGGGTGTTCACATATTTCTTCTGGGAGCGTTAATACCCATAGCAAAATGGTTGTATCCCTCTGAGGGGTCAGAATCTAAAATATTATATTCATTTTCCGTTAATAGTTCTTGTAGAAGACTCGCCTCGGTAACATTTGTGTTGGTACCGTACTGTACAACGACAGTTGTACTCACGCCTGAAAATTTTAGTCTAGGCATACGAAAATAACATGTCGTTAAGTAAACGACCGAGGTTTTCCGATGATTCGGTAAGAAGCATCTTTGGCGTTTGAGAATTAAAATTGTACTAAAATAAATGTGTTTAGTTTTCAGTTATGTAGAATATCGACCTTAATGTATCATGAACCTTCGTTTAGCTATGTAAAATTAATTGCATTTGTACTTTTCGCATCAAACTTAATTTGTTTAACATTTTTTCTGCAGAAACATGTTAATAAACGGTAACCATCGTCTCGAATCATCTTAAATTCCCAAAAAAAGCAGAAAACCAAAAATAGTTTTCTACAGTTCTTTTAGTGAATATTAAATGATTTTTTAATTATGAGATGGAATGAATGGTCGGTCCCTTTTCACACCTTCCCTAACATTGAATTTCCATTGGGAGTGTGAGTTGCCTGTGAACTAGTGACTGTGGTAGTACCGTATATATTTTGGGTATTAAACTCGTTATAATGTGCAACGTTAGAGTATAAAGAGGCTCACAGGTATCGCCTGATGACTTTGAAAAAATTAATTATGATTAAGAAAAGAATAAAAACCAGACCACTACATTCGATTATTGCATTCATTTTGTAAATCGTTGCTGCCTCTATGAGAGATGAGTGTCAATACCTTTTACTTTTATTTCCCTATCTCAATGGAAGGTACTCAATTTACGAAACTGCAGATATTATGATAGGCTCAAGTGGTTATTATTTGGTTTGATTGAAAAGCTGATCATTGTAAAAGACTTCTGTAAGAAACTAACATTTAGTACAAATTTGACGCATTTTTGATAAGATTATCATTTGATTTAATGTACGCGCGTTTTCTTCTAGAAAAATTTATGTAGCTCATATTTGGGATACTGTTGGGTTTTGATACTCATATTTGATACTACTATTTTTTGTTCATTTTGTTTTTCCATGAATACAAATTAGTTTGGCATTGAGATTATTCAATAACCTCAAAGAAAGAAAGAAAGAAAAAAAGAAAAGAAAAACACTGTATTTCCAACAGAGATAGTACAAAAGTACTATCATTGGTTTTAAAATACCTTAAAGTTAATTCACTTAGATGATACACACACACACACACACACACACACACACACACACACACACACACGAGTATAGTAATTCTCATGTCACTAGTCGAAAATAAATGATTAAGGGCAATGTTCTCCTAATCTTGCTTAATCTACATTTGATGATACATGTAATGATAATTATAAGAGACAACTAAAGAGAGAATTAACCTAAAAATGTTCTGGGTTATGACTTTAGTGGCTTAGTAACTTAGTGCGTTAGTAACATTACCTCAATATTGCTTGGTTGACGGCGCTCCACCTGGAACTGGGGGTTGCCCTGCAGCAAGTCGTACGTAGCGCTTGAGAGATGAATTCTCATTGCTGGAAGAAAATATTTCGACATCCTCGTTAGATTACTTGTGAAAACAATTTATTCATCTGCCGATTATATTTATCTCATGATTGGAAATTAAAATCGAATTATACTAACTATCGGGATGTAAAGAACGGATGAGTCAAAGTGACTATTAGTGTATGCACTTCTTGCAAACGTCTAATTCACAGATATGGGTAACTCCAATAGAAAATGCCTAAAATTTTGCTAATCGAATATTTGTCGAATATTTGCGAGGCTTTAATTTACTAGACTAACAAACATTGAAGAAAATAGCTCACGTTCACCACTGCTCTCCATCCTGGAGGCGATGTTGACGGTGTCACCAAAGAGGCAGTAGCGAGGCATCGTCAGGCCGACCACCCCAGCTACACAGGGCCCTGAGTGTACGCCTACTCTTATCTTCAATTGCCTCTCTGGCATGTGGGGAATTCTGAAACACGTCAATCCAATTACAACATGGCATCAGGAGACATGGTTACAAGAGGTCATCTCTCAAATATTTTGTGTTCTTAAGTAGAATCGTACGTTGACTTCAGTGCTTACTGGTATGAAAAAGTTTTTACGTTTTAAAATGGGCTTAAATGTTTGGCGTATTATTTTATGTACTTTTTTTCGAGCGTTCCGGAAAGAATTATCGAGGTCTGTTGGCTCACAAAAAATTCAAAATAAAACTCGATCAACATTCATTTCAGTAAGAAATTTATCAAGTAATAGGTAAAGTATTTGGAATCAGTTTAGTTGTACGTTGGTTCTTATTGGTTAATTATTTCTTTGTGTGTTTCACAGTACTTCGGAAAACTCGGATTTACCGGAAGTCCGAGGTCATTAATTTAAGTACTATTACTTTTTCTATATATGGATATGATCAGTTTTTTGTTAAGAAAACGATTTCGTAATTAAGGTTCTGAATGAGTAATTTAGTAATAAATCAAAAATAAATAAATTTCATGGGTGATGGATGACTTCTTAGGACAACCGTCTTGAAAGAATAATGAATCGAAAGGTTGAAAGGGTTAGCGTTTCTGAGTAACTGTGTTTTACTGGAGTAAAAAGGGAATTTGTCAGTTTCTTGTCACATACTAATTCTGAATAACGGATGTGAAGTAACGTTAGAATTATGAATAACGTAAATTTAAAAATCAACGTTCTATCAGGCTACTTAAAGGATTGCACCGGGCGGGTATCCTAATTTCTTGCGAGACTTGAACGTATTCACTCCTTTCTTTAAAATATTCCATACTGATGACGTTATAGAAGTTCCCCTCGTCTTAGTTTCACTAACCATAACACATGTTATCTCTCACTTGAATTTGGTGACTTCATCTCGAAGCGCTAGCGCCATCATTGCTATTTCTCTGGCGTGCTTGGTGCCGTTGCGCTCCGGCAGACCCGACGCCACCATGTACGCATCCCTGATGGTCTCTACCTGAATAAGAAATAAAAACAGTTTCACCCAAAATTATTTATCTCACAATTGTTGAGTAAAACTTGATATATCGCTGAGTACTTATGACTCATTTTGATTCGTTTTGAAGTTCTTGAAGTTTAGGCAGAAGGTTTAGGTTACTTCGATTTGTCTATCGTATGCCATGGCAGAGTATAGCGCCCTCAGGGGTTATTGATAGGTATTAGGTTAGGGTTACTTCGTGCATGTAGTTTCAACTCAGTTTTTGAGCTTTTTCTTTCTCTTTCTTCTCAGTTTTCAGTATAAGGAAACATTTTGAATGCATACTCCATGATTTGAGCAGTTGCAGTTGAAATAGCAAACTACTTCAATATTGTTTTGTAGTCCATGGCATTTCAGTGTTTATCCGTAATTCAAAATCTTTGATCGAAGATTAGTTTTTCAGATATGCTGACTTGATGACGGCTGCATCTTTTCCTGCATGGTAGAGAGGAGAATGTTGGTATAAAAAATAAAAGAAGAGAATTAGAATTTAGCGCAGACTGTGCTAGAGAAAAAATAAGACGGGAAGCGGGAAAAGACAGTAGTAGGCGAAAAAACTGGCACTTTTGCAAATAACTTAGTGACCTTGTACATTTTCCTCCCCTATGTACGTTGCAAGAGCAAGAAGGAACATAAAAGATAATGGAGTCAGGGAAAATCCATCAGGGCTTTATATGTACAAATTAGATAGAAGCATATTTACTTCTACATGTATGGATATGTTTTAGTTTTATTCTTATATATATACCTATATGCAACCACATACACACCAATTAATACAGAATACATATAAACAAATATATTTAAATCATTTTTTTATTTAATTTTTTCATTCTTTTAGATTTTCTTACGCACATTAACACACTTTACCTATCTACATTCCTTCAACTATACTTGTACACTCAGTCATGACTCAGTAGAAAAGTTAATTACGCACCTCATTTTAACTGTATACACTCTTTCAACATAAGCACAAATTACACATGCGTAGCTACCCATACCCAAATATCCACTGAACCAGTTTGAAGACGCAAACTGGTCATCACGACCATTTAACCCGAAATAGAAGTAAATTCATGCTTCCTTACTTTTCAAAGGCCCGGTCGCAACACAGTATACTCTTCGTTGGAACCAAAACTTGGAACTCTATACCTGCGGAGATCCGTAAATGTAATTCGTACAAAGTATTCAAAAGACATCTTGAGTCTCACTTCCTATCAGAATACTAGTCGTGTAAGATCACCATGTCAAATCTTGCCTCCTTCATGTAACTAATGATAATGTAAAAATGTAACTTACTTTGGGTAACATAACCGATCTTCAGTCTGCTCTTGAATCGTTTTATCGAACATACTGTTAAATATAGCCGATTTGACCTATATTGTAAAATACAGCATAAAATATCGAGTTAATTATCTCAATGATCAGTCTAATGCGAAACTAGATTAAGTGAACTAGGTTAAACATTATTGTACACCTTAGAATAACGTGATGATAGGATGCCCTAGAAGTCGCTGAACTTGTTCGGGCCCACAGGTGGCTATACTCAAATTTGACCATTGTACTTTAAGAAACATTCTACCTCTGTATCACCTGTGGTAAATAAATTGTTTAAATTGTTTAAAATTGTTTAAAGACCGGGCGCAGGCATTTGCCTTACACACATGAACATGCAAACAACAACAACCTGCGGAATCAGAAACATATAAAGTTACTAATTTTTACGATATTTACCAATTATATACACAAGAAAACAACCACATACGGTCGTGTTCGCTCATGGTCACTAGGGTGGATCGTTTTTTCACGTTTTTCGATTTGATTTTAGCGGTAGTGCGGAAAAGTTGTGAATGGACACCAAAATAACTTGTAAAAAATCTTAAAGCTCTGAGACAATATCTTTAGCTTGCACAAACGCACTGAAAACTGGAAAATGTGGGAAAAAACTGCTTCCGGTTCATTATCGTTTTAAAACATAGTTTTAAAGAAATCACGTTCCGGTAGCTTCCATTTGAAAGTGATTTCAATACTTTTCAATCTAGTTTAAGTGAGTTTTCTTCAGCGAAGTCATCTTCTGCTTCCACAATTAGCTTGGAAAATTAGAAAAATACCAGAAATATCAACAATTGACGATTTTGATCAATTGAGCTCATCGTCATAGATATGGTTACTATGACGTATATCGCACTATACTACATACTACAGAGCGGTAGCATCTGGTGAATGTTCCAGCCAATTGGCACTCATGAAACCAGGGAAAATACATCACGCCACATGGTTAACAACGGCAAGTCGTGTTCTCCGTCTCTACATTTCAACAGAAAACCCTTCATATCAGCTGCTTCAGATTGTGAACTTTATCATGGCAGTATATGTTCCAGTATGGTTCAATATCAAGATGAACCCTTCTGCAAGCAATGGTGCAAAGCATTTGTTCTCAATGATAACAAAGTCTCGTTCTTTGTCAGTTGAATGCAGAAATATTGTCCACCACGTTTTGCAAAACAATGCTTACTTTGCTCAGCATGAAAGCCTCCTTATTGTTATGATTCATGATGAATCTCCAGCCATTCGTGAGGTTGGCTACAGAAGAATAATCAAAGCAAGAGATAATCCACTTCAAAGAAATACAATTCGGAAATTCCAACAACCGAAGCTACTATTTCATGCTACTGTCTTTCATTTGATGATCGATTGGCAGAACATCCAACTGACAGAACCACCTCTCACGAGAAGAGTATCATCAGAGGACATTATGTCTCTAATTAAATCCAAAGTGAAGCCCTCTGCTCTCCCAGATTTTCCCTGTCATACCCAGGCGGTGGAAAGACACATTAAATTAGTAACACAGGCTTCAAAATCAGTTGTAGGAGCAGCTGCTCGTGATGGTTTTATAAGAAACCGAATTTATGGAAGGAAAAAACTACCCAAGTGTGAAACTAAAGAACAGTATTTGCTTTATTAAACAGAACACTGAAAACAGTGTACACAGATATTAGCAATGGAAGGGAGGATGGGTTGGGTTGGGCGGAACTCGTCGTACAGCCACATCCTCGTGGTGAGTTCTGGATTGTGTTATCTCCTTCAAATAGAATTTGAGAAAACATAAACTAAGTGCTGTACATTTTAGAAATATGCATTACTTTGCTAAACAAGTGCGATATACGTCATAGTAACCATATCTATGACGATGAGCTCAATTGATCAAAATCGTCAATTGTTGATATTTCTGGTATTTTTCTAATTTTCCAAGCTAATTGTGGAAGCAGAAGATGACTTCGCTGAAGAAAACTCACTTAAACTAGATTGAAAAGTATTGAAATCACTTTCAAATGGAAGCTACCGGAACGTGATTTCTTTAAAACTATGTTTTAAAACGATAATGAACCGGAGGCAGTTTTTTCCCACATTTTCCAGTTTTCAGTGCGTTTGTGCAAGCTAAAGATATTGTCTCAGAGCTTTAAGATTTTTCACAAGTTATTTTGGTGTCCATTCACAACTTTTCCGCACTACCGCTAAAATCAAATCGGAAAACGTGAAAAAACGATCCACCCTAAATTGGTCACCACGATAAACCCGCCGCCATATGCATTATATGGTCTGTTAATGTCTGCCTGAATGAATATGAGGGCTTTGTTTTGAACTTTTTGCTGTTCGGATACGGCCCACACTATATAATGTATATTTCACACCAAATGGCCCTTTTTTCTCAGGGGAAGCATCTTAGCATTGAGAATCGAGCCTTCACTTAGTTCCTATACGATCATTGTTGCTAGAAAATTAATGTCTTGTAGTCATAAATTCCTTTTTGAAATGAACCGAAACTAAACTTAACTCAGGCTGTTCAAACGTAACCTAACCTAACCTAATGTCAGCTTATCGTCTGTGCTTTACTGTTCAACAAATTGAGTAAAGTTATTGATTCCGCTCTCTAGCGCCTGCTCGGATAGCTTCCGTAGTTAAATTTTGGGTGCGTGTTTTGGATCGCCTGGCCCTATCGGCAAAGCAGGCAGGGTGCGGGCGAATGCTAACCCTTACACTGGAAGTTTTAGCACACGGGTGTTTCAAATAGCAGATGATGATATGAATAGTGATATTAACCATCATGACTTGGGTGTGCGTGTGTTTTTGAGAGTGAGTAGTTACACAGTTTCATCGTGTGCGGGAAAATGACTTGGATTACCTTGTACACGTCGAATTCTTTCAAACACTTGTCGAAGGCAAAGTAGAGCTCGTTGAGCATGTCCACGACCTGCAACATGGTGTGACGCATTAGATACACAGTTTATTGTTAACTTATGCAATCGAGTACTTTGGGTCTGTTTCCAAACGTATATAAAAAGAAATTTCTTTCACTTCTAGGTCTCGAGTCAATTTGTGATATGTACAAATTACCTTGTCACAGAATGAAAGTATTCTTATACTGTGCTTTCTTATATTGTCAAAGACGACTTGACAGAGCTCTTCATTGTGCTTGTTTTGAAATTAATATTTAATACTTTAAATTTGGCGCACAAAAAATAATTAGCACATGAAGTATTAAAGATTAGCGGAGGCTCGGAGGTTCAATACATTTTTTTTATACATATAGACTAACTTGTAAACGGTCATGAGGCTATGCTGAAACAATTGATATGGTCAAACCCCGTGTAAACCGATGGTTTTACCCATCCTAAGACAATATAGCTCACCGAAACTCTAAAAAAAAATTTCTCACGACAGAAAAGTAAACAAATTTTAGCTGCTCTGTAGAATAGAAAACAGATGCTCATACTATTATTGTAATAAGCTTCTCAAACGAACGAAAGAATAAAATGGGGAAGAATAATCAGCATGGAAAGTAGGGTTGGCCTTATGTAAAAGCCAGAAAGGGAAAACAATCTCGTAATGCGAAACTAAACTGACAACATCACTATTTCTCTAAGGGCTACAGCCAATGTTGTCCGAAGTAGAGTTTTCGAGGTGACCTAAGACAAATTCCCTTGAAAATTGAGACGACTGACTAGTAACTACCTGAATAGGCGATGACGCTGCAGACAAAGCAGTGAAGTCCACGATATGACTTAAGTAAATAGTGACGCTGTCGAAGGACTCGGCTTCCACGGGTTTGCCCAAGATGAGGGCACTTGCCACTGACCTATGGCACAGTCGAGATTAGGTTCAATTATTCACATGAAATTAGTTGTCTGACATGAAGTTTTTACGAAAAGGTCCTTATTATTTATTAATTCGTGTTGCGAGCGGGAAGCGTTAGATACAACGCATATGGAAAAAAAATAAGAAAAGACGGTATAAAGTTAGACTTGTCTTCTGTGGACATTTCAAAGCAACGATGGTGTTTTCAGCCCGAATCTATACATTGAAGAGTTAACACAAACGTCTGTAGTTTGTTTTGGGTATGAACCAAGAGCCATACCTTCATCTAAGGCTGTGTGATGTTCACACCATCAAAACCAATCGTGTAGATATTGCCCAAAATCACCTCCAAGTTTGTTTATGACACTGAACCCAAATTTGAAAAATCTCTGAAAATGATCTATCTCACACTAAAGATTTAGTGATTGTTTACAAATGCATATTCTTGAGGACCCGAGTTGAGAGTTTGGGAGGCCTTCATTTTGTTGGAATTTGAAATTTTTTGTTTCGGAAGGACAATTTTTTCAGCCTGCTGCGCAGTTACGCAATTCTTTTGCAGTTACACACCCGGTTCATAGATTCCACGTTTTCTTGACATCATACCAATGGTGCCTAGATCCTTCCATCTTTTTGAACATTTTGTTCTGGTAAGGGAGGCTGAAATCAACATATTTATCAATCAATTGATTTACAATTTTGTATGGTATTGCTTCCATGACGCTATTTCATTTGATCGTTAAATTTGTATTATATCAAAATGGGAATATGATTTTGGGATTAGGATTTTGAATGGAAACAAGTTATGCCAATTCTGAGAAAATATACGTTTGAGTAAGAAATTTGCAACTTCCTGAAAGTAGAGGATCATTTGAGAACGACTTTGACGTTTTTGTATTGGCTCAAGGAATTTAACTAATAAAGAACCAGTTAAATATGAAGCTGATGAGGGATATCTAGGGAAGGAAACAAGAAAAGTTTGAAGAATTATTTCACCTATTCTTAAATTTATGCATCCTCTTCATTAGGATGAATCATGTTTACCATTGTAAAGTTGAGTTCTCTCTCAACGATGTTTTGAAAGTTATCTTTGTTTGAAGAATATTAATAGTGTAAAGTAGCCGTAAGTTATTGTTCATCATTATTGTATTCCAGTCGAGTTTGAATACTATTTGACCGCAAAGGTTAACAACAGCGGACTACCCTTCGATGATGTCATTGTACGACTGTATCATTTAGAACGAAAAACTAAATACAGCAATTGGCGAGAGTTTCAAAGTCACATGCCGTAAATTCGTAGCGCAAAACAGCCGTATCTCAAGAAAGACGAGAGGGTAAAAAGAAAAATAGAAGATCTGTTTAGCTATAAAATTAAACTACTTCCGGTTTCTGTTGTGTTATTCATCTAACAGTGGACATGCTAGTGTTACATCTAAGAAGCGCTTATATCCTGCCAAATACTCCAATCAGCGTACACTGTCATTTCCGAACTTACTGTGGAAGGAGTTGGAATATTAGATTTTCGTAGTTTTGCCTTTCTTCGAGGTAAGCTTTCGTTTTCTTTTCCACAGTACGTTCCAAGTCATTGGAATATTGTTCCATCCTTTTAAGTATGTTGTCCATGATATTCCCAGGCTCGATTTTCCTGTTGAAAATGAAAGTTTAATTATGAATAGAATTAAATTTTTTACACGTTACTAAGCTACCACTTTCTGCAGTTTTAAGTGATTTACTGATACAAACCAATTGATCTATATTGCTCTGAAAAATACGTTAAGCTGTATTGTATCCACGCTTACGTCATGGAATCACTCATTAATAATGTGCACAGTTCTAGGAACTTCTTTATGATCGAAGATAAAATTGAAGTTGTTCATTGAAAATCTAATTGCTTCAGTCAAGTTTGTAAGGTAAAATTACGTGAATAGTTGCAGTAGATACCATACTCTTAGCATTAATCTCTTGTGATCCAGTTCTGTGCTCCGAACGAGAGTAGCCAGCAGGAGTTGATAGTTTACTGCCATGTATGAATGAGTACCACCTTCCTGACATCCAGAGAAGCACTGCTCTGAAATTCTCTGACTCCCGACCACGGTATACATGTGCTCTCGAGTCTCAGATTAGTTTACGCTCCGTTGGCATTTCACCAAGTGGGATGGCTTCGGCTAAGGTCCCATTAATTTCAGCATAATGTAATGATCAAGCTAGCATCTAATTAAATACTTCTCGTGGACAATATCCAGTGAAATGTCTGCCGATATTTTCACCCTTGATGATGAATAGTGACTAAGATCCTTCGTCGATTGATTGCTGTGAAATCGCTGGGCTCTTGCACTACAAAAAAAAACACACTGCAAATTGTGCCACAGTTTTATTCCCGCATGGTTGTAATGAAATAACGTTCTGAGATCGCTCGTTGTGTTTCTGTTGCGCTATTTGATCCCTTTTGGTTTTGAGATTATGTTTTGTAGTTGCACGTATTATAGTTCTCGTCTGGTAACAGTGAAAGTGTTTGGCGTATTTTGAAGCAGCTAGAAAATTGATAATACTGAAATTTTAGAATAATTGCGTACGTAATTTTTTAAATTTACAGAAGTTTGGTGAAGTAGTTTGTACTTGGTGAGGATATTTCATCATATGAGTGGCTAAATCAAGGGCCAGTGCCGATGTTGTGTTTGGTTGTGTCAGAACCTGAGTTATCGAATAATGGTCGAGCTGTACAGAGCAGATGGTAGTAGACGAACGGAAAGTGATATACTACTCGTTTTTTATGCTTCTGCCTTAGTTGGTCACATCTGTTCTATTTGTTAAAATTAGCGTTCCCAGGAAGAAATGGGAGGTAAAGAGTTGAGTTAGGTGGACCTTTTTGAAACTAATACATGTATACTGGAACTAAGTTTGGTTTACGCAAATGAACGTTATGTGAGTGCAATAAGTTTTTTTGGTTAATTCCTTCATACTAGGGTTTAAAGTTTGTTATCAGTGATGGTCATTAGCTTCGCTCACCCATAAAATTCCTGAATCGTCTTCTTTACGGTGCTTAGCTGTGGTCGTTTTTCAGGTTCTTCCCAGCAGCTTTCTATAAGGTCGCGTAGGTCCTTCTCGACGTTCTGGCCGATTACCGGCTTTGGAGGAGATTCTTTTTCATCCAAAATCTTCTCTACAATCCTTGTATAAGTCTCTGTTGAAATTTTGAAAAAGCACATTAGTCAATACAGAAAAAGAGTTCGAGGGATCAAGCTCGAGGAGGCCCCATGACTTGAGCATGGACACTGGACAGCACAATGACTGTAAGAACAATGAACTCAATCATGCGAATACTTTGGAGCACTATACATCTTGAGCTGGTTACAAATTTTAAGTAAGCTAACTAAGAATATATGTGCTGCATATCAGATATCTTGAGGCTGATATTGTATTGGAATGTCTAGTATAAGACTCTCTTACACGACGTTCCATTTTTCTCAGGCGTTCAAACGTTCTCTCCAGATTCGGCTACTAAGAGGTGAATTACTCCTAAAGGATGTTTACTTAATTAAAACGTGCTTAATTAAAACGTGCTAAGTATTTGTCTCCTTTCCTTAGCATAGGTTTGAGGTCTTTACGTAGTCGAGGAGTCAAGGTTTTTTGAAATCTACGAACTCCTACCGCAAACTTAGAATAAACCTTTTAATAAAGTTTTTAAGAAGTTACTAGGAAATACATGGCATTGAATAAAATCATGACCATGTACGTAAAACAAAATTTTCCTGTTAACTGCAGACTGAGGCTACGTACTTTCTATGCATTAAACAGATCTTACCTTCATTGTTTTCAGGATCCTGTAATGAAAGCGGGAATATGCCTTTTCTTGTAAGGACTTCATTCATTATAATGCCCAGCGAATAGATGTCTCCTTGTTTTAATTGTTTCGTAGTCCAGGTTTTTGATGGCTTGCGAAGCATTTCGTGAGCACTCCACAGTTTGCCTGCGAAGCAATTTTAGTCATTAACTTAGTAATTTATGAAAGACGTGCATTAGCTTTTGTAAAGTTGCTAATATTCAGTTATTTTCTTAAAAACGGGCTTAGACTTTCACTTGTTGAAATTTTAAGGCTGTGGCATAAAATAATACCCACATCGATATTTTTCAACAGCAGCTTTGTTCTGTTTAAAATTACGAAATTGGTAAAAACATATTGAGTTTTGCTAGAAAACAATAAATGAAGTCAGTTTCTTGAGTAAGGCAAGACGTACGTAGGAATTTGAAATGGAGGTAGGATGAAAAATCCAGGCGGTTTCTTGCAAAAAAATATCTCAATACTGTAGCAGGCAAACTTTCAAATGTGGAACTCAAAATTTGACTTGAGTCTAGCAATCCCATTCAACAGAATTGATGTTAGGTTGAGAAACTAATATGAAATTTTTAAAGGAACGATTTCACTGAAAGTCATTTTATCAATAAAATTAGTAAAATGACAATACACTTAGCGATTTTCGTCTTGCTTTCTATTTTAAGAATTAGATGCATTAATTCGGATGTAGTTTTAGATTATCTATGAATGTTTAAATTTTACATTGTCTGAAGATGATTGGATTATCTTAAGATGCTTTTTCTGATTTTTATCAATGATATAATTAAATCTACATCATTTTTTAAATTCATACTTTTTGCCGATGACAGCACGCTTTCTGCGGTCCTTCCGAACGAAAATCCCACTACGATTGCGGAGAGTATAAATAATGAACTCCATAAGGTTTCACTGTGGCTTAAAGCTAATAAAATAAGCCTCAATATCGATAAAACAAATTATATTACGTTCTCATACAAGAAAAATATATCTCTACCATCCATTAAAATTGGCGAAGGTGAAATCAAAGAAACCAACTCATGTAAATTTCTGGGCATCATAATAGATAAACATCTGACCTTCAAAGAGCACATCACTCATATTAGTTCTAAATTATCAAAATCTATCGGAATCCTGAATAAAGTTAAAAATTTCCTGCCTGAAACAGCCTTACTAATGCTTTATCGAACGCTCATTTCACCATACCTGCAATACGGAATAGAAGCATGGCATGGAACTGATAAAAATAAAACTAATATAATTTTTACTCTGCAAAAAAGAGCCATCAGAGCGGTAAAGAACCTAGAATATAATGCTCACACAAATGATTTATTCAAAAATTTCCAAATACTTAAACTCTCGGATCTCTACAAAATCTCCATCTGCAATTTCATCTACAAAACATTAGCTAATGATGGCGACAATAGCCTTCAACAGTTATTAACTGAGCAAACTGGTCATCACGACCATTTAACACGAAATAAAAGTAAATTCATGCTTCCCTATTATTCAAAGGCCCGCTCGCAACATAGTATACTATTCGTTGGAACTAAAACCTGGAACTCAATACCTGCGGAGATCCGTGAAAGTAATTCTTACAAGGTATTTAAAAGAAATCTTGAGTCTCACTTCTTATCAGAATACTAGTCGTGTAAGATCCCCAAGTCAAATCCTGCCTCCTACATGTCTGGTCCTAATAATGCAATTTGCCATGAGTAATATCGCCGATTTTCAGTCTGCTCCCAAATCGTTATCGAATATACTGTTAAATATTGTCCATATGACCTATATTGTAAAATTAAACATCAATATCGAGTTCATTATCCTGTTGATCAGTCTAATGCGAAACTAGGCTAAGTGAATTAGGTTAAACATTATTGTACGCCCTAGAATAATGTAATGGTAGGATGCCCTAGAAGTCGCTGAACTTATTCGGGCCCACAGGTAGCTATACTCAACTCTGACCATTGTATTAGACTTAAGAAACATTCTACCTCTGTATCTCCTGTGGTAAATAAATTGTTTAAATTGTTTAAATTGTTTAAGATATTCTAAGCTGTGCTGCTCGTGTCCAAAATATTCATGTTTTGACGACGGTAATGAAACTGTGCAATAACGTAACTTTATATGGGCTTCAATTGGGATCATTTTTAATTCTGCGTTAGATTTTTATCGGGATTCATAGTTTCAGAATCAGTGTTCCTAAAATACAAGTGTTTTCTCACGTTAACCTCACCTTGTGAAGCCTCACCTTCATTGACCTCAGACGGTTCAAGATTTCGCAAAGAAAGTAGACCGAAATCTGTGACTTTCAGCACAAATTGCGAATTGATGACGCAATTTGATGATTTCAAATTTCCATGGTACTTTATTTTGCTCGAGTGAAGTTTGGACAGTCCCTGAAAAGAAGTAAACAAAAATGAGTAGATGAATTAGGATGTTTATATTAAGTTCAGAACGAATCAGGATCACTTTAACAAAATCAATTGGAAAGTAATATCAATTGTGAAATAATTTTCATCGTCTTTTTTCGTAAGCTATGCAGAAGTTTAAGTTACCGAATCTGTTTTAAATTATCATAGTATATTACGTACAATTCAGCCAAGTAATGCGAAAGACATCATCATTAACAGAGATTGTGCAAATTGCGAAATGGATTCATGCTGAAGTATAGGTAGCATTAAATAAAGACCCGCTTTAGCCAATCCTGAATTTAGCTCATGCGTCTCCGTCATTTTTCCTTTTTATTACTAAAGTCTCGTATGATCATCATCTGACGGACGTTAAATTACGGCTGAATGAAATGTTATTGAAAATGGTAGCACAAGATTTGCTGCTCAGTATTCTTGAATTTGTATTCTGTTTCCGTATTACTGTTCAGAACAATGAACTCAAGAAGGGATTGAACGAGTCGAGCTGTTGTTAGATAGGCACGGCTAGGAAACGTCTCTCTGTGAGGTTGAGATAAAAAATGGAAAGAAAAAGAATGCATCCGATGGTGCTTTGTGCCGTGGTTCTCTGACAGCAATTCCTATGTAGGAAACAAACAGTACAGTTGTACAAAGTGTAAAAATGTCTGTATAAATATTCCCATAAATAAGCACTTCACTTTATTTGTTTTCTTCTTTTGAGTATTGATAGGAAAACCATCATGGAGTATTTGATATATGAGAACAAAACATTTCAAAGTTTATGATCAAGATAATGCACCTTAAACGGGCTGTAACGTGGTCTGATTGACGTTAATCATTCAAGCTGTAGAGGTAAGAATCGCGGAATGACACCGTCTCGCGTCTTTACTTTGATTATTGGGTTATCCTACTGAGAAGGAAGGTATGTTCTGAAATGAGTTTTATTCTTTTATATGTTATCAACGTTTTCTTCAGGGAACTCCTTATGATTTAACGAAATTATCAGATAAAACTAGTAGATTTTTTACACCATACCGTTTGATAACTATTTTTTCTCAAAAGAATTTTTTCATCTAATTTTGTTTCCGGTTTGCGGTATCGTCAAAAGTTAGTTTGGGACATGCTCTTGGTTGTTAGCGCTTAAGATTTCAAATTTATTATAAATTTTAGTAGTCGATAATACTTTTTCGATCATAAATTCATAGTATAACACAAGTATTGCGGCTTCATGGTTATTCGTGAGTCAATTGTCAATATGGCATAGGTATTCTGATAGCCTATCGGTAATCATCTATTGGTAACTACTTGCTTTTAATCATACGGTATTCTTTCACAAATGACACTTTTGAATATTTTCAAAAATATACCATGACTCATCCAAATACCTTCAGGTAATTTTTATGACAAAGATTTATTAATATCTGAAAGAAATTCTAAAGAAATTAATCATCTTTATCAAGAAAACGTTTCGCAGTCCCGCTCCATCATCAGCTTAACAAACCAATCCGTATATCTGAAACAAAAGATCAAAAGTACAGGAAATTGTTGGTATTAAAATGTATTATGAGAGAAAACATCATGTAATGCAAATTGATTTATACTTTAAACTGATGATGGGGTGGGACTCCGAAACGTTTTCTTGGTACAGATTTATTAATTTGCTCGGAATTTCTTGATTTTCAAGTTTCTGAAACTTTTATTATTGTCTGAAATTTTCATCTAGAATTGTATCACTTCTGATTTCTCAGTTTGAACGAGGGTCTATCACTCGAAGCTCCGGAACTTTTTGAAAACGTATGCTGTGATCATATTTAAGATAGGGCTTACATCAACTCCACTCCTCATGAAAATGCAATTATTGTTGTATCAAAGGTAATTAGCGTTTCCTGAGGGAAATTGTAAGGCTTAGAGCTTATGCTTAGGTAGGCCTCTCTATAATTGAAATGGAGTAGGTTTTTTGTTTTGATACGGAGCATCTTTTTTGGTTCACTGCGGTCCTATTTTTCAGCACTTATGACTCTTTTTTTCTTCTTTTATCTTTGTTCATAAACTTCTTCCTCAACTTGATGTTTCTGTTTACCTTGTGCATAGATTCCGCGTTTCTTAGAGTCCATACTAAATGGTGCCTTCCTCCTTTCTCTCTTTGAAACGAATTTATTGCGGTTAGTTTAGTTTAATTTATCTGGTACAATTGATATAATTTAAAAATTTATTACTCAACTTACTTGAATCAGGTCATGCAGGAGGGAGTACTTCATCAAATCATCAAGCCTTTGGCTCTTTTCTTCGAGGATATCGAATAAAGAGCGTTTGGGGCAAAACTCTGTGACGAGGAAGTTTTTGGGAGCCTCGAAGCCGGCGCCGATGAAGTTAGCCACATTTCTATCCGCCAGCAACCTCATCTAAAACACGAGGGAAATGGTTGTCAAAATACAATGGAAACTTAACAAAATACAGATCACAACGTTTATTTGGTAAACAACATGAATAGATGTTACGGCAATTTGTTGCTCAGGTAATTACTAAGCTATAATCTAGCTTTTTATACAGTACGTTTTTGTTAACTGATATGATGAGGATTTTCTCCGTTTTTTTGGCAGAGTATTCTTTCAGTTGTGTTGTCACTGTTGAGTACTCATCGGTAAGACTCACGGTGAGAGCTGTTTATATTTAATCTGAGATCCGAGACACTTTGCAAGATAACTGGTGCAATCATTTAACTTTTACAGACCAACTCTAAGTTTACAAATTCATGTGATTATTTTAATAAATGCGGAGCACTGTGTACTCACCTCCGTAAGTTCCAGGAGTAATTTCTTGGTGACATTCACCCGGCACTCCGGTAAAAACTTGACGATTACCAGTTCCCCCTGCACACAAGTGGGATCACTTCAGCGTTTCAGCGTTGGACTGCGCTCTCGAGCGCCTCAAGTAGCTGGTGAGACATTTTTTCTCATCCAAATTGTGATGCATTTTAATTTAAGTTATTTCTTTACCGTCATTCAGCAATCTTGTGCGCGCTTCAAAATTGTTTCGACTACATTGTTGTCTTGTTCATCTGACTCATCAGTTCCTTTTATTTGCATGAAGCTTGATAATTTTCACCGGATAATACGTGCGTATAAATTTATATAGCTTTTATTTCATCGTTACCTGAGCGAATTGTTTTTTACGATTCTTTGTATAATTGCATACATACATATATGTATGTATGTTTTTATATATGTATATCTGTATACATATATGTATTTATAAACGTATATCTATGAATACACTTCCTTGTATTTATATATATATATATATATATTTAATCGTATGTATAAATATCTCTATGAATATATACATATGCAGGGTATTTCAGAGAAACCTCAACTCTGTGTATGAGCAGTAATTACTTGCTAAATAATTTGATTTTGGTTAAATGCATTGTTTTCTGGAAAATTGTGTTATTAACTAAACTGTTTGGTTATAGTTCAAGGGTATGTGTGTTTATAGCGCGATGGTGTAAACCGCGCGAGGGTAAATGTGGTTGTGATCAATGAGGCGGTTTTCTATACGAATGGAAAACTCAACAAACCGCACTTTAGAGTGTATGCATTCAAGAATGACCTTCACTAGAATGCCACGTCTGAATTTCCCTAGCAACGTTAGAAGATTTCTGTGTTGGCGAGATTGTGTGGGAACGGTAAAGCCAAAGGTCCTGTTTTTTTCATGAGTCATTTTAATCACGCTGGTACTCTCAGTCTCACTCAGTCCGTACTCGAGGAAATTGTCTTGTTGGTTCAAGAAGCTTATGGTGAATGATTTAACTTGGTCTGGTAGTTGCAGGACGGTGCACCTTGGCATCGACCAATTTTAGTACGTGATTATTCGCTAACAGTTTTCCTGAAGCATGTCACCGGCGTAGGACACGGCCAGGCGTGGCTGCGTAGGTCTCCTGACCTCAAAACGCGACTTTTTTTTCTGCCACGTCTAAAAAATAGTCTTCACTCGTATAACTTTAACGCTGAATGAAGATAAATTAAAAAAATTTGATAATGCTTTAGGTAAAATGGTGGCCAAGTAGGAAGGAAAAAATATCACTCTCATGCGTTGGATTTAATATTTTTTTTTTCATTGAAATGTTAATAATTTATCCAAATGTGTTTTGTATTCATGATTCTTAGGTAACCATAACCAAAGTTTCGTGTTGCCTAAACCATTGTCTTCATCTGCCAGAAAACAAATTTTCTACATCTAGCCGAAAAGGAACAGTTAAATCGGATGATTTGTTAGCAAGTCATTACCATTCAAACAAAGGGTTTGGGCTTTCGTGAAACTCCTTGTGTATGTTTATTGAAAAAACATCTGTACTTCTCTCACCATACTTACAATCACGTTTTGCTATGGGTATTCAGTTTCTTAACCTGAAGAAAGAAAAGGAGTGAATTAATGGAAGCTTCATGAGTAGCAAAGTTCTGTTTTCTATAATCACTAGAAAAGTTGCGTTTTTCAGCGGCGCAAACGCTGCAGTAGCAGGATTGGCGTTGCATAATTATCTCCCTAGTCCTGAGCATGTTTTACTCTCGTACTTGTAAAATCTCTTACCTTGTAAAATCCAGATTTTGTTTGGCCATTCACCGGTAGATTCAGAAGAGACTGTAGTATGGAAACACATTTTTATAGATTAATGTTATGTAATGTTCCTAAGACAGCACTTGTTGAAACCGGATTTACATGACAATTTTTAGTTAAAAAGGCTATTTCATTCTTTGTAACTATTATACATTTTCTCGGACTTGGAATTCAATCAATTTGTAGTTGAAAATAATTATCATTCAGTGATTAAAAGCGAACGTCTACTGTACTTCACTTAGTGGAAACTAAACAATCTATTTGTTTAGAAATAGAAAATAAGTTCGTGAAAATATTTTGCAGCGATGAAAACATTCAAAATTCCTTTGTCTGATGAAAAAAAAAGTCTTTCGGAGGGAACCTTGCGAGGGTGAAATTGTTTTATTACATTAAAAAACAAGTCGCCAAATATTTTTGGCACCCTTGAGAGGAAGATATTATGACTGCATACCTTCCACTCCGTTAGTAGGATATTCTATTGTTGAAAATTTCATTTGCCAGCTACTAGCCTTACACATCGCAACAACAATCATGGTAGTTCACGTAAATTTGCAAAGCTATTACACTTTGAGTAGTTCTTACATTGATGGAGCCGCGGCCTGACGAATTGGAACGAGGACCACCGGAGAAGTTTCTTTCGTTCTGGTGTACACAGCCGTCGATCCTAATGTCGTTGAATGGAATCTCCCAAATTTTTCGTTCGAGTTTTTTTTCCCTCAAGTATTTCCTGCGAAACAGTTTAATGCATTAAGTACTTCAGTTGGGACAAAATTTTGGCTGAAATGTTATCTAAATCATTGACGCTCACGCTGAAAATAGTTCTCATTGTTTTTGGTTTCTTTATTGCCGTAATCATTGGTGTATTGATACATGAGTTGGAAGTACTTTTAGTCAAGAACGCTACTTTCTCTGAAAACGTCTGGTTTGTTATAAATATCTCGGTCGATATTGAGTTTAATGTGCTCACGAAATTTATAAATTTGGTTCCCAAGAATCAGTAAAGGAGCACATTTAAAAAAGTTTTAAGCGAATGACATTTTGCTCGCTGATGAGTCATTTTCGAAATAAAACAAGAATTACGTTCAGGTAAGAATAACATTATGTATATAGTCGGCTGCGTCGTAGCTAAATTGTTGGAACACGCGCAGTATTTTCGCGGGAACCATCAGTGTCGGCATAGCTAAGTTAATTTATGTTTTTTTTAGGTTTATTTAGGTTAATTTAAACTAGTTTATTCAACTAACCTAACGTTACCTAACCTAATCTAACCTATCATCACGGCAATACCATATTACAACATATTTACGTTTCAGTTTCTTCGCTGTTATATACGACGTTCCTATATCTTTATAAAGTTTGATAACTCGAAAATTATGCATCAGCGAGCAAAAAGTTATTGTGTAAAATGTTATTAAATGTGTTCCTTTAGTGATTCTTTGGAACAGAATTGTTAATTTCCGTGAGCGCATTACACTCAATATCGACCAATATCTCCTTAGGGGGCACAGGATAGGCAACAGGTTTCTGTTAGCTAGGTTTGTCTATTGTATGTAATTACTGGTTTCCCAATTGGATACAGTTAGGTTACATCAGCTGTAGATAGGCTTTTGAGAGTGAATTCTTTCGTGCCCTCTAGGCCTTTATGAGTTTTGATACCTTCTTTACCTTCATAAACTAAACTTTGTCTTTTCTTTCTCTCCTTTCCAAACTTGCTGTTTTGATGTGTAAGGTATCCTGTGTGGGAACACATCTAGTTTAATACACCTTGTGCATTATTTTTTCAGTAAAAACTGGCTGGCTCATTCTCTATTCTCTGCTACGATCACATTTGTTGTTGCGGAGTTTAGTATAAACTCGCATTATAATTTAGTTTTTCAGTGAAAGTGTCAATTTGGAGGCGCCCTCATTCCGTAATCGAGAGCGCTTAAATGATCGAAGAAATTGTGACTTTGGGGCGAGGGTTGGTAATCCGACTGTTATTTAAGAGCATTCCTCCTAGCCTATTACATGCTGAAGAAACAAAAATTTGGCATGACTTCTGAAACCGCAAAATTATCATGTTCTGTAAAAAAGGATAAAGGCTATTAACTTTTTGTTCAATGAGGCTTACACAACCGTTTCCATGCTTTTGGCTGGTTTATATCCACCTAAATTACAAAAGTAAGAAAAATTCCATGATGTTGAGCAATATCGTGTCACGCCGCACCTAGTCTGTAACGACGTTGACGGTGTAAAATAACATGTTGGTTTGATGATTTTCAACGAGCGGCCTTGCCTGATGATTGCCTGCTTCAAGAGTTTGTGCTGCGTGGTAGTGATTCAAGTAATTTTTGTTTTAAACGAGCAGAATGCAGTGATGTGCTTCTAAATACCAAGGTTTTGATCTTCACCCTAGCTGTATAAAAAATGACCTATAAATTTGCTCGCTGACTTGGAAGTATCCGACGGACATTGGTATTCAAAAGCAAATGAAATGATTCGGAAACCATTAAGAAAAATTGCATTATTTTTGCCAAAGTGTGCTAACTTATCTCCTGGTCCGCTTTTGGGTTCAAATTTACGTTCTCGAAAGAATTCTTTGTTAGATGAAGGCACACCATGAAGATCTTGAGGCTCGATGGAAATGGTTTGCGAGAACGTGTAGAATGTGCAGAATTACTCGGAATTTAGAGCTAGTTCAGCGTATCTCAATCCACATCGTGCATCCCATTGAAAAGATTTGAATATGGGAAAGCTGGATATTTGGGTTTCTGTTGTAATATTCAAGAAGATAAAAATTTGCCTATCTGTAACTACATACATGTTTCAAAAGAACTGGCCTAAAAAATGAACAGGCTATCTGCTAATTATCGGAGGTGATAGGGAGAAAATGAGGAGTATACTTATTGACATCACTTATTGACATCATTCTTTAGGAATAACCTTTCAGGAGGTACCGGGTGAGAAGTAAGTTTGAAGTATTTAGACTTGTCTCTCCTACACCAGGGAAAATGGCACTCGCGTGGGTGTATTGTTAGGCTCCCGTGTCAGGTAGGCCATCGTTCATACCCACCTTGTTCTTTCAGATTTCTTTACTATCTCATCTTTGTCTTTTATTCTTCATCTTTCACAACTTTCTGTTTATAACTGCATGGTATCCTGAGAAGGAACATCCTCGTGCATGGGTACTATAACCAATCTATTCTAAATAGCCTTTTTTCTTCGCCCTCTTGAGATTGCTTATGCTGTACTCGGGGAGTCTTGAACTAATATAATACCATTGATCATTAGGAATAAAATACATCACAAGAAACAGAAATTGCACTACCCAATTTAGCATATTGTAGTGGAATTGTTTATCTATTGTTGCCACAATCTAGCAAATTTTGGTGTAGAAATTTCCGTCGGTGAAAACCATTGAAAAAGGAAAGAATAAGCCCTAATTTCTCCAAATGCTTTAATTTTTTAAATCTCAAAGAAATTTTGACACACTTGTGAACCATTATTCTGTAAAATCTTGGTACGTCTAAGTACATGACCTTTAAGCACATCTTCAAGCGATCGGGAAACTTAAATAACATGTTCATGTTTCATATAATGAAGGATTTTCGTGAAAAAACCATCAGTTTTGAAAATTGTAAAAGGAATATAATTTTTTTGCCTAAATTTTTCGATTATTCACCATTTTTTCAGTCCTCATATGTTATCCGTTATTCTATGACACGCTAGCCTGCCAAAGTGAAACATTCATGTGAAACATGCAGTAGTGACTTATGTTAAATGTGTCATGGTTTTTACATTTATGAGTGTAGTATCAGCTCATGACTCACAAAAGTGGGTCACAATTCTGCGATCAATTTTGTAAATTCATGACACATTTTTGTGAGTCGGTTTTGTGACAAGTGGACCCACAAAAGTGGGTCGATGTTGTGACAATTTTTTTCCAGTGTACGAGTAGTTATGTCCTAATTTCCAGTTCTGTTTTCAGTTCAAGTAGCTAAATCATTTGCTTCAGAACAGATCTTCGAGAATGTTTGAGTCACAGCAGCCATTTTAGAGGAGTAAATGGCAGGAGGATTGTTTGTCAGGCTACAATAATTGAGTTCGTTCAAATTTAATTCATGTGAAATTTAGAAAATTACCACAAATTTCCTACTCGAGCTGGTACTTCGAATGAATTATGAACAATTTAACGAGCTTTTGCCACAAAAAAAAGTATTGTTTGCAAACACACGCACATGATATCTTTCAATGTTTGGGTATATTAGTTAACTGTAGAAAGATTTTGTTCATAGTTTGAGGTCCAATAACATGTTGTGAAATATGCTTGAAAATAGGTGCAAAACTACCTACTATTTATTTTGTATTTCCATAAAATTCGGCTGTGGCTCAAGAACGAATGAAATTTTTAGTCGTACGTTGCTTTTGTCGTAAAAAAATTACTAAGCCCGTGGTACGTACTGTTTTTTAGTATTCGACTCAAAAGTTGATTATTTTCAATTATTTTTATATTATTTACTCGAAATAAATTTATTCCTGACTTTCTCTAACTTTGTTATTTATTCGTCGAATAATCGACGCGATCTTCAACAAGTTATTTTCATTTGGAGTTTTGCTTTCAAATACTGGAGATGACTATCGATTTGAAGTTGTCACTTCGACTAGCATCTATTTACAGAAAAAGAAATAAGTTCATTGGTATCTAAATAGATACTCACCTTACGAACACTGCGATCAGTACAGACAAGAAGCAGACGGAGGCAGCAAGAAATCCTGCTGTTATCCGACTTTTGCGTCCTTCGTCATTTTCACCTGTCCTCAGAGTTGTGTTCATTGAACGGGAATAGATGCACATAAGTATAAGTCACGTTTTTACGATTTGTTTTCAAAATAATATATATGAAGTAGTTTGTTAAGCAATTAAAAATCGTAAAGGAATTGTTTAAATTGTAAGTTTCAAACTCTACCACTTAGAAAAATAATTCGTAAGCAGATTCAAGGCTACTGACGATACTATTCGAGGATTTTCACAAATTACTTTTACAAAATGTTGACTGAAAATTGATGTACGTATTCAAAAAAAGGGAATTTAAGTGCTATTAGAATTCAAATCTGTTACTCACACTCATCTTTGAAACCACACGCAGGAATATCGTTTGGCCTCGACGAACTCCAATTCTTCCACGAATAGTTCGCTCCGTACCAATGAATATTTTCATTGGTGGGTGTCCAGTGCTCTGAAGAGCTGGAGGCTCCGTCAATAAAGGCCACTTCCTGACAAAGATGCACACAGAAGAGTAAAAAAAGTTGCTGGCATGAGAAAACCGATAATGGAAGTTTTTCAAATAAAAAATCAAACCCGTCATTAGTTTTGTCATTCGCACAATATTTTTCCAAAAACTCTTGGAGACAAGCTGTGCGAAGAAATTAGTGAAAAATGCTGACGTTTGGTGTACCTATCATGTCTTCGAGAAGAAAAGCTGACATTGATCGTATCAGTTATTTTCCGAGAAAGCCGAATGTCTGTTGACAGCCTAAACAAATTATTCTGTTGAACTCGGAATTAGGAAACGGTGTTATTCGATTTTCTGAATGTTGAAATAATCTATGTGTCTAGCCTAACGAAAGGCGGTAAAGAAGTGGTCTCTGTCTTAATAAAATACTTCGATTCAGTGATGACAAAATTTAATAGCGATATTGAAAAAATGCAAAATGAAATAAGCCACCTTAAAACGCTATTTGGAACAAAAGAAGCGGAACACAAAAAAATTCTCGATGAACAGAACAAGAAAATGGATAGCTTAACCTCCCGCCTCGACCAGTTGGAAAAAAATAATCAACGCCGAGACATTGAAGACAAAAAATGTACTCTCGTCATTTCTGGAAGGGAAATACCGCAATCTCACGCAGACGAAATCTGTAAGGATACAGTCTGCAAACTCCTGAAGGACAAGATCAACATTGACCTCTCCGACACTGATATGACGTCAGCTACAAGAATGGGGAAAAAACCAGTAACTGGGAACGTAGATCAAAGAAACATTGCATTTGAACTAAAAGATTACAACAAAAAACGTGAAATTCTCAACGCCTGCCGAGAAAAGAAACCAAAGTTCTTCTTCATAAATGAATACCTCATACCTTCACGAGCTAACGCCATGTACATTCTGAGGATGGCCAAAAGAAAATTCCCGGATAAAGTTGGAACCCCAAAAACACAGGATGGAAACATTTTCATATTTAACCCCGGAAACCCAGATTCAAGACGCCGCGAGATCAACACGCCAGATGACCTCGAGCAATATCTGATGCAACAACTCAATATGACATCAAAACAAGTCATGGGTGACTAGACTAGGTGATCTCCTCAATTTGATTGTCAGTTTTCGTGCTAGTTTAACCTCAATTAGATATCATATCAGCTTATCCTCAACTTGATGTTAGCTTAACCTGAATCTATACAAATGTTTAACAGATGTGTTTGTAAACATTTATGATAGGTGTATGTGAACTTTTGCAACAACGCAATCAGCAATTTTTACCTCCCAATATTACTGTGATTTTTTTTCATTTTTTACCACTAAAGTTTTTTTGTTACGCGTAAACCATATTAGCTGATTATATCATTGTCATTAGGTGATCCCCTAAATTCCCTAGACTAGGTGATCCCCTAAATTAGTCAATTTCATTTTCATCCCCTAAATATGTCAATTTCGTATTAATTTAACCTCAATTAGGTATCATGTCAGTAAACCTCAACTTGATGCTCGTTCAACCTGAATCTATACAAGTGTATAACAGATGTGCTTGTAAACATTTATGACAGCTGTGTGTGAACTTTTGAAACAACGCAATCAGCAATTTTTTACCTCCCAATGTTACTGTGAATTTTTTCTCTTCTTAACCACTTAAGTATTATTACGCGTAAACCATATTAGCTGATTATATCATTGTCGTTGTAATCTTCTTATAATCTGATAATCGCTTCTGCCCTCCACTGCCATCGTACAACCATATTAGCTGATTATATCATTGTCGTTGTAATCTTCTTATAATCTGATTATATCATTGTCGTTGTAATCTTCTTATAATCTGATTATATCATTGTCATTATAATCTATCAGCAATTTTTCACTTACCAATACTACTGTGAATTCTTCCTTATTTACCACTACAGTTATTATTACGCGTAAACCATATTAGCTGATTGTATCATTGTCATCATAATCTTTAAAACTTATTCCCTCTTGTATGTGAACCTATGAAAACGCCCTCAGCAATCTGTTTGCACCAATGTAGTGATATCGAACTCCAATATTATAACAAATAAATAATAGATGTGTGTGTAAACATCTATGACAACTGTGTGTCACATTTTGTAACATCGCAATTAGTAATCTTTCACCAACCAATGTTACTGTGAATTCTTCTCTATTTACCACTACAGTTATTATTACGCGTAAACCATATTAGCTGATTGTATCATTGTCGTCATAATCTTTAGAAATTTATTACCTGTTGTATGTGAACTTGCGAAAACGCCCTTAGCAATCTGTTTGCACCAATGTTGTGATATTGAACTCCATTATCACTCGCTCATGGACTGAGTTTGTGTGTACTCACGAAATCGCGCTAGATTTTTCTTTTTTACTCTATTCTCTCTTACTTAATAAGCTACTTTCTAGACTGAAATATCCCTTTAAGCTTGACTCTGTATTTCGTCTTAAGCTCTATAGTACCTAATTCTTACTTTTACTTTTTTTAAATGACTGATCACCCTGTAATATTTGAGGAAATCGATCCAGATTTCAATCATTTGAACAGAATATATCCAAACCTAAACGACTCTCAAGAGTGTAGGTATACTAATATATCAGAATTCAACGAAACTATACGAATAACTGACCGAGATTTCTCACTCCTGTGTTGGAACTGTAGGTCACTCTATCCAAAATTGGAAGAGATACAATGTACTATTACTGAACTTAAATATAACCTAGACGTGATTAGCTTCACCGAAAGCTGGCTAGATGACTCGACTAAAGACATGATTCGATTTGAAAATTATCATAGTTACCATTCGCTAAGAAAAAACCAGCGGGGCGGAGGCATCAGCACATATATATCTAACCACATAGACTCGAGAACCATAGCAAGTGCAACCATGAATCAGGATCATATAGAATCACTCTTCGTAGAACTTTTTAGAGATGGTAAACGCATTGTGCTTGGAACGGTGTATAGGCCTCCTACAGCCTGTCCTATATCCTTCCTGAATGAATTGAATCGTATTATTTCTCAGTTCAACAGGCCCTTATACAATGACATAATAATATGCGGTGACTTCAATTATGATCTACTGAAACATGAAAGCCATGAACCAATCTCTAATTTCCTAACTACCTTTCAGTCTCAATCCTTCCTTCCGATCATTACAAAGCCTACACGAATAACCTCAGAGTGTGCTGCGCTGCTTGACAATATCTTTATGACAGACCCTAGTGATTTTCTTGCTGGAATAATTACTTCTGACTTATCAGATCACTTCCCAGTTTTTCTTATTAAGAAAAATGTCTATATTGCTTGCACCAAGGCACGGGCTGAAACTTACTCATATCGTAAAATAAACGAATCAAATCTTGAAGAAATGCGCACCGTTCTAGAAGAATCAATGCCTACATTGCACATCTCTCAACAAAACAATAATACTACGAGCATTGATGAAGCAGTAGTAAAGTTGACTGAAACTATAATGACCGCATACAATCAGTGTTGCCCAATTGTAACTCGTACAGTTACCCCGAAAAATAAACATAAGCCCTGGATTACCAGAGACATCGTGATAAATATAAAGAAACGTCAAGCGTACCTAGCCCTCCTTTGCGAAGGACGAATATCTAGAGAAACATATAACCGATTTAGAAACTATGTAACAAACCAGATAAGAACATCAAAAAAGAACTACTTCACGCTCAAGTTTACTCAATTCAAAACTGACGTTAAAAAGATTTGGCATCTCCTTAACTCCTGCTGTAAACCGAATAATGCCGATAAAAAGAAAATTGAATATGTTGTTCAAGATAATGTAAAATATCATGAGAAGAAAGAAATTGCTAATCTCTTTAACAACTTCTTCGTAAACGTAGGGAAAACAATAGCTGATGGTATTCCAAGTGAACCTACTGATCACCTGGAATTTATGGATCATATTCGAGAACCCAACTCCTTTTTCTTTACGCCTACAAACTCCTCCGATGTAATTACGTGCATAAACAACATGAAAAATAAATCGAGTGGGTTACAAACGTTTCCGACTAAAGTATTGCTGACATTGTAGCCCCACTGATATCAAATATTATTAACCAGTCTCTCTTACTAGGCACTTTCCCGAACTCCCTCAAAGTTGCTAGAGTAACCCCTATCTTTAAAAGTGGTGAAAAAACCTGTGTAAACAATTATCGACCTATCTCCATTCTACCAATTATTAGCAAAGTATTCGAAAAGATTGTGTATAAAAAAGTGTACTCTTATTTTGAACAAAAATCATTTCTTTACGATAAACAATACGGTTTTCGCTCTAAAAAATCAACAACACAGGCTATATTAAATCATTTACAATTCCTCTATTCTAATATAGATGAAGGAAAGCCTGTCTTCTCTGTATTTCTTGACTTCCGAAAAGCATTTGATTGTGTGGACCATAAAATACTATTATCGAAACTACACTGTTATGGCATTCGAGGGATTGCCCATGATTGGTTCAGATCATACCTAACAAATCGGAAGCAATACGTTGTCATTGACGACGCAAAATCAGACCCACAGACAATTAGCCATGGAGTTCCACAAGGATCTGTTCTCGGGCCTCTCTTGTTTCTGATTTTTATCAATGATATTGTAAAATCTACATCATTCTTCAAATTCATACTTTTTGCCGATGACAGTACGCTTTCTGCGGTCCTTCCGAACCAAAATCCTGCTATGATTGTGGAGAGTATAAATACTGAACTTCACAAGGTTTCATCGTGGCTCAAAGCTAATAAAATAAGCCTAAATATCGATAAAACAAATTATATTACTTTCTCATACAAGAAAGATGTATCTCTCCCATGCATTAAAATTGGCGAAGGTGAAATCGAAGAAACCAACTCATGTAAGTTTCTGGGCATCATAATAGATAAACATCTGACCTTCAAAGAGCACATCACTCATATTAGTTCTAAATTATCAAAATCCATCGGAATCCTAAATAAAGTTAAAAATTTTCTGCCTGAAACAGCTTTACAAATGCTCTACCGTACGCTCATTTCCCCATACTTGCAATACGGAATAGAAGCATGGCACGGAACTGATAAAAATAAAACCAACAAAATTTTTACTCTGCAGAAAAGGGCTGTCAGAGCGGTAAAGAACCTAGAATATAATGCTCACACAAATGATTCTTTCAAAAATTTACAAATACTTAAACTTTCGGATCTCTACAAAATCTCCATCTGTAATTTCATTTACAAAACATTAAGAAATGATGGCGACAATAGCCTAAGACAATTATTGACTGCGCAAACTGGTCATCACGACCATTTAACCCGAAATAGAAGTAAATTCATGCTTCCTTATTATTCAAAGGCCAGGTCGCAACACAGTATTCTCTTCGTTGGAACCAAAACTTGGAACTCTATACCTGCAGAGATCCGTGAATGTAATTCGTACAAAGTATTCAAAAGACATCTTGAGTCTCACTTCCTATCAGAATACTAGTAGTGTAAGATCACCGTGTCGAAATCTTGCCTCCTACATGTAACTAATGATAATGTCATAATGTAACTTGCCTTGTGTACCGTAACCAATCTTCTCTCTGCTCTTGAATCGTTTTATCGAACATACTGTTAAATATAGCCGACTTGTAAAATATCGAGTTAATTATCTCAATGATCAGTCTAATGCGAAACTAGGTTAAGTGAACTAGGTTAAACTTTTGTACACCCTAGAATAGCGTGATGGTAGGATGCCCTAGAAGTCGCTGAACTTATTCGGGCCCACAGGTAGCTATATTCAAACTTGCCCATTGTACTAGACTTAAGAAACATTCTACCTCTGTATCTCCTGTGGTAAATAAATTGTTTTAAATTGTTTTAAAATCTAAAAACTAAAGCGTCCATAGTTTTTTTGTCGTTCCCTAATTTGATTATATCTTCATTTCATTATATAGAAGTATACTCAGAAAAGCATGATGAAAGTTAACGAAATTGCTAGAGCGTTACTTTCCGAACTTTCACTCAGTCTCCTTTTTAAATAAATATGTTGTCTACATTGTGCAAATGTAAGATTGACCAGATGTGCTCTTCAGACTAACGGGGTAGATCACAAAGAGGCCAGTGTCCGAACTGGTGGAGTCTTGTGATATTGCATCTGATTCCGATCACATTGCAACACTTTGACTAGGACTGAACGTTTTAGGACTCAAAATTTACGAATATTCATTTAAAATCAAACCATTCTCAGCTATCAGCTAAGTACGTATTCCTAAACACAGTTTGGTCATATTTTATTCCTCTCCTATGCGCTGTATTCAATCATTTTACAATTAGAGTTTCCGAGGAAGTTTAACTTAGTAAATTTAGTATTTTATCGAACTTTTTCTTGGTTAATGATTAGTGGTAATCCTAAAACAGTTTAAATGAAATGACTTCAACTCGTTTATGCTAGCCTTTCTCTTCAAATTAGTCGTCCAAATTCCTTTGAAAATACCTAGAAATTTTTGAACATGTCTACATACAGTCTGGTTAGTAGCCTAGTAAGTATCTGTCAACAATCCCCGGAGCGCTTACCTTGAATGACGCCTCGTTGTTCACTCGTCGCCAGTTGAGCAGGGAATACTGAACTGGAATGGTTCTATCCTGTACAGTGTATTCATCCCGCAGGCGACCTGAGAAGTAACACTATATACTTGAATGTGATTCTGGAAATGAAATTTAAGGAAGCGACATCCTACTCGTTCAAGTTCTTCGAATCGGCTCCGTTTTGCTATCCTTCGCAAATGTACATTAATCACATTTGCATTTCCCCAACGATGTTTTTGTTTGCATAATCTTTCTCTATTTGAGGGATCTTATACATTATTCAAATTAATTTTTATTCCGCTGTTACCCTAACAGTTCGTTCGGAGCTTACTGCTGTGGTGGTAATGTTGTGGGCACATGCGCCTAGTACGGCTGGCGTGCAGAGGATCTGTTTAAATTGCTAAGTGAGGCTCGACTTCTGTTCTTTCGAGTGGCTTTCTGATATAAAGTGAAGTGCTTGGAGTATTTGCTGGCAGAAACAAACGTTGCTTCTTCACCTTCAGCGAATGATTGTGACATGATATCGTATCTGATCCTCACGGAAAAGCGTTATCGCATTCATCTAATCGAGTTTCAAGTGCAAGCGACAATACTAATCGATTGCTACCTTACTGTTGTGACCAAGAAATCCCTTCTTGGTATGATACGTAGAGAATTTTATATAATTCAAATCTAAAAATATAAGAATTGTCACAGTGTCCAAGTTTTTCTGCATTTCCGCGCAAATTTTCAACTTATCGTGTGTTCGATGGTACTATATTCTAGACTAACTGCCATTTCCGATTGAGCGATGGCCATAATCGAGGTCGATTAATATCCTACCAAAGTGGTATCGCAGGAAAGCGTTTGGTGTTCATTCATATATGTTTATTTTAAAAGAACTTGAATTACAGCGGACTTGAATACTATTTTTTGAAGAAGTTTTCTAAATGACGGTCTGGATATCGATATTTGTAATTGATGTAGATTTCCAAGTTCTTAACACTTCGACTGCGAGGGGTAAAACTGGACTTCAATATTCAAATTTAAGGTCACTTGTAGTAAAGAATGTTGAAAATAGAAAACATTCACTGGATCGTATTTTCATTTAGTTTTGATTAAGAATTTATGGATGGTGTGTTTGTGACTGCTGGTCGGTCAGCAGCATTATGAAAGTTTCCTCCGCGCTCCACCGGCTGCTCACGTCGCAGTCAAAGTGTTGAACAATTTATTTCCACCCAGCCATAAATTGATAGAATAAATACTCAAAACTATGACAATCGATAGATTAAGATATGATTACTTGTGGGCCTAATGAGTTCAGTGATTGCTGAGGTATCAAATGGAAACCTAATTCTACGATTACAATTTCATTTAATCCGAAGGACCTTCAACGTAAACTAGAGTGTTAGTTCTACAGGTGAGAGGGCGAGAAGTGATATTAATTCAATTTTACATATTGTGTAATGATACGAGCTAGAAGTATTCATTGAAAATTAGTTTCAGAATTAATTTCATTTCCCAGACACTTTCGAATAGAAGCTATTTCATGACAGCTCGATTAAACAAATCTCAAAAAAGAAATGACTTCCAATACAATATTTAGGATAATTCATAAGTTTTTCTAACGGATATTAGAAACATCAAATTTCAAGCCTGCATTTCAATGAAGAGGAAACTGAATTGAGATCAGGTTCTGCTATAGTTAGGGAGAATGAATTTATTTCGATTTCTAGTTGAGTGATCAAGATAATTTTATTGCATTCAGAATTCATATTTATTTTGTAATCTATGCATTAATGTGCGAGCTGTGCTGCATAAGAGTCGGCTTCTTATCAATGATTATGCGAAAAGTATTTGGATGACCTAGTTTTGTCAAAAGATTCATCACCGATTTTGTAGAGCGGAGATGCATTTCACTCTTAAAATAATAAGATATACAGGGTGGTTACTAAAAATGCATACCTTTTAAATTTTCCAGAACTTTTTAAATATATGAAACAGGTGACTATAATATAAAACATCTGGAAGAACCAAATTTAATGTTTTCTTCAGTATCTGGTATACCCTCCTAATGAGCATAAACATCAAGGGTGCAGGAGAAAAGATTATTGTACTCTGCAAACATGGACAACTGACTTCTCAACAACGCAAGTTCATCATCGAAGAAATGACGAAAATTGGATCCATCGTCGGGGCTCAGAGGAAATTCTTCTTGAAATACCGATTCAAAAATAACAAAATAACGATTCCGAGGAATTTCAAAAAGTTTATTGTGAGAACATTAATAGTGGAAGATCGGGAAGAAAAGTTTCTGAACGCACAGCGGAAAATGTTGAAAGACTGAGAACTCTGGTGTAGCTCGTGGCGGGGATTTGAATCGTAGGTCCAGCAAAGTAACATAAAAATGAAAAATAAACTCTTCTTCTTTCCAAAACTTCCAGTTTTATTTTTCCACCCTGTGTGTGAAAAAAACTATAGCAATTTAAAAGGTACACATTTTTAACAAACACCCTGTACTTATTTTCGTTTAATTTGATGCATATTTGATTCGTGTTGAATTTGAGCCACGTCGACACTTTTTCTAATCCGTCACTTATTATGTTTGCTATTGCATCATTATTTTTAATAGGAATGATTCAGAAGAAAGTGCTATCATAGCAAAGAAGTATGAAATAATATATCGAAGAAAACTGCCCCAAATCGTAGATAAATTTGTAAAACAAAGGAAGTCCCGAAACTGGTCCCTGTGGAACGCCATGGCCAATACCAAGAAGTTCCGGTTGAGAAATACCAAATATAAAATTTTCCACCATCCATTTAGTACAATTTTAACCATCAATGAGTAATGCCCTTAACGCCGTTCATTGGAGGCTCGAGAGAAATATTCTTTAAATTTCAAGGGCGTGTTCCATCATATCGAGTGGAAACTGCTTCATTGTAGCTCTATGATGACCGAGAGACTGCCTAGCACTTCAAAATGATCTCAGGATAGGTGAGTTTAGAACCTTCTCTTCAGATAGCAATGTCTCCTTTTGGTGCAGATTTAATTCTGAGTTTAATTTTTTATTGTACTCTTTTAACTCACAGCGTGTGTCGTCGTCATTATATGACAACTAGTCAACCCCCATTTATTTGAAATAAAAAAGAGGGCGAAATGAGAGAAAGGCCGCAAAAAATATAAAAAATCAATCTCTCGAGAGTAGATGAGGCCGCGTGAACACGGCCCGTCAAAATATATAGGGGCTGGAGCTTGTATCACAGATACGCTCATCACACACTTTCGGCTGGCTTCGGACAGACAGAGAGACGGACGGACGGACGGACGTAGCTCTTATTATAGTATAGATTAGGTTCATTTCTTATGATAGACCTTGTTAAAATATCACGCTAGACTCATTATAAGCTTAAGATGCGTTTGAATCTTTACCATTAGATTTGAATTTCGAGCACTGACTACGTATCATTTACTGACTACGTATCATTTAACTTGTATCATTTACTTACCGTAGAATATGCCATTGCTCATTTCGTGGAATAATTCTGCAGTTATATCAAAAGCATTCCTGGAGGCAAGTTTTTTCTCGAGCGTTTTATTGAAGGCATTGAAGAAGAGCCAGACTCCGTTGTAGAAGCTCGCAGAGACCGGAGACAGCGGGGCCTCAGAAAGTGAGGTTAGGTTGGCGTCCATGGTCTTCAGGTGCTGCTGCAGCTCCGCTTGACTGTTGTCTTTCATAAGTTCTCGTACCTGCCGCAGCAGAGGAGAGATAAGGTTATTTTTCGTTCGTCAACACTACGTACGGTATACCACTTTTCTTGGTCAAAAAATCAGTTTTATAAGTGCAGATGCTTTACTGCTGGAATCAGAATAGTTTTTGGCCAAATAAAGTTTGTCCATTGATTTTTCTATTTCATTTGTCTCACATGACATGAATATTGAGTTATGGATTATTCCAAACGGTGACCTAATTTATTATACGTGATGAAATTAGGACTATATTATTGAGAAAAACCGTCTTGACACCTGTATCGCGTTCATTATTGTATTTCATTCATCACTTCTACCGATGAATACCATATAAATTATGCTAAATATACCGTGACATTCCATTGTGAGTACTAAGGAGCGTGAGGATTTTTCGCTTTTCCTTTATCTTCGCCTTTCTATGCGTGATGTCTTCTGTTTGAAATGGTGAAACTATTGGTACTATCTCAAATATAAAATGACCCGCTCAAAACAAGATATGCAGCGATAGCGTGGCGTACTCACTCTTTTGGTGAGTTGATGTTGAGAAGCCGGCGTTCGGGCCGTGATGACGAACATCGGCTCGAAAGATTCTGCCTCAGTTGTGTTCAGCTCCAGCCACCGGATCTGGCTGTCTGCCGATGAAAATTGATTCTCCGCAGCGCTGAAATATGTAATTAGCTCATATTTTATAACATTGAATGTAACGCGCTAAATTAACGGCTTGAGCGACGAGTAACATAATTATTAGGTAAACAATCAAAACGATGATATTGTACAGAAAAAGATAATACAATTTTTTGTCCCGTAAGACCACGTGTTACTAAGTGTGCTATGTCACTATTATGTTCTTATTCAATAATTATCTCAAAGCTTACCCTATGATAAAAAACATCGCCTTATTATCGAATGCGTGCATTTGAAAAATAGATTATGTGAAATTATCATCGTGATTAGGAGATTTTTTATAGTTCCATGATATTAAGACCCATGCCTTGTCAAAAACATGCACTAAAAAAATACCATTAATGTCAATATCAATTTATATTTCCACAAATTCGAACAGTTTTTTCACTATCCTATAACAAATCGCTTTTATTAGATTTTTTCAGTGTTTTCGTGGTAAAAACACTTATGAGTCTCAACAGCTGATTTATAAAACGGCATGGTACTCGCCGGAATTTATTAGTTCGTAAATAGTTTTTCTGGCTAAATGAAATACTTCTGGCTGACAGACAGCCTGTACTTTAAGAGCCCTGTAGTTCGAGCTAGATATCCTTACTCGGCAGTGATATCGATGAAAAGGAAAACATATTCTTCTTTCCTCGAGTAAGGAGGCGACTTCGCAGCTTCCATCATTTCCACCAAACTCGTGCGGTCTTCAAGGCACATCAGAATGACTGTAGAAGGAACGGACACTTAAGTAATTTCGGCAAATTTTTTCCTGAAGTTTGCAACACCATTAAATACAGTGTCGAATTCATTAGTTATATCAAAAGGTATATAATAGTACAAAATGAATTATTCAATTACTCGTTTGTACCTTTAAAGAACTATAAAGTCAAACAAGTAATTGCGATAGCTACAACCTTCGGTAATCGAATACGTAGAATTTCATGCAAGTACTTGACCTCCAAACTCTGTCAGTAAGAATGTTAAAAACTGATGCAATAAATTGCGGTGATAATTAACTTGTATCTAATTGCAAATACAAGCACTAGTAAGTAATCTTTGAGAGAAGTTCTTTGTTTAACCTGTTGTAACTTCAAATGCTATGATACATGTAATGGCCTTATAAATAGGCAATGAAGCCAACTGTATCTACACTCTTCCTCAAATTATACTACCTATTGATTAATTGAAAGCTAAATAATATGTCCAACCATCAAAATTAATTAGCAGCGTGCGATGCAGTCCACTCGCCTGATTACGACTGTTCAGATGATCATGCCGTGCATTTACCTGCTGTGTTTATGTCACACAATGTTATAATCCCCTTAGTTGAACGTCAATAAATTAACTTCTATACCATAGAGTATGACACAAGATTGCGAGGAAATTTTTTTGTATGTTTAATTCAATATTTTATCAAGTCCTGTACAGTTTTAGGCTTCTAACAACTTTGCAAGTAGAGAATGGCAAAATTTAAAACGCTCACCTCTTGCCCTTCCCGTCACATTGTTGAAGTCCTCAGTAATGCTGTGTGTTGCATCAATATAACTGTCAGTGTATCCTACGTAGAAATTGCTGTTTTGGAGTTCTTCGTTAATGTAATTCATCGCAAAGAAACAGGTTGTTCTTCCTTTCACGGAATCCTTCGCACGTCTTTCGGAAAATATGTGTATCTTTTTCCATCCCCACTCATTCAGCAGCTTCCTAGTGTTTACAGCCAGCTGCTCGACAGTAATAATAAACCTTATGTTAAATTATTGTCCTTTTACATTTCTTATCTACATTTTCGAAAAATAAGATAATATCAATAGTCAATAAAATCATTAGTTCTTTCAGAACTTTATCGTCTTTATACCTCAAATGCTCAACGAGTATCATACCCGACTCTAAAGGGGAAAATGTTTGCATTATTCAGAGGAATTTAAGGTGCTAATACAAAGTTATCTTTAACGTCTGTTAGACTCGGGAAACTCGCTGGATGTGGAATAAAGCTGTTCTTAGTTGAAATCGTAATTAGTTAGCTTGCACACTTGAAAAGTAATTTTGAATAATTGCGATATTAATCTATCTGAATTGAGAGTTAAGGATCGCTAGTTGTTTTACGTTGACTGAGAATCTCGAAAAATTAAAGCGTAGGAAAATAGAGATCGTATTCCGTACGGTTTTTAACATTTTGTAAATTTTAGTTTTGTTAAGTTAGTTTTATACACATCTTCAGCATTTCAAGATTTTTAGGCCATTCGCTTGGAAAATACCCCTGTATCACAGACGTGGTCTGTAAATTTTATCAACTACTCTAGTGATAAAACGGCGTTTGCTTGGCTCGTGCATAAAAGCTTTTTTTACTGAAAGTTTCGAATTATTTTTTTTTACAATACAAAAGTTATGAGGATTTTTCTTATCTGGGAGATACAACTACAGTATTTATATGAATTAGTACTGCCATTGGGAAGATGCGAGATACCGCACTGAAGGTTGAGTGAACCTTCCTTTCTTTAAATGGACTTTTTTGTCATGTTTTTGATTTTTTCCGTCTCTCTGCTGTCTTTTTTTAGCATCTATGACTTTCTTCTTCATATTAATTGAACGTTAAATCGATGTTAAGTATTAAATCTTAAAAACAAATGAAAGGATTTTATGTAGTTAAGGTGGCTCAAACAACAAATTAATCTAATTATGCTTATAATAAAGAAATGATTCACAAATAGCTCTGATTAATTATCTCTTTTTCACAAATTTCTATGAATTTTGTATGCATTCTGCTTTCTATCTTCCAGAAAGTTGACTGAAATGTAGTTAACGCTTTTAACGCTATAAGCCCTCGTGCTGAGGCGTTCTGGAAAATGGAACTTCGAGTGAAGTTTCCTGGCTATCATCAGTTAAAACTAAGTTTAAACTATGCATTACTGAGTGTATAAAGTACTCCTGTGAACTTCTTTTGAATCAAAAACGAGCTTTTGGAACTTCAGGAGTTCAATTAGTTTCAGAACCTTGCGAAACTTTAAATGTCTCATACAATTACTTCTTGCTTTTGTACACAAACATTTAGCTTTATCTTATTTCACTATAGTCACTTACTTGCATATAATTTCCGTTTATGTTGTATAGGTAATTGAATTCTGCATTGGGTTTGTTGGTGAACTGATTTGGACTCAGAACTGGTATTTTCCAGCGTGAAGTTTGCCGAGTCACAGCCACCATTGAGTAGATTTCCACAGGACCAAGAAATAAGTCTGTAGAGGGCCGAAAAATCTATTTTTTTTTGACAAAAAAGCTGTTATTATTCTTTTGACGAAGCCTGATTTGGGGAATAGAAGAAAGTAATTGGACATGAATAGATATAAATTGTGTCAATTGGTTTTAAATTATTGAATCTACCTTAATTAAGTTGGATGGTTTCTCTAGATCTGATAAAATGCATGTTCATAAATCGATTCAGGGTTAGATTTGTTTCAAAGCAATTGGTATTCATTTGTTGCACTAACTGTTCGAAGCTTTAGTTCATGACTTTTAGCAGAAGATAATTTATTCCACGGAATTATTAACAAGAAAAAAATTTATATTTAGACGCGTGAATGCTTTTCATACAGGTATAGTATTGAAAAATGTGTGTTCTTCATAGTTTCCGTTGACACAAAATATAAGTGACACCTCATTTTTATGATATTTCAAGAACGAGCAAAAAATCAATCGTTTCCTCACCTAACTGAGAACGTTCCTCCTGCTCACAGTCTTCCTCACTCCAGCGCCACTCCGTTGCTGTTTGGAAGTTCATCATCATCAGTAAATGTGATGCCAATGTCATCGCCTTAGCTTTGAAGCTTCTAATGGCTACTCCGAACGCCTATCATAATTCTCTCACATAGGCAAAAATTTCTCATTTACAACAAAATATTGAGTGTTAAAACGTGATTACATTTTTTGTACCCTACTGTATGTAATGTCGTTTATAGACTGAAACTATACACGAGGATTTCGGACTTTCTTTGCATCATAGCTGAGCGTGGGTATATTAGTTCTTACCTGATTTGTTTGGCTTCGCTGCTTGCCTGTAGTGTTGTGTTTGTGGTGTCGCAATCTGACACCTTTTCGTCGCTTCAGTAAAAAACGAAAGTGAAAATAAAATAAATTGATTAATAACGAAAGTTCAATCATAATCATAAATACTTCTGTCTCTCGTTATCCATGCTAGCTTGTCGGAAATGTGCTATTGTTACTATGAACACATTAAATGAATGCCGAAATATATGTTCTTCTTGTTCTGAGGTCGAACAAAAATATCTGCCTGAAAGCTTATGACAGTCTGCCTGAAGTTCATTTCAGGGAATGGGGGTGTCGTTACTGATTTCAACGTCATGATTCATATAAATTCACAAAAAAGTGGTCTCTAATGAATTTGAATGGTAAAATGAATGTTTATAGTGAAGATTTATTTGGGAAAACATCAATTCTGATGTTATGAAAATCTTTTATTTTTACTTGGAGTATTTTATTGTTTACAACCACAACGTATGAAGTAAAGTAGCCACTGCTGTGCAGTTTTCTGAAATTTTCAGACAGGGGAGTGGGGCATTGCGGACACAGCTATTGAATAAACTTACAAAATGTTGTACAATTGTTTCTACTATTGCTCTAGTTAGTACAATTGTTTCTACTCGATTGCATTATACAGAAAATAACTTAACTTTCCAGTATTTTTTAAAATACACTAAAATTGTGAAATTTTTTTTTATATGAGGTTCAATTGGAAGGAAATGATAGATTTTAAGAGGCGCAAATAAGTTCATTTCCTAGGAAATTACCTTTCAATTTGCTACGACTTATACTTTGCTTGTATATTTGGTCAAGTATCAAGTTATACGTTTCATATTTAAACAGCATACTCAGTCATTTCAGCACACCTGCGTCGTGCAGTCGAAAAGCTTCCAGTACTGCATCAACATTCGAGCCTTTGGTGTCGCTGTAAGTGATGCTGATGCTCCAGTTCTGTAGCGGGCCTCGCAGTCCTTGTTCCTCCAGGTCTTTTTTGGCCAAGTAAATCACAGGGAGCGCTTGTCGGGCCGTCGAATTTTGCATGAGCACCGCGATGTCTATGGTGCGGCTGCAGTTTTTGTATTCTGCGAGCTCACATTCGCAGCCTTGGCCTCGCGAAACCTAGAAACAAACAAAGCTGTGTAAGATACAAACATTCTTTAACAAGCAGGCACGAAGAGTTAAGTGCTTCTGGGCACCAATACTAATGTGGTACGAATAACATTCCAATTTAGCGTATTTCTAGTAACTGTATTGTTGTGTTTATCTGAGATAAAAATACGGCATTGCCCAGTGTAGGGAAAGGTTTGTACCGTACTTCATAAAATTTTTACCATCTTCTCAAGCTAGTTGGTTGGCGAACGACTTTTTCATTGGGTTTTAAATGATAATTGCTGGTCAATTAAACTCGGCCAGTTATTAAAGCGTAATGAGTGACAGTTTAAATGATACTCAAATTAACATTTGCTTCCTTGAGCTGTTACTATTATTTTAGCATGAAAGTATATTTTTTGGCGCCTTGGCGTAGTGTACCTCCTGCTTTTTGCGTATGGATCGAATACCTATACAAAACAAAGAATTTGTATCATTGTTTTTGTGTCATGATATTGGCGGGATATTTTCACCTCTTACCCTGTCATAGCTCCACAAATTTTGGTGTTATTCGAGTTGAGTGTTCTCATTGAAAGTTGATAACTCTAAGTCCTTACTAATATCAAGGGTTAAATTACGACAAATAAGGAGATACTAGTGAGATCTTTTTGTTCAACACTTTGACTGCGACGTGAACCACCGGTGTACACGGAGAAAAATTTTGTAATACTGCTGACCCACCAGGAGTCACAAACTCAATTTTCATGAAAAATAAATCAAAACAAAATGAAGGCACGATCTAGTTAATGTTTGCGATTTTAAACCTTGCTTACTACAATAAAATTTAAATTCGAGTTGAATATTATAGTTCAGTTTTATCTACCACTGTCAAAGTGTTGAAAAAATGATTTTTTTTTCGAAATACGGGGTTGGACAAGATAATGAAAACACCTCGGGAAATCAACAAAACATATTTTAATACGGAGTAGGTCTACCTTCTGAGACAATTACAGTCTCAATTCTCCGAGGTATTGCTTCATACAAATTGTGAATTATTTCCTAAGGAATCTTAGCCCATTCTTCAGTTGAACACCCTCCAGTTCCAGTTCTTATAGAGACGATGGCGGCGGAAATCAACTTCTTACTTGAATCTCTAAAACCGACCATAAATGCTCAATGAGGTTAAGGTCTGAGGATTGTGATGGCCAGATGAGATGATCAACGTCATTAAAATGTTTCTCGTGCCATTCATTAACATTGTTAGCTTGATGGATTGGGGCATTATTATTTTAAAAGATGACGTTCCCCTCCGGAAACAGTGCTTGAGCCATAGGACGTACTTGGTCGCCCAAAATCCTTAAATAGTCTCGGCTGGTAATTGTTCCATGACGGGAGGTCATTGGCCCGGCGGATTTCCAAGAATAACACCCCAGATCATCACAGAACCCCCACCATATTTTACGATTGGGAGATTAAATGGTCTCGATTAAAGGCTTCATTCAGCTGTCTCCAAACGTACATTCGGCTGTAGGTCGGAAATAAGGTTAACGATGATTCGTCGGAGAAAATTACATTTTCCCACTACTCGACGGACTAATTCTGGTGGTTTCTACACCACTCTAAGCGCTTCGAAGCATTTGTCGTTGAGAGTAGAGGTTTTCTAATTGCAGCTCCTCCGTAGAATCCAGATTTGTTCAGCTCCCGACGAACAGCTTTTGTGGAAACTGGGTTCTATAGGTTTTCTTCGAAGTCTGCAGTGATTCTAGGAGCCGTGGTCTTACGACCCTATCAAACAATTCGATTTAGAGTCCTACTGCCTCTCTCAGACAACTTCGACTTTCGGCCTAAACCTGTGCTTTGCTGAGAACGTTTTTCCTCCTCTTTCAAAGGCAGTCATTACTTTCGAAACTGTACCTCTCGAAACGTCAAGCATTCGGGCAGTTTCGGTTACACTAACCCCTGCCATACGAGCACCAATACATTGGCCTCTTATAAAGTCGGACGCCTGTGGTTTTTATGTTATAACCAAATTTTTCTTTTAGATATTTGTAAAAACAGTTAATTTAAATAAAAAATCAAATAACTACAATAACAACAATAAAAATTAAAAATGCCACGTTTGAATTGTTTATGGCATGTTCAAAGATTATGATTCCAAAATGTTATTTCCATTGTTTTGTTGAACCCCTGGACATGCTTTTTGTAATTTTAACAGTCCAGTTGTTAAATAGGATCTGTTTCGATTTATTTTTAAGTTATTTTGTTGGTTTAAAGTGTTATATATAAATTTATTTATCAGTTTGATGCTGAATTAGCGAAAACAGACTTATGAATCTAAGAGATAGAATTTCATAAACTGGAATTTTACAATTAAATTGAAATGGATCACTACTTTTTTCCTTTGTTGCGTGCATTATCGAAGAATGTAAATATTTTGAATTTGAATTATTCATGAAAATGTGTTAGTTGTCCATTGAGAATACATTATTTCGATGGACCATAACTCAGCGTTCACTCATCACTCATTTTTCTTAGCATTCCAGTTGAAGCACCACATGAATTCTTCTAAATTTTCTCTAAGTCGAACGACGTTAACTTAAGCATGAACACACTGTATGAATAAACTTTTTAATAATGCTTGTTTACGATTATTACAAAGTAACTCAAAAAGTTTGGTCCGTTTTTTGATTAGCCATTGAATGAAGTTGAATTATAAACGCAATGCGTGTGAGTATTGCTTTCAGATTCGGACAGCCGAAAGTGGGAACATCAGACGTTATAAAAACACGCTCACCGTGCTTGGCCATCAGTTATAAACCGGACAGCACTGGAGAGGGATGGAAATGTCTACAGATCTCGTTCGAAGCTGTCTGCTTTACGGCTTCAAAGTTGGCTTACCAGCAGCTGCATCAAGTCCCCACATATGTTAAGAGTTTGGAGAAAGTGCTATGAATGAACGTACTACAAGGCGTTGGTTTCAAAAATTCAAGTTAGGAGATTTGTCCCTCCGTGATGAGCCTAGCAATGGACGACCACAGGTCTTGAATGACGGAGCCTTTAATACGGCCGTTGAGCAGGACAGTAGTCTAACGTGTTGTGAACTTGTAAGACAGTTCGAAGTTTCCGATGAAGCAGTTAGACTTCACCTGCGCCGTCTAGGTAAGACGTTCAAACTGAGCAAATGGGTTCCGCACACTGTGGTGATCCCAGCGGCAAGCCGCGGACCCCCACAAGACCTGAGAAAAGCTGCCTCCAGACTACAACCGCATCCGTTCCAGAGCACCTCCGGACCCGAAGCGCCTAGTCAACCAAACACGGTACCTGAGAGAAGCCGCCTCGCGACTATGAGAAAAGGTGCCCGTAACCTACAACGGCTTCCTGCCTCCAGCACCACAGGCCCACAAACTCGCGACCAATCAGGACTCACGCCCGGACTCAGGGCTTGCACTCGAGGCCTACATAAGGCGACCCCAACAAGGCTCGCACTCACTCAAGCCCTCGTCCTCGTTCAAGTCACATCTCCAGCACCAGCCTCGTGTTCCTGCATCTAGCTTCCGAGATCGACTTTGTCTCTCGCGTACCTGCAACAAGCTCCGGAGACCGGCCCTGCCTATCGACGCCCCAAGGTGTTGCAAGGTCTTAAACCTAGTAGCGTCTTGACGCTTCAAGGTGTTTCAAAGCCTTAAAAAAGTCACGTTGCAACGCCCCGCGCCGGCGCCGTCGGCCAAGCCGCTCTACGACATCTCTCGCCCGCTCCGGCCGGCTAGCCTCGCCGCGTAGCTACTTATCAGCTACAACGGTGAACCGCGTGGCGGCCGGGCCCGACCCAGCTGACTAGCCTCGTCTCGGCGCCCCGCTAGCACCAGCCGACCTGTTCGTAACAGTCGCACGACGTAGCACCAATCATCACGTCTCGCCGCTGCGTTCGTAAGTAGCGTCCTCGCGGACGTTACCCGCTATTGGTGCTTGTTTCATTCATTACGTAAATTCTCGCATAAAATTGTATTTCAATCATCACGTATTAGTGCTATTCTCGCATAGGATTGTGTTTCAATCATTACGTAATTTATGTCATTTTCGAATAGGATGGTATTTCAATCATCACGTATTAGTACTATTCTCGCATAGGATTGTGTTTCATCATTACGTCATTCCCGAATAGGATTGTGCTTCAATCATCACGTATTTGTGCTATTCTCGCATAGGATTGTGTTTCAATCATTACGTCATTCCCGAATAGGATTGTGCTTCAATCATCACGTATTTGTGCTACTCTCGAATAGTATTGTATTTCAACCATCACGTATTAGTGCTGTGTTCCAATCATTACGTGATTTACGAGTAACGAACAGTGCTCATAGTAGTCACCGAGGGCCCAGTGTAATGGTCCGTGTTCCGTGTACCTGACAGTCACCAATATAATTACCGTGTTACCCCCGTGTTGTCCATATCCTGCCGAATACGGTTGTACCTCAGGCACTCGCTTCGGGCTATCCTATCACGAAAAAGATAGCTCAAAGTCTGCCCGAAGCGTGTTGCAGCCTGGGGGAGAACACCACAACACGCTGTTGGAGGTCCACAGGAGACAACGAGTGGCAGCCTGCGTATCGCTGCTTTCTCCTCACCGTATCGCATCCTCATTCAATCAAGTACTTACAAGTGATGAAAAGCGGGTCCTGCACGAAACTCCCAAGCGTTCCAGATATTGGTTGTCACCTCAGGATGCTGTCTCTCACACCGCAAGACAGCCTGTGCACCCACGTAAGATTATGTTTTGTGTCTGGTGGACAGGTCCACAAATGATTCATTATGAGCTGCTACCAACGAGCCAAACGGTTACGGTTACTCTCAGTAATTGGAACGTGTGCAAAAGGCATTGCGCCAGAATGTGCCATCACTGGTGAATCGCAAAGGTGAGCTTTTCCTCCATGACAACACCAGGTCGCATGTCATGCTAGTGGTCAGGGATACGATACAGCAACTTGGGTGGGAGACTTCGCGCCATCCACCTTATTCACCTGACCTTACGCCATCCGATTACCACCTCTTCCACTGCATAGGTAAATATCTTCGTGGGAAATCCTCCAAAGTTCAAGGTTCACAATGAAGCAGACTTGTGCCAAGCCCTCGCGGACTTCTTTGAGTTCAAAACCCCCGAGTTTTACCGCAAGGGGGATTAAATAGCTGGAGATACGTTGGTAAAAGGTGATGGATGCCGATGGTGATTACTCCAAAGACTAAATATAAGTTCCACATACTGTGAAGTGTTTTCTTTTTTTTTGTTTATATCTGCTTTCTTTACCTTGTACGACCAGTTTGACACCTGGCTCAAAACATTTCTATGCATCCCTGTTTTAAGTTATGAGTACTCTGCTGCAGCCTTATGTTAACTATGCAGAAGGCCTCCGTACAATAAAGTACCAAGGGACAAAGTACACCATAATCTGAAGTAGAGGAAGAGATGTACTCACGTTGGAACACACGGCTGCTATGAAGAACAAAACATTGACGGCGTTGATGACATTCATCGTGGGGGTGTTCCGTTGGATGATCATGTTGAGTTATGCATGCCGCAAAACTACACTAGCTGTAATTTATGGGGAGGGAGAATCCACTGTTAATATTTTTAGCACATAAATGGATGACTTTGTTTCATGCATCATAATGTGCATCATATACTCCGTACGCTGAAACATATTTTACAAAAGATGAAATAATTGAAATGCTATTCATTACACCGGTACGTTGATGAGCAATTTACTCAGGGCTGAACATATCTACCATTACTAAGTCAACGTGTTGAAAGTTAGCAAGGAAACTTCTATCGCCGAAATTCGCTTTGCATTTGACTAACAATATTATTGACGAGGCCGAGGCCCATTAGCATTAAGCTCCACAAATAATATTTTACATATATATTGCGGTATAAAATGCTTAATAATGTTGAAACTGCTTCTATACTGTTTCTTAATGAAACAAAAAGGAAGCAAGAAAAAGGCGTTGGAAGAAAGAAGGAGCTTAGAGCGATCACTCAAGCCTGCAGATGGCTTAAATAGCAACCACAAGTTTTTTTACCAACGCTCGTTGTATTTGATTTGAGATGGTCGAAAGGAAAGAAGCGTTTTTCGCTCTCGGCTTTGTTCGATAGCATTTTGTAAAGGTCGGATGCCGAGCAGGCGTGGTGTGTATGAAATGTTAAAATATTTAAAAATAATAAAAATAGGTAAAAAATGAGAAAAATTGTATTACTCTCAGAAAAGCTTGGGAAATGGAAAAAAGGTTCAAATTTCAATAATGTTTAGGGATGTGCATATGCAAAATACTGAATGAGTGTAGTAGATATTACTTGTGTGAAGCAGCTAAATTTATGCCCACAATTACATAAGAATATTTTGAGATGACATGCTAAAGATACGAAGACGCGCGATTGTCGATAAGATAAGACGTGTCATGAGATAGCAGCTCAGTTTTTCGCCTCAGCCTGTGATGATAATGTTTTCCTGCGTGTAAAATATGGAGCCATGTCACAGTTCGTAAATTTGTTTGGCATGTAAAATTTTCCAACATATTTCAAGACGTATGATGCTATCTTCAACCGTAACTTCTCCAAAAACACGTTTGGTTAAATGGAAATGACAGTGCAAAATAATAAATCCTTCTTAATTATCTTTTGCCTGTAAGTTCTCTGAAACTACTTCACTCTCTACTTTCTTTAGCGCAACTTAATTTTGACAGAACACATGGAGGCATTTTCTAGAGGTGCTGATCACTTCACTTAATGAGACAGTCAGTTAAGCAGGACATTTCCAGCGTACGAGCGCTCGCGCATCGGCTTTATTACGGACAGAAATAGGATAGAGATTCGTACTGCGAATTTAACTATATGACGAATTTCTCACTTATTTATTGAATCACTATTTCAGAAACACTAACAGTGCTCGTTATGGCTGTCCTCTGGGCAGAAAAGTCTCTGTTTGACGCAGGCGTCTGCTCCCTTCACACTCAATCACCAACTCACCCAATCTCAAATTATAAAAGCTCATGTGAAATTTTGAACACAATTTCATAGCAATTGTAGAAACTATATTTAGTAAACACAGATACACTCTTCGTCATCGAGATGAAAAAGTAATCGCAGAGGTTTATTGTTAATAAACTTAGTGTTAAGTTAAGTTAATGTATTTAATAGCATAATTAGTTTAGAAGATTTTAAAAATTTTGGCATAAATTTTTGTATTATTTTTATTACTTCATACATATTAGAATTTTAAAAATGTTATTGATAATATCGCCACTAGAAGTGCAATCTCTGCATTTTTTCGGTACTTTTGTTTTTATGAAATGATGTGTGAGATTTTTGTGTTCAATTTTCACGTGAAGTTACTGTTGTTTGACTTGGATTGAATGCACCAAAAAGTTAATCATTTATTAGGTGGGGTACGCAATACCACTTCGGGGGTATTTAACTTGCAATGTTAGAGACGCACGCACAGAATCTACTCCAAAATACGTACATTCTTCATTTCTTTTCAACGAACTCACTCTCTGTTTCTTGCCGTCTTCCTTACAACTGAGAGCGTTCCTTAATCTAAGCTAGACAGGGATTAGGCGCGCTGCCAGCTCTATTTTTTCTCTTTTGTTTATCTTATCCGGGAACGCAGATAAGAAAGATGCTGATAAGCGCGCGAAGAGAATGTGAGGATTTCACTTTTTCTGAGTGGTTTATGGGTGTTCCCCTAGAATGATATGTTATCTATTAAGTCTATTTATTTCTTCTTGGGTGAAGCAATAAGAAAAATTCAGCTCAAATTAAAACAATAAGAATAGCCAAAGTACTTGGACAATTTTGAAACACAAGGCTTCGAAAGGAATGTGCAAATTTGCTGAAAAATATTTCAATAACGTGCTGTGCTATCTGATATTGAGTTCCCTGCAGTTTTATGATGAATGTTTTACCAGATACTGGAGAGCGAGTTGCCAATGAACTCTTGGCCATGATAGTTCCGTTTAGGTGGCGCTCTATTTTCGAAGAGCACCACCACCAGAATCGATTAATCAAAGGAATAGAGGTCGAACGCTGGCATTTGTCTATGATACTGATGTCGTGTCTCGATGTTTTCCGTTAGGCGTTAGGACAAATAGGTAGGAAAAATGAATCTAATAAGCCTTCTTGTTTCTGTGGTACCTGGAAAATACCGCTATTTGTTCTTCACTTCCTGTAGAAATCGAAAACGGTAAGTTTTGCGCAATATTAATTATAACTGGATTTTTGCATTCACTGACTTTGAAAAGCGTTTTGAATCGAACTTTCGTCGTGAATTTTATCCCTCTAAGTTCTTGTGATGTGTCGATAATTCCGAATATTTTTGGGAAAGAGGATCAAATATTTTTATAATTCCACTTCTATTATGTACACACCGATTTATTGGTTCGTTTTGGAATCACAAGTAATATGCTGTGTGTGTTTCTATTGAGAGCGATAGCGGTGGACGCATACTATATCATAAAAGAACCTCTGTACAGGGCTCTTAAAAATGACATTTTTTCATTTTTGCAATGGCAAGTCTTGCCAAAGGCATTTGAAGTATAAAGGCGTTTGAGTCTATATCAATTCGATAATTATTCGAAGAGGAAGTGAATTTTGCAACTTTGCTTCCGTACAAACCAGCGTGGTACGTTCACGTTAGGGACTTCAATACTGTTGTTTGCTTATTGTCATGTAAACCTGCAACAATTTCCTTTTAAGGAGCACAGCTACGCAATACTTTACATATATGTAAATGGATTAAAAATAAATGCGGAAAAAATAATGAGAAAGGCATTCAACAAATTTTGTTGAAGTTCTACTTTATTCTTCATCTGCACAGAGCGCGATAATTAAAGTCGGAACATGAGTTGTATTAACTCTAGCTTGAGGCGCCTGTGACCTGGCGGGTTGTAGAGGGGCTTCTTAGGTTTCTTTTAAAGATCCATGTATGGGACCAAGGCTCAGAGTACGACCCCAACAATGTTTTATGGCTGATGTTTCTCCTAATTGCCGGAAGGAAAAATCAGAGCGAATTTTACCTAATTGCTCACAACGAAGCAAAGTTGGTAATTGAGCGGAGAAGGTGCTACTTGATAGCACAAGTTAAGTACTCTGGTTTAAATCTAACAGGAACAGACTTTCAGCTCCCGCTTCCATGAATATCTTATTATTTTCACATGTTTCTGGCTAGTATGTATTTTTAGTTTTCTCTTAAATATAGTTTTACCCCATCTACCGTTTTACAACTCGATTTTTGCCTAATTTTATGTGAAAAATTTTACCTTTTAATTTTAGTTTTTCCATGAGTGCACATTTCGTTGTTTACATAAATCAGACTAAAAGTTTCTCCTATGGTGTCTGCATTTATTTTTTTTAAGTAGGTCCGTGTCACAACTTCCTATTCATCTCTAGATATTGATGAGAACAGAATAAAATAAAATAGAATTTTCTTGCGGAATAAAGTCAAGTTGCCCTTTCTCATTTAGTCCCATACCGTCAGACAAAGATCATGCACATGTACCAGAGTAGGCATAGAGAGGAGAAGTTAAGACATCGCAATTACAGTCATTAGTGTTCACGCACACGTAGGGGAAAATTCGTTACAAGGGAGTGTTGGGTCACAAAGGGTGTGTTACAAACAAGGGTGTGTTGGGTTACAGATTGACTACGATTATAAATATTACTCATCACGCTTGTAACTCCTAGACACGTTTTTCTTCTTCGTCCGTGCCTTAAAACATGAAGTGAATTGAGTGATATGAACTTCATTCTCATGAATGTTGGTGTCGACCCTTGTTTTAAAAGGAGCGCTCAGAACTTCTTACTCATGCTAATTCAAAATTTTCTGGCGAGTTTTGTTAAAACTGTTTGCAACGGTAGAATGCTTGCGTTGTAACAATCTAGAATGTTTATCAATGCTTGTAACATCAAGAACTTGGTTTCCGAAGTGTTTGCATTCAAACGGGTCTAGATTTCACAGCTTCTTTTCCTGCTATTTCTTTTACTCTACTGAGTAGAAGATGCTGCTTATCTTGCTCGTCGGTGGTTACGCTTCAAGGCCGGGTTATCAAATCCGAAGTTGTCGTAACAAAGTGATAGCAGTTTAAATTTCCCTAATTTGATTTGCTTTGTGATGTTTTATCATTAGAGCTTTTTGAACTCCAATTTTTGGTAATATTCAGCATCTCTTCGAAACTCATCAATGCTGGCTTGAGTTCACAGTGTTCCATATCTCATTGTTGTAACATTGGTAAATTCAGATGAATGCTTTTATGCGGAGAATAGGATGCTCGCATTTATACTAGGTGCAGTGGAACTATATATACAAGTCTGTGCTGCTTGAAATGCTTTCCACTAAAGCAGACACTGAAGGTTCAACTTCCTCCGAAAATAACTAATGATTTCGATTGTCTAGTAGAACACGATCGCAATACACGTTTTATGTGGTTTCTTGATCTTGCCGGTCGCATAAAACCAACTTGTATTCTATATATCGGTTAGCATAATAATGTTTATTCGACACTTGTAAGAGGTTTTTGACATTTCCTACGTTTTTCCCTTATTTTGGATCACAATAAGCGTCGTAGACATGACCGACACTTTGTTTAGAGATGTGAAATGCCTTCTCTGGAGAAAAAATTATTTAGTGTAAGGGATATTCGAAACAAGCATGAATTCTTTCATATTTAGCGATATTAATAAAGATTCAATTGTTTCGTTTCCTAAAATAAGAATCACAATATTGTTGTCATTGAAATGTGCCTGAAAATCCAGTATTTGGCACAGAAATTTTCGAGAAGAGCGCATGAAAATTTTAAAAATAAAGTACATCTTAGAACAGTCAACGCACGTGTCCAACCTAAAGTGAATTATCTAATCTAAGTGAAGATAAGAGTCCACGTAGATTCTTATGTTATTCATTGTCTCTCTGCATTTGCGTTTCACTCTATTTTTTAGAGCTTCAACTTGACATGAGCACAATATTCTTAAATAGAACGAACTAATGTATGAATTACTATTCCTCAACTTTACGTGTACTGTAGGTACAGTAAAGTAACTAAAATCATGACGTATTTCTGTTCATATCAGACCTCATTCCTCAAGTCAACACGCATTTACGTGAACACCACAATGACCGTGTGTAGTCGTATGAAAGATTTTTCACGAAGGGGCTAATTTTTCCCCAACTTTTCAGTGTTCGATATGATAGCAATTGAGTTAACACTTTACCCAATTCGAAAGATTTTATCTAGGAGCCCACAAATCTTTACTGACTGCACGATATTGTGTATCATAAATGACCCTTTTTCAAAAATCCAAATGGGGTTCGTGTTTTATGTTCATGTTATATCTTCACTGATGTATACAGAAAACTACATGCATGTTTGTAGGATGAATATACTTTGAAAAATTGAGTCTAATGAATACCCACACGAAGCCTCTCTTATTAATGACCGCATAACTTTTCAATTCTCTCTTAAAGAATTATCGGAAATTTATCAGCAAGATGAGTAGTCAACAGGATCGATTCACAAATAATTGTATGAAAGAGAGAGGACATCCATAAACGCAGGCAAATATAATTGATATAATGTATGTTTGTGAAAAACTAAATGCGTCGACCAATTGAAAGGTAATTCTCTTACGTAAGTGTTTTGACAAAAATGCATAGAATATAAACGTCCTACGCTAAATCTTGACAATAAACTTAGCAGTTGAATTGTGTTGACGAGTGTACTTTGAAGAAACTTTTTGCGGTGCATTGTTGCATCTATAGTTTGTTAAATTAATACTGGGCCATATGAAGATAAGGTAATAGTTATTGCTAACTGAATTAATTTTAGGTGAGTTTAGAATATTCGTTGTCGTTTGAGCAAGTACAATAAGCTACTAAGGAACCAATCAGGGAGTTAGTTATATGATTAAATCCGAGCATTTAATTATGAACTTGGTTTTATTTATTAGCTGATGAACAATATTTACCAATAAGTTGTTCATAACTTTCGGTGTTGAAAATATTCAAAAACATGTAAATCAGCGACATAATTTGGGTAACGTCCTATTTTTTATAGTATCTTGAATTCTGAATTCTTTTCTACATTAATACTGAATGGAAATTTTTTTTTAGTTAACAATTGAATTGCACTATAATTCAATTCTTTGAGTAGTAGCTTAGGCTTGACGAATGATGTACTCCCGATGACCAGCGGCAGCAACTAATTGTTCGTTTGACAATGAAGTGACGTAAGCTCGGTTGAGACATTCACTCATGAGTTGAAAATATCCTAATCGAACAATTTATTAGGAACTGAATGATTGAATTTTACCAGGCCTGTTAGTGAATTGTATTGCACAGTAATCCCCTCCATAGGAATCCCCTCCATAGGTTTCACCAATCCGACAGTACCTTTTTAAGAAAGGAATGGTTGAGAACTGCAGCAGAAAAGATGGTAATAATCGAAGTGTTCTATGAGAGCCTAATGTTTTTTTCGGTGGTGCAGCTGCTGCGTCGGTAACGAAGGTAATGATATTAGGGCTGTTCAAATGTTTTAGTGTACGTTTTAATAAATTGGTCAGATTTCAGTTGAAATAACTGCAGGATGATGTCAGGACTCTCCTTTAAGCTCAAATAAAGGTAAAATTAAAGCGAAAGTTGGGAGAGTAGATTGATAATGTACGTTTACAGCATACCATGTAATTAAATTCTGATAGCAAGATAACGACTTTGAAATAATACTGTATTTCTATTTACCTTTTAGACTTCGCTTAAGAACACTCGAGGGCTATCCAAGTTCTACAGCAGTTCTACATCAATTGACATTTATGTAAGGAAATAACTATCATATTTGACATTGACTTAAGGATAAATTATTTTAGACATGGTAGCTCGAAAATAGGGTATATATTTTGACACTCTCGTCCTGACTCCAAATATAAGGATATTTTTATAACATTATTTATTCGCAACAGTCTGCGTTATTCTATGATAGTTTGGAAAAATAACCCATGAAGAACAATAGTTCATAATTAAAAGGTAGGAGAAAGTAAGTAATTTAATAATCAGTTCCGCACTCGCTGTAATTTATAACATTACAAAATTAAAGATGTCCCCGCAAATATCTTGCTAACACGCTTGAAACAAGTTATTCATCAGCTTCTTTGAATCAGCTTGTCCTTAGGTCAATTTGCTATCACGCATCACCATCCAGCTGAAATACGTTTAACTCTACTAACTAAAAGTATTTATGTACATTTTATCTATTGGAGAATTTCTAAGCTAATATTTGGATATATTGTCACAGCTAGCGAAGTAACTTTGGCACAAACACAGTTACATTTCAACATAACTGAGGGGATCAGTCTTGACAGTCGTAAATTTAGTATTGAGTATACTTTTGAATACTTTTTAAAGAGGGGACTTTACACTCTAGGAGCGCATTTGAGAGTTTCTTTTTGTTCACTCAATAGAAATAGTTTGTTACAGGGAGGCATAACTATCATTCCATTCCTCGGTAAAACCCACAAAGGAAATAGATAAATGCAATCGAGCTCAGAGTGCTCGCTACTGTTTTTGATGACGGCTTATATTTTTCAACTTCTAGACGACCGAGTTGCCAGCGTTGTTCGTTAACAATGGAATAGAAACTTCGTTATCATTAGAGAGGTTGAATTTCAGATCATTTTTTGACGAGTTATTGCTGCTAGCATTATTGGTGGGCACGCGTGGTGCGAGAAGAGGAGTGACGGGAGCTGAGTTGTCCCTCCACGGGTAGTCGCGAGTGTCGCACGCCAGTCCAGTTTCGATGTTGGAATGCAGTCTTGTGACGCCGTCGTGGCCCAACGCGTTGTGACTTCTGCTGGGCGTGAGACTGTCTGCCACGCGCAGCCGTCTCTTCCCCTGGTGTGTCGGAGTCGGCACCTTCTCGCCCAGCAACCAGTAGGTCGTCACTACGCCTTTTCCCTGCACGAATACAAGATGTTTGTTTCTGGCAGTGTCTCGAGGTTCGTTTTTTAAGTTAACCTCAATGAATTTATTTTTGTATTTTCGTGGCATTTTCTGTGATAGAGAGAATTTTTATTCGATAAACAGTGTTTGAAGCTAAAAATCATTGGTCTTTAAGTTCACGAGACTGCGAGTAGGGGTTCAATGAGTTTTTTTACTTGCAATACTTTTTTCATTCTTAATCTGTTTTGAAGAAATTCCGATGATATCCTGTTATGAATGTGTAGTTTTTGCTGACATGGGGCAAAGCACGCAAGTATCAAAAAGCCATGCAAACTCCGCTAGAAGGAAACTGACATCGCAATTCCAGTGAAATAAAAACCACTTGGTGAACTTATCAAAGCGAAAAATTAGTCTGAGAGACAGCCAAAGTGAAAGTCTGTGTTGATCAGTTACAGTATAACATTACTGAAATGAAATATTTACCTTCAGGAATGTAATTTCTTTTCAAAAATGTGTGCTCTATTTATAGGTTAAATTCATTTTGAAACAATCATAAGTGGAATGTTGGAAATTAGCGTGGGATTACCATAACTGGCATAAAACATTAGAAGAGCTAGTATAAATACTGTGCATATAGGTGCGAAGTGATAAACAGGGTACAGAGAGTCTTGAAAATTATATACGTGATTGAATTTGTCATCAAGACAACAAATACAGCGTTTTCACTAATCTTCAAGGAATTAAATTTGTAATTAGATAGTCATTTACAAATATTTTATTGAACACTTGAACCCAAGAGCGTTTATGTATATATAGTTAGATATTCTTGAAAAAAAAATTTTACGGAATACTTGTAGCCAGTAACGTTTTCAGCTGCCGAATATGCTGATGCAATGACTCGGTGATGAACCTTGCACCAATAATTATTTATATCTTCGTTGAAAAAAGTTAGGCTCAGATTATAACGCCTGCGAAAACACTGAACTGAAACGACAAGTAAAACGTTGAAGAAACCCAAGCCTGAATTTATTGAATAAAGTCCTTTTTAGTAAAATTATTGGTATTAATTTACAGTTAGGCTAAGTCGCTGTCCGTAAGTTAATGGTGACTGAAGTCTGTTTCATACATCGTTTCATTCACCTTATTTAAAGTTGGTTGTTAATTCACTTGTTTTTAAATTCTTTAATCGTATGATAACCTCTTCAAATAATCTAGTTATAAATAACGAAGTTTGGAATGAGAAAATCAACAGATTATTTCTTAATTATCTTGATAAAAAACAATTTTTTCAATAATTACGAAGTTATTCTTCATTACGTCTAATGTTTTAATTTACTAGTATTGCAATTATTTAACCTACACATTTCTGTCTTCATTCCCAAGAACTGAAAACCTGCATACTTTCTAGCAGCACTCGCCTGTAAGTTGAAACAATTCAAGTATATTATCACGAATATTACGTTTTAATTCAACAACGCACTGAATAATTTTCATTTTTAACATTATTATGTTACCTTCATTTCTACTGGTCCTCGCAGCTCGAGCTGGAATTGGGGGTAGTGCTCATTCAGTAACTCGTAGGTGCAACTTGAAACGTGGATTTTCATCGCTGAAAAACAAATAAACCTCATTAGCCAGTATGAATATCTATTAATAGCATTGCACATAAAATACGCTAAGGGGCTGAGAGCTCTGAATCAACTGATTCCTGCATTTTTTCCAGTATTGCAGTTTGTACAGAAGTATTCTTGCTAAAATCCTTTCTATTTCTCAAACAGCAACTCATATTAGGTAAAATAAAATTTGGTAGAACGGTTGACTCTCGTGTTATTTTTAATTCGTACTGAGTGAATCGGTTTGAGAAGAGTTAATTATCCTGTCTTTGCTGTTTATGGCGATCATTTCTCCATATAACATGCATTAATCTTCGCTGGAGATGGTGTTGTTACCTCTCGCATACATCATTGTAGTGTACACGTACATTTTGCTCGTATTATTAGGAAGAGAAATATTTCTATGAACTGCTAGGAGAGAGCGCATAGGCTTGTTATCATTTTACTGATAACGTGGCTCATATCTACGATACGTTTTACCGTTAATTTAGTTTGTCCCTGCAGAGGTAAGCTCGTGTTATTCTAATAGGAATTTAAATCGTGGTTGAAGCAGGCTGGTTAAATTATTTGATCTCATCAATATGAGCTACTTCAAATTTTCTTTCCTTTCATTGAGTCTCATACCTAGGCATGATCAGTACGAAAATTAACTTCTTTAGTTTCAAAACGTTACAATTTTGATGTTGAGGTTGCTTCTTTCAAAATTACTGGACAAAACATTCTCAGATTCATGTTCAGACACACTAAATAAGTAACACCTGTTGACAAAAAACAAGTTATTTCCATTTCAAGTTTCACTTCGTTTAAAGTCCCTAGACGGACAATGGAGTAATGTAAATATTAGCCTTGTACTTTCAGGACTTTACTTGAAACAGGTCGAGTGGATCCCTGACATGTTGCGAACCTTAAGGCGTGCTGCTCCTAATGTTGTGATAAGTTTTCATACGAGTGCAGTGCTGCATATTACTATCATCATTGTCTAAGACTTCGAGTGTCATTCTGTGCGAGCAACATGGAGTTTATTCTAATCTCGCTCAGCATCCTGAACATTGCAACCACAGATAGCCGACGTATCCTGTACTGCTGAATTAATCGTGACAAAACAAGTTTGTAATTAATGTATTTACTAGAAATCTATTACTACTGCTCAGTACAGAACCACGCAGATACACACGTAGCCCGCAGCTTTCCATCCTGGAGGCCGTGTTGACGGTGTCACCAAAGAGGCAGTAGCGAGGCATCTTCTGGCCCACCACCCCAGCTACACAGGGCCCTGAGTGCACGCCTATTCTTAACTGTAGCTGCTTCTCTGGCCGGTGGGGGATTCTGGAATACACGTCAGAATGTTAAAATATATACTACGTGTGCAAGTTCATGGGTTAGAATTTAGTGTTCATGGGAGTAAAGGGAATTCTGACGTCCTCTCACAAATTTATCAAAATGATTTTGGGCGTTATTTAGAATGGTACTTGATAAGAGTTATGCAAAATTTAGGCCTATTAATTTAAAATAGTGGCGTCTACCGTATTACTAGTTCATATCATTCGGCATTAGTAGCCAATAATATGGAGTCACTGCCATTAAAGCCAAACTTATTCGTAACTAAGTTGTTTTGGAACAAAATAGTACAACAAAGTCCTAGTACATTTTGAGCTCATCACTGGCGAAAAAATTCCGATTCATGATTTCATATGATACTTCGTTATCACTGATGAAAAATCCAATTATTTTCTTTTTTAAATTTTTTGGCCAAAACGACTAGAATTCGACCTGAAATGTCCGAAAGTAATGAACTAAATATGAATTTTACAAAATTTTTTGCTAGCGGTCGTAAGTTCGAAATCTTTCGTATGGATGCTGAATGAAAGCTCTCCATTTTTTCTTTCTTTGCTCTTCGATCGCATTCACCAAGCTATCTGTACTCTCTCAGAACGTTTGAATCAAGAAACAGACATTCTATCATCTCGCTTAAAGTATTAGGTCACCCATCACGAACCTGATGGCTTCGAACATTCGATCAAGTGTCCCTCCTGCTTAACTTTCACCTGAACGTCTCGACTGCAGCCACAGCTCTTACCGGAACGTCTTGACAGCAGTAACAGCAACCATGGCACTCCCTTGAATTCCTCGACTGCTGCAACAGCCCTCACCTGAACGTCTGGACTGCAGCCAGGAGCGCTAGCGCCATCCTTGCTACTTCTCTGACGTGCTTGGTGCCGTTGGGCGTCGGTAGGCCTGACACCACCATATACGCATCCCCAATGGTCTCCACCTGTTCACAGACACAAGTTTCTGGGTAGATTTCTTCTCAAAACGCATTGTGTACACAGTCGTAAGTGTTACTTCTCGTAGTATCTAAAATTCCCCATAGTTCTTACGCAGGAATGTGTCACATTTGGCATAAATGTTGATTGAGTGATTCGCTTGCGCGTAACAAAAATATGAGCTATTGATGTGTTGCGAGTTTTCTCAAGAACATCACTACCTGTCATTTATCACACAATATGACCAGAAGTACTTACTCTGTTGCATAATTCACCGAGCAGAAAACGGATTTATTTATAGGACTGGTTTTAATTCTTGCATTTATCGCTAAAAATGCATTTTCACTTACAAAATTAAGCTATATTCCGTTGGTGAAAATGGGTTCACTTACCTTATAAACTTCGAAGTCCATGATACTTCTGTCAAAAAGAGAATACAGCGCGTTGAGCATGTCCACAATCTGAAACACAGGATATTTTTTAGGACTTTCTGCAGAATTTTGCTCGCTTACACTATGTGTTTAACACTTCGCAATGCGAAGAATTTTAGATTCCTAGCTCAAGGCATTTTAATTTCATCATTGACAAATTTTTTTACGATTGATATTGCCGTTATGATCAAAAACTTTCGTTTTTCATGTATGAACCAATCTAGGCTTTAAATTTTACTGCCTCTTAGGGGGATACAGGTATTGTATCTATGGGAATTAGCGCTCCCAGGGGGACTATTTGAGGGCCTGAGCTAAAGGTTAGGTAGGCTTCCTTTTGTTGAAATGGAATAGGTTTCTGTTTTGTTACGGACCATCTTTTTTCGGTTCACTGCTGTCCTGTTTTTCAGCACCTACTACTTTCTTCTTCAACTTTTTCTTGTTTCATGAACTGCTTTCTTAGCTTCCTGTTTCTGTGCATCTTGTGCCTAGATTCCGCGTTCCCTCAACTCCATACTAAATGGTGCCTTCCTCCTTCCTCTCTTAGAACATCTTTGTCGTGCAATTATGGGAGGCTAAAACTTTCTTATAAAATAATAATAATAATAATTTAAATTTTACTGAACAACATGGAGTATACATAAATTTGTTCTTGTGCGGGGTGGCTGGATGGATTTGATTACTTATAACGTAAATTCATAAATTGGTAAATCAATTCTTGGCTGTCTATGATAGACATTAGTGGTACTGTGCCCACCTGCATGGGCGATGATTCTGCTGACAAGGCCGTGAAGCCCACGATGTCACTGAAGTAAATAGTGACGCTGTGGAAGGACTCCGCCACCACGGGTTGGCCCGAGATGAGTTTCTGCGTGACAGACCTGCGCAGGGACGGTGGTGGTATGGCTTCTGCTCTCAAGAGTGTCCAGTAGTTGTGTACAGAAATTGGCGTACAATTTTCACGTTCTTTGCTTATGAATAGCATGGCTCGAAAATCTGTTCAGTACGTCATCCTTTCTTTTATCTTAGGGAACAGAAGTCAACTCTTTTTCCATTCCTTTAGTATTGTTAAGTAAAACTCCATTACATAGATCCAAGATAAAGCATGTTAGATACGCAATCAAGGGTCTCGTAGAAGCAAGTCATTGATTGGAGTGGTTTCGATTAATGTAAAAATTCCAGTGAGTTATCGCTAGGTCACTTACTGTGGAAGAAGTTGGTACAGCAGGTCTTCACATTTTTTCTTCTCTTCGCGATAATCTTTCGTCCTTTCTCTTACTTGTGCTTCCAAGTTAGTGGAGTAGTGCTCCATGCGCTGGAGCAAGTTATCCATGAAATTTCCAGACTCATTTTGCCTGGAAAATAAAAATAATTATTTGATTATTTTTTATTTAGGACTATCTTATGGTGTGAGTAACTTAAAATTATATTAAAAGTATAAAAGAGCATTGTACAAAATAAATTTTCCCGACGAGTAAAAAACCGCTTTTAGATTTTATTAGTCTTTTGTAGAGTGCAAATTTATAAATTTCGGTTAAAACCTAAATGTTTACATTGTTTTGGTTGTATTATCGTCCAGATAAATGGGTTTTGAGGCTTGTGTATTTCATCTGTTTTCAAGTTAATGTTGGTATTGTACGTATATGTGAAAATCACCCACCGGACTATTTAGTTCAGGATTGTACCCTTGAGGTTGACTTAACGGTCAATTGCATGGAAAGGGTGGTGCTCTCAGGATATAGTGCAATCATCAAACATTGCACCAAGAACATAATATAATCACATGTGAAAATTTTCGAATTATTCACTGCTTAACCAATAGCCAGTTTGAGAGTACGGATAGTTCGCCGGCAAATACACGCGGTCTTTTATGAACACACATAGTCCATTATGAACGTACACGATCGTTTATGGAAACACTTGAACCATTATGGACCTACAGGATCGTTCATGATCGAGTGCACGGGATTTACAATAGATACACATGATTCGTGATCAATTATGGACGTACTTAAATCGTCGCTGGCGAGCATGCAGCTCTGACTCTCCCGTAAATCGTGTACATTGGTTTCTTCTCGTGCAACGCTCGTGGTACTGCGGCGGCCGAAAACGATTTTCCTTTCATGAACGAATGCTGAGAACTTGAACAATGCGTGTTCAATAAAGGAACTTGAATTGCAAAATGCGAGAAACATATAAATTGATTTCTGTGTAAGAGATATTGCATGTTTTCGTAGCAAATGCTATATGCTGTATATTGGATTATGTTAAGTGACAAGATTAATTTTAATTATCTAACATTGACACGATTAGTAGAATCCTTTGTTAATTACTTTATGAATGAAATGTTACCAAAAACTGTTTGTGAATTAACCAGCTGGTACGCTAAATAACAGTTTTTTCTAGGATGGTGCTCTTTAGTGTTTTACTGGACATGAACTACTCCGCGCAATATTGCCGTGCAAAAGCTGCCTAGGAGCCATTAAACATGACCCCAACGTTTGCTATCGTTAGTTATTTATCAAAACTGTTACGCAGTAGTTTTCTCATAAGAATGTTGTTTCTGTTTCTTCATGTTTTCTAATAAATATGTTTATTTTACATCAGGAAGCAGGATGAATGGCTTCATTCAAATACGAAGCCATTCATCCTGCTTCCTGATGTAAAATAAACATATTTATTGGAAAACATGAAGAAACAGAAACAAAAAACAGAATCTATGTATTCATTTGAATGGAAAATAAATACATAGATTAAAGGATAAAAATACTTTCATCTCGATGAATATACTTTAAAGACAGTAGAATTTTAATTATTTGTTAAACTTTAACTCTTCAAATACGAAGTGGAGTTGGTTGAAGTTTCGAATGGTTAAGAGACTTCGTATTTGAAGAGTTAAAGTTTAACAAATAATTACAATTCTACTGTCGTTAGAGTGTATTCATCGAGATGAAAATATTTTTATCCTTTAATATATGTATTCATTTTGTTTACAGGATTTGCATAAATGATGACCATAATAAATTGAATATCCTACTTGAACATTTCGTCTTAAAAAATTTCCATGTCCAAATCCTCAGAGGAATAGCATTTTTTGTAGAATAAAAAAGGTATGTCATATCTCATTGATAGCACTCCGCGAAAAAGCAAATTAGTCACTCAGATTCCGTAGTTATTCTGTTGAGGCCCAATTACCTCCAATGCCTGCTTGGGTTTGGTCCGTACGGTTCCCTCTAGCCTAATTCCGTACTATCCATTTGCCACGTAACTTTTGCATCTTCCATTGAGGAAGTTCCGGTCAATTTCCACCGTCCTCGAGTTCATTCGTCATCAACGGATAACATAAAATACTAAGGAAACTTTTACTCATTGTCATATGGACGCTCAATCATTAACTTAGATCCGTATTGTTGGTGTAAGAACATTTTTTTGCGAAGAAAATTATGAAAAAATCAAAACAGCTCTCAAGCTTATACTTTTTCAACCGTTAGTTTACATCAGTAATTTTTTGAGCAAAACATGAATCGTTCAGCCAGGAAATTTACGTAGAATAAATTGTGAGGAGTAAGTCTGCATCATATTTCATCTATTTCCTAGTTCGCAAATATATTTGGCTGCTTACATCTGCAGGGTTAACCACAATAGGAAATATATGACGTTTAAATTAAGAATTAGTTTGATCCTCTTTCGTTTGATCTCCCATTATTTACTTCCATAACTATGGTGGCAGACCTACGACGATTTCCCTGAGTGTGATGCATGTGAGAATTTAGAAGTGGTAGCTTGTCATTTATTGGCTGAATTGATTGAAAAATGAATCGGAAAAGGCAGTGTACTTCGACAGTGTGATTCTTAATTTTACGTTAAAGTGACCATGTATCAACGGCGAATCGTTTTTAATTATAACATGTTTATAAGTATCAATAGGCAGGGTAGGGAAAGGGTACTCATTTTGGTAGTCATACATTCCTTAAAAGTTTCAAGCCAAACCCATTTTTTGTATTTTGCTACGTTATATTGTCCAGTACCAAAACTTCTAAACTTTTGTTACATTTTGTCGGCTCACTTATTTTGTCTGGCGACGACGCGCTTGACAATGGTGAGCTGAGGACGGAGCCCCGGCTGCTCTTCCCAGCACTTGACCATGAGCTCCTTCATGTCTTCCTCCGTGTCGCTGCTGATGGCAGGCCGCAGCAGCGGCGCGTGGCCCTCCCTCACTTTGTTAACTATTTCCGCGTGCGACACTGACACAAGATATTGAAAATGAGAACGATGAGGCCTCAAGCTGTTGAAAGCCAATCCGTAGAACAATAAAGATAGACGAAATGAGTTTCTAACGCTGTCAAAATATTGCTACAAGATGATGGATGAGGACACTGAATTTCTCATGCTCTCAAAATTACTGCTACACAACATGAAAGATGAGCTCAGTGTCAACAACTGCTTCAAGCTGTCAAAAGTACTTGTGCGGGACAGTAAAGATGAGCACTGTGAGCCACTCAATCTGTCGAAAGTACTGTGCTTGTGCTTGACTAGACAGGACCCTGGAGTGAGTCTCTAAAGATGTCAAAGCATGACGTGAGAACTGAAATTATAAAAAATTATCTATGCTAAAAAAGAAAGTTTTGTCACTGTAGAAAGTACCAAGTGAAATCTTCCCTTGACGGATTCGTGTTTTCGTTTGAAATTATATTTGATTTTACTTTTATCTCTCCATTTCATTGTCCTTGCCTCCTATTCAAAGAGCATGCAATCTTATAATTTGAGACAGCATATATCTCAATAACATTTTTTCATTCCTAGGGCAAGTAAACATTGCCTGAGGGATATCGTAATAATTTTTGTAAATTATGAAACTTGTATGAGTCGGTGCAATAATATTAAGAACGTCAAAATATGAAAACGTACACTTTGTGATTTTCTATTTGTACAGCATACTGACTACGCTTCTAATGTGAGGGTAAAATTCTGAGGATCTTGAAACTTTCCGTCATGTCTGGAAGGCAACTCATGAGTAAGAAGAATCTCAGCCTTGTTGGAAGCAAATAAAATGTCGGGAAATTCAGGTTTATGGTGTAATAATGAGCTTATCCAAGCTCGCGAACGACGAAAGCAGATTAGAAAGTTGTGTAATTACGCGTCATAAAGAGTGAACGGACATGTTGTCCCTCGTTGCTTGAATAAATGAGAGTAAAACGAATTTTCAAGGCATTGAAGAAACTGCGCTTTACGTACGTGTCATGTAAAAATTGGGAGTATGATTGTGTATGGACAAATTTGATTTGCTTTTTATGCCGTCTTAAGACATGAATGATTAGCTGTATCGCTAGATAAAATGTATGCTATAAAATGACTAAATATACGAACTAAAATAACATACTTGAGCATTTTTAGTACCATGTAAATCTCTCTCCTATCTCTGATGAAAGTTACGTGAAGTGCAGAGATAATCATAAATTATTTTCTGTGATTGTTTCGTGGACAGATAAAACATTCTATAATTTTTTATTAATTTCTAGCAGTTTATTAGATCGGTATTATTATAAAAATTATAATATGAAATCAAGGTTTGACTACTGGCAAGAAAGAAATATCTTGGAAGAAATTTCGTATTTTTGATAGATAATGATCTAAGCAAAAGATGCTCACTATATAATTCTACATTAAACTCAATTTATGAACAAAAGTACGCTTTTTACAAAATTACTGTAGGTCCGATTGAATTATTTTAAGCGGAATGAAAATATGATGAGCTTACGATCACAGTTATTGACCATCACTTTAAGGGCCCAGCGACTGACATGCTTAATAAGAAGAGACTAATTGCCCCACAGGTAGTTTCAATTGATTTGATAAGGACGCAAATAGACTGTATCAAATAATGCGAGTCGGTAGTAAACGAAGACTGCATCACATGATGTTACCCTTAAACAAGTAGATCTGATCAACTGAAGTAAGTTTAGACCAGGTCAATTGGCATCATCGGAGCAAGTAGACAGTGTCAAATGTCGCAACCCAGAACCTGTAAGCCAAGTCAATTAGAGTAGCCGAGAACATGTCGATTTTAGCTGCTCGGAGAAGCCGACATCTTACTATGATGTATTCAAACCAGCGTACGAACTATCCTACATACTGTAAGATGCAATTATGTAGGGCCTCAGAGCATTAACAACTTGATGCGACTCGAGGGCTTTGAAGCCGAATGAACTTGCGTGGCGACAAATAGAAGTACAGTCGCTACGAATACAGACATGTTAGACTAGATTGTTTGTTATTCTGTGCATTTACAACAATTTTTTTTTAACGCTTTGACTGATGTATCTAATTCAAGGAGCTTTAATGGAATATAGGCGGCATCGCTATCTTTTGCCAGTCAAGCCAGTGAAGCCAATTTTGCCGACCCAAGCCCCGCCCACCCGGCATTGGGTCCCAGTGTGGAGGTGGTGTTGCAGTGGAGGGGTAGCACCACCTCCATCATCAGCGACTGAAGACCGCGCTGTTAAATGGCAGACTTGCGCTACTCTGTGCTATACATTTTTTTCTTATGCATATATTTCAATTGCGTCCTCGCTGAATGATAAAGAAACTCATATTGAAAAAACTCGTCCTTGACCGCAGCGTGGAAAAGCGGCACCCTGTCACGCTGAGTGTCTGACACGCTCTGAGCCCCATCTCCGTGTGTGTGCCCGTATACCCTACAGCTACCGAAAATTGGCTTCACTTAAGAGCGCTGATGCCGCCTCCATTCCATTAAAGTTCCTTGATCTAATTAAACCAGCAGGACGAGCATTCAAGTTTGGTCAGTCTCAAACAGGAAACTAAAGTGTTAATTGTTTTTAGAAACGCATTATTTTCGAATGAAAAATTTACAGTTATATTTTTAAATGTCCAAATATTTGCTACGTTTATTTAAAATCCTAAATGATGAAGTGTTGAGTATTTACCCTAATATAAATTTTCAAAAGTCTCCGTTAATGGCAAAAGCTCTCGGTAAGGCATTTTTTAAGTGCTTTGAAAATCGCATCCGCACAATTCGGGATCATTAAGAAATTCTTAAGCCTGTGTCACTTCTGCCACCAAAAAAGTGAAAGAAAGAACCTGGAGGGTAAGGTAATAATAAATGAAACTTTTACAACGGGGGCAGAGTAATACTGGAGTCATTTTGAAATTAAACTACTTTCAATATCATGCTGCCAATAAAATCAATGATCGTTTTGAAACACAAGTTAGTAGTATGATCATTTCAAACAAATGTTTTTTATCACAGCTTTATATCATATTACTTCAAATATTTATTTTGAGGATCACAGTTTCGATCGAAGTATTGTTGCTGAAGAATACTACGTTCATGAATAATAGCATAAAGTAATTAATCAATAAAAAAATTATGTTTTAGCGTGGCATTTAAGTTCTGCTTCTACGTTTGTGTTCTACTGAAGATGGAGTTACATCAGATCTTACTTGATGGCAGACTAGTTGGAGATCCGTCGACTTCGTCCTGCAGAGGGAATGTACCTTTCCGAGTGAAAATTTCATTTATAATGATGCCCAGTGAGTAGATGTCTGCTTTTTGAATTTGGTCCGAGGTGAGGCTTTTGGAACCTTTACGAAGCATTTCAGGAGCACTCCACAGTTTACCTGTGGAATGAAGTCGTTCAATTGGCGCAGTCGCATATTGTTAACCTGAAAATTTAACTTTTAGGATAAAAGAGTTCGAGCAATTTATCATTCTAATTTACCATTTTCTCAAAGATTCTTAAACAGTAAATGTTTTGAATTTATCAAAACCCATCATCAGTGAATTAAATTATAAAGATATGAATAAAAAAGGTATTTTTCTCCGAAAAACCTAATTAGCAAGAGAGCATTAAAGAATTTTAAAAACAAGGAATTTTGACCGGTAAATTAACCGATCGATAAAAAATTAAAAGGTAGAACATCCATTAACATTGATTTTAAGACAGTATTGGATCGTTCAGTAATGTTCACGGGTCCTAAATGTTTGCTTTTTAAATGTTTGTGTCAATGTTGGTTCTTTCTATTTATCCTGATAACGTTTAAACATTTGATATACTTTGCCTCTAGATATTTTCATGTGTTAAGGGAAGAAGAGTAATTGCAATATAAGTATTTCATTTACATTATGAAATTTAATTAATTATCTCTTTTCAATAGTAGAAACAAATCATACTAATGTAAAAATATTAATGTTACCTTGGTAAAATTTTTGGTTTTCCAAGCACTCGCCGCCCTCTTCACTGCGGCATCGCAAAGAAAGGAGACCAAAATCTGTGACTTTGAGAACGAATCTTGAATTGACGACGCAGTTTGAAGATTTCAAGTTTCCGTGGATTCTGATTTCACTAGAGTGAAGCCTTGATAAACCCTGTAGAACACATACGCTTTAGGATATTTTTCAATTACCCTAAGCTTTTTTAAGATACTTTTTCACAGCAGAGTAGATGTGTATTTCAGGTACAACCTTAGCTTAAAAGATAGTGGCTATAATAAGTGATGTAGAATAAGTCATTAAAAAATGAAATTACCGAAAACGTAATTTCTAGAGCTCCGAGGACGTAACACTTGAAAAATTCATGATAAAAACGTGCAAAGTCGTGTAAAACCGCGACTCAGCATAAAATGGATGGAAGTTGTAGAGTTTTTTTTTTAAATTAACAAGTTCCCAGGGAGATCTATAACTCCATTACAAAGGCCAATTTATTTACATTGAAGATAGTAATACATCTGCTTCAATTCGGGCAGAACAAAATATTTTAGTTTGAGGATTGTAGAAAAACTTTTCATGAATTTCGCCTGTTTATCCATGTTTTTTTTCTTTCTTTTCGTGTAAGCTTGAATAAACCCAATTACCTAAATTTACCTAAAAAAACTCAATTTTAGTAGAACTCCGTTTATGTGTTTCAGATCACTTACTCCAGCTATATCGCAGCTGCACATCAATGTGCGTATTTTTGTCTATGGGTAGACTACTTGAGTTAATTCAGCTCAAAGTATTCATTATGCAGATTCTTGGGCTTCCTCATCAGTCTACTGTGATGAGATCGCTCGGCAGACGTCGTAAATCCAAAGTTGTAGACACTTAGTCTGATTAGCCTTCACTTCTTAGAACCAGTAAACTTTGACCTACATCAATAATTCAAATTCAAAATCTACCATGATATTTCGGATTGAGAATAAGCTTAGATAACCTTCACCAGATTACCTTAATAAGGTCATGAAGCAGTGAGTACTTCATCATGTCATCGAGTTTCAGTTTTTCTTGCTTCAAGACATCGAGTAGGGAGCCTCTGGGACAGTATTCTGTGATCAGGCAATTGTTGGGAGCTTCCACGCAGGCACCAAGAACGTTCACCACGTTACTGCACACCAGCTCCTTCATCTGGAACGTGGGAAGACCGAACATAATGAAGAGGTGGAATATCAAGTAAATTCTTTGAAAAATTGAAAGCAATAGAAAATACGTAGAATCAATAATAAGGTTGTGGGAGGGAAAATTGTTATTAGTTATCACGGCTGCATTGTGAACGATTTAACTTCTAGAATAGTGGAATAATTAAACATAGAAATGGAAAGAGAATTGAAAGCGTTTTTTCATCGAAAATAAAAGCTTGCACGTGTACTTCATTTTCAGGAAGTGTTCAAGTACATTTGGATTAAACTTGAATGATATTTGATGTTATGTTTTAGTGGTTGGTTCTTTGAACACACAAACCGGGGAAATTCACTGAAAAGTATGTTAGTGAGTATATGGGGAGAGCTATTGATGAAAACTATTGATTGATTCACAAAGAGATATTAAATCCAAGAGAAAACTTGAGCGTGTGTTTCCAACTTTTATATTCTATTCCTCCAATGAAGCAAATTGAAAGAATTGCGTCATATTAATGATTGTAAATTGCCCCGCGTTACCTGTTGGCTAACGCCCAGTGCTCGAGAGCGATGATATTGAATACTATACTACTTCTAGTGCTGAAGAATCAAAACGTGGAAACTACACCAACAAATCTTCAGCCGAAAGTTACAGTATTTGAGAAAAGGCAATATGAGTCCTTGATTTGTTTAAAAACGGCATTTGTTTGGCTGTCCAAATTCAACGAATATTTTCTTCCGTGTCGTCGAATGATCATGTCCTATTTTTTTCGACTGGTGTCTAATGCTGGTTTGAAACAAAGGTTCTTATTCTAACGGGTCACATGCGTACCGTCTTGAGCTCCAGCAGCACCTTCCTCGTCAGGTTCACATGAGCCGATGTTAGGTGTTTGACGGCCACGCGTTCTCCCTGTCCGAGAGGATTTGAATTGGAATGAAGAGAGAATTTGAAAGACGAGGCATTAGCTATGTACGAGCTTTTTTCACTGTTTCGTTTCTACATGGATTAGCGGCGCTCTATTTTAATTTACACATGTACATGTAAGAGAATTTCTCAAATTGAACAGCATTGCTCAATTTAAATATCAATTTTCCTATACTTATAAGTCACCGCCTCCAGTTGAATTCACGTGCTCATAGTAATTATTGTGTGTTAATATATTTTTTCATATTATTTACACATATAAATAGTATGTATTTTATCGTAAATGTTTCACCTTGAAGTAAGCAAGCGTCGCGTAGATTTCTGGGTTCTGCAGGCTTCCAGTCGAAATGGACTGCAAAATATAAACACATAATTGCACTGTAAATATTTGAAAAGACTACATGCACAAATGAATTAATTATAGATCAAGATCTTAATTCTTCCCTGTCCGCACCAACTTTCTTCCGAATATAATTACGTACGTATTCACATTTATAATTGTAGGATTATATTTGAGAGGAACAGCTTATTGATTGCCGTAGTCAGACTTAGTACGTTGGTAGTTGGTATAAGAATGTGTGTAGGGAATAATTTATCATTCCAGGATTTCACTGTAATCAACAACTCGGGGGCAGTAGTTCGCCATATTAAAATTGTTATTTTTGTTCTACTACCGTAGCCATTATATCTTGAATACTCACGTCTTGGCTGAAATAGCTGCTCTTGTCGAAAGAGATGTTCGATCCAAGAGTACTTTGGAGTTTATTCAGGGCGCTTTTGCCTTTGGATTGGACGGGTTGGAAACTGATATCACTGTATGAGATCTTCCACGACATTTCTGCGATGCTTTTCTCCTTTAAGTATGCCCTGTAAAGTACTTCACTTATTTACAGGACATACATAAACAAAACAAGTCTGGACACTTTCCGTGAAATTTACAGAACAAACAGAACGGTGAACCTGGCTCAGAACGAAACTAAAAATCAAGCTCAGAAAAAACGTATATCCCGGCTTAGAACAAAACGAAGAACATGGTTCAGAATAAAACTGAGAACCACTCTCAGGACAAAACGGAAAACTTGGCTCAGAACAAAATGACGAAGCCATCTCAAAACAAATAGCCCAAAAAGGACTTCCAAAACCAAGTAAAAACGCCTTGAAGATATTGGTCGTCAACGTACAAAGTGTTCACGCAAGAAATGCTAACCATTGCAGGAACCCTGTCGTTCGATCTGATAGCTCTGAAGGCGAAAGTTGGTTAAATATTAATGTCAGGACCTTCCATCAGACTTATCTCTGGATGATTTCTTATATTACAAAGTTCATAAATTTTTAGTCAGAGAAAGAAGTGTTAGGCTGCTTACTCCATTATAAAGAGAGTTCAGCCTCAACTTGGAACGAAGGTAGAAACTCATAAAATTGATCTACCACATCTAACAATCCACCCATGACGAAGATTAACTTTCCTGAATCATCTCATTTTTAGAAGCCCAACAAATACGGCAATCAATGGCGATCAACTTAATCCCTCACGCTTTCAAATTCTTCACAACATCCTCAGTATACTCCTCTCGCTCGAAGTGGCTTTAATCTTACTTCTATTGGTTGGGCTTCATGACGAAGTCAAGCGACTTGAATCCAAATTATCAGCCTTTTAAATGCAAATTTACCACCGCAGCAATTCCGTAAGCCGACGATGCAGAATAATATCTTAGATCTCGTTTTCACGATCTTTAACTCTAGGATTTACGGCATAGACGTTATGAATAAAGTGGGGATTACCTTATGATTGATTTCGCGTTCTAAGTCTATGAGACTAATACTAAGACAAGACGAAAATTAACTCTTTATCACTCACGACCGATATTCGAAAGAATGAAAGGGGAACTAGGCAGCTGTGAGTACGAAAATCTGATGTGGAAGAAAATCGTTCAAGAATACTTCATGATACTGAAAAAATTCACTTCTACTAAACATCATCTCTCCAGAAAGGAGCTGAAAACAATCAATTTCTCTCCTGATTTGCGAGATGAGTTTTCTCTTAAATGCCGAGCCAGAATAGTCTGGAAGATTTCGAGTGTACCAAACAAAAACAGATCTAGAGCACATTCGTGTTTGCAAGGCTGTTAACTGAATGGTCAAACTCACAAAAAGAAATTATGAAATCGCTCTCGCAGCACGTGCGCAAACAAACTCTAAATGCTTCTACAAATATTTTAATGCAAGAAGAATTAAAAGAAACACCATTGGGTCACTGATCGGCCTTGACGGCTTAGCAAAATAGGTAACTAGTGTCAAAGAATTTGCAACCCATTTTTTACCTCAGGGTTCAAATGGAACGGCTTGACTGAAATTTCTCGATCTTGATATTTAAATAAGAGATGACCTTTAGTAGATGACTCACTCGCTGTTAAAGTTGTAAAAAGAGTCCAATATTTTCAACCCCTGTAAATCAACCGGCCCTGGCGGAAACGCTTCTCTTGTACTTAGAGAAACAACCGAAACCGAAGTTATCAATGTACACTTAGTGAACGAATTTAATCGTTTTTTTTTTACAATTGTGTTAGTCCTGCAAGCTTGGAAATGGGCAAATATCATTCAATTTAAAAAAGATCAAAGTCGACCAATGAATTCAGCATTGGGGTCATCAGCAAAACTATGGATAGATTCTCAAAGCCCGAAAAACACATGCCTTGGCCCAAAATTATTGGCACACTCAGCACGGATCACGGGAAGAATGCTGCTACCAGACCAACCTCCACAACTCCTTTGGAGAAGTCAACCGAATTTACAACTGTAAGAAAGCCTTAGACCTCATACATTTCGACTTCCAGAAAGCCTTCGATAAAACTCTCTTCGAAAAGTTAATGGACAAACTATAAGCTCATGGTGTGCATGGAACTACACTCGGTGGAGCCAAAACTGGCTCAATGCTTTTACGTAGAGAATAACGATTTACGAGCCACGCACTGAGTGGACACAGGTAATATTCAAGAGTGCGTTTTAGGCCCCATCCTCATCATCAAGAACAACTACGACCTGGATGAAGGCTTCATTTGTAAAATCAATAGGATCGCTAATGACACAAACCTCGGGCACAAAGCATTCACCGAAGGAGACAGAGTTTCCATTCAAACAATCTCAACCCACTCCTTCGTAAGACCGAAATCTGACAATGAGCTTCACCGTTGGCAAGTGTTCTCTGTTTATTTCACTTATACATCTCTGGGGTTGTTAGAGATAGAAACAAACACCTAATTAATAAAAAGTGATCGAAAAATAAATCTAGTCAACGAAAATATGATCAGTAATGAGGGAATTTATTAACAAATTCTGCCAATGATAATGTAATCCAGAAATTAATAATGCCAATGAGGGTATCAATAATGACATAAAACGTGAATCAATACTGCCAATAATAACTTAATAATATGGGAGTCCAATGGGATTTACTGCAAATAATAATGAAATACTTGTTTGATTACCTGCAAATATAATAATTAATAAACGAAATAAATAATTACTTAATTCTGATGCTGAATATTTACAAAAATGCTGTTATGAAAAGTAACCTAATTCGGTTATAAATACTGTACTGCAAATGAGGTAAAGAATAAAATCGTAATTCGGTAAGCAATGCTCCTGATAATTATCTAATCCAATGCTGAAATTTTTCAATAATGACGTAATTCAATAAATAATAAATACGACCAAGAATTAAACCTTAATTTTTATAATCCTGTTTTGACTTCGAAGCAATTTCTTATTTAAAACTTTTAATGGTGTGTTAATATACGGGGAGAAATTTGAACGAAAGTCATCTCTTCTCTTTAGTCCCGGTTGCATTTTTACCGGAGTTTAGAGGCACGTAAGCACGTAGCTAGTTCAAGTTGAAGGAAACATTGCTACTCTCAAATATTAATTACAGGATCCTGTAAACTACTACACTGGCAGGCAGGAACAGACATTTCTGTTAAACAGACAACTTTAGAGCTTTTTAAAATCATCTGTAGGACGTTAATACTTTTCGAGTCAAATTTATTAGGGTTTTAAAATTTCTAAGAAATAAGTACGAATTTTTGACTAATTCATTTTATTATCGGAACATTGTGCGTACATTAAGAGACATTCCAAAGTAAACACACAGTAATTTTTCTGCAGTTTTGTACGAGTTTCTTGGAATGTAATCGACTGGTAGAATTGAACATCATTGAACATCAAATGCAACATTGAACATCAAGTCATTCTCGAATATACTCTATAATTTTTTGAACTCCTATTGTGCTCATGAAAATTGAAGAGTTATTTCAGTTCAGTATAGTAATTTATTAAGAGAAATTTGGGATTCAGACAGAGTTTTGTGCTCGCAGACCACGCGCCGCCTAATGGCTTGGTATGCAATACAGTTCCAATTAATCACTTCCTACCGAGAGCTAGGTTATATTTGATGGGGTGAAATATTCTTGAAAGTGAAATATTCGGTCTTCAAACACATTGGCATCAACTCGATAATGAGATTTCCAGTCCCTTAAACTCAATTTTGGACAGTTATGTTTTTAAAGTTACATCATGTTTAGCAGCGTTCGCTACCTTTTTTGCGCTTAACTTCAGCTATCCTGTAGTTAATTGAATATTATGAATTTTAACTATGAATATTAGCTTCTTAATTCTCAGAAAAGGCGCACGTGAATGATACAATCAGCTTCACTGGAATAACTGATACTGATTAGTATGCAAAGGAACTCATTATTATGGATGTTTGCATGTGTTGGGAATATTTTTGGGTGCTGAAGTGGAAGAAGAGGTGAGAAGGCTTGAGGTTGAGGCTGCAATATTTGATTCCACCCGAGCTAAATCTTCATGACAAGTTCGGAAGTGATACATGACTTCGACCTTTGACCTCTGCTTCAACCATCGCCTGCAACAGATACACCTCGATTACTGTGGACCCTTAACACTCCAATTTTTGTATTTGCGGGTTCAATTTCATGTTTGATTTATATCAAAGGACTTATTACTTTTACAGGAACTCCGAGCCTATAGCGGGAGGACTCATTAATTTTGAAACTAAACATTACATCAGTTTTTCAAATATTTGCAGCTGTGTCGAGCTTACTTTTATCCTGAGTCATTAGCTAGTTCATGAAGCGGGCTACTGTTAATTCGAATGTGGTGAGGATCAATGTCCCTTCAACTGTTTAAGGAATCTAAGAATCTTCTTTTTGCTTTGATTGTTACTGGAAAATGTCTGATCTACGTAAATTTAAGTACCTTAACATATCAAAACTCCGCACTTTAAATTGATCAGTTTTTGATTCAACCTAATCTTTGCTAAATCAATTCAACCTTCCTAGAAAGCAATGACCTCTCTCACCTCCCCTTCAACTTTGTCGTGTACTGATTCATTGTGACCGTAATGTACTTTCCAATTTACATTTTTTGTTTGTAATTTGAATGCTAGAATGATGAATATACAAATGGAATATATAAGAAGATGATGTGACACGCGTTGAAATTGTAGTTTTTATGTGAAACAGTTTCTTCTGAACGCAAAGGACAATCAATGGCAGACAAGTTAAGTCTCTTTTAAGCGATATGAAACTCACCGCACTCCGAGTATCACTATAATGAGTAGGATGCAAACGACTATGGCTAGTCCCACCACGGCAAGATGAGTCAAATTCGATTCACCTGTGGAAAAAAAGGAAACCGGTTGAACTGCGCATAAATAATTTTAACTTTCGTTCAAACTTATTCAAAAAAGTAAACAAGTCAAATATTCAGGTATGAAGTTAATGTACGCGACGGATATGCGAGTATTCATTGAAATCCTTTTCTACTGCTCAGGCATAATCAATGCGCTACATCAAGTATTAAAAATGGATATGTCATCCAATACCTTTGAAAATCATAACTTCCCGTCAGTTCTGTATGAGGGATGTCAATACTCACATTTTTCACCTTTAAACCCACACTCAGGAACATCAGTCGGCCTATTCTTCTTCCACTGGTCCCAAGTGTAAATATTGTCATACCAATATATTGTGGCGTTCTCGGACTTCCACTCATCTGTGGGACCGGAGGCTCCTTCTATGACCACCACTTCCTGATTTTGGAAAAGCGGAAAATTTCACACACATTGGTATGAAACTATATTTTTCCAAATACATATGTTTTTAAATATCGCTTAACTAGCTGATTTTATTGCAAGTACTGGTACAGTTATTACAACCACTCTAATACTGCATGTTTTGCACCATCAGGACTATAGGATAGAGTGGCCTTTCAAGAGTGGACCTCAAAGAACTCATGCCCAAATTCAATAAGAAATAAGATGACTTATACTAAAGCCGCTTCAAGCGATAGATTTCGTAATTCATCTGGATTGTGCTGAGATATAATTGAAATATTTTTTAGAATGACTGCGTGTGTAATTTCAGCATCAGTATATACTCACTATATATACGGTCTGTGAATTTTGTACATGCTAAAATGAAATTTCCGTAGAAACTTCCAGAAACTCAAGAATTTCACCATGAAACATAAATTGACATCTTTATATACGCTTTTACTCGAGCAGCTTCATTAGAACTTTATTTATAGTAAATTTTCTGGTTATACGTATATGTGTTCTTAAAAGTTCACCACATGAGATGCAATTGTGAAAGTACTATCGATGAATTAGGTTAAATTTCAATCTTTAGTTGTGGGATTGTCAAATCATTAATAAAATTATTTGAAGTCAGCTTCTATTCACTCAGCGCAATTTACTCAAATAATAATAATCCTTCATAATTTACGAGTGCAAAAAGAAGATAAATAAATATTGGCATCAAATCTCTTGAATTATTTAAAGGAATAGTTTAAAATATAAGTACTAATAGAGGAACCGTACAGAATAAACTAAACTATTTTGTCAGCTCACCCGCTACATAACGTTGCTTTCAGTTTAATGATTGACTAATGGGACTCAAATAAAATTGAACGTCTTCAACTCCAGTGCATTTGAAGGCCTAGTTATTTCTCAAATTTATCGGCACAATAGTAGATTTTTGTCGACATTGTTTTATACGCCTTAATGTACCCATACGTAAATCTAATCACGGTGAAAAATCTTCATTAATGTCTTGATGTAGCGACTTCGATTTGATAGAAACATGAATGTTTTATTTTGTGCCTAGCACAAAACAGTTTGATTGAAAAATCGAAATTTGGCCGACGGGTAGTGGGATAGAATCGTACTAGCAGTGTCAGAACCACGCGTGATATTTGATTGCGGTGCTGAGAATTAGTCCGGGCTTGCATTACATGGAGACAGCCGTGAAGATCGACCTCTTTGATCTCAGGTCGTCCGTCCTACTTCAATGACAAGCAACTCATTAGCTGATGGAGACTGGCTTTCACTTGACTTCATTTGATCTGTTTGAAGTATGATTCGTCCAACACAACCATCACAAATCCCTTGCATACAATGGGATGTTATCCAAAGCGAAGGAGGAGTGAGTTTGCACGCTCACCCGAATCTCACTGGAGAATGTGCGGTCGTAGCTTTGATTTCTTCGTTCTTTTCCCACTATTGTATCGTCATAGGTTTGCTGCAGATAGTCAATCATGAAATTCAATACTACCAATTTTCTGTTCAAACTCTTATATTCTTTATTACGTTGATATTCCACCCATTCATAGTACTCCACATATTGAACGAGGGCGTTGGAAATAAAATTATTTTATGCCAAAAATATGATATACTTATTTTCCAGTTCAATGTTCTGATCTCAAAACCGATTGAACTTATTCGTACCTGTATATAAGCTTAGTTAATAAAGTACGCTGATCTAAAATTACAAAAACATCAGATATCGCTTTGCATCGCTACAAATTTGCTGTATATGTTTTCCAACGATATTTCCTAACGTTTTTTCCGTATACATGTATTACGTATTTTCGATGGCTACTAGTTACCCTACACCAATCCGTGTTCTTCACTAGAATGCAATAGATGAATTTTTTTAATACATGGAGATTACGCATTTAACAGAGCGACGTAAATACTAGCTCTGAGGAATCATAATGAAACGTCGAAAACGTTTGTATGAGCTGTGCATGCAACAAGAAAAAAATTGAGTCGAGTTGAGCTGATGCTGTGCCGCCAAGTAGTTCACGATCTGCCTCGATAACGTGTGAGAGCGGTTGTTCTCCGACTTTCTTCTACTCTCATACTGACTCACAACTAGCGAATGATCTAACCAGCTTTCTCTTTTTGTTTTGTAATCTGAATTTTTCCACGCACAACTGCAAATAAAAGACTGTACATTTTAGTTGTTTTGCTTAAAGAGAAGGCTTGGAATTTATTTCAGGTTTCATCTTCGTGGTATTCCTTGTCTTTCTTCGGAGTAAAAGTTGTAGGACCTTCATTTACCACGAATAGGCTTCTTTAAGTCAATTCAAAACACCACTCAATTTGAAAGCGTCCGTTAGATCTCCTTGTTGATTGTATAAGAAAGAGAAGAAAAATATTCTCGAGCACTCGAATTGTACTGAATGTACCGCATGCGCTCTAAATTCCAAATTGAGAACTTTTTAAAATTATTGTTTACACATCCAATGCTTACCTGAGCTGACTCAACAGTGTTTAGTATTCTTACCTTAAATAAGGATGTGTTGTTAATCCTTTGCCAGTTGAGTAAGGAATATTCGTTGAGAATGGTTCTGTTCGTCAGCGTGTAGTTCTTCTTCTTCAATCGACCTGAAAGATGATCAGATGTTTGATGAATTAAAGGCATACCGAAGCAGGCGCTTAAAAAAGGAAGCATTCGAAAAGCGTCGTTCAATTATTAAGTAGATAAACAGTTAACTTAGTTCAGAACTTTTCTTCTGTGAAAGCGAGGAGCAGAATTAAAACAACGCAAGGAAATATAAATATAAATTGCGGAAAAAATTGAAATTTAGACTTATTTTGTTCGCGGGAAGCAATGTGGTAAAGACCAAAAACTTCTTTAAACATTTATAAAAGGCATGACTTTGTGTTGACCGCTGAGCTAATTTTTCTGATGTAGAGATTATTTTTTCCGTGAGTCAGTGAATTAATCTTTTATCCTCAGCGCTCAGGCCAATGAAGGTCACCATGCACAGGATGATACTCGTGTAAAACTGAAACCTATTTTACTAGGTAGTTGTACTAATATTATGTTATGAGTTTAGTCGTGCGGGCTTTGGTGTAAAGATTTTGGTACTAACAACAGTACAAATATTTGGAAGAAAATAAAATGTTTGAAAAATAAGAGCGTCTAAATCTCTCTATTAATCTCGCACTTGACAAAAGTGCTTCATTTTTGTGTCATTAAATGCACGTTCGTTTTACTCTGTTTAGATATATTGAAGTTATGTCCTATTTATACACATCTTAGATGCTAATTTGAGTCATGATTCTTTTATCACGATACCAACGGATAGGGAACTTCGCAATGTTTTCCCAAATGTTGTAACAATTAAGTACTTGCTCATTAAATGTCATTCTTAGAGCCAGGAAAAGTAAATGAAATGCTCATGATAAGGATCGACCTAAACTAGATGTCCTGATGTACAGTACATAAAGTGAATCAAGTTGACTGAAAACATTACAGAATTGCAAGAGAAATCCTGAAAGAATATTACAAAGAACATATTCTGTTCGTGTATTTTCCTGAGATACATCCTCATTGCTATTCTAAAGAAGTTACTATTTTTTTGAAGCGGATTTGAAGAATAGTTTGTTGGAACTGGAAAAAATTTAAGTAGCCATCGTCTCACAACAACGGAAATGCTCATATGCATATGAATCCTAGTTGCGAAAACATTTCTGATTACTGTCGAGCGTCGTACTTCTAAGTTTTTCCCTTAAGTTTCTTTCAAAGAGTTGGGAAATTCTTATGTACACTGTATACTTACTGTAGAACGTAGCCGTGTTCATTTCATTGAATATTTCTGTAGTTACGTTGATCTCTTGATTGGGAGTAGATCTTTTCTTCTCAAGCGTTCGATTGAAAGCTTCGACGAAGAACCAGACGCCCTCATAAAAGCTCGCGATGTAGGGGGAGACCGGCGTGCTGGACGGGTTACCTCCCGCCATGCTCAGGCGCTGCTGCAACTCCATCTGGCTCGAGTCATTGACCAGGCGCCGCACCTGCAGCCGGGGCTCAAACATTTAATGTCGTCGTACAGCTAGCAGCTTAAAACGCGTTCACCGCGTTTGGTTGGTTGGTTTGGTTAGATTGAAAGGTTCACGTTTGGTTAGGTTCCGCGAAAGGTTCCGCGTTTGGTTAGGTTCACGGTTGGTTTAGTTGGGTTGAAAGTAGCAGAATAAGGAAATCCACTTTACTGCTCGAATATATTTTTATTTTTCCTAAAGAATATACAACATACAATTGCACTACATTTCACCGCGTATGGTAACAATTATTTTTGAAAAAACGTCGCGAAACAGGTGAAATTAGCATTCATTTATACTGGTACTTGGATGAGCAATTTACCTATTGGGACACATATGACCCAATATGCGGTGAGCATGTTAAATTTTCTGCGCCGACTTGTATAGGCTGTGTGCTTTTTGGTCTAGGAGAGCCTTCAAGTTTGAGTTCTTCATTTAAAGTTTAAAATTTTAATATTAGGGTTACAGAGTGATCAAATTTGAACCATCTTGGTCATAAGTAGAGGGGCGTGCACCGCTGACGCGCTCCCTTCAAACGGAGTAAGCAAACGGAGGGAAACTTTGCTTACACCCTTAACATATTACTATTCTTGTTTATCTTCATTTTTCATTTGAGAAAGAATTCAATTAGGTGCTCTTCATAAATATCGGATATCTACCTATGAAAACTTTGTATTGCCAAACTCATTCTAACACCGCATTTATTTGATGAATTCAATTTACGGTCATAAATTCTCCATTCTCAACAGGACGCATTTCTGCGTAGCAGTATGCGCTAAGATAGTTTTCTTTACTGGAAAGTAAACAGAAACGTATTTTCGGTATCCAAATTTTGGACGATCTGTCAACATTTTGAAAATATTTTCGGAGGGTGATCATTTTCATTACAATGAATAGAAAAACTGCTTTGAAACTGCTTCCATTTTTTTGAAGTATCAAAATGAAAAGGAGTCCAAGCGAGCATTTATTTCATTTTCAGTCTAGCAGGTGAGTTTCAGCGTTGCTGACGTTCTTACTCTCTCGGTGAAGTTCCTGTAATCGTCAGTATCTGGTGTGCGTGATGCGACCACAAACATCGGCTCGAAGACACTGGCGGAGGCGGAGTCAAGTTCATGCCAGGGCTTGTAGTCCTCTGCTGCCCTGTGAGGTGGGGGCAATGCATAGTTAACTACAAGCCGTCAGGTGAACACTTCATGGACACCGCTCCATTTAGTAAGAACGTAGACGCAGAAATATTAGGACTCATCTTCCTTGTTACTTGATTACTGAGATTGCTGCCTAATAAAATGACATAAACTTTTTGAATTTAATTGTTTTTAATTTCGCTTGAATTCAACGTATTCTAGCGTACGTGGCATAAAATGACACATGCTAAGCTCGACCTTTGAAAGCGCGTTTACTCTGAATGAATTGCTTTTGAGATCACAGCTATTGTGGATGCGGAGTTTTTGTGTTTTGCAGAGATTTATGAGACACTATCTGGACGACAGGAGTGCAGGACGATTATAGCCCTTGGAAGAATGTAAAGACGAATCAACTTTTATATTTTAAACGAATGATAAAAATTGGATGCTCTCGTAAGCCCAGTTTAATAAAAAAATTGAGACTAACTAGAGCGAAAGTTTGTGAATGTGTTTACTCTGAGCTTACGCACCCATTCCATGAACTCAATTTCACTCTTTTACCAAGCTTGAAATAGCTTGAAGTTTAGAAGCAATTCAGAATAGCAATTCAAGGAAAACAAATTTTCTAAATGTGTAAAATTTGACGCTTGTTTTCAGAAGTGCTTATGCCAAATGAAAATTTGAATAAAGTTCATCCACCAAGCATATTATTCATACAGCCCGGATGCATATCCTGCGTTAGAAAAAATATTTTAAGTTTGAATTAGTGACGTGGTTTACAATTTATATGTTTTCAAAGATGTTACCCCAGAAGTGGGAGCAGCAAAAAATTATGAGAGGCAAAAAATTTGAACATAAGAAATGAACTTGATACCGCATGATGCAGCATGCTTCCTGTTTCTTACTCGGTCATGTCGACGTTGATGAAGACGTAGTCTTGCTTGGTCGAGTAGCTTGGGTTCCTGGCGGCTTGCATCGTCTCCATCAACCTCGTTCTGTTTTCGAAGCACATGAGCACGACTGCTCAAAGAGCGAGTACGCATTTGTTCATGGAACAGGAACGAGTGTAACAAAGTCATCGCTATTCGAGAAGGAAAGACTCAGGTATTTCAAAAATTTGAAAATTTATTTTGACAGAACAGAAAATGGAGTAGTCCTTAGAAGGATTAAAAAAACAATTCTAGCAAGACAACGTCGCGAGCAACAAAGATTCAACTTCAAGAGAATATTGGTCATTCGAAGGACACGCTGTTACGAATTTTTCTTTATGCAGGTGTATTAATGTTGTTGGTCAACGATGTGGAGAAAGCAGCATTTAATAATCCAAATTAACTTCGGCAGAACTTTTAGAGGAATTGCTATTGCGCTATTTTATTAGTTAGCGTCAGAAACACATTAGACATAGTCAAAATATTTACTCAACGAGAAGCTACTTTTTGAGCTACAGTTATAAAACTTCAACAGTTATACAGTATGTCCCACAAAAACCCGAACCTAGTATTTATTTTCCCTAATCAGTAATACCATCATAAGAATACCATGAGCATTAAATTTGAAGCAAAATTATGATGGTTACTGATACGGGTGTTCTTATGATGGTAGTACTGATACTGGAAAATAAGAACTCGGTTTAGGTTTTTGTGGGACATACTGTACAACTTTGATTGCAAAGGTTTTACGAATGGCGATTACAATCATTTCCTTTTGGATATCCTGAAATTCTTTCCATTTTATCGAAGCTCTTTCATGCCTTACCGCCATTATTAAACACTGAACTTTAAAGCTACCTTAAGACTTAACTGCGTCTTAATATCAATGTATTCCTTAAACAGTACTAGGGCTCTGTAGCATCGTACTTTACTTTCCGTAAGCGTTGACACGTAAAGGCATTGACCTACTCGTATCGTGTCAATAAAAATGCGTAAACTCACTTCGTGCTTTGCTCCCAATGTCTCTAAGAATCTCTCTGGCGTCGTAATACTCGTCAATGAAGATAATTTTAAACTGGACACGGAAATTATGGTTCCCTAGCTCCTTGTTGATGGAGTCCATCCCAAAGAAACAAGGAGTCATTCCTTTGACGGTGTCTCCTCCGTAGTCCTCGAACAGGAGGTATGTGTCGTTCCATTTCCAGTTCATCCACATTTTCCTGATGCTGGAGGCGAGCTGCGAGAGAAACAAGACCAACGATAGGTGACCATACATTCCCTTTATTGGGATAGAATCTTTTTGAAATGTCGTGTGCTTCCTGCGTGTGAATTCAATTGAACTAACATAGCTGGCGGAGACTGGCTGTGACCTCCCCGTGTGCATTTTAATACAGTAGCATCATACCCTCTCTTGAATGCCGCAATTTATTTTATTCGCAACTATAAGCGGATTTACAGGAATAAGCCATTGAATATTCATTGTTAAAGTTTAAGATATTTCTCGCATATAGTAGAATTTTAGATTGAATTTATCGTTGGGTACGTGCCTGTAGCTTATTGAGTCGCGCCGTAGCAATTAATGAGATGATGAAAGTTATTTCCATTTTCTCATTGAGATTCTAAAAATAAAATATAGCCAATTTTCTGAATCTTTTATTTGTCGAGCAATTAATTGCTCATGAAAAGCTTGTAGGGCTGAGAATTTTCTGAATTGAAGTGTGTAACAATTTGGCGAACATGAAGATTTTAAGAACGTAGATAATAGCTCTTGCTTTATCTTCATACTCAGCCCTGAAATGTTTGGAAATATAACGGAATAATTTCTTTGCTTGGTTGCTGTTAGAGGTACCATCGTGAGTACGATATCCGGTATTGTGTGCACCTTTTTATCTTATCCTACATTTTCAAAATACATGAAAAAATAGGGATCGCTGAAAATCAAAGGGAAATCGAAAATATACATCGACTTCTTACTCTTGTAGTGTACAAACCGCAGTTTAAATTCTTTTCTAATTTGGTCGGATAAGAGAAATTTTTTTAAAAAATTCTCACGGAACATCATCTTAGTAAAATTCGTATTTGTTTCCGGTGTATTTTGAAGTTTATATGCTAAATGAATTCCGCGTGTACAAATATATTTGGCTGTGAGAAAGTATAGATTGCATAAATGAATTTTATATGAGAACCTGGTGTGTTATGATTGACAAAAGAATAGCGTAACCCTGGTCATCTGCCTGCTTATTTTGGGGTGGCGATATTTCGAACCACTCAGTTGGCTGTTGTGCCCATGTCATTTCTTTGATAAATTACAGTATGTATACACCTCCATGTTCTACAATCATTGCAAATAATTGTTTGGCGACCCCCCCCAGGGAGATATAACTATCGTACCTATGGGAATTAGCACCCCCAGGAAGAAAATGTGAGGTCCCGAGCCGAGAGTAAGGCGGGCTTTATTTTTGTTAAAATAAAACATGTTTTTGGTTCTAAGGACTATATTTTTTCGGTTTACTGCTGTCCTGCTTTTCAGCGCCTCTAACTTCTTCAGCTTTTATCTTTTTTCAAAGCGTTTCTTCATAACTTCCTGTCTCGATGTACAGGGGATCCTGTGCCGGAGCTCACTTTGTGCATAGATTCCACGTTCTCTTAACGTCATCCTAAATGGCACCATCATCCTCCCCCTTTTTGGAACGCCTCTGTTGCGGTTAGGGAAGCTCAAGCTAACATCTAATCTAGTTACATTTTTGCGAAAGTATTATCCGTTCGTGGAATAATTTTTTTTAATGCCATTCACAATCACTCACTAATGCCGCGCGTGGACATTCGAAGATAACATCAACAGTTCTACAACATTTTTATTCTGTCCCTGACATCAGGTTTGCTGATACCGTTTTGATGGTAACCTCTGTCAAGTTCCACATTGTATTTATAACTTCCGTACCTGGGAATGTTTATCATGAATCTTGTCACCGTTTTTATAATGACCTCAGTCAAGTTTCGCATCGTATTTAGGATTTCCGTACCTGGGAATGTTTGCCATGAATCTTGTAAAGAGAATTGTACTTTTCTCCATCAAAGTCTTTTATATTTCCGGCCGGGGTGAGGACCGGTATCTTCCACCGTGTGGCGTGCCGAGTGACCACCACCATTGAGTAGTACTCAACTGGACCCAAAAACAAGTCTGTTGAGGAAAGATAAAAATGAACGAATAAATTGCTGAATAAGGAATAAAATGAGTCGTAGTTATAGCGTTGTCGCATATTGCAGTGCGGGCTCAAGGATTTGTCTATCTGTCTTAAGAACGACGAGGATTGGGAACCTCTCTTAAACATCGATTTTATTTAACGTAGATTTGCATTGAACTTCTGACTACATAATCGAAAGTCGTTGCAAATCTTACTCACTCTAAAGTATAACTGCTTTAAATCATGAAGTTTACCATGACAACCGTGAACAGGATTTCTTTTTTACGTGGATAAGTTAAAATACTTTCAGTATGAATAAAAATGTCGAATGAGTTCAATTTTAGGATCTACAGAACTAGCAAAGCAAATTCTTTAGATACCTCATTGCCCATGGTTCAAGCTATGAGTCTTGCCGTTGTTTCAAAGGCGCAAGGTCCCTCTCATATTTTTTTTTTTTCAAGCTTTACTGACGTTATTAAATATTGAAGTTTAAGGCCGACCTGAGCCTCAACCACGGCCAGATAGATGTTTCAATTTTAGACAAGAATAAAAAAGCTCATCCAGGTTGAACTGGGATGCTGAAGATGAATGTTAGGCTGGAGAAAATTTTGGACAATAATGGAGAAATTCTCTTAGATGGCAGGTATGGAATGAAGTTTAATATTTTTCAAGTGGGAATTGTGAAGAATATGTTAACTATGTGACGACGCGAAAAATATGTGTACGATGTGCTGCGTGGGAGAATTTAATAACTAGATATACGTACAATAAAATAAGGTTTTGTTTCCTAAGGTAGTGTATGGCTAATTTAAGGAGTTAACAGTCGCATAGATGAATTTAAGCCATCAGTTAATCCATAATTGACGCAGTGAAAGCCTTCATGTGAACTGTCTAATCTTTGAGATGGCAGCCTACCTGGAGAGTGGCTTACACGAGTTGTTTTATATCATAAGTTACATTTCCCAGCAACTTGATTAGATTTCTATTCGGATTTCAGGGACGAAATTCAACTGCAGTGCATATACTAGTCAGCTAAAAGATCTTGCTTTCATGCGTTTGTTGCTCGGTGACGAGCTTTATTGTGCTTAATACAGGGCGACACAATGCTCTCAGAAATTAGCGGCGCAAAATTATTCCGAGTGTGTTGGTATTCAGGCGAACTGGCGCTTCTTCGCTCTGTCCCTATCCTTGCAGCCTAATTGGAAGTTACTTGATTCAAAAATCTTTTTAATATGAAATTAGGGGTGGGTAAACTTGAATATGTGTTATGGAGGAAATATAGTTCAAATCATTAACGATAACATGCCAGCATTTCAGTGGTGCACAAAAGGAAGGGTACAATGTTCCTAGAGAGCTCGTTTGATGTCCCTGCAACATCAAACGCCGGCACAACACTTTATTTGCCGCAGCAATTCATAGCAATTGATTTTGCCCGACGATTGTTATTGTTATTTCAATACTTTTCATTAAGTTAAAATTCAGTTAGAGATTTTAATAGACCGCATGGAATTAATAAGGTTGCGGAAAGTGTTTTGACTGGATTTGTATTAACGCCTAATGAATTCGACATTTTTGTAAATGACATTTTTGAGGAACAAATTACTCTTCCATTATGCTTAATGAACGATTCACTGTTTTATCCGAGCGAATCCCCCAAAAGCTCTCGTATTTTTTATTTGTTTCCTCTACAGACTCGCTAAAATAGAAAAAAGGAACCAAAAAAAATATAAAAAAATTGAAGCTTCATTCTCACCTAACTGGGAAAGTTCCTCCGGTCCGCAGTCGTCAGCTGGCTTTTTGACTTCTTCATGTCGACACTTGTCCTGGGCTGCAGGGGTTGCAAGAGATCAGTCAATATCACGAGTGATCACGATTTGTAATTAGTCATCCAAACATAAGTTTTGAAACTGGAGGGTTGAGAACGGCTCACATCATTATAAATGGAGATTTCGAGAAGACTTGAAAAAAACAGTTCCGATATTTATTCAACGTTTCAAAAATTACTAGGTCAGTCAGAACTTATTCGTAAGTCCGATATTCTTTGGTTTTCTAAAGGTGCCTAATGCATTTCTTCTTACGCTTAGGCGGCGTTTTTTGTTATTAATATCACACTGAATAATGTCGTCATTCAACTTCGCAATTGCAGCATTCGTCGTTCATCATATTATCTGCCTTGTGTTCAATGTGCTCCAGAAATAAAGCATGCTCTGCTATGAATTTGACGTGTACCATGGGGAAATATAATCAGGAATAAATCGAATGTACATCGAATGTATATTGTTTCTGCAACTAGTAAAGTTACTGAGTTTTTTCTCATGAGAACAATAGCTACGATAGCTTAACTCTCATGCCCCTTATCAATGAACCACACACACAAAGCTTACTGCAAATTTACTTTCAGCTATTTACACTTCACTGAAGCATTAAATTAATGGCAAAGTCAAATGATAACTCCTGTCCAGGTCGCGTTTTGCTCTTCTAATGAAATTGTCACCGCTACTCGAGCTTGATAGTATTCGGAAATCTAAGTTTAAAATGAATAGCATCAATAAGTAACTTTTCCTTCTTCTATTCAAGTATGTTTCACCCAATAGTGACGTTTGACAGTTTCCCTGTTCTTTAATATCTACCTTCATTTAACATTTGAAACGTTGACGATCAAAATTCTAGTTCTAATTCGCTGAGAGTAGTTTACTCTGATGTGAAACAACTAGCCAATGTATGAAATTTGTTTTTTAAGTAATAATCATTTGTTTTGCTAGATCCTACTCTGTGAGGGAGGTCACAATATTATTTTCATAGCGGAAGGTGTTATGAAAGTTTTCTGATTAGCCTTTTCTCAGTACATTCTTCTCCAATTTCACTCAATTGTACTTGGAGAAAGGCCAAATAACAAAATTTTGACCAGAAAGAGGCCAATCTGGTAATCGTGGGTGTAAAGTTTTCTTATAGGAAGTAGAGGATGTTCAAAGTATAAGAATCCGACGTCGAAAACGGGAATCTTTGATGAAAATTCTCAATTTTTCTTGACTTTAAAAACCATTTGATTGCGTATACAGTAACATTTTCGTAAAAATTTCCACTTAACCTGGCAAGTTACACTAATTATATTTACATCAAACCTTATGATAGCATTTAGCCACTTTTTCAATGAGTCGACTCATAAAATGGAGAAAATAGTTAAGGAGAGAAAACTAAATCCATGCCAGCTTTTACATCGCTGAGATCTCATTAAAAAAATATTATATAAAATATTATTCTAGATCTCATCTCTGTAGCTGTTCGAGAATTAATTATTGCAATTATTCCTTTACTTCGCGGGAGACTGATTCATAAAATGTCATGAATCTGTGCTGTAATATGTTGAAATAAGTTTGGTAACATTCACAGTAACCGCGCAATGAAGGGCTGAATATCGAACACAAGGTGCAAGTCTCACCCGACTGCGACAGCCCCGCAGCGGCGCAGTCTTCCGATGGCGTGCGTGGTGCGATGCGCTGACACTTCTTTGTTGCTGGAAAAAGAATAACGTAGTAGAGTAAATTTCGGTGCATTTTGGAAAATATATTTATTTTCCTAATGATGGAGATTTTCTAAGCGTGCCTAAAAAGATGCTCAGTTTGATTATATCACGGATTTATTAAAGTTTTAAAGTGAAGAAAAGTTTGATAAAACTAGTTATTTTTTTAATGAACAGAAATCGAAAACATTTCAGAGACCAGCTTCATTTATTACAGATCCGATGACACAGCTGGTCTTCGAAACGTTTTTAATTTTTAGTTTCTTTGAATAAAATGACTAATTTTATTGGCATTTTCTTCGCTTTCAAGTTTCAGTCCTCTTAATATGATGATGAAGTTCATCTACACTACTGAAAACGTGAATCCATTTTGGTCAATGATTCTGCATAGTCCTTGCAATGGTAAGTTAAAGTTAAGGCTAATTTTGAGTTATCATCATCACTGGATCGCTGTTTAGGACTGAGGATGAACCACAAGGATCTGAGAGACCCCTGTAGTCAGTGTAGTACACCACACAGGATCATATCTAGGGTATAAATCAGTAACAACATACAAATTCCATCCAAAGTTCGTGCGTTCAATTATTTTTTTTTTCGTTCAATTATAAATGCCTACAAAGTATTAAATGATTAAGTAACGGTAATTTTTTTGTTCATCATGGTGTCTGGTGGTTCCCTTTCAAGTTATACTTTGAAATTTAGGTACAATTTTTCAGCGTGAAAAGTTTTCTATTCAGTGCAATTCTAACATGCGTGGACGCAGAAATGGCTTCCACAATTTGTGCCAGCAACGTTGGCCTCGCCCTTTTGTGTTCCTTTGTGAGGTCAAAAATATTGCCAGAGATTTCTAGCGACTCCGTTTACAATTATTATATCGCATTCAATGAATGTCGTTCTAACAGCGAAACAACGAAGTTTCATTTAACTAAGTGGAAATTCGTTACATCTGTCTTTTGATCGCAAAAACAATGTCATAGGAAGAACGCTGTGTAACAGATTTCTGTAATACGATTGTAATTTAAATCGTCGTCGAGTAAGAGATGAAGTAATTCTGATTTTAAGAGAAATCTCCATTAGAAAAAATATAGATTAGATGGTCGTTGTAAGGACGTAGGAGTTGCACGAACTCAAAGGTTGTAACCCTGAGTAACTATTCAGATATTGAGTGTATTTCATCGGAGAATCTCATTTTTTTATTTAGAAATGCCATAAACTTTGGAATTCTACTTTGGAAGCAACGCAATCAATCCATTTTAAGCTATCATACAAAAAAGAATTCAGCCATGATCCACCTTTGATTTCATGTACGTTATTATCTGACAGCTTAGGCAAATAGTGTCTAACTTCACCCAGTGGTACCTGAGAAATCCTTTCTGATTCATTTTTCAAAGAACATGAATTTTTTTAGTTCTTGTTCTCTGTCGGGTGCGCTACTCACCGTCATGATGCAGACGATACGCTTCCAATGCAGCGTCGACATTCGAGCCTTTGGTGTCCGTGTAAGTGATGCTGATGCTCCAGTTCTGTAGCGGGCCTCGCAGTCCTTGTTCCTCCAGGTCTTTTTTGGCCAAGTAAATCACAGGGAGAGCTTGTCGGGCCGTCGAGTTTTGCATGAGCACCGCGATGTCTATGGTGCGGCTGCAGTTTTTGTATTCTACAAACTCGCAATTGCAGCTGTGACTCTGGTTAACCTGTTTCGATATTTGGATATTTGTGTCTGCCATGTTGCTTCACAGATTGTGACTCAGAAAAGGAACATGTAATAGAATAAGCTTCGGCATCCTAAAATTAATTTCATACCAAAGGTCACTAATATTCTCAGATCCGGGTGATCGGTGTGGATGATAGGTTTGATCCGAGAAAAATCATGTTTCAAATCTGTCGGGCTGCAGTGACGACTACTAAAGATATTTTAATGAATAAAACCTCAGTAACTGATATCTCCTCAAAACAAACTTTTTTCCGCGGCGTACGAGAGCAAAAGATAAATTTGTTGGAGAACATGATAAGAGGGAGAAACATGGGGCTTCACTTGATCCCACGGACGATTCCATTGATGTATTCGTGTCCTAAAGCCAGGCGCGTTCTCTAAGTAAACGTTAACGATTCTTATTCCTTAGACGCCGGCAGTTCTTCCTCATCATGATATATGATCTAAGCAATTTTTTGAAACTTTCCATCTACGACTATTTTACTTGAAAGATTTGAGTGAAAATGTACATGTGTGGCAGGGCAAAGTTCATATTGTTGCGTTAAGCACATTTCTAAAAAAATTTGTCGGAACTAACTTTTGCCGTCAATAATTTCGAAAAAATAAGCTGCAATGCTACCACATACAGTTTTAACCGCCGTGTCATTTGCTGTTTTCAGGAATAACTCGAAACTCAGTTCTACGATAGAGTGTTACGCTGATTGGTAGATTGTATGTAGATGAGTCGTGGGCTTAGTTTTTCTAATGCTATTACACATCTTATAAGCTGTTTGTGACTGTCTTTAATAGCATCTCAAGGCTGTAGACGTTTATATGAGATGTAATGTACGTATACAGATTTGTGAGCTGACTTACGTGCTAAACTGTTTACTGACTGGTTGCCTCACTTGTAGGGAGTTTGATGCTCAGATAAAAAAGCTTTATACTGATGTTTCCTAATTTAAAGGGGGTTAACCTGAGCAATAGTTTGAAAATGCGTTATTTACAAAGCAGATGATAGCAGTGCAGCTTTAATGTTTCAACCGCGTGAAGTCTGACCTTCATACCAAAGGCTGAGCATCGCCTAATTTTTGGATTTTAAAATTAATTTTCGCAAGACTTTGCCTTCCCGCTTGCCAGAGAGACGTGATGCGTGCTGATCTCAGTGAATATTTAATGAAGATCAACTTCACATTGAAGTGAGGAATGAATTTGTAGGAGTCAAATGAGCATTCAATGAACGGGAAATGAACGTTTCAAAATATTTCGAATTTCAGGAGTAGAGCAGCTGTAGTTGAAGGAGTTGAGTAGAGCGTGCAGAGGACGGCTGCACGATGGCTCTCGTTTGGTGGCTGAAGTGTAGGTGAGATGAAATATTTCGATCTTGGAGTGGGCAGTACAGTAAATGAGGCTGTACGTGGATGGGGTGTGTGTTGAATTAGGATTCGAAGGGAGAGATTATGTCACTGTGTTTGATGATAACAAGAGACAATATGTTGAGAAGTAAAGTGTTTGGAAGCAGCGATTATGTGTTTATAAACGGAAAAATGGTGAATAAGTTTAGCGGTAGAAAAGAGCGCTTTTATAGGTCGTTGTCTCTGTAATAGAAGATGATTGAGTTCAGAGGGTGTAATGTTTGACATTAGAAAAAGGGGTTTATTGAAAGGCAGACTGAATAAGAAGTGACTGTTTGTAAAAAGTTTTGTGTGAGTGCATATGCTAAGTGTTGTGGAAGAAATGCATTCTTTGAAGAACGCGTGTTTGAAAAAAATGAATTGAATTTATAAGTCCATTCGAATAAATTAAGAGCTTAATTTCATACAACGCATTTGTGCGTCAAATGTGCGGGAAAGAGTGAGAGAGACTACTACATGTGATTTTAGAAGAGGAGGTGTAGTGAGAGTGCGACAAACACGTCGTGTACAACATTCTGTAATTATCAGATAAGTATGTCTGTTTTTACAAGCGTAGAGCTCCACTCGAGCATGCATCTTGGTGCTTGCAACTAGTATGACGTTGAATAATTCAGAATACCTACTCGTAATTTAAATACTTGAATTTGGACTAAAATTTGGCAATATATATGATATGCAGTGAGCAAAACTCCGTAAATAAAAATGAACTGACCCCCCTCAGGGGGATACAACTATTGTATCTATGGGAGTTAGCGCTCCCAGGGGGACTATGTAAGGGCCCGAGCTAAGGGTTAGGTAGGCTTTATTTTTGTTGAAATAGAATAGGTTTTTATTTTGTTACGGACCATCTTTTTTCGGTTCACTGCTGTCCTGTTTTTCAGCACCTACTACTTTCTTCTTCAACTTTGATCTTGTTTCATGAACTTCTTTCTCATCTTACAGTTTCTGTGCCCTTTCTGCATAGATTCCACGTTCCCTTAACTCCATACTAAATGGTGCCTTTTTCTTTTCTCTCTTTGGATCGCCTTTGTTGCTGATAGGGAGGCTTAAACTAACTAATAATCTAATCTATAATCCAAATGAACTGACCTGAGTGCAGAGTGCAGCGAAGACGACTATTCGCAGGAAGTGCGTAAGTGTGGGGCGCCGCCGCATCTTTGGTAACTTGGAAATTTCTCTTTTTAGTCGGTTCTTGATTGAAAATTGTCGCTACTGCGCTCTCGTATATGCTATTTTGTAGTGAGTTAGAATTATGCCTCTACGATTTTAATGTATCAATAGAGAAGTATCAGAATTACATATTTTTTGTATAAGTATTCATTAGATTGGTTTTGGAGACTAGAGGATATATAGTCTTTAAAATTATCAGTTGGTAGATTCAAAGCTGCTTGAATGACTTGAAAAATTTTCCGTGTAAACGGTTTGCATAATCATAGGCTAACATGGCTAACATTGTCATCAAGAGATATTAATGAACTCAGCGGCTGAGATCGCTGCTGCTCCGCCGAGTTAGATAACTAATTTCATTTTCAGGTTGCATCCCTGCTCTGTTTTCTGTAGATACCTTGCTTCATTTTTCTGCCAGTTAATTTCAAAGCTCGACTTGGAACTTGAATGTAGATTACTTCCTGGAACAGAAAAATGATAAATTTTTTGTTGTAAAATAATACAAAAATTAAATGTAACACAATCGTTGAAAGTAAAAACTTTCGTTGTATGTGAAAATGTAGCTTATCGAACTGGAAAAAACTTACTAACAAACGTAAATTTTCGGTTTTTTCTTTCTGGCTTGCAGGTGGATTTGAATTATTCAACAGTGACTAATTTTAGCTAGTTTCCGGTATTCCATGCGTCCAACAATCGTGATCTATTACTCAAGCACGCATAATAAGGTTCACTAAAATATTGACGTTCGCTAAAGCTAAGATGTATTCGAATTGTCTAATAGAAATATTATTTTTTCGGAATGCGTTAGCTTCCTCAGAACAGTTTTCTTCAATATGATGCTTAAGAAAATAAGTGCCATGAGAAAACATCAACACTTTGACCGCAACGTGCGCCACCGGTGGCCACGGAGGGGTTTTCGATAATGCTGGTGAACAACCAGTAGTCAGTTTTCATTAATACTTTATTAAAGCTAAATGAAGGCATGATTCAGTTGATGTTTGCTATTTTCAAAATTGCTTATCACAATTGACTTTAAATTTGAGTTGAATACTGAACTTCAGTTTACCCAATTGCGGTCAAAGTATTTATAAAAAATTGTTTAATTTTCAGTATTAAAAATTTCAAAATTAAATTAAAATGATCTGAAGTTGACTGTTGATGGAACCGTTACCTCAAGCTTATGTAAATATAAACATTGTAAAAAATTGTACTTAAACATAGCGCAGTTTAACGTTTAAACGTGTTTAACTGCACCGTGACCCGCGGCTGTGCATCATCTAGTCAGGGACTATTGAACAATACGAGTACTTACGGCGCATTATTTTAAAAGTTAGGATAAATAACAACGTTAGTTTTCCACGTAATTGGTGTGTTTTTTTAGGAAATGTTGCACGCTAACATTCAACTCCGATCGAACTATGGTTTATTCAACTTGAAGTGTTGCGTCTAAAATGTTGGGAAATTTCTTTAAAAAATGTAAATGAGCTTTTCATTTTATTTCATAATTTTTTATTTGTAGTGTGTGTGTGAGTGTGCGTGAAGCCTGCATTCATTGATTCTGAAAAATGTTGTTTTTTTTAAGTACATTATTCACCTTTTACCCTATTTTCGGTGCGTTGCGATTTTTACTACGCATTCGCTATTGCATTGTGTCAAAAACCCTTACCTTTGACAAAACCACATGTAATGAAGAAAAGTTAGTATCAAACATTGCAAGGAAATCCTTTCAAGAAAGAATACATGGAATTATAGAAAAGAACCTCTAGATGTAACCGCAGAATTTTATGCCGACCTACTGAGATCGGATGACCAATTCCTTTCCCAGCGCTGTTGGTTCCGAGAACAGGCTTCCTCCGTAAGAAAAAATAGCTGAAGATTTTTAGGAAGAAATAGCTTAAAATTTTGCAAGCCACTATGTTGCAGTGTCAAATGCATTTTCCAGACGTCATTCCAGCGAAGAGGCGAGCCGTTCATTGCGTGTATCTCAATTTCGAGAGGCAACGTCTGTACAATAATTATTTAGTAGGCTGAACATGATGGAAATGAGATTCGTTATGAGACCGTACTGCCACGCTCGTTATTTTCTCATTCCAAGAAGTAATTCCGCGAGATAAATTGGATGTCCATTCATAGTTGAAGTTATTCGCTATCTAAGGTTCATCTCATTAAAAGTATGTCAAACTTGATCCCTATTACATCAGAATGTAATGCAACATGCAATTCCTTTAAATGGCTTTGTAAGTCGTTGATAGTTGTGTTTCTTGGAGTTGTTTGCAACTGATATATAAATTTATGTTCGTCATATTCTATTTCAACCTCGGACGGCCAAAGTGGAGTAGTTGTACATGGTATGAAAGATGCTTCTGAATACGTCTTTTTCGACTAGAAACCCAAGGAATATACTGCTGAATACGATAATGGTTTTTTTGTTATCAATAAATTTTGTAGGATTTGAACCTAAGATTTCCGCATCTTCAGAATTTTCCACCAATATAAATTTACTGAACCTATACAGTTATTGAAAATAAATATATCAGATAAGATAATACTTCTTTGGGGGCTATTTTTTGGCATTGAAACTGGACATCATAATTTTTTTCAAGATTTTCTCATTAAGCGGTGAGTTTTGAACCAACGATAATGTGTTGGCATAGATTAAATATAAAATATTAATAAAGAATATTGTGAAAACTGTACCATCATAACTGTTCTGATCGAAAGCAAACAAATATTAAAGCTGCGATAATAATGCTTTGGTATTTTGAAGATGGCAGAAATTGTCGTAAATACAATTAAAACGACCAAAATAAATATTTTGATTATGAGAATCCTGTTCTTCTATGTTTTTTTAATTCAACTTAATTAAAAAGTTATGAATTACTTTAGACCACGTCATCATAAAGCCACGTAAGGCTACAAATCCGCTTATCATTCTTGTGTACCAGGAGCAGAACTGCTCATTAGTTAGGGAGCTTGTCATTAACACTGACTGTGACGTGAGCCACCGGTAGTAACTGAAGAAATTTTCATTTTGCCGCTGACCGACTAGTAGTCACAAACTTAATTTTCATGAATACTCAATCGAAAATATGTGAAGACACGATCCAGTTGATGTTTGCTATTTTCAACATTGCTCACTACAATTGTCTTTGAATTTGATATAAATGTTAAACTTAAGTTTTACCTGCCTCACGCAAAAGTGTTAACTGCCAAAGTTGGCGCTGATGTAATGCTCAACGTAATTTATACCGCTGCTCATGAGAATTTGATTCATGGCGTTTACATACAGGAAAAATCCCCCAAATGTTAAGCATTATGAGTGGATGAGATAATTCCGGAATGGCAGGTGTAGGCGGACAAAACTTAACACGTGGACAAGGTAATTATTAGATTAAGATTCAAACCGCCGTTGTCCCGCAACAAGTGGACTGGAAAACGCCGACGTGAAGGAGTTTTGTTCACGGGCTTGATCCGTTCAATAACCTACGCCTAAGCGTAAAATTTTGATTCTTATAACATTTTCTGTGTACACTAGAAAGCAGAACTGAGTAGCAAACGATGGTTTAATCTTTTGAGACTTTTCAAAAACAGTTAACGAGTAGGGTTTTAAAGGCTGAATACTATTTCGAACACATCGGAAAAAATATTCATGCATTTGTCATCCGGAAACTAAATAATACTGGCGGAAAGCATATAAAAAGAAGATAACTTACGCCAAGATGAGTGTAAACTTTATTTGAAAATTCATAAGATTTTATTCGAAAAGGTTTAAGTTAGGGAAATTTTTCAATGCATTGGCAATACTTTCAGATTACCTGAGTAATAGATAGGACTTCGGGACTAATACCTTTCGTGTCACTTTGCTATTTTCAGTTTTCGTGTCTTCTTTGCTATCTCTGCTTTGTATTATCTTCCCCTTCCTTCCTAACTTGCTGATTTAATGCGCCAAGTATCCTGTGGTGGAACACACCTAAGGCATAGACTCCTTGTTTTCTGGAGTTTATGCTTAAAGCTCCCTCCTCTTCGCCCTTTTATCCCCTTTGTTGTTGAAAGGGAGTCTTAATCTAATTTATGTAATGGTATTTCAATTGCATTTATGTATTCTACTTTCGAGATACTGGGACAATTTAATTCAATGCAAGACAACTTACGTCTTCAAAAACCGAGTGTTATCGAAAGTATTCAACAGAATTACTTTGAATTGAAAATAATATAAGTTGTTATTAAATACTTTTAACAGATGAAGCATATGTCAGATTTTAAAATTACCTCGCAAGTCTTGCCCACATGTACAGGATTATTGCTATTCGTCCGACATCAACAAATAAAATTGAGTTATTGAATGGAAAGCAGACGCGTATGGTGGATTCAAGTCATTTCTTGTTCTTCGTTGACGAAACTATGAGAAAAAAATTTTTCCCCGGCTCATATGAACGGAAGCAGCTTTCAGGCACTTTTCTAGATCTAGCACATTGATGCAGTTCGACGAAGGAGCATTACGAAGAGTATTTTAGGGAGTATTGGAAAGAGAAGGTAGCGTCTTCTCGCGCTCAGGTGTCGCTTCAGATGGAGTTCGCAGGCTAGTCTACCTAAGAGAGCGATGCTCCTCTGTATTTCACTGACACGTTGACGGTCTAAAAGAAGCTGGTCGTTCTTGCGAGTCCAATTACGTAGGCGCGGTGCGGCGGTGCTGTTGCTCTCAGGCCAATCGTTTAGGATGCTCTGATGACGGCGAAGTTTCATGTTGAAGTGTCATTACCAATCTTTTGGCGCCACATATCCGCCTGAAAAGGGCCCATATTTTCTATGCATACTGTCATACATATATATTTTTATACTCATACTCATATATACATATATATATATATATATATATATATATATATATATATATATATATATATATATATATATATATACGTGTATGGGTATTTAGATATGTATAGATATATTACGCAATAATAATAACAAATACACATAAATTATTACTTACATATTCCCGTATTTATGTGTATATATGTTTGGTAAGTATTGTAAACAAACAATACTACGAATATCATTGCATCACTAATTATGACATAATTCCTTTTTCACCAGAGTTAGTGAATTTGTCCCGGAAGGTTAAGATTTGTAAAATAACTTTCGAGAATGAACCTGCCGACGGAATTAGTGGGCTCAGTTCTTAATAAGCTATTATAATTTTTAACGAATTTGAACTCATGGGCTTCAATTAAGTAGATAAATTATTTGTCGTCTTTGAAATATGCCTATTTTACGATAGCAAAATTGCTATTGGCCAATAAAATATTGGGGAAATTTCCGAAATGTGACAGCAAGACGTTAGTACCAAATTGAGTGTAATTTATTCTAACGGTTACTGTCAGTAGCTTTAATATTATTCTTCAATATTATTCTTTCTTTAACAGAAAACCCGCAGAGAGCCTGCGCCACCCGTTGCGATTTACGCCAGTTTTATTTTCTCATCCACCAACAACGTAAGTAGAATATTTTTTTACTTTCGAGTCGCTCTTCACGCTCCAAGGGTTTTTGCTTTTCTCCTTCGAGACCCAACGCCAGGTTATGCTTACTCTGCCACAGTCGACCTGCCTGTCTGGGTGTTGCTGGAAATGTCAGGCTCATGTCTCCCACTGGGTTTGGAAACATTGTCGCTTCGTTTGCATTCCAACAGTCGTTCTTGCCGAGTCTGTTTTAATTATATCGCAGCAATTGTTACGACATTCGGCTATCGGAGTTGCATCGCTAACTATTTCTGAGTTGGCGGCAGGTAAGAACGTTTTTGTGTACTCTCATTTACGAGAACTCTGCACTTGAAGTAAATAGTTTGGTATTGTCATTGCTGTGTTTTTAAACAATCTACTAAACGCGCAACGCTCTTTGTCATTAAGATTACGTAAACTAAGTTCCTGCTCACCGGAAGCTGGCTGCTTCTGGATAGCCGTATTTTACCGTTTCTTATTTTGCATTGCCGTATTTTTCTTTGACCTATTTTGCATTATCGTGCTTTACATTCTCATAGTTTACCCTGTTTTGCTTAGTGTTATCCTGGCCTGAAAATTCGGTCAAGATCATTGACTCTTCCCCGTTAGTAGGTGGAGGCGAAAATGTAGCGAAAAATAACAGTTATTCAAAAGTAGAATTGACACGAACGTTGTAATACTGTATACTCAATGTGGTTTTTACTTTTTCATACTCCCGATTCGTGAAACTTATTGCTATAATTCATTGGCAAGTCAATTAATATAGAACAACCGTAAACAAGTTAACAAATTTCTGTAATTCACAGCAGGAATACTTAATTCATTAGCGTCAAATCTCGGCCATAAGATAGTAATTTCAATTTTGACGAATTTTTTAACCAGACACACGAACATACACTGTTTCCAGCTGTAAAAGAAGTTTGCTGTTATTTTCTAGAGCAAGAATTCCTCAAAGCGCTTGTAAAATCTTCGGTTTGACCCTCGCTTTTTCCCTGGCTTCGAGATTCTGTAATTTCCTTTTCCGGAGCAAGTTTTGGTCCCTGCCGGATCCTCTTTGTATAAGCGCCCTAGCTGGAGTCCCTCCCCAGAGGCTAGCGAGACTCTCGATGCCTGGCTCAAGGACAGTTCTCCACTCGTGCTCTTCAAAGTTCTTAAATGTTCCGCTCTGGGACCTTGTAAAGGACGACCTCCTTCTAATTGAAAGACTAAACAGCTCGGGGGGCAGAGTGGTCACATTGTGAAACTTGAAACGCCACATCGAAATGCAGCAGCTCCCCGAGGGAATCGAGGGAAACACGATTTCTCTTCCTTCATGTTTTACAATGCAGTTGTTCTAAAACATTGATGTTTGTTGATTGTGTGAAGTGAGAGATATTTCTTTACCTAAAGAAGGCCTTGTGCGGCTCAACAATTAACTTACGTTTGTAACTTCGTTCATTGACTCACGATGTTATCAAGTTGTGGAGCAGTCTTCTTTAGTTTTACCTTCAGAACCAAAGAGGTTGACTAGGATATTGTGTGATCTATTCAATGTTTTGTAACTCAGCAGAGAACTGCAACCTGCGCCTCCACACTGTATGTAGCTCGCGGCGCTTCGTAGTTCTATTTGATAACTATCGCAATACTTTGTTCAAAAACTTGCAATCGGCCGCAGAAAATCTTCCTCAGCAGAATACAAAAATACGGCCTAACTTCGTGAGCAATAAGACAGGTTTATGTGTTTCGAAACCAATACATATCTGTGCATTATGCGTAATAGAGCTGCTTCGAATGCCCCTAAACCAATGAAACTGTGGTCGCAGTGAGTTGATGTTCATCACAAGTCAAGAGGCCACTCGCGAATCTCGCTGTCATTTCCCTAGCAACCGAGCGTAGCGGCACCGGAATGGAACACGAAAGTTTAAACTGGGGTCCAGGACTCATTTTTAATCGATTGACGTCCTCTTATCGATGTAGTTGACAACCTAGGCTTTTTAAATCGATTTAGCTACTATACGTGCTCTTTTTTGCTGACCAAAATCGTAAAGTTTGAGTTTTTTCCATGTGAAATGCGAGCACTCGGGATTTGGCAGCCCTTCAGCCCTTTAAAAACACATAACGACTGACATTTTTGGTCGTTATGTGTTTTTAATCACAAACTGGGTAATTTTGGTCAAAAGAGGAACAAATAGCACATCCTAGTCGACTTTGACGTATTTACGCTGCCAGAAGAATTACTGCGATAGAGGACGTCAATAGAAAGTCTAGTCCATGGTCAGAGTTTGGTAAGAGGACCGTTTTTTCATTGGACACTTTTAGTAGATAATATATTAGTGGAACTGGCCTGTGTTTTGCACGAGTGCTTAACTTTCCGCAGGAGCATCATTGAAGTCGATCATTATTGCTTCATTCCGAACGCACATGTGTTTTTAAACGTTTTCCGTGAAAAATTTGTTATTCGCTTGATATTTTCGCTATCTTATTTGAGAGGTTTGCTAGCGTTAAATTTTATGTAATTCGTGATTTATTTGAGTTACACACAAACTTTCGTATTGGAGATTTCAATGATGACTACAGGAATAATTTTTGTGTGAATTATACAATCAAATTTTTGCGTGAGAGCACGAGTGTCTGCAGGCATGTTTTCAAAGTATCCTCAGTCCCATGACTACACACGAACTGAAAAAGTTACCCCATGATTTTTTTACCATCATCCGTGGGAAAATTGCTCTAAAAACACGAAAAATTTACCAATGTATGTGCAGCACTAGACAACTCTATATGATATAACCCAAACTCAACTTGTTCTGTATTCAGAGAGCTCTCAGTAAAGTGTCCGGTATTCGTGTACTTGACATTTTCAAGTCCAGTGCCTGAGTCAAGTTTGAATTAAACCATTCAAACTATTGCATAACTTTTTTCTTTTCTCTCAGCGACTTAACACACACATCAAATGTTTTTTTTGTTATTTGAAAGAAAGTACAATTGCGACGAAGAAGAGACGTTAGTTACAAATGACGATATTTTATGTTCGAGTGCAATTCTCATGTAGTAGTTTGATTGAAAGACTTGCTAGCACCACAAAATCCACTTATAATCAATATCTTTGCTCACAAAGCGAAGGCTCTGAGGTCTTTGGTCGATGTTACGTGCTGAATGAAATAGAGAATGAGGAACAATGAATGGGAAACACGGAATTACGTCTCAGATAAGAAATCAATAACGCGAACACCGAACGATAATAGGCAAAAGACAATGACCTTTTACTCGAACCTCCCTTAGGGAATACAACTAATGTTGTTATGTGAATATGAGCTCCCAGGAGGAAGATGCGAGGACCCGAGCTGGAAATTAGGTAGGCCTTCCATTTGATAAAATACGAGTAGAATGGATTGTTGTTTTGCTACGGACCGTCTTTTTTCGGCTCACTACTGTCTTTTTTAAAACTTCTCGCTTCTCATGAACTTCTTTCCTAACTTAATTACTGTTTCCGTGTACAAGGGATTTTGTGTAAGAACATTCTTTGTATTTAGATTCTGCGTTTCCTTAAAGTCAGTACTAGATGGTGCCTTAATTCTTTCAATGGTGCCAACTCTTCTAAAGCTTCTGTTCGAATCATTCTAAAAAACTGAATTTCAACAAAACTGGTTGTTTTATATATATATATATATATATAACATATTTTCAATTATATATTGTGTGCTATACACAATAAAACGAGTCATTCTGTTACGTTTCCAAGTAGTTGGAGTGAGAGCATCGAGAACTGACCTAAGATTTTTCCCCATTATCATACCGCTTTGTTTCAATCGCGCTTGTATTACTAAAAAATGTGGTACGAGCAAGCCTATTCATAATGGTACATTCTCGAAGAAAAAATGGCGTATAACTTAGGAGAGCGCTATTTCCACCAACATATGAACACAATTTCGCAATTTCGTTGAGGCCCTGTCCCGAAGTTTCAAACGTAAACAGCCTTGTTTCCAGTGAGTACACTGGAACTTCACTGTTTGCTCGGAAGCAATCACGAAGCCCGCGACGTACAGTTGCTGCAGCGCCAGAATCTAAAAGACCAAGTTGACCTTTCTCTGGACAACATTTTCAAATTTAGATGTTTTTCAGATAGGTTTGGTGATAGAGAACACCCAGCATTTGGAAGCCCTGTAGGGTTTTCAGATGTCGAGGTCTCTTTATTGCCAATTTTTTTGAAGAAAGGGATGCCTTATTCCTTTCTCAAAAAATCTTGCAGCCTTACTGCTGTTGCTTTTGCTGCTGAATTTGCTGGTGCTCTGTGGGTACTCGGGCTTCAGCCCCTGATATATATATATATATATATTTACCTGCAGTTTATCTTCACCCTTTGTACCACACTTTTATACACTTTTACCACTTGTAGTATTTGTTTCACTTCATTGTACATTATCTATAATGTTGTTTTACGATAGCCATACTGCGCGCCATGCATCAGGAGCATATTAGTTGGGTACCGAAATGCCTCGCAACTTTACCATCAGCCCCATATGGAAGGGTTACTTTTCCTTTCAACGCTCGTTCAGTTATCGAGGCTGTCAGGTCAAACTTGTAAAAGTTAATTCTGAATTATCTTTGTTTTTAAAAGCCTGGCACGTGTGTTTAACCGCAGGAGAAAAAATTCAAAATAAAATACTGTTCACCAGGCGAGATAATAAATCACAAAGCTCTTTGTAAAATGATGAAATTTGTGAGTCTTCTCCCGCAGTAGATAAGCTTACTAGGGCTTTTTAAAACCTCATAAAGTTTTCCTAATTTGCGTTGGAAGAATTACGTGGGAATTCCAATTACTTTGAGAAGCGCCATCATTCACTGATGATAATAAGCGCTGCAAAATAGACCAGCCGGTGCGGTCCATTTAATTCATTAAGTATCAGCTCGCAGTCCAGGAGATTACCAATACAAAATGTGCACGATTGATTTCTGTCGAATATTTACGTTGCTGAATGCGTTGATCGCTTGCATAAATATTCACGTACTCCCACTTGCTATTTTTTGTGTGGCTGACAGTCGAGTGGGAGAGTGGTATTGCCAATTTCTAGCGAGCCGTAGGTAAACTTTGATACACTCGATCAAGTACCGCAAAAAAACAGGCATTTTGCAGTCACTTCTACGCCTCTCGAGCTGTTTGTTGACCTGATCGAGTGCATTTTGCGCTCCAGGCAATGTAGCGCGCAAGAAATATTTTATCATGAGGGCTTCTGGTTTTTGCTCAGAGTTGGTGGACCGCCAACAATTTCCGCTGATTAACTTGTTTATGTATTCTGGCTACCGACAGGCGTGTCCGGTTCAAATAAAATCAGGGCTCTTAGGTTCGGTCTGAGTGAACCTATAACTGCTGGGGTGGACGGTGGCACCGCCGACTGGTTGTCAGAGTGGTATATTTATGGCCAAATGCTAATACGAGTATTTCACATTCCTTGTTGTAAAATTTTGCCAAAAAGAGCGCTATTCTTCTGACAATTCGGTATTGTTACCCAATGTTGGGTGTCTTTAGGTTCAATTTTATTTAAATAAGCAAATTTCCGAAATTCGGCCCAAAAAAATAGCCTAGCAACCATGGATTGATGACGGCATCATCTGCCAGCCAAGTCAGGTCAGAAGAGCTCATTTGGACGTGGCTATACTTTGTTTTCCTCATTAGACTCGGAAATTGATTGAAGTCAATGCATTGGTTTGCTGAAACGAATTACTGTTTTTACCTTTGGTTAGGCCGTGCTAATGATTCAGTTTGATGCTCCTCAATGCAGATTGTGAACTGCGGCGAGGGCAATCGTTCAACGGTTATGAAAGCGGACTAGAGCGTAAGGCTTATTTACTTCCAATGATAAAAGCCAATAGATTAGAATCGTTCGCTTTTAAGCCCTGGAAACCTACGGCAAAACCACTGCTTTATTGGACTTTTTTTGGCATTCATCAAAAACCCAGCACTTCCATTGAATGGCATGTTAATACCCATAGATAAATAGAAACTAGGTAGCTTTTCTGATAACCACATTGCATATCACATCTGTGTCCCATCAGATAAATAATACTATCATCCTAAAATTTTAAGTGCTATGTTTTATTTACATATCTGTTTTTTGAATGTAATGTTCTTGAAAATAGATAGGCTTTTGGGACTTCTGTTCTTCGTGCCCACTTTCCTCCCATCTATTTTCATGCCTTCTGCCCCTTCTATCCTAAATTACCGTTGTAATGGGCTGTGTCACACCATGTGCGTCAATTCTCCGTTCCCTTAATTCTATTCTGAATGGTGTCTTCCTTCTTCCTCTATTTGGGATACCCTTGTTGTGGTTAGGGAGAGAGGTGATCTAACTAAAATGAAATCTAAAATCTAATCTCAGTGGCCTGTTGCTTGTGCACGAGAAAAGGCAAGAGAGCAAAGCGCCGCATGGCCTGCTTGAACTACCCTTGCACAGTGGGAGTTTTTTCTCTTGGTGTTCGAATTACAGACATTTTCCATCTTTTCTTCCAAAAATTGATTCCTGTTTTGTTTAGCCAAAGATGAAATTTTATAGCATCGTGAGAAACTAACTACGATAAGTGCAGGTGTTTTTTAATTGCCAAATATCTCATTCGTGAAGTTTCTATGGCATTCCTCTTTTCTATAAGACCCCATGTCATTTCCCATTTCTAAGATCTCATTTCATTCCCTATTTCTTCATAAGTTTCGTTTCCTCGCTTATAAAAATCGTATCATGCCTATCAACTTGGTGTAAATTGACTCCATTGAAGTTCATTTCAGAAGTCTTAGATTTGTCAGTGAATCACACAATGCTCTAAAAAATACTTACTCCTCTCTGAAGTGCCGCTCTTGCCCAAACACAGAAATCTGCTTAGCTCCATTACTGATAAGTGCCTAGACAAAACTGGCGATTTCGTGCTCCAATTCCAGGGCGTACATTCGCTTTGGAATGAGCTTGTTCTTTATGGGTTAACGGACGACTGAGTTCTATTCAGAGATTATTTTCTCCTGAGAGGACATGAATGAATATCAGCGCCCGATTGCGTCTCATAAAATAACGTCATCAGGCTTTGCTGCCAGCCTCTGTGAGGCCGCTCTTGAAGCCCGCGTTTCCTGTGATGTCCAATTTATAATTTGCCTCCAACGCAGCGCTGTGCGTGTCACTCACGACTGAACGCGCAATGTCAATGGCTGCTTCTCGTAGATGTAGTTTTGCTCTTCGTTTTTTTTTTTGGTTATTTTCTTTAGTGTTGTTATTGATTGATCATTAAAAAGCACTCAAAGACGTCGCTTTCAATTAATTCGTGTGTTTTTCTAGCTTCGTAACGGAGAATTTTCTCATGGAAAACTATTGAAAACTATGTTTTCAATTATGATTATTTGATTATTTTTGACCTTACGACCTTAATGACGATCTGTTAGACGAGTTTCACCAGCGCACGTGCTCAAAAATATTTTAGCTGCAGTTACGATGTAAAAGGATGGATGTATGCATGAATACTTATTTCATATTTTTTGACATCTTTAATGATAAATATACTTGTTTGTCATCTCTAAATATCGAATCTCGTCATTTCTTACAGGTTGTGAACACTAATTTAAATTGGATAGTTTCCGTGCATAAAATTTACGCGATTTTTAATTCTAGTTATTAACTTATACATATTAAATGTTCGCTTTTTCTAATTTCCCATAATACGGAGTTGAAGAATGTTCTTCATGCATCAAAGTGTGCTGTCTGAATTCGATTGTTTTTTATGACGATGAAACTAATATTTTGGTTTAGTGCGTATGGTTTTCATTAGCATTGCTCTAAAAATCCTCGTTTTGAGTCTCCAGTCGATAAAGAATATATCTCGTTCTTTGAATTTTTTTCTTTGAGCGTTAATTAGCATGCATGAATTTTCCACACATTGTAGAATAATCTGCACTGAGTCGTTAACGAGAAATACAGCTGTCCACCATGTGTTCCAGAAAGTGGGGAAAATGAGGAGACAAAACAGTGAGAGAAATTTGTTTAGTCATCCTGTCTTGCTTCTATAAGCGCGTCGCGTTAATTGGGATGCGCTCATCTGTCCTGAAACACGCAGTTTTTTCTGCGTTTGTTGTCATTCAAGCTACAGCGTCTCTTTTGAGTTCTGTGCCGAATTTTTTCCAGCGCGAATCAGATTTTTGAGTATGGGCTCGTTAGGTAGCCGAGTGGGAGAAGTGGCGCCCATTATTTTTGCCGCAAAAGGAAAGGCTTCGAGTACAGTGAGGATATTTTCGTATTGAACTTAGCTTAAAATTAGTAAAATTTCGGGGCATAATTAGTTTTTGTATGAATTAGGCGGTGCTGGAATTATATAAGCACTGTGTGTGCTTGTCAGCGCCTGCGACATCAAAGGCATTAATTGGGTTAATGCCCTACACTTCAGAATGAGGTCCTGAAAATGTTGAGGTCGCCCTACGCTCATGAATTCATGATTTTTTTGAATTTTTTGTTCGTCTTTGAAAGTTGGCCCCAAAATATCTTCAAGGCTTTGAGTAACCACAAATGTACGTTGCCACTTGCATCGCTAATTTCTGTGAGCGAATAGCTAATTTTGAGCTGCTTTTCATGTTGCTCTATTAGGATAAGAGCATTTTCATCAAGGAAATTGTTTGTAATATTTACGTTAATTTTCACGAAATTTAGTGAATAATGAATGAATAGTGAATGAATAAATGAATATATTTGAGTAATTTTTTGAACATTATTGGAGAAATTATTCCTAAAAACAGAATTTTTCAGTATAAAGTCACACGAATAAGGGGAGTAATTTTGTACTTCGAACTGTATTTACATACATAAATAATTTAGAACAGGTGAAATTTCATCATAAGAGTTGAGCGAAAATTTTTCCCTTGCTTTGAGGAGTTCGAATTACCGAACCATCATCTCATTGTTTCTCCTTAGCTCAAGCTGTGTCTTCTTTTCAATGATAGATTTGATTCGTAACAGCTAGACTTCTATTCTTTTTATGCACATAACTCTACTAAAATGTTAAGATCAATATCGTGTTATATTTAGCTTTCTTGAAAATTTTACACGAGATGTGCAGCTTCAACAAATGAAAGACTTTTAAATTATTACAAGATTGACTGGGTTCTTCTGAAGCATGCGTGCCTTCATTAATACCACTTTTCCAATGACGCATGAGAAATAATCCCCGTGAATGCAATATATTGAATGAATATTAAGTGTGTCAGGGGCATTCTCGTTCTACTTTTAAATAACCAGTTCCATCTCACGTCTCGGCGAATCTGAGTCTCTGATGTTCACAGCCTCACCTGAGCAGAAACACAATAACATTGAAGGAAGTCTCGTGTTCTGTAAAAGTGCGAGTAACAATGCTAGGCTGCGTATGCGGCCTTTCCTGCAAATGGCAACGCTTCCAATAGCAGATAATTACGAAAAGCCTTGGCGCCGCCACTTGAAAATTGTGTGCGTTACGTGCAGGCATGAGCTAACATGGAAACACTTGCATCTGAGTCTCAGCTAACCACTGTTGAACAATTTTGGCCAGCACTCTGTGTGGTCTTGGCTTTAATCTCCACTGCACCGTAATATCATGTTTCAACGTCAAAGGAGAGGGGGATATTCGCCATGTTTGAAACTCATTTTATTTGTGTCGGAGAACCTGAAATGTTTAAATGAGGCATTTGTTATCTTCATATTGTTGGCTTCTGCAGTTTTCATCAATAATCAATTATGCGAAAAGGAAAAGTTTATCATTTACTTTTTTCTAATTTATTTTTAGAATAAGTTCACTATTAAATTGTTATTTCATAATGTTTTCATTTATCAATCGTTAATATTTTTTTGAGAAAATTCTTTGGACGTTATGCCTCGACGCATTTTTCTCTGTCACACCAGAATTTTTTTTACTAAACTGTGCCCGCTTAGCGTACATCAATTCCTAATATTACTCTCAATTAACATTGTACAAGAAACGCCCAGGATGTTAGCATAAAATTCTTGTTCAGCAATATACTAAAATGCCTCTCTGTAGATACACATAATAAAGTTATCACAAACGCGTGTTTCATTTTCCGACCGTAGGCTTATCTCGCAATTCCAGGAGTGAAAAATGCTTTTACTTTTATCGAACGCAGTGAAACTGAAATTAGAGTACGCGTTGCTTCAATTGGCCGTCGCTGCGCAAGAGAGCGATGCTTGTCTTGAAGTTGCGGCATCAGACTTCAGGTTGTGCGGTCATCTGTTGTAGGGGCGCTGAAGTTAAGGAAATGCTCTCAGCTTGCACAGTCACCTGATTAATCTTCTGCTTGCACTCGTCGGTCTTACTCCAAACTTAGCCTTGGTTTTTATCTTTGTCCAGAGAATTTTAGAGTGAAAAACGCTGCAAAACCATAATGAATTGGTAGAATATTTGTTCAAAGAACTGAGTCAAAATATATTTGCTTGAATCATGTTATACTAACAATAGCGCAAAGCCATGATCAATGATAACATTGAAGCACGCTAGTCATGGAATAAAACTTGAAACGTTTGCTCTCCATTCGACAATCTCGTAACGTTCAAAACGAGTTTAAATTTCAAAATAAGATGAATTCAATTTGTCATCAATTCACGGCTATCACATACGGAGCAACGATCGTTTATAACTCGATGTCCGTTCCCTGCATTTAAGAAACATATTTATTCGATATTGGAACCGCTGACGTCCCAGACTGTAAATCGTGGTGACATCACCCTTTCACCCTCCGGCGGTCGCACCTCGCTGTCACCGCGATGCAGCCATAGCACGTCAGAGTGCGGTCATCAGGGGATTTCAGAAAGGCGTTTGAGAAGCGTATTTTAGAAGGGCATTTCACGAGCCGTCACCAGCCAATCTTTCCTGTGCTGTGGCTGCCAGCAGGTGTTTGTCAGCTTCACGTATAGTTAGAGATACGTTAAAGGTTTCATGCTGCCATGTAGCGGGAATTTAAAGCGGAGCGTATGACTGTGTGCGACACATACAGTGCTCTGAGGTAATCAGAATTTATGTTTACGATGCTGTCTTTAAGGTTTGAACAGCTCGTGTGTCTCCCAACTTTGGACCTGCCTAGTATATTGTGAGGATATGTTGCGAGTTGAATTCCGGATGCCTATTGTCTGACGGAACTTCATTAAATTTTTATCATCTTTTGAGACGGTGGAATCCCCTCAGGGGGATACAACTATTGTATCTATGGGAATTAGCGCTCCCAGGGGAAAAATGTGAGGGCCCGAGCTGAGACTTAGGTAGGCCTTTTTTTGTTGAAATAAAATGTTTTTTGTTATGTTGAGGACCACCTTTTTTCGGTTCCCTACTGTCCTGTTTTCCAGCACCTCTGACTTTCTTCTTCAACTTTTATCTTATTTCATGAACTTCTTTCTTATCTTACTGTTTCTATGCCCTTTCAGCATAGATTCCTCATTCACTTATCTCCATACTAAATGGTGCCTTCTTCCTTCCTCTCTTCGATACGCTCTTTTTTTGTAGCGGTTAGGGAGGCTTAAACTAACTTATAATCTTAATCATGAGACGGCGGAATGAAAGCTTGTTGGATAAGAAATAATACGTCAAGAAGTATGAGTAACTGTTGATTGACGGCGGCAAATTCATGTGCAGTTCCCCATTGTGTAAAATTTTTGATGTATTTAACTCCTTACTTTGAAAACAGAAAATATTTTATGCATTTTTATAATGTATTTTTCCACGTGCTTGGGTATGGATGATAATTATATCGAAGCGTATTTTCTACATGCTTAAATCCCCGTTTTTCATGATTTAATCTACTCGTTCATACTTAATCCTTACGAAGTGATATCGAGCAAGGACATATTTGACGTACCAAAGATGCGTCATAGTTTCAGGGCACCAAATATTAAGAATAAATGATTCCAGATCCTGCATTGCAGCCGACACTTGACGTGTGTGCATTGTGCTTGGAGCTGTGAGCTGAGTCGTGTCTCCCTGCCCTGATGTAGGTAGGCACTTGCTTCTGCTCTCCCTCAGCAGTTTGGATTCGCTCAGCTACCGTAGTGCAGGTATAAGATACCTTTTATACGTTAGTTTTCGGAGCAAAACATTGGCCTCCAAAGCTAAAGGTTGATTCCCTAACTGGCAGGAAAGTCTCAGTAGAGAATGATTTGTCACCCAAGTAAAAAATTCGTCCTTGAAGTAAACGATTAACATCCAAATGAAGTGATTGGTTTTAGTAGCCTTAAAATGAGTGCAATTTTAGCACTTTTTACAATAGAGCTTACTACGATTTACAATGAGTTGCATTAGCATAATAACCCATATTTCTCTATATACACCCTGAGATGAAAGTAAAACACCTACCAGCGATGTGAGTTATCAAGTCTCACCCTAAAAGGTCAAAGATAGACAAGGGCTCCTTATAAGCAGCTCTTTTTGATCCAAAGTTACGAGACTCTTAGGAGAAACCTTCGAGTTTCTGAAGCAGCCCCCAATACGCAGTTAACTCCAACATGGCCAGATAAACGACTCCATCTGTAGCCGCTTTAGCGGTCCAGATTGTGCCAAGCCGCGATGTAAATTCCGCCGTTATTTTCTGGAAAGCGCGGCAGCTTCACATCAGAGCCATTGGTCTAAATATTCACTAATTCCCGCAAATTGCTTCTTAAACTCTTTGCGACCATTCACATTGGATAACTTCATTTTATTCTAACATATTCTTAAGTTATGAAAATGTGCAAATATTTTTTTAACATATTTTTTAACATAGTTTTTGTGACGTTATTAAGAGTCGCATTTTGCTGTCACGTGTGCCTATACCTCTCTCTTTGCGAAGATCTTAAGACTTGTGCAGCGTTCAGGGGTGAATGTGACGTACATGGACGTTTAGTGACTTTCATGACGTTCTTGAACCTCCATAGATTGCATTAGTTTAAATAAGAATGGCAAGTGATTTCCCCAGGCTTTGTTTGACTGAAATGATGTGTTTGGCTTCAGACACCACACAGTTGAAGTCACGTTTCACAGCAGACGTTATACGGCGGATATGATACGTTCTGCTTCAGACTTTATACGGGTCGAGTATCGTGTAGCGCTGGGGTGATGTGTTTCACCTCAAGTGTTGTGTGACGTTGGTGGAGCCTAGCTGTAATGTCTCTGACTGAAGTTTTTCTTGGTTATTATACTTCAGAGTAATCCCTGGCGACGACATTTACCAGTATATTCAGTTTTTTCGAGTGTTTTCAGATTTAAATGGTCTGTGTTTTTACTCTGCATAACTCCCATGGTTGTATCTATGGGAGTTAGCAGTCCCCGGAGCGAATGTGAGGTCCCGAGCTAAGAGTTAGGTATGCCGTATTTTATGTTGAAATAGAATAGATGTCCGGTTTCGTTAAAAGCTATCTTTTTTCAGTTCACTGCCGTCCTGTTTTTCAGCGCCTATTGCGTTCTTCTTTACCTTTGATTACGTTTCATGAACTTCCTTCCTAACTTGTCGCTTCCATACGCGGGGAATCTTATGTGAATACACCTTGTGCTTATATTCCCCGTTCCCTTTACTTCATACTGAATGTTTTCATCTTTACTTGCTTGGAACGTCTGTGTTGTAGTTAGGGAGGCTTGAACATAATCTTATCTTATCTATTGTGTTAACCTTCTCTTTCACTTTCTGGAATTTTTAGGCATATTAGTGATCTGTTGGATCAGGATACTTATATGATCAATTTTTGAAAATATTCTTTGTACCATACTGATTCATAACAAATCGCACCCACTACGCAGTGGGTGAGAATTAAAATTTTTATCATATATTATTATCAATTGTGAGGTGTAAAAGTTTGTCTAATGTTGGCACTGAATGCAGGGCATGGGCGGAGTCAACCAGCCAACCGACACATTAAATCAGCAAAATTATCCGAGTTGTAGAAGTGCATAAACACATCCTCTCTAGAATTATTTTCCTTGGTATACCTTTCATAAAATCTTAGGAAAAATGGAGCAGGGAGTGTGGGAAATTAAGTCAAGATGACCTCTTGGTATAAAATAGTCCCGGCTAGGAGCGTCCAAAGCGAACCCTCTTGTGTTTTTAGCGCCTTTCGACGTGGTAATGCCGTAAGAGATGGGAGGCCAGCACCAACCCATCAAGGAGAAGTGGGCTAATTTGTCGCAGCCTTCCTTCCCTTAATGGAGCCGCGCGCCTCCGTGTTCTTGCGTCCGGCGCTCCTGTGCTTTCTGCCTCACCGATCACGGGATGTGATGTATTTTGCTCCCTCTTTACGGGCTCAATTAATGAGACAACTTCTGCGACATCACGGCAACGTTTAGCCTCACTCCCTAAATTCTACTTTCGGCTTGTCCGCTGAAATAAGTGTCTTAGTTGAAACTTTTGAGTCATTAATTTTGGAGACAGAGTTAATGATGGTATGAACTTTGATGTTACTTATGGCAAACTCGTCGGTAATCTTGGTGTTTTTGTCCTTCAATAGTTCGGCTCTCAAATTTATTTTTTCAATTGAGACTGCAAATGGTCACAAACTGTTATACCGCAGTACCGGTGCAAAGTGAACCGGTACTGCGGTCATGGCCGTCGTTTCTTTTCCACGTATCAGTTTCATATAATTTTTTGGACACTCCGGGCGATATTTATGAAGATTACAAAGTTGCAACTCAGCGGTATTGAACTTTATAGTCCCTATAGCAAACCGCGTTACTCAGGTCGCGTACTCGGGCTTCTTCATCACGGTCCTATGCTTGTGGAGTTGCTGCCGCGAAATTTATCGGGAAATTGTCTGATAAGGAAGCGTCGCCGAAGTCGATGTCGCAGGACTCTATTTCAGCGGATGTTGTTTCTCTCGGTTTGATGCTTGCAAAGATAGGCTGGAGTTCCATTACGAGCCCACGAGGTACGTCTGGAAACTCTGAGACGAATTTCATCGTTCGGTTTCTCAATCGAAATTCCGAAGAGCAATTGCACTTTACTGGAGCTGTGAGATGACGCTCGCCGCATCGGGATGGACGCGCGGTTTTTGTTTTGTGCTCATGGCGGTGGGTCTTTTTACAGTTTCCGCAAGGTCTGGACAGACGTTCAAGGCGAGTAATGCTCTTCGACTTCACTTGAAAATGTTATTCACTTCGTTGATAATAATGATCAGACAGATATTTAGGCATTACCTATTTGTTGAAACATATTCTCAGTTAGAATCACATGCATTTTTGGATCTTGGTTGTGAATGAGATCATGTCGTAGGTACTTAAGTTAATAAGAAACAGTAAATGAATTATATACCAGTTATTCCGGTCAAATTCGAATTAATGTATCCGCTACTGAAATATTACATATAATCGCTGAAATAGTTTATTCTATGATCAGTATCATGAGTACACTTTGTAAATAACATAACCTTCCTGTGAAAGCTGAAATTTTAATTTCAATATTACTTTTGTTGAGCGATATCTGACCGACATTTTGGTTAAATGGTGGTACTCGTGTCCTTGACATGGTAATTTTGACAAAAATTCTCTTAAATTTTATAACTTGCTTAAGTGTGCATTAGCAGCTTTTTAAAATAAACGATTCCATTGTCCATTATAAAACGAAAAGAAAACTAACGATTCACCCTACTAAAAACCAGCGCAATAGTACAACATTTTGGTGCAGTAACATCAGTGCTACGAGTACAATACTCGTACAGGCACAATGTTCGTGTTTACCGCAATTTTCTAGCATTGGTGGTTGCCACCACAGTAATTACGTCTGGTTCCTCTTCTGGGCGGCCCCGAACTGCAGTGAACAGTGACACTGCAGCATTGACTATTATTTACAAATTGTATCTTTTTGGTATAGTTGTTGAAGTAGAGTATATGTAGGAGGCTTACAATACAAATTTACTAGTAGCTGCTATTTATCTTCACAGCAACCAGAACTATTCGCGCAATGTACAAATATGTACTGTTTGAAACTGCCTAGGGTCTTCCTGCTCCGAACTGCTGAAAACCTTTGGAGATCATTCGCCGATTTTCAATTAGGCACATATGGTGAATATTTTTCAATTCAAATGCTCTTTTCATGTTTGCTTCATTTAATTTCGTATGGTTCATCTCCCCTGACGTGAAGGAACTGAAGTTCATTTCCTTCTAAGGGATGTTATTGAAAAAACATTTTTGAAGTCGTGCAAAGACCTGAATTTCGCGCTCCTGTTAGATTCTCCATCTCCTGAGTAATTTACACTCGCACCTACCTAGCTCCACGACACTTGCGTCACCTTCAATGGTCTCAACCGGTCTTTCACCTGTAGAGCTCGATATTGATGCTGTTCTTCACTGCAATGTCGGAATGTTAACAGACAGGAGCTGGAATATCTATCGTGCCTTTGTCTCTCTGTTCGGTGGGCTCTATTCATAAATATTATTTGTATTAAATTCTTTCTATCTGCCTTTAAAGTCTCGTTCTATTATCCCGTGCTATTTCGTAACCTTCTTTATAACTCGTAAAAACGAATTATTTCAAACTTTGATGAAAATCGATTAGGGTAATTCATCAAATATCGAACAGAAACCACGAGTGTCTAGAAACAACCTTCATAAATCGGTAACTTTTGCTCTGAATAACTGTTGCGGGCCTCAAGATTATTCTTGAACAGTTGCTTTCTTGTTCTGTGATGTCGCTTTAAAGACAACGTAGATTGTTGGAATTTATTTATTGTTCTAAAAATCGAATTCATTAATAACATAATTTCATCAATATCGAACATGAATCGAACAAGAATTTTGATTCGTACAGGATGGTTTGTCAATTAGTTCTCTTCGTATGGAACATTTGTTAGACTATTAGCACGCCACGTATGGTTGGTTTGTCTATTAGTACGCCTCGTATATTTTGTCCATTAATATGCCTCGTACGGTCTATCTATTTGTACACCTCTGATAGTTTGTCTATTAGTACACCTCGTATTGTTTGTCAATTATTATGCCTCATATGGCTTTTCTATTTGTACACCTCTGATGGTTTGTCAATTAGTACTCCTCGTATGGAACTTTTGTTTTAGGACGTCCTATATTAAGAAACTTTTTAAAACCCAATATGTTGACATGTATCTCATGTGGCCACTTGGAAAATAAACGTTTTTCTTTCATTCTTTTTTTTCTTTGGTGCACTGGCTTTTCTTGGAAATGCTCACGGTGGCACAGCGGTTAAGGGATCGGACTTGTATGTTGGAGTCGCGGGTTCGTATCCCGGCGCTGGCGCTGCGATTTTCCCCGTTGGGTATAAGGGAAAGCTCAACCACAATACCCCACTCGACCCAGGTGTCGGAAATGGGTACCGGCTTTACGGGGGAACCGTCATGGTGTCCTATATATAGTGTTAGTTATAAGACATTTGAAAAACCAATGCTTAAGATCATTTGTATCAGGCTTGATTGGAAATAAAGCATCCCAAAGATGCCGATGTTTGTTTTGTTTTTAGGAAGCATTTGAATGGAGAGTTATCAAAATTTGAATATGATGTCGATGTTTCATTTGCAGTGCTTGTTGAACCATCATTGTGATCATCAACCTGTGTAACCTATTTTGGAGTAGAGTGTAGAGCACTCGTCAATGAATTATTATTGATGCTTGCATCAGTTTTCTTGGCAAGGGATTGATCATCAGTAAATGTAGCCAGACGAATCATTGATGATCTTGAGGGCCTTGGAACACCAGCAGCTGATTGGTCGCCATCTTCAACTATTCAATGTTATTATCAAGCGTTAATACAATATTTTAAGGAAATGAAACAGGCGTTCAATAGATCGATTCAGTTATTTAAAAGAATTAAGAATCAAAAAGCCTTGTTCGAGGCATAACTTCATTATTTTTAAGGAATTTTGATTCGAACACCTTTGTTCAGTATTTAATACTGACATGAAATAGGAACTGAATGTCGAACATGGAATAATTATCATGTTTTTATCGGGAAAGAAAAAAATACAGCAACAGAACATCATTTGGCAACACTACTCTCTAGTTATGACGGGAGGTTGACGTTGGCACATCAACAGTTAAACCGTCGCAATTTTCCCGAGGTGCGTAAGATTTTTCAAGTGAAAAAATATGGCCAATTTGTAAGGGACGTACAGAAAATGCGTTCGCAACAGCTGGCAGCAGTTTGCAGCTCACAGAAATGAGTTTTTATCACTAAAATAGGAGTTTAAGATGTAAGGTCACCGGCACTGAGCAAGTTTGGATGCTTACTAAATTTATTACGCGCATATTACCAAAGTTGTTCGATAATCAGTTTAGTTCGATATTTGATGAATTACCCTAGGTTCCGCTAGTATATAAATAAGGAATCGTCGAGTGAGTTAGCATTTACATCATTTTAAAGTTGCTTGTGTTGTTTCGTTCATCTCATTTTTGCGGCGGGAATCCTTGATCTGGATCAAAATTTCTAGGCGCGCTACTTTCTGCGGAGCTCCCAACAATTTATTTCTGGACTTGACCTTTTCTATTCAACCTTTTCTTCACCGAATTCAGGCCAACTTCATTAGCTCACTGAGTGAGTTACGTTTTCGATGCCGCATTCACTTATGTTGACTACCAAATCTGCCTCTTTGTAGCACTGCATTCCGTATTGTAGAGCTCAGGATAGAGTTTGACCAGCCCATGGCCGATCGAATCTGGGCTTGGAGTGCAAGATCCATCAGTTCAGGTGATCAACAATTAGATGTCGATAATTTTACTCCGAACTTTTACGGTATATTTTACAGGCCTCGATCCTCAGATGGTTAATGTTATCTTTACATCTCTGAAGGCCTGAGGACATAGACTAGGTAATAGGTTAGGGTTAGTCACGTTTGTCTATCCTATGCTATGGACTGGCGCACACAGGGGAGATCCTGTAAGGTCAAGTTACTTCAGATATAGGTAGGGAACTTCTACCTGTTTTACCCACATTACTTAATGTCGTTTTCATACTATCTCCACTATGATCTTTTTTAGTCTTTTCCTCCTCTTCCTTCCTAACTTGTTTCGATGCGTAGTGTATCTCTTACGGGAACACCCGTTGTCCTTACCTTCACGTTTTCTTTAGTCTATACCAAATTAATCCTTCTATATGCTCTTTTCGTATTTTATTTGTTGTGACTAAAAAGCCTCAAACGAACAAATATATTCATAATATTTTTGGAGAAAACTTTTTACGCACAGGCACTAGTTCACGACCTACAATGCCACGAGCTTTGATGTCTAATTTGGACGAACTCTGTTACATCAATAATCTGATGCTTTTAAGTGGGCGAAATCTATTGCATTAATGAGAATAAGTACTCGCAGGAAAAATATGTAAGATCCCGAGCCAAAGGTTGTATGTGTAAACCTTTTTTCGCTAGAATATAATTAAAACGGGTTGTATTTTTGATACGGACAATCTTTTTCTCGTTCAATTCTTTCCATTTTTTTAGCACCTATCACTTTAGTGCAAAACTTTTACTTTGTTTCATGAACTCCTTTGAAATTGCTGTTTCTATGTGCAGGGTGTAGGGACGCACCTCGTGTATAAATTCCTTGCACCCTTAACCCCATTCTAAATGGCCCTCCCTCTCCTCTTCTTGGGTACACCTCTGATGTGGTTGATAAAACTTGAACTAATTTAAAATATAGATTTCAATCTGTCCTCGTCAGCTTCAGTGCTCTCATACATTAGAAAGAAAAAATTATTTTTCTTAGAGTCATTAAATTTTCTGGTCAAATTTTAAGATTCGTCAGTAATATTTTATATGAAACTGAAGAGTTAGTATCAGAAAATCCAATTCTTGGGTGCTAAAGAACCAGACACCATTTCAAGTCTGTTTCATAACAACACAGCTGTTGCCATGACTTGTAAATGACAACGTATTTATATTTGCGCTACAATAAAACCCAACTGCAGGGAATTAATGCCACCATGTCCTCCGACATACAGCAAGAGCAATGAGCAGTCGGCCGCTGCTGCGGTCTTTAACAAAAACCGCTAATTAGGGGCCTTATAAACACATGTTCTGCCCACGGCGCATTCGCCAGTCGAGGCTTTTAGTCCGTGTTCGTGTTCTAACAAGTGTACGCAAAGCTGAACATGGCATAATAATGTTCTAACTTGTGTTAATGGGGAAGTTTCCTAAAGTCCATTCCATTGAAATGTTTTGTATTAAGAATATGTTTATTTTCAGTTACTGTTGTGCTTAACTATTTTGTCGTGCTTCTCGGCGGTGAATATTGCGTACATTTAAATCCTAATGTATCCTAATGTATATACGCGATACTGCAGGAACATTTGAGTAGGTCTATTGAACTAAAGCGTAAACTTTTAGTCTATTGTGTCAGCATAGATTCAGTGTGAATATTAATTACTACTTTCCCTTATTATTTAAGGTGAAGATTTTTTATTTCATATATATAATACGCTTTTATTTTTAAGTTATCTTTCCGACTAGGTGAATCATCACTAGAACAGTCTTTCACGTATAGCATTGACAATATGACACATGCTTAGAATACGGATGAGTCTTGCATTGTGTGCTCTCTAATTTGAATATAATTCATTACCATGCTATTTACGTATTAATTCATAGAGCGTCCGTTTTAACAGACGGTCGCCACTGATGAGTTAACTTCAGTAAGCTATAATCCTGGGATTATTACCGTCCATTTCCACGTTTCCACTCAGAGACTGCTATTTAAATTAATCCAGCTCAGCAGCCGCAGGGCAGCTCAGCACTTGTTTGTGCAGAGCTGCTGTGTAACTCCTTGTCTTATGTCCATGAATATTAGAGTAATACCAAGCGTGGCACTAAAACAGATGTATTATTAGTGGCCGAGTGGTAAATGAGAGTAAACTTTTATCTAGTTGGGGGTCGGTAAAAGTTAGGAATTAGTTCAATATATGCATTGAATATCAGGCTTCCCTCGAAAAGCTGTGTTAACGAAGTGCAATGATATTAATCTCTTTAATTTCGAAGCAACAGCGTGACTTCGAAATCAGGAAAGCTGGCTTATATTTTCCACCAGAATTCCCCTCCTTAACGCATTATTTTGGCATGGGATAAAAACTCGGAGGATCCTACGTATTGCTCAGTAATTAAGTGCCGTCCTATTGTTCAGTTGATAGTATCATTCCAGATGTATAAGTGAGCATCTAATTTGTGGTTTATATTTTTTTCAGCGTACTTTTTCACCGATTTTGCGATCCATGAATTATTCTACATCAGTTTTATTTTTTGTAAGTTATCTTATACGAGCTTTAAGTTTGAGAATTTTATGCCGCGTAAGTTTTATAAGCTTTATGCTTTATTTGTAAAGTTCTATAAGTTAGATCCCTAGAACTCTCAATCGGGTGCGTTTTTAGCCAATCATGGGGCAAAGGAAACGATTCCTACTCGTACTGAAGTCATGAGCGTTTTAGGTTCCCAATAACGCGAGGAACTGCGTCGTGTGGGGGCAACAAAGCTCATTAGGGGAGAGGGTGCGGCAGCTGTAACGAGCTAGTTATATTCGATATCGACTCGCGATGCTAATTAAGACCACCCTGGCTCATTACACCGTCATCTGCAGCTCACTTATTCTGCTCCTTCGCAGCTCATCAAGGAAATATTTGCACGGCCTCTGGCCACGTTTGCGCCGAAGTCCTTGGCACATTCGTCTCCTCTCGCCTCAAAATTGAGCAGTACCAGGAAATGTCAGGCCACGTCTGCGCCGAAGTCCTTGGCACATTCGTCTCCTCTCGCCTCTAAATTGAGCAGTACCAGGAAATGTCAGGCCACGTCTGCGCCGAAGTCCTTGGCACATTCGTCTCCTCTCGTCTCAAAATTGAGCGGTACCAGGAAATGTCAGGCCACGTCTGCACCGAAGTCCTTGGCACATTCGTCTCCTCTCGTCTCAAAATTGAGCGGTACCAGGAAATGTCAGGCCACGTCTGCACCGAAGTCCTTGGCACATTCGTCTCCTCTCGTCTCAAAATTGAGCGGTACCAGGAAATGTCAGGCCACGTCTGCACCGAAGTCCTTGGCACATTCGTCTCATCTCGCCTCTAAATTGAGCAGTACCAGGAAATGTCAGGCCGCGTCTGCTCTGAAACCTTTGAAACTTCAGTATCCTCTCACCTCAAAATTAAGGGCTTAGACGAATGATATTCGTTCCGATGAAAGAACGTCTCAGATGACAGACTAGGCAGTGTTTTGAAAAGTGTTCGTAAATAACGTGCGATGCTTCATGGTTACGACAAAGTTTGAGATGTGAAATTCTTGAATGTTGTTGACATTATTTTTTCCTTTTTGCTGCAAATGAAGTGATCTCTGCAAAGCTAGTAGTATGGATTCCGTCCTTTGCTAGCTAGATTAGGGATCACCACATTTATTTACGTTTTCGTCCTCCGAAGATTTTTTTAGTTTAAAGTGCGTATCAACTCAATTCAACTTTGCCTTTGACTTTCTTCGATGTTTAAAACTTACATGCTTGGACAGAATTTCATTTCAATACTCATTTTTTGAATTTCATGTCTTATTGTAGAAGTAATTAGGTTTACCGATGTCGCCTCCAAGAGGATGCAGAGGAAATTTAACCTTTACCTCCATTCTGAAAATGAAGCATAAAACTCTACTTAGGCATCACTCCTAAGCGAATCTTCGATATTTATTTCCAAGTTGTTGTTTTTTCTCTGAAAGAATTAAGGTGTCAGATACTGGGTTAAAGTTCGCATTTTATACGAATTTTCGATAATTACTTCCCAGTTCAATTACTGTGAAGAGTTAAGGTTGCAAATGAGATCATTTTTCCAGGGACCCGAGATCTCCTGTAAGCCTCAGGGTCACATCCAATGTTCGATCCTCGATAATTGGGTTGTGGGACGCCTGTGTTGCAGGCCAATTTCCATATTGACGAGTCCTCATGTCTTCCTCTTTCACTGGACGAAATTCATGTACCTGAGGTCTAAAACTGCGCCATTCAAAGCAAAAAATAGTCAAGTCAAAGACCGTAGCAAATATTCGCTTTGCGCAGCATATGAAGGTCGGACATGAACAGTTCCTCGCTTTACCTCTTTTAAAATCCGCTCGCCATTGTTGGGGGTTTTATGCTACCTGGAGCGGAATAGCATCAAGGAATCTCATATCGTACATATTGCAAGTTTTTGCACGAACTTGCAATGAAATTCCCTCTTTACTGCGCAACGAAGAATGCATCCGCCATTGTCTTGGCTCTGAGCAAGCGCTGATAATAAAAAGCAACGTGAATAAGTTATGAGTATGAATAAAATTCCGCGTTATTACTTCATATTGACTTGAAATAGGTTAGCAAAATAACTTACAAGTTGATAATGAACGATGATCAGCTTATCGATGATGTGCGTTTAGTGAACAAACACCTAAAAGCGTAGGCGCTGTGGTGTTTAAAACTATTTATATCTATAAATCTATTTAAACTTAAATCTATTTAGTGCCCGGCTTTATAGTGCAGTATTGCTCCATGGAAATCAGCTAGTAACTTGAAATGCAAATCTAGACATTACAACTTCAGTTGAAAATTCCAAGATTCATGTCATAGTGCCATGAAAACATGAACAATAAGGTTTGTCAAGGGTGGATTTTTCTTTAAATTTGCGAGTGGTATAACGGTTCACTTCCGTTAGGAATAGTCTAAAATCTTTATAATTATGACCAGAGTCTCGCATTCCGTGGCTTGAGAATTGAGGACTGAGGGGGGAAGTGAGGGAATGGGAAACTTGAATCGGGAGCCTCTACTGAGGTCCTTAGAAATTCTTACAAGATTTCTTGACACTAAGCTGACCAATAACTAAAAACGGACTCAGCAAAAGTAAAAAAATTAGGGTCTCATCTTAATGAAAACTACTTTCCTGTTGAAAAAAGTTGTATTTTTGGAAAAATTAAAAAGAGAAATCATATATTTCTATAGGTTGAGAAAAATTGTAAGAAAGGTAAGTTCTGACGTTCTGGTCTTCGAAATGGAATGTCAGGCTTTACAGGTCAGAAAAGCAGTGTTACAATTTCATCGATTATTACCGCTCGGACAACGTTACTAGTTTTTCAACTTGGATATTGACAACTTTTGAAGAAAGAAAAAGAAAGAAAAAAAGAAAAACAGTTTATTTCCAATAGAGATTGTACAATATTACAATCATTGGTTTTTAAATATCTTAAAATTAATATACTTAGATGATACACACACACGAGTATTGAAAAACTCGTGTCACTAGTCGAAAAGAAATGATTGAGGGCAATGAACTCCTAATCTAGCTTAATCTACATTTGATAATACATGTAATGATAATTATAAGAGATAACACAATTTCATGGACGATGCATTTTCATTGTGGGGTGAAAACACTTTTGACAGTTTACATGTACATGACATAAAACTTCGTAATTCTTGACGCCAGGAAATAATATATGAAATCGTTTGTTTCGGTCAATGTTCACAAGTGTCGTTTTAAGGAAGCATGAAAAAAAATATATATATAAATATATATCCATATGCACACATATGTACATATACGTATGCATGTGTGTGCATATCCATACACACACTCACACACACACACATTCACACACACACAAATACATATATACATATAAGCATGAGGACCAAGAAGATTATAAGTTTTGTATTACTGATTCAATAATTTTAACATAACGGTCATTAGTTAACAAGCATTTTATTTAAATATAAATGGATGATCGCACAACAAAAGTATAGTTTTTACATGAATGCTTCACAATACTAAAGAGATGACGAGTTAGGTAATGTTACAAGTTGAGAGTGCACAGAAAAAAGACCATTATCTCTGGTAAAATGCTAGTTGTCAGTCTAGTATACACATATGTGCACGTATACATGTAAATATATACACATACACATGCACACATATACCCACGCACATACTTACACCAAACTCGTAAGCAAACACAAATGCATTTCTATGCATCGAGGCAATACATACGCATTCTACAGAGTGTCATACGCATAGCGTGGACACGTACACATATACACAAGTAAGCATGTGCGCAAATATCAGCGTAAACTAGTTCGTATAAACCAGAATTCCAATCGAGGGAAACGGAGAAAATATCTTTTATTATAGCATGAATTTTATAAAATTTCGTACTAAAAATAGTGGCACAAAACAGTCCACTTAAGTCGGAAACATGAAAACGATTGTGGGACGTGAATAAGAAAGAAAACATTAATGTCCTATAAAGGTTTCATATTAGAAAAAAAAAATCACATTATCTTTGAAATATGGCGCAAATTGTCGGCAGTTGATAAACAAACATAGGTATCACATTATTATAAGCATATAACTATAAGCCGAATAAGTATATTACTGCAGTATAAATGGATGATCACACAACGAATTTATTTTTTTTACATGGATGCTTTACAATTTCATATTAGAAAAAAACACATTATTTTTTCTAATATGGTGCAGAATGTCTGCAATTGATCAACACACACACACATAGGTACCATGTCGGTCTAGTTTGATGCTTGCACAGAAACGGAGAGGAATGACATAAAATGCACCTTCGACTGGTTGATCTACTCTAGTGCACACAGTTGTACGTGCACATATACACACCCATATGCGCACATACACCTATATACGTACTCACATATACAAGTAAGCATGTTTGCAAATGACAACGTATAGGCGGTCAAATCATAATACCTACGCATACTTCAAAACTGTTGTGTGATGTCTTGAATTATAAAACAATGAGCGAGGGAGATTGTTCAGCAATGGAGATACCAGGTAAATGAGATTCGTCAGTACTCATTCAGTATGTTCTGTAATTAAGGATTATTATTGAGACACAAGATGACGGGTTATTTTGGCTTTAAATTCTCTCGGTCTTTGAGGGACTTTAATACTCAGGGGAAGTTTGTTCCACAGTAAGGCGCCTGATATGGACAGAGCCTTCTGCCCTAAGTGAGATGAACGATAGTTGACTAAGACATTATTGTTTCTGTTCGGTTTTTGATTGGTTACAGTGGGTGGATGGAAACGCACTATCTCAGCATTGCTCTGAGGAAGATATAACGAGGAGAATACGTATTGGGCCTTCTGCATGAGGAGCCTTTCTTGGATAGAGATCCAGCCGAGTTTATTGAGGAGAGGGGTTACGTGATCACTTCTTTTGAAATTACCGTTGCATACCACCTTGGCTGCAAAATTCATGCATTTTTGTAAGTCCCTTTTAAGGTATTGAGGTAAGTCTCCCCATACTAGGCTGCAGTAGTCAATGCGCGATAACACAAGGGATTGAATGGCTAATAATCTGGATTTTTCGTCTAGCATACTTTTTATACGATGAAAAAACATTAAAGTTCCGTAGATTTTGTTGCAAGTAGTCTCAACGTGAGATTTGAAGGACATATTTCTATCGAACCAGATACCTAGATTTTTAACTTTTTCTGATGCATTAATTTTATCATTTCCAACTGCAAGAGTAAGATCTGAAGTTTTTTTAATTGCATCTTTGGATCCAAAAATAATGCATTGTGTTTTATTAGCATTTAATTTCAGACCATTTCGGTCGTACCATGATTTCAGGCTTGAAGTGAAAACACTTTTTAAAAACTTATGTTAATGTATAATCAATCATTTTGAAAATTCCAAAGCAGTTTTATCTTGCCCCGTCTATTAAAGATTAAATTTTAGAATAAAAATTTTTGCCAAGAGTAGGCTGACACATAATCCCTTTAACAAATCAACTACGCTCTAACGGCTCGCTGCTGAAAAGAGTCAAAATTTTCAGATTAAGTTACGTGGGAGAATTAAAGCAATGAAATATTATTCTCCCACTCTTTGTCGTTACCTTCATGGACTCATGACATAAACCTAAGCATAAAAGCAGCTTTGTAACTTAACTGGGCTCGGTCTGAAAGATTAAAACTTCGGCTCAAAATTTCCGAAGTTCCATTTAAACTTCAATTAACAGAGGATTCCAGCTTTGTTCAACTGTCCAAAACTTGCAGTTAGGTTTGGGGAGATTTACGGAACTCTTTTTACAAGGACCGCTGACAAAGGGCATAATGTTGCTAACAGTTGCTTAGTCCCATTTGCTAATTGGAATTCAGCTGAACTCCAGTATGAGGGAATTAGTTATCCTACACATGCGAAGTTACGGGCAACTTCCATGTTTTCTATATTTTTAACCGTTAATGTCGAACTAACTTGTAACAGCTTCTCGATTACTTCTGGAGATGGATGGAGATTACTTTTGGCGATTGAGATGGATGTGCTTTTGCCGATTCACTTGTTTTGGAAGTATTGTAAGTTTCAAAGTATCTTTTCCTGATAGCCCCGCCACTAATGCAACACATAAGTTCACCCACTTGTAAAGGTTAAAACATTCTTTCGTTTGAGAGTAATTTGAAGTCGATAGATGCATTATTTTGAAAGTTACCAGTGGAGGAACTTATGTGTTATGATGGCGCGCGAGTCGGATAGGTATATCCAGAAATTTATGTAGCTTACAGAAAACCGTTTCCGTGCCAGGGTTGCCAGATGTGGCTAATTTTAGCCAAAGTGGCTAATTTTCATGAACTGTGGCTAAGGAAAATTTTTGAGAATTAGCCACCTTAATTTTGGCTAATTGTGGCTAATTTACTGATTGTCACTCAAACAAAAGATTGATTCAAGATTTCTTGGAGCCAAATTTGAGCTGCTTCTCAGAGAATCTACAATGCCAGAAAAAGAGAAGGATATCATTAAAGAAAAATGTCTTAATGCTGTTATCAAGGCAAGCAGACAATTAGAATGTCGCTTATTAGATGACGATAACGTGGTGAAGAGTCTCCACCTTTTCAAACCTGAAAGAGCGCTAAGTCAAATGAGACCAGATTTTAAGGATTTACCCAAATCTTTTCACGCCTTCATAAGCAATTATGACGTCAGCAAAATTGAAAATCAGTACGTGAATTTACTTCATATTAACTGGAAAGAAGAGATCAAAACAGGAAGCATACCATCCGATCCAATCGAATTTTGGGCAATGGTTATCAAGTTTGAAAATGCTCTCGGAGAAAAATATTTTACTGACATTGGTCAAGTGATGCTCAACCTTTTCTCAGCACCCATTAGTAATGCATTTGCGGAACGCATTTTTTCATTTGTAACAAATGTGAAGAGCAAACAAAGAAACAAGTTAGCAACTAAAACGATAGACTCCGTCTTGAGAATTAAATCTTATTTGCTAGCTAATAAAACTTGTTGCAAAGACTTTCATGTAACAGAAAGAATGCTCAGCCTCTTCACAAGCGACATGTATTTAGCACCCGAAGCACAAGATATCAATGAAGTTGACCAACCAGGATGCAGCAAACAAATTTCAGAAGAAAAATTTTCACAAGAATTTGAAGACATTGTCATGGAACCAATTTAATGAACTCAACAAGGTAAGACATTTATCTGTATCACTGTTTTTTAATTTATTTACAATAAAAATAAAAGTGGCTAATTGTGGCTAATTTTCTGGGAACATTTGGCTAAAAGTGGTGCACATCATCTGGCAACCCTGTTCCGTGCCGTCTACAGTACGGAAAGAAAGAATGTTTTAATCTTTCGTTTGAGGGTAATTAGAAGTCGATAGGCGCATTTTTTCGAAAGTCACAAGTGGGTGAACTTATGTGTTGCATTAGTGGCGGGGCTTATCTGGAAAAGATCCGTTTCAAAACCACAAGCCCGTGCTCTGTGCTACCTCTAGTTCTTACATATCGCACTTCCAGCCCTGGAAATACCCCATATACCATTTCCAGAGGCTGATTTGACCTAGACTAATTTATTTGAGCATTTTACAAATCATTCATTCCTTGCTTTCTTTAGTTCACTTACTGGTAGAGTTTGTTACGAAGCTTTCGTTCTTGAAAATGCTGAGGAGTTTGCAGTTTACATTCAGTTACCAAGCTCTCGTGCAGTAATGACTCAAATTCCTGATAACTGTAAAACGATCGCGCTAATTCGAAATTCTTGGATGCTCATTTCCTGAGAGAAATCCCCATTTAATAGAGCACGTAGCTCGCCCTGTTCTTTTTTTCCTTGCTGCCTCAAGAACGTTGGCGAGATGCTGTGCTGAGTGTGAGCTCCTTTTAGAAACTTCCAGCCGCTAGAAACATCATTTTCATTGAATTCTGTTTGGCTCATTTCAATAGAAGTTTGGCTCATTGGAGAAGAGGTCCTCTGTTATGGCTCAGACTCCGTACAATTATTGCCATGACTGAGACTTCATACAAAGGGCTTTTCAAGCCGTCGGAGAGGAGCAAAATTTTTTAACAGTAAGCGTCACTTATGAATTCTGGGTAACGCAGCACTAACAGGACCAAAGCAAGACGTACGAATATACACTTTTGGAGAAGAGGTTCGTAAGGAGGGCAAGAAGAGGTCCTTACGGAGTGTGAGCCCCGGAGGGCAAGAAGAGGTCCTTACGGACCTCTTCTCCAAAAGTGTATATTCGTACGTCTTGCTTTGGTCCTGTTAGTGCTGCGTTACCCAGAATTCATAAGTGACGCTTACTGTTAAAAAATTTTGCTCCTCTCCGACGGCTTGAAAAGCCCTTTGTATGAAGTCTCAGTCATGGCAATAATTGTACGGAGTCTGAGCCATAACAGAGAATGCTTCCGCTCCCCTGACTGCCTGCAGTACATCGTGTCTGCTCCAGAGCGCTGTTAAGGCAACAATAGCTCAAGTGAGAAATGGACCGTTCTCAGATGAACGAGTTCAAAAGGAAGCTTCTCACAAAATTTACTGCACGCTTGAAAAATGGTCTCCGGTCAAGATTCAATTATTGGTGGTTAATACGCGAGCTGCCTCGGCTTGCCTGTACACAAGGGGTTTCTTTTGAGCGTTATGAACTGTTCTTAGCTTTTGCCTGCATTCTGATACAAAAAATCGCGAGGTGTACTTCAAAGGCGTCCGAAGGAAAACAAAACTTCGTACTAAACTCTTGAGAGTAGTTACGGCAACAAACTATGGGTGTCACAGCAGACTTGTTTTTAAACAAACTCGTTTTTTTCATAACTATTCTTGCAACTCTTAAGCACTCCTCTCTAATTTTCTTTGTTATATCGAGGACAAATGTTTCGCCGTCGCAAGCATTGTAATTGATGTAACGGATAACCCTCATCTGGAAATGTTATCCCATCTTATTGTTGCTATATGAAGAAAGAAGCTCTCATACGAATGAACAATTATTCAGGAATAGCTTACAATCTCATGCACTCGTGTACTCGAGACTTCTTCTGCACAACAGCGGGGGGATTTGTTGAGAAAACGAGTGAGTGGTTGATGGTGTCCGAGTAAAAAGAAATGAGATAGAGAATTGATTGGGAATGTCCGTGTAGTTTGCTTTAAAACTACCACTGTACTGTATTGTAAGTTTTATTCGCTTGGAGTGAAAAACACAAGTTTAGGGTCCGCAACTTCAAGGATTTTTCGTTCTTTGATTAGAAAACATTTCTGTTAACCTTTTGGGGAAGAAATTTACGGTTCATTCAATCCGGCCTGTATTTTACAGTACTTTACTGTTTTTCGAAACGCTCAATGCACTTCAAATTGAAATTAAGAGGACCCCTGATTTTTTCGTTTCTATTACACGAAGAACGGTAACCTGACGGGAGAGGAAAAATTTCTCGGTAAAATAGATAAAAATGAAGAAATGATAGGATCGTAACTGATTCTGAAATAGAAATGAAGCATTTCAATAATGTGGGATAAAATCCTTGGGTAAAATTATCTGGAAGCTGCTCCTACACGGAGCGAGTTCAAGTGCGGTCATTTATCAAGGAACTGAAGTAGCTTTTTCTATTTCTCGCATCACTGGAATTGAGGCTTGCAACTCAATGCCTTCCTTCATCCACGAGAAATTTTTTTTCGTTGTATTGAAGAAGAACCTGTGATGTTATTTTTTATTCGCGGTTTGATGAAGTAGTTTCGTTTTTATGAGATGATTCAGAATGATAACCCAATTATTTATTCTGACTTGAAACTAATCTGAAATATATTCATGAATAAGCAAGTCTCATTTGCATCAAGAACATATATTTCCGATTGTTTCAACTTGAAAATGTGTTCGATCAGTTTAGTGTATGCAGGAATAAATATTCTAGGTTAAATTCTATAACATGCATTAGAAGAAAGTTTCCATGACCCAGAAATCGCTCGACTCTTTTGGACCCACAAGCCTCCTCGCAAGGCTGCAAATATTGTATTTATGAGAATAAGCGTTCCCTGGGAGGAAATTTTAAATCCAGAGCTAAAGATACGTCGGCTTCCCTTTTGCTGAAAGAGAGCAATTTTTTTCTTTTGCTCTGGGTTATCCTCTTCGGATCATTGTTGTCCTTTTTCAGCATCTATTAATTTCCTCTTCAACTATTATCGTGCTTCATAGACTCTTTTCAATCTTACTTTTTCTTTCCACAGTGTGTGAGAACACCTTGTGCTTAGATTTTTCGTTCGCATATTTACACACTAAATGGTGCATTCCTCTTCCAGCACCGGAGAAAATCTTCGTTACGCTTATTAAGAAGGCTTATTATAACTTATAATCTAATCATAGGTAACTATATTTAAAACAGTCTATTGCACGAAGGTTATTCAAAAAGTAAAGTCTGAATCGCTGTAGCTAATCGAACGCTGCGCGAACATTGAAACCTGTATGTTCAATGACTCCCGGCATGTCTTTCTCGTCAAACGACGCAGTCTGTTGTTGTTGTTTACGGTGTCAGTTCAAAATGTTTGAAACAATTGATCAGCCAGCCGGGAGTGAAGTAAGGTCAGTGATTCGATTTTTGACAGCAAGGAACGTTTCAGCTGCGGAAATTTATCGACGTACGAGTATAGTTTATGGCCCAACTGCAATGAGTGACAGTAATGTGCGTTAGTGGTTGCGAGCTTTCATGGACGGACCCGAAAGTGTCCATGATGAGCCACCAAGCTACAGAGGTCTTTAACTTATGTAGGCATATAAAAGCTGGTTGAATGTTATGAACAATATTTGAACAAGCATGAAAACTAAAAATAGAAAAACATGTAAAGAACGAAGTAAAAAAGTATTTTTAAATATTTGTGACGGCTTACGTTCTGTAAAATATCAGATCTTACTTTTCGAATAACAGCCGTATTAGATTTAAGTAATGATTCTCCAGATGTATCGTGTTTGGAAGGGTTACACGGCAGTGAAGTGGCCAGTAAAAAGAGACCAAACTCAAGAAAAATTTTAAGGTCGAAATTTCCAGATTGCCTCAGAAATATTTCTCTAGATCAGCCCATGATGTAAATATGCCATAGTATTTAATTGATTGAAGTCTTTAGTCTGTTTTTCTTATTCAAGAGATTTAGTGCGAGAATTATTTTGTGAATTTGTTGGTCATTCGTATAGTGATTATTCGCGTTAACCTTTCGCTGCACAGCATTTCATGCATAGTATAGTTTCTGAGATGGTTATGTTTTACCAATATACTCTCGAATAATATTGTTTCACTCGAAATAAATTGAGTCGTAAATGGTTAAAGGTAAGTATGCATAATATACAGAGATGAATATTTTCTAAACAAATGTACGGGAAAAATTTTTAATGGTTATTGACAATTTTTGTGAGCTAAGTATTTAGGAAAGAGTTTACTCAATAGCTCATGGAACTCATCTAAACGAGCTTGAGCATCGCTCGAGAAAATATCAAGGATTTCAAACTCGTGGAAATGCAATAGGTTGAAAACATATCAACGAGATCAAAAGAAAATCTCGTATTTTTTACGAAATGAAAAAATATTTCATGCAATTACATTGAGACATCGCAGTGTCTTGTAGACGAAGATGTTTGTTGAAACGTTATCAAACTTCAAGAAGATCGAGCTTTTCAAGAGTTGCCGACCCCGATCGTTCTTCAGTTAATGAGAAATTCTCTCTAAAACTCAAGAAAACAGGACTGAAATCTAGGCCGCCTCGCTCAACCGATTTAGCTCATTTAAGATAATTTTTGGCGCAAATTACAGTTGAGAGACGGAGCTGTCTGCTGGTGTCCAACTTGCCACGTAAGCCCCACCTTCTTGCCTGCGAGAGCGATTACCTGGGACACGGCTCGGACGTGCGAGCTCACGGGCTTCCAGAAGAGATTAGTGTTCACTCGATTTTTTTGAGCTATGCCGGATCATTTAGAGCGAACCTCAACTTAAATGAGTACAAATTGATCACTAATTTGCTCACTTATGAATAACTTAAATCACGTGCCATAATAGTTGGATAACTCTGGCTAGTTTTTCTCCGCATAAGTTGGGGTTTTCATGAGATGCTCGTTGTACCGAACACAGGACTTAGAAAATAAAACGATCTTTAGAAGATCGGAAAGATGACATTCAAAAAAACGAACCAACTCTTTGGCCAATCCAATAGCACTTACCCACCTGAATGTAGTATTTATATCCTTAACAAACCGTTTTTACCCACTTGAATGTTGTACTGATCTTCTTGCATATAGCACTAATAGTTTGAATACAGCAACTCTGCGACAACTGGAATGGCGAGTGACCTCAGTGACTAATTTATTTATAAAAAATGCTGAATTGAAGAATTTTGGCCCAAAAAGGTCACTGTGGCAACATGGGCAGACGATGACGCCGCCTGAGTTGATTTGGACTTGTTGCTGTCGCGTGAAGTGAACCAGGAATTTAAAACAGGTTAGGAGCGCAAAATATCCCGACCGCTGGTTGAAGTTTTGCGAAAAAAATTTTTATTAGAGGACGCTTTCCGATGTCGTTTAAGGCGACGGAAGAGTTTGCTCTCACAGCTGCCGCCACTTCACCGAACTTTTTGCACCAGCTCGAGTGAAAGAAGAAGTTTAAGGCACAAATTTTATGTTTTCTAGTTCATTTATCCCGAACGCGTCGGAAATACTTAGCTGTGCGGCGTCCCACGTCCCGCACTTTAGTTTTTGTTTGAAGTTAACTTCTGTTTAACGCGCTGAATTAGTTTGAGCCTCGTGCAGATTTATCGGCTGCAAAACCGCGCTCAGCCATAAATTCCCCACTGAGTTTGAGATAAAGTTTTTTACTCCTTAATTTATTTATTTTTTTGTGTGCGTGGTGAATACTCTAGAAAACACACTCATGGTACAAATAAAGTTCTGGGACTAATTTTCAACGTAAATGAAAAATTCGGCTGAAATGACTTTCTTAATTAAACAACTTCAGCTGGTGCGAAATATGGATGCTTTTTATCCCTCAAAGTTATTAACTGTTATTTGGGATGTTTAGTGAATTGAGTTACAATTTTGCAGCTATCGTTGGGCTAAAATGCACCGGTGAGATCAAATTAAAGATTGTTAAGTGAAGGCACCAAAATTTCCGTTTGATCACGCTGCTTTGACTCGATGAACTAGGAAACTTGGAATTTCTGAAGATTGTCCTCGACATGGCTGCTCCCGAACTTCTCACATTTCTGATATTACTAAAGCCACCAAAGCAAGGGTCGGACGAAAATCTTAGCGGGTAATGCGGGTAATATACATCGGCCAAAAAAATCATGAGGAGCGGGGTTGAAAACGGCTTGAACTTGTCACCATATTGGGCGTGAAAATGTCACACTTCTAAGTAGAAAGAAGCAAACACACTTCCAAATGAAAAGAAAGAACTGGCCCAAGCGCGGGCCCTTTTGAACAAATTTAAGCAGGTCACGTCCAAAGAAGACATCTTGTATTTGGGATGCAAAACTTGTCACTATTTTAGCAAACTTCAACTGCTCAATTGACAGAGCACGAGGGAAGTTCCTATGGACTTCCAAACTTCAAATTTCGGTTAGATTCAATCACCAGACTTAGTTGTTGTGTGAGCTCTCGTTTCCGAAAGATGGAATTCTCAGAAGTTTTATCCCACACGGTGAATACTGAATACAGATTCGTGCGTGAGAGAATTTTGACTCCTACTTGTAATAAAATAAAAAAACATTTCGAAAAGCCCACTTTCCAACTGGAGAGTAGACCCTCCACCTCACCACTCAGGATGCATCATTGATTCAGGACCGTTTTCGAAGATTTTTGAGCCGCCAGTATGGCCCCCCGTATAACCTGATCTCATCATAACTTGATTTCTGTTTTCCTCTCTCTGGAATAGAAAGCCTGGGCTACCTTCAACACTGAGATTAAAGTTTGGAAAAGCTCCCCTGTAAATAAAAAGGGAAAAGTTCTTAAAAGCCACCTGGGTAATGACAAAGATATTTTGAGACAGACTCGAGCTAGTGTTTTGAACAAGAGAATACATATTAAGTAATAATGGCTCATAATAAAGAGAAAATCTTAATTAAATACTATTTTAGCTTTTTTGCGTTTTCATTACGCCATGAAAATGTTGATAATTTGTTTCCAAGAGGAATTCGTCTGCACTCTGTTTTCCTCAACCAGAAACTGTCTTCAATGGCTATCTAGTTATTTCTATGAAAAAAGAAATTTTCCCCAACAAATGGGAATTTATTATTATTTGCGTATTTGTTGCAATTAATATACTTGTACATCATTGAGAGAACTCCGTTTTTCTTAGCGGGGTCTCAATATACCTCAGTGCTCGTGCACTTCATTTTTCGCAAGTGCGTATAACCTTTTGTTATAACCTTCATCACCATAACCTTCATATTCTTTCCATCCTCTTCTGCTACTAAGATCCAAATAAGATATTTCCGAGAAAGTAAATCTGAGCACCAAGCCTGTGTGCTCCGAGCGCTTAATCGTTTTCTCGGCGCGCAAATTCATGGCAGGTTGCAGCGCGAGAGCTGTAAAATCTTCTCCAATGAATAACATTACGTAGCGGCAGGATGCTTGCCCTCCTTGGAACTCAACTACTCACTTGCTGAGGAGGCTGTAGCCACTCGCCCTTGTTTACACAGGCAGCGCTCCGGGCATACTGCCTCACTAATTTCTTGTGTGAAACTTCAAGAATGAGCTTGCTTTCAGCCTCGTGTATATGATTTTGTTTTTACCGAAAATAATCCTATGCCTTATGACCATTAGTGTGAGATTTCTATGGTGCCAGGCGTAGCATCAGACCTGACCGCAGACGTGTTGTTTCCCTACCTTTTATCGTGGTAAATTATTCCCTACCATGTATAGTATTTTAACCTTCCCAAATTTCAATGAATTCCACTTTCGCAGACCAAATGTAGAGAAAACAGGGACAGAGCGCATACAAGTGTGCGCTGACAGAAATTGAAATGATGGCGTACAGGTGTGGCGCAATACGCTTGGTAGAGAAGGTTGAAAATCCAAAATCTTAGCCAGTTTTATATCGCTCCTATGCATTTTAAATCACGCAATAATTTATAAGATGAAGTTTTTATGGGATATTTTCAGCAAAACATATTTGCTATTAGGGCTAGAATTCAACACGGTCCTTGTTTTCGGAACGAAATTTTTGAATGAAAAGAGCATATAAACAAGCTTGTAATTATTGTTCAATGCAGAACTACCAATAGCATATCACTGGAAACTACGCACACAAGACTCGAAAGTTCTGTGCGTATTCTGCACAGCTCCCAGTGAGTAATATAGATTGAGTCCATTTTTTCTCCCTGTAATTATGAGCTTGGTATTCGTGAAGATAAATTTGAGCGTCACCTAGAATAAAGCTAACATCACCTACTAATATATTTTTCTATGCATTTCTTTCAAGCGCTTTCTCATCCAAAGGAAGTAAAGGAAATCTTCAAACTTAACTTGGTAACACTGTCATTTGTGAGCGTTTCTTCCACTGCGTTACGTTCCCTGCCTTATTTCATGTGACAACAATTGGCTCGTAAAATGCTTCTTCCACTGCGTTACGTTCCCTGCCTTATTTCATGTGACAACAATTGGCTCGTAAAATGCTTCTTCCACTGCGTTACGTTCCCTGCCTTATTTCATGTGACAACAATTGGCTCGTAAAATGCTTCTTCCACTGCGTTACGTTCCCTGCCTTATTTCATGTGACAACAATTGGCTCGTAAAATGCTTCTTCCACTGCGTTACGTTCCCTGCCTTATTTCATGTGACAACAATTGGCTCGTAAAATGCTTCCTAGTCCAAGCCTGGACAGGCCTGTCAAAACTCATCTGAGGAGCGCCGTGTAGTGCAGGCTGAAGTGATCTGGTCGTGCACAATACACGCTCAGTGCAGGCCTCCATCAGGCCGCCTGATTGGGAAACTTCTGTTTCTCCTTTGATGTTTAGCTATTTTTTTGTCTCGTAAACCCCAAATGAACCCCTCGACTGGCATGGTTTGTGTTCCTTACTCACTCATTTCATATACTTGGAGCCATTTACGTATATTTCTGAAGTTTCCACAGTCTTAAGAGTGATCGAGACTGCAACTTGCCGAGTGAACGCCATCATGTGGTCCGAAGACTAAGAAATAATTTTCTGTTAATGAAAGCGTTATCCCTACGCTTGTTGTAATTCAATGTTTATATTTTTCACAGAATTTAATGTTCTTATACGTGCGTATTTTTTACGCGATGAAGTGTATAAAATAGATCTGTACTAACTTTTATAACAGGAAGATTGTTTAGATTTGGGCAAAATATAGAAGAAAATTAAATCGAAATTGAAAGAAAGTCGATAATTATGTCCAGTCGAAGAAATCGAGGGGATTTTCCATACTAACGATAAAAGAAACGGCCGTCACTCATCCATTCTTTTGTCAACTTCTGATGAGCTGTGAATGAAGTTTCTCCGGGAATCTGCTTTGGTTTCTGAAGGGTTACTCGTTCTAATTCCTGAAAGTCATGCAAATCTCGACTGTATTGTTGCACTCTTCAAACTTTCACTCCTCCTCCAATAATTTTCAATGGAGCTCTAGTTAGAGCTCATTGAAGGCCGGGGAAGAAATGCAATGGTATTATTCGTAGCAAAGCGGACGCTGAATTATTGATGTTAACATTATGATCATTTTTTTCCTGCAAAATAAATCGCTAGCTTAGTGACATACTATGCGCCTTTAGTTCAATATTTTATCGAGTATCATGATGTATCGCTTATTTCTCTCAATTCGGTGAATTTTTTCCACGCGAAAAAGAAGTAAACAACCCTAGGACGTAATAGGATCACCTTCGTCTGTTACTGCTGACGCAGTATTTTTTGGTGGGTAAGCTTCATCTTTCGTACCCTAATCTTCTTTGCCTCATTAAAACCGGAAAAGCCTACTTTTGTTTCGCACCTCTACAGCTCTTGCTGCTAAAACAGTTCCCGTTGCCTGGAATGGTTCTGAAAAAATTCAAGACTACAGCAATACACGGCTTATGAAATGGCATCCGTCGCGCTTGATTTTTGTTGATTTTATTCATATTTAACAAAGGCATATTTTTGCGAGTACTTAAGTTGACACTCAACGTGTTTGGAAATGTCCTTCAACAAAACAAATGAGTTCGTGATAACTTTGCGATAAAGCTTGCATATAGTCATCGGGAGTAATTTCATTTTTCCTGTTTTATAAGCGATCTCTGTTTGAGCTTGTTGATAAATTATACCGTCGATCTAGATAGAGTTTCCTCCTTTTGAAATATGCAGTGCCGTAACTCTATCCTCACTCGTTGGAATCAAAATTCTTTTCCCTTTAGTCATCTCTGATCTTCTTTGTCTTCCGTGTCGTACCATTATCGTGGCAATGACGATGACACCACTTTTTGCTCCGCCTAATGGTCATCGCTGAAACATCATACTGAGCGAAAATTTTACTAGAGAATGCTTCAGTCATGAAATATAAACGTAAGATCCTCATAATTACGTGAAATGCAATTATGAAAATTATTCTTGTTACGTGATAAAAAATATAAATTTTAACTTTTTGATTTATTTTCTGGTTGTACCACACATATCTGTTGACTCATTATTCTGAAAGAGAAGTTCTACGTTCCTCTTCATGCGTTGAGTTAAACATCTAAAACTTTGCACCATACGAGCATAAAATTTTAAGGAAGGGTAAAAATAAAGAATGTTGTGCGCGTGTGAATAGTTTCAAATCTAGCTATGTAGCCTTCGATCCCAGAAATCTTCACACGAGCACTAGCGCCACCAAATCCTGTTCCGAGCATCTCGTCCAGCTCGTAGAAGAAGCAAGAATCGTACCTATCAAAATGGCATTTTTATGTTAAGCTTCTTATGCCAATCTGTGGGCGATATCTTGGTTCTTGCAGCAATTCGGGGAAAAAAGTGGAAACGTTGCAGCTAAAGCTGCCGTACGTATTGGATAGATTTGTAGGGTCTTACGAAATTATTGTAGTTGAAGCGATGTCTTACAATACTCTCGCGGTATAGGAAAGACATTCGTGTTCCATCGGGTGTTATTAAGTTTGACTTGATGAACATATAGGTTCAACATACGTGGATTAAAGCTAGAGGAAAAGCAGTAATGGTTCATAAGGTGTAGGAGCAACGAGTTCTGCTCTCGAAAATGCGAACCATAACCGTGAGGCGCTGGCTACATTCTTAAATATCTCAAGGTTATTGAACTTCAAGTCAAAATAAAGTAATACCATCTTTTATTTTGACTTCGGTGTGAAATTGGATTCTCCTGAAAAATATGTGGGCAGCGGAGAGTGTTTTAAAGAAATTTCAAAAATCACGGCAAGCCTGTGAAGAAGTTCACTGTTCCGGAGTCTTAATGCGAGTACAGTTGAATCTGTCGCAGTGTTCCTATGAGAGAGGAAATATGTGCTGAGAACAGTTAGAGGAATACGACTAGGTGATGTGTGAACATGTGTAGCCAATGCCTTCTATGTCTCTAGGCCTGCTCATAAAAATTGTGACTACATGCAAAGTCCGAAATTTCGTGTTTTCTGTCATAAATCAAAGAGAAGAAAGTAATTGAGCTTCAATTTATCGTTGATACCGCGCTAATCAGACCTTAGAAAATCTCTGGGGAGACGCAGAGATACTTTACTGTGGAATGATTGTATAAAAGAATTTAGTTTTCAGTAATTATATCCGATACGGCTGAAAATTAAAGCTTAGTCGAGCGAGCGTCATCCCGGAATGCTTACCGTCACATTAAGCAATTTATGCGAAGGAAATGTACTCATGCGTTTTTTTGCAATATCAGCAGGGTTGGGGTCTTATTTCATCTCTGGCGCAAAATAATTACATAACGTAAGGGTAATCCGCGCAATTCTCCTTCTCGTAATGGTCTCATAAAACACGAGATCGTGAAAAATCTTTAGTTACAACCAAAGTCTGGCACAGCTCTACCAAAAAAAGGGAAAAATGCTCAAAATTCGAAAGGTATGGGTTTGAGAAGTACCTCCACGACAAATCTTGTCTTTTCCCTGCACAGCTCCACGTTATGACTGCGTTTTACTCATTGAGCCGCAGTATATCATAGAATATTAGAAAACTTTATACGAGCGTAATGAATGCATGTTGGGAATCTATATATCTTAAGACAATATATGTGTGCAGAGTTTGATTACTTATTCACTCACTCGTCATAGAACCTCTAATGAAAATTATTCAAAGAAACGTATTAATATGCAATGGATTTAAAAAAAAACTACTGTCATCTTCGGAAAACTGTATCACGTCACTGTCATGCAGCCACGTCTTGTAGCAGATATGGAGATATAAGAAGCGTTTGTACAGCTCTCTGTCAGCGGTATCGGCAGTGCCTCCTATAGCTCCAGGTCTGATGCTACATCTGATCCACAGCAATGATGTCACACTACTGGTCACGTCAACGGCACCACTTTTAATGGAGTCAAAAATGGGTAAATAAGTAACTCTGTAAAGTTTCCATTGGAACTTCTATGATTTTGCGTGAGAGTGATGAAAGATTACACATGTGTGTGATGCATAAAGGTATGTAGAGTCTTAATGCATTATATATTCATAGGACCAAGTAATTGAGTATTTTGAGTTTAATGGATATCAAAGGAGGGAATCACAGTTGCAGCTGTGGGGGAAAATTGTCTTAAAAAGATCGAGTCTGTTGCTCGGATAAATTTTCGTGATAGGGTTCGATTTTGGAGGATTATGTTTTGTTTGTTGAATTGTGCTAAATTTGTGTTGTTACGATTTTTGACGACGCCGTGTGATGAATGAACAGCAAGAAAAGGATGCGAAGAAGCCCTATTTTATGAAACTCATTTGCTCCAGTGATACAAATGAGGACCCTACCGTACTGATATTGCAAAAAATGCGTGAGTACATTATTTCCTTTGTTTAAATATTATAATCTGATGACACTCGAATGTTGAGCCTATGCGAGCTCGAGTACACTTCTATTTTATGTTGTATCAACTTCTTTGACCGAAGAGTATACTTCATATTTATTACAATTTTTCAACAACTTGGTCAGTCCCGTTCTATCGGAAATCAACGATAGACTAAAGCTAACTTGATTTCACCGCTTTCATTCATCACAAAAGCGCTGCCTCTGACTACTAGTGTGACGTCACGATCTCTACAGGTGACACTGGAAGATAAAAGAATCATTGGTGTTGTTCTTTCGACCGTATTCATTTTTGAAGTTTTTGAAGTTCTTTTTAACGTAATCAAAAGCAAACAAAATCTACTGTGAAGAAACAAGGGAGATGTAATCAAAACGGTCCCACAAATCATGAAGTCGAGCAACTGCCAGGACAGCTTCATCAACAAAGCCAGATGAGGCAGCTTCAGGACGGTGCTGCCAGTTCTCAAACTGGGTGCATCTTACTCCTTTCTTCTAAGGAATATTTCCGGAGAATTTCAAGTATTAATATCGTTTATTATTTCAGAGGTAACGAAAACTATTAGCTCTTTTCATCGTTATTCTGGCGAAACACCATGTGTAATAGTTCAAGGTGGTCTGAACAGCGTCAGCTGTGAGGTTACTGCTCAGACACTTAATTTGAGAACGTTTGAAGAAATAAAAGTTTTTTACCAATTAAGGATGGTGTGTTTTATTACAAAATCTTTATTTATGACTCAGAGTTGTGAGTATTGTGAGTATTTAAAAACACTGATCTCCTTTATACATTTTATGCGTCAATGTGAGTTTGGAATACTGCTCTGTAAAAGGTAGTCAGAGTTGGTTTCTAATGTTGTTTAACATGAGGAAACTAGAAGGGCTTTAAAAATGAAACAATGGTCACCAATATTCCGAAGGAGGTTCTTGAGACCAGCGCTGACCCAGCGTTACTTTAGTAACTCAGAACTACTGCAGAGCTTATAGTACAGCTCAGCAGGTCATAAGAGGAATCGCGTTTAGAAGACATCGAACCCAATTGAAATTCTGAGCCTTTTACAGATCGTTTTCAGGCAGTTATAAGCCAAGAGTTTAGTCGTTTTCGAGCAGTAAATTAGCCTTTTTCGGAGCAAATGTCTAGTATTTTTAGCCCATTTAAACGGCTATTTCTGGGCATCGAAACGGCTAATGCAACGGCCATTTTGGGCTTCTCTACTACCTGAACGAGGCTATTCACGACCATTTTTGGCTTTTCCATTGCTTGAACGAGTCTCGTCCTGGCCTTTTTGGGCTTCCTTACTGCTTGATCAAGGCTAATACCGGCCCTTTTGGGCTTCCTTACTGCTTGATCAAGGCTAATACCGGCCCTTTTGGGCTTCCTTACGCCCGGCCTTGAAAACAAAAAGACACATGGAATCAAAAGTCCCAAATTGAAACATTATACCAATAAAAATTTAAATTTTTATTTATTAACGAAATAAATATGAAAATTACTAGGTATTGATTTACAACAGTGGCATAATGGAGCAGATCAGATCGCTCTAACGTCAGATTTTCTATACGATATAAAGTGTTTGTAAGGCCGGGTCTTGTGGCTGCATCGCCTAGTGAATTCCGATTTGAGGCGAGTGAAGCAGCGGCCTTACATTAATACTTCTACGGCTGAAGGTATCGGTGATACGCGGTGGGGTAGTGGGAACTTTTTCTTAAAAAAATTTACATTGGGATATATTAAGATTACTGAACATAAAAGGACTAGAATCGAGGTTTGAGGGGTAACTAGGGTAAAGCACTACAAGTTGAATGCTCAGCGATGAAGTAGTGAGACAGAGAGAATTAAAAGAAAATTATCTAGTATTTAGATACTTTTGGAGAAGTATCTAGTATCTAGATACATTTTGAAGTATCTATGACCAGCTCTGGATATCTACATGAGCATAATATTTTTTTAACCACTAAACCGAAATTTATAGTAATAATTAATTGATGAAACTAATCGAAACTAACTTTGGCCACCCTTACCTAACCTAACTTAACTAAGTTAGGTTAGTTGAAATTCATTTAGTTCTTTACATTTACTAAATTAATACGACTTGTACAACATTTACGATTACGAGTCTTTTTACAATCTATTACGCGTCCAAATAGAGGTCGTCGAAAAGGCTTGAAAACGACTTTAAACGACCCGAATGAGCCCGCAAACAGCCATTGACTAGACCTATAAAAGGCCAGTTGAATGAAGAGCCATTTTCAAGCCCTAATAGGCCATGTATAGGTAGGAGTCGGTTTGAAGTCGTGATTTTTGGCCCTTTTGGGCCGTTTTCGACCTTTTACGACTAATTTACTACCTGAAAAGGGCGATAATTTTCAATTGGGAAGTGTGCTGGCAGCAACTTGGCCGTCATATTTCTGCCAGCTCAGAGAAAATGGGTTGGAATTTCAAAAGGCGAAACTTCGGAGGCACAGAAGTACGGCAGTGAAATTATCTGTTTTTGCCCGTCTTTTGAGAGGACTTTCGCGAACAACTTGAATTATCTGTCGGAATTTAGAGTGCACTCTCTTCTCGCGTCGCGCTGCTTCCACGATGAGAGAGTACTCGTGTACGGGTGTGTTGTCGCTAAGGCACCTGTCCTGTTCCGCCGAATGGATTTCGCAAGATCTGAGTGGAACTAATTTACTGAAGTTGAGCTCGGTCGTTTGAAAGAGAACTGGAGTTGAAATAGGCACTGAGACTCATGATCCCTACCTTTAATTTACGAATGCTTGGTGTCATGTATTTCATCCAGCGCCGTAATGATACGAGTGTTTGGTGTGTTATATTTCATCCTGCGCCGTAATGATACGAGTGTTTGGTGTGTTATATTTCATCCTGCGCCGTAATGATACGAGTGTTTGGTGTGTTATATTTCATCCTGCGCCGTAATGATACGAGTGTTTGGTGTGTTATATTTCATCCAGCGCCGTAATGATACGAGTGTTTGGTGTGTTATATTTCATCCTGCGCCGTAATGATACGAGTGTTTGGTGTGTTATATTTCATCCTGCGCCGTAATGATACGAGTGTTTGGTGTGTTATATTTCATCCTGCGCCGTAATGATACGAGTGTTTGGTGTGTTATATTTCATCCTGCGCCGTAATGAAACGAGTGTTTGGTGTGTTATATTTCATCCAGCGCCGTAATGATACGAGTGTTTGGTGTGTTATATTTCATCCTGCGCCGTAATGATACGAGTGTTTGGTGTGTTATATTTCATCCTGCGCCGTAATGATACGAGTGTTTGGTGTGTTATATTTCATCCTGCGCCGTAATGATACGAGTGTTTGGTGTGTTATATTTCATCCTGCGCCGTAATGAAACGAGTGTTTGGTGTGTTATATTTCATCCTGCGCCGTAATGATACGAGTGTTTGGTGTGTTATATTTCATCCTGCGCCGTAATGATACGAGTGTTTGGTGTGTTATATTTCATCCTGCGCCGTGATGATACGAGGGTTTGGTGTGTTATATTTCATCCTGCGCCGTAATGATACGAGTGTTTGGTGTGTTATATTTCATCCTGCGCCGTGATGATACGAGTGTTTGGTGTGTTATATTTCATCCTGCGCCGTAATGATACGAGTGTTTGGTGTGTTATATTTCATCCTGCGCCGTAATGATACGAGTGTTTGGTGTGTTATATTTCATCCTGCGCCGTAATGATACGAGTGTTTGGTGTGTTATATTTCATCCTGCGCCGTAATGATACGAGTGTTTGGTGTGTTATATTTCATCCTGCGCCGTAATGATACGAGTGTTTGGTGTGTTATATTTCATCCTGCGCCGTAATGATACGAGTGTTTGGTGTGTTATATTTCATCCTGCGCCGTGATGATACGAGTGTTTGGTGTGTTATATTTCATCCTGCGCCGTAATGATACGAGTGTTTGGTGTGTTATATTTCATCCTGCGCCGTGATGATACGAGTGTTTGGTGTGTTATATTTCATCCTGCGCCGTAATGATACGAGTGTTTGGTGTGTTATATTTCATCCTGCGCCGTAATGATACGAGTGTTTGGTGTGTTATATTTCATCCTGCGCCGTAATGATACGAGTGTTTGGTGTGTTATATTTTATTCTGCGCCGTGATGAATAAATGGAGTGAAAATCGGGGAGAGTATTTCTAAATACTTGTGGTTCTAATTTTCCTTTACCGTTTCATTAATAGTGAAAGCATCGAAGAGAATCAGTTATTTTCAGTTCGAAGAAAAGTTTTGTTATTTTTTAATGCGATTGTTTAGCGTGGTTTTCACGTGAACATGTTTTGAAGCGTGAAGGAGAACTTATAATAAGACTGTATACCTAATGGGGAAAATTTAGTTTTAGAAAACATTTGTTCAAATTTTGGTGATTAAGAACTCACGACCTGGACGATGAAAAGAGATTTGTTTATCTAACAGTGATTCATGTTCAAAGCGTTTTTAATTTATTGAATAAAATCCCTTTGTTCAATTACCTCTCCGTGGTGCTCTCCGTGGCACAGCGGTGCTCTCCGTGGTGCTCTCCGTGGCACAGCGGTTAAGGGATCGAACTTGTATGCTGCCATGGAAGTCGCGGGTTCGTTCCCAGCGCTGGCGCAGAGATTTTCCCCGTTGGGTATAAGGGAAAGCTCAAGCACAATACCCCACTCGACCCAGGTGTCGGAAATGGGTACCGGCTTTACGGGGGAACCGTCATGGTGTCCTATATGTAGGGTTAGTTATAAGACATTTGAAAAACCAATGCTAAGATCATATGTATCAGGCTTGATTGGAAATAAAGCATCCCAAAGATGCCGATGTTAACCTAACCTAACCTTTTACCAAATTTATCGTAAATATATTATTTACGCTAATCTTAATAAACAGCTGGCAGAAAATATTATTTTTACTTCGTCATTGCGAATCAAAATATAGATTAACAAATATGAAAATAACAACTTCTTCATTAAATTTTCCATTAGAGATCCAATCAACAAGGCTTTGTGGTTACGCTAAGTCTATGGATTTGTTTTGCAAACTTGAAGTTAATTTCATTTTTCCAGAAAAACAGAATCTTTGTGCAATGACACAGCTAATATTTGAACAATATTTGCCTGAACGTGTTCCGGAAAATTTATACCTGACTCTTTTGACTTTACTGCTTCGCGTCTTTCAGTTTATGCTTGATTCTTTTTAATTTTTTGGGCCTTTTTTTCAGCTAATGCCTAATTCTTTTCAACTTTTTGCTCCTGTTCTTTTCAATTTATGCGTGAGGCGCAAGTTAGTCGCAAAATTTCACGAGTCCGCTCTCTGAAATTCCGGCCTCTATCTATCGCCCGCCTGCGATCTCTGACCGCGTAAATCCGGCCCGGGAAATGTAGGTGCAGGAGCTGCAACGCCGCTGTCGCCTCAGATTTGCGCCCGAATGTAGATCCCTGGAAATCAGGCTTGTGAATATTAAACGTTCTCTCAATTCTGGGAGCTATACGACGCTCTAAAGCCTTCTTAATGAATTTTAAATGGGCCTAGGGAAGTGGGCCTAGTACGTAGTGACAATTGTAATTTAGTTTTTCTCCGTGATTGCTGCTTCAGGTAGCGGCTACTTCTGTTCTTCTTTGGGGGAGTTAGATTAGATTAATTTTTTAATTATTTCCGCATTTTAATTTTATATTTTCATTGTCAGTGAATCATTTATTATTCTTACCATTTTATTTGTTCCGATTCTCACCGAAAAACATGTTTCACAATATTTTCACCAATACATTTATTAGAGTTTCTTCTCATTGTGCTCTCCACTTGATGACATTCTCACTCATACCCTTTTTAACAAATTCAAATTGTTAGATTCATCGAAACTTAGTGTTATCTAGTGTTTGCTGAAGTTGGTAACACACTTAGGCGCGAATGGTGCTTCAGTTACTGGAGTAGACTTCTGCCTCTCAGAAATTATTTAAGGTAAAGGAGCAAGTGGAACAAATAATTCTAGGCCAACGCAGACCCCGCTCTGCTATGTATAGCTCGGAGCGGAATCTAAATTGACCACGAGGGTCCGTTTACTTACAGTGCAGTACGTTTAGTTAATAGCATCACTGTCCTGTAGTATAGATGTGGCCACTGTGGTTTGGTGGCGCGGAACAGTTATTGTGTTTTGAGCAAAATTGAACGTTTCAACGAGCTTCTTTTGCTTGGCTTAAAAGCGAGGCTGCGAATAAGAGCGCCTGGACTGGCATGGCCGTAGCGTGAGCAGATGAGAATATTTTGACCATTCATTGGCCCCTTCAGAGCCTCAAATAAGGAGCGGCACGGCTCTCCCGCGGCGCCACTCAAGGAGGCCGAACGAGTTTTCCGTGAGAAAAAGATGCGCACGTCGCTCCCTCCTTCCCTCCCTCCCGCTCACGTTGGGAGTTATGAAGTTACAGTTTTAATTTTTACAACTAATTAGAGTTGCAACAAATGCCACTTTTAATTTTATCTTCATTGAGTGATAAAAGCTCATTCCGAATAGTTTTTTGCATTCTCTCCAACTCCTACTTGCGTTCAGCTCACGGTAGCAACACAGCTATGTTGCAGACAAACTTAAAGATTCGTCGTAAAAATAGAAGCTGAATTGAATCATTAATATTTCGGTAAATTGTAAGTTTTACCTTCATTGCTCTTTGCTTAATAAAAGTTGAACTGTTCATATATTTTGCTAGTAAACAGTATTATTGGTCATACGTGAGAAGAGTACATTTGTTAATACGATATTTTTTACGAGTATGTTACATTTGAAGTCCTGATTACTACCAACGATAAAATTTAAGACACACACCCATGCTCTCGCAGAATTTATCCCAGCAATCATTGAAACAATTTATTTGGTTAACATCCGCACTTAGAAGTAGCGAGTCATAAAAGCCGACGTGAATTGCTATGAAGATGTTTCTATGTTCCAGCACTGCTGACGTAGCTCAGGACATCAACAGTGTGTACTCTAGGCAACCAAAGAGAAATAGGAGCGCTTCGAGTGCTCGGGCGCTAAGGGTATGTTGCGAAGACGCTTACGCGGTTTTGCGAGAGTTTTTCTGTCACTTTGAATTCCTGAAGTGAAAATATCAAGAATATACTCGAATATACTCGCAAAAAGCGAGTGAACTTCCGACCCTAGTGATCGTATGTTGGACACGGATGTCTTCGTCAAAGTGAATTTCAGGTACTGAGCAGCGACATTGATGTTCTTCATTTATGAGTATATAATCGTAACTTACTATATTGGTTAATGTTATTAACATACGATCAAATTACGATCAAATAACAAATCAATCAAATGACAAATTATTAAAACCATCCGAATTAAATGAAATAATTTAAAACAAATTATTCAAACAAATTATTAAAACGGTTAAATACGGTCAAATAACAAATTATTACCCAACACTTGCTGTGTTGGTTAACGATTCCAACTTTTTAATGCTGTTTTCTAACGAGTATTCCATTAAAATAGAGTGTAAGATTGCGTCTAACTGTGAGCTCGAGTCCAGAACACGTGTTCCGTTCATAATTTTATTTTTATAGAAAAACGTTTCTGGCCAATGTAACTCTCTTAAGATAACCACTTAAAAAAAATTTGTTTTTGTGCTTAGCCATGTTTTCCACGGGAAACGGTGAATCTGAACTATATAAATTTATGGGATCAAGTTGCAGCTGCTCTGTCGCATTAACTGCGATAGCGAGAGCGAAATCGGGTTTTTATATTTTCTCCAATGCCGGGAGCTGTTTTTCTGCCGCGCAGCTCTGCCGTCCACCTAAAGCTTTGCTCCGCACAGAAGGATCTCTAAATCACGAGCGCTGCTGTCGCGACACGTTCGAAGAAGATTTTCAAGGAGGCAAAAAACTGCACGCGTAACATTCAGTAGATGTCACTTCGTTTGGTCACGCAGTGGTAGTTGTCGATCTTGAAGCGTTATGACAGGTTATTTAGAAATCCTATGTCAAGCACGTATTTTGCCTACTAAAATTAAAAATGTTTGGTAAATGTTGAGAAAATTTTTCCGTTTTTCTGAAGTCATTGAGAAAAATTGTGTGAGTGAAAAATTAAAAGACGAAAATTGGAAAAGATCTATGATACATTAAACGCTGTCGGATTTACAGAACTTTTATAAACTGCGTCTGGTACTCTGTCAGATCCTCCGTCTGATATTTCGTTGGGGAATGCGGCCAAAATTAGGTCTCTTCTGTCGTTGTACTCATTTAATGTGAGTCATTTTGGTTGAACGAGTGTTTTCCAATTCGACCTTACCCTTCGCTTTCAAAGTACCATGTTCTTGGAAAACCATTAAGTTGCTCTATTACGCTATTTCACTCATTTTATTTGCATGAACACAGTCAGCGGAGAAGTTCACGCTATTCATCAGTGCTGGGGAATTTCCTTCTCATTGAATGCGCTGTTGAGACCTTGCGCTCGGAAATGCTTGGCAGGGTTTTTTGTTGGCTTCCATAGCGTCGCTTGGGTGAGAGGCGTCAGAAGTATGGGCGGAGCACCGATTTATTTCCCTGATGCCTGCAAAACAAGGGGCTTTGTGCCCCCAATGCAGCCAAAGCAGAAGTATCGAGGTCGGCCTCGTTCGTGGCAAACACGCGTTCTAGACTCGTCAACGTCGCTGTCGTGAACCACGTCGCATTCAAAGTTATTCATGGGGGCTAACGCATTTGGGGTTCCTTTTTTCGTTTCTCAAGCACATTATATGTACTCTAGTTACCGAATTCATGAATTGCATAAAATACTTTGACCATTCAACGGTTGGCCTTGAAAAGGATTGCCATTCAGAGCGGGTGAGGTCATTTCGGAAAATACATAAAGCTGCTGAGCATTTCCTGGAAGGTGTGTTGTGTCCATCGTTGTCAGAATATTTTTAAAAGTTTTAATTCCCAAAATTGTTCTGTAGACTTAGTATAGCCACGAAGCCTTGCGGACTGGATATCCAGTAGAAAATTGAATGGAAAAGTTATGAACCCTTTTCATGCTACTAAATTCTCTCCACCTTTTCCGGCATTCAATATGTAGCAATTTTATTTTTTAAAACTCTGGTTAGGTTCTCTCAGGAAAGCATTCAAATTGATGACAATAAAATATGTGATTTTGTTAACATCACCAAGTCTGCCTTATCTCTGTAATTCATCAGGAGACAGTGATATGTCCACTGTGAACACGTGAGTGACTGAGGCGCCTATGATACATTTAGTCTCAAAAACCTCATTGGCAATAGTTCGGAAAACACTTCTGAATAAAAGTGTTCCGCAGGGTCTCGAAGCGTAAATTTAACCCAAGTTCTACAATTTGACTCGTAAGTCTGGAGAAGCAGATCAGAATCTCGCTCGCCACCGTAATGGATGGCAAGTGAAGCAATCATTGAAGATCACGTAGCTGGTGCCGTCTCTCACAAGTTGATGCGCTCTGCAACTTCTTGGGAATTTGAAGGCTAGGCCCGGTGGCTAGGTGAAGAGATAGGTGAAACTTTTGCCTACAGTACGTGGTGAACGACTCACGTTGAAATGTAAGTATGCTTAAGCTGAAGAAGAAGCCAAAGAAGTCTTGATTTTAAAATATTTTAAGCTGTTATAGTTTACGGTTAGCTCCCCCGGACAAAAAATAAGTCACTTTATATTTCCCGAGTTTCAGTACGTTATTTGATCGCTCCTCTTCACTCTAGCTTTCATTCAGAACGCTTATATATTCCCCATTTTCTAACTACGTTCTTCATACGGAGTTCTAAACTGTGACTGAAGTTTAGGTTGCATGCTAGTAATGAACAGGCAGCTTTCTTCATTCAGAGCTGCTAGCAAGGTTTAGATTTCTCTCTGAGTAATTCTCTTTGTGTTAGAACTGAAATTCCGTAGCTAATTGCTCATTGTTTCGACTTTCGATGAACGCCGCTTCGAAATCTTGTTCTGGCCACTTTTGAGAACTTGGACTTGTTCTTCAGGCCTCAATCTTATGATTGTGTCAACATTCTGAATGTGTCAATATTCTGACTGTGTCTGTCAATATTCTGAATGTGTCAACGTGTCAATGTGTGATTGTGTCATTATTTTGATGCTGCCAATCACTTCGGCCCAACCTAATGTCAAATTCTCTTGCTGAGTTCCTCCTTGGTGTCTCTCGATGTTGATTCACTGCAGAATCTTTTAAGTTTCTTCAGATGGTATCGCTGGTTTTGATTTGTACATGAAGAGACCTGTTATTCATTTATCAACTGATCGATTAATTTAGAAAGAGGAGGTGATACTGCATGAGATGGTTCGCTAGAATACGTAAGCAGCTTAGTCCCTTCAGTTTATCGAATCCACTAACCCAAGCTTACCTTCTTTCAAGGACTTTGAAATTACGCTGCACACTTGTATTTTTGTGCATCGCCATCAGCTACCGGCGTAACCCTGTTCATCACACATGATGCCCGACACTTCGTTGATTAATCTTGAACATAAGGTTGGGACCGCTGAAATCAACACTTTTTCTCAATTACCGTGTGGTCGAAATTTCTTCGTTAAAGAGTTACAAGAACTTGAAATTTGAAACAGATCGAAGGAAAATCCGTACGTTGAGGAGTGGCAGGGAAAGAAAATTTGGAAGTTGGGTAAGCATTTTTGTGACTAACACAAGCATAAGAATAATAGCCTTGATTATTATGGCCACAAACAACAGTTGTTGAAATTGTGTTAGATATTTATAAAATATATTAAACATGATGCTCATCCGTTACAATGCAGGCGTTCAAACGCCGGTACGATATTTGCCGGACGCAATCGAAGACCAGGATGACACCGTGAGCTATGTGCATATCTTCTTATTCAGTATTGGTTACACACTTCATTGTCGCTTTTATATTTGCAGCGGATAAAATGTTCAATGTGAACCGACAAATTTCAATCTTTAATGTAATCGAACGCTCACAAAACCTGATAAAAATTTCGAGTCCTTGTATCTCTTTAATGAAACAATTTCGATCACTCGGTAATTGAGTTAAAGGTTTGTACTTCAACGGTCCAAACCTAATGTTCAAATCTGTTCAACAAAAAGCCGGTGACCCTGTTTATTTTATTTTGTGTTTAAAATCTTCTATTTTCATAGAACTTTGCTGAAATAGTCTATACGTTCAGAGTGGTGGCAAAATATTTTCGCACATTTTGCTGTCCGGAGAGCAAGTCATTCACGCTGAATTTTCTCGTTAAGCTATTTCACAAACCCGCGTGAAACCTTTCACCATCGAGCTTTTAGACGATTAGAATCCTACTTCAAATGAGATCAGATCAGAACCTGGACACAGCTTTCACGGAGGGCACGCGGGGTGCGTTTGTTTGAAGCGAGAGCCGTGCTCGCGCGCAGAGCAGGTCACATTACTGCGATTGGACTCCCACGCCTCCGTGGTGCGCCGGCGCTCACCTATATCGTCCGAGCTTCCTCCCTCTCTGTCCTCTTCTGTTCCAATCGTCATCGTGTTTGAAGTTTTCTATGATTTGGTTTCTGTTAGCGTCGTTCTATTTTTGTTTCTTAATTATTTTTTTCGCCAGTGTAATTTTTAATTCGTGAATTCCTTTGTTGAATATTGTGTAAGAGTAAGTTTGTGGAACACACTCATGGCAGTGTTTTTAAATGTTTAAATGGCTTACAAATAAGTTAAATAATGATAAATTTTTGGATATTTTCTATGCTCTTTTCCTTTTTCGTCTTTATCTTTTCAACGTAAAGGACTACCCAGCCATCACCTCAGTTCAGGGTTTATTTTCACATCTGTGTTTCTCACGCACAGAAATTCTGCCTGCTTCGTTGACTATCATTAACTTTGTCGTTAAACTTCAACTCTTACATCGTTGTCTCGCGCAGCATTGGATTATTTCTAATGCGCTTGATTTCAGTCATTTTCTATGACTCAAAATTCATTCCACATTTAAGGTTTGGTCACGGCGTTCTTTCTTGGGCTTCAGAGTATTTTTATTCAGATGGCTTTTTCTTCCCATTTTGCTAATTTTTAAATTCTCATTGTTTCGTTCCTCTGCGCTTTAGACTTATAAATCGTAAAATCCAACCACCTGTTCACGGTTCTTGAATTGTCAGAGTAAATTTTTGAATGGCCCCCCACTTCTGTATTCCCGTGTGCACCTGTCCAGAAAAATTGCCTTCGCCGCGCCGCGCACCGCTTAAATTTGAACTCGCGTACAAGCTTACGTTTCGCGCCGTTTGAGCTCACTTGGCAGCTCAGGTTATGCCCAAATTGAGCTCGTGTGGCAGAACTTTTCTGGCGCATGTCTTTAGGATGCTCAGATTGGGACGTGCGCCACGACTCGTACACCAGAAATTACACTTTTTGCCGTAGGAAATGTTAGCTTTTAGTCCATCGGGGGGCATTTTCTTGCTTGCACGAAGTAAAAGTGCCAGTGTCAGTTTTTTGAAAACTGTTTACAATAATTTTTGATAAGCAACTCCTGAGAAGTTAGACGGCTGAATTCATGGTTAAGTTTGTCCAATGTAGTGCACCGAATATTTTCTTGGAAATGTATGATTGAACTAAATCATAGGGCGGGTTTTGCTTGGATTTCTATTTACTCCCAATTTAATGAATCTTGACAATTTTTCGCTTGCTCTTAGGAAGATGTAATGCGTCACCTCTCATTAGGTGCCCTTAACACTTTCGTATTACAATTGGCACAAATGTGATACCTCATATGTGCCAACCGCAGTGACGAGGTAAACGCTAGTTTCAGAAGATTCATTTAAGGTGCAATAAGTTCAGCATCGAATATTACCTTCATATTATAATTAGCTGATGATGATCTTAGGTGTTGTTAAGCTCACTGGCATTGTTTCTTTAATGGAACTCTGAGAGTCTCTGGAGGTCCTCCTTGGTAAACTTAAGAAGGGCAAAAGCAATTACCGCCAAATTAATTCACTTAGACATAGACTCACCTTCCTTGCTAAGTTTGTTTTAAACCACCGAATAGAATTATTTCCTCTCATTTAAGGTACTCCTTTGGATAACATCGAAAGGCTCGTGTGTAATGACGACGTAAAAATATCTTACAGGAGTAAACTGAGAAATTTTTTTTTCAACATGAATAATGGCAGATTTTCCTAAAGCATTGTCTAAAAACTTACACGATAAATGGCTTCGTTAGTGCCCGTCAATCTCCGGAATAATTTGATTATTTCTGCGATTTTGTTCTGTTATATTGGTTATTGCAAAGTTTCGAGCTTGTCGTTGATATTTATTAGATGACGTTGTTGTTTAAATAAAGTTCCCATTTTGACTTGAGTGATGCTGTTTAAGCCATTAATTTGAAAATGCAGTCAAATATTAGAGAGATTTAATGTCATTTTATATTCCAAGGCATTTTTCTGCGCTCGTTTTCTTCAGGGACATCTTGTCAGTGTCAAGCTTCATTTTTTGCTTGAATAACTTACGGCGCTCGTCCAAATTTTAACGAAGGATAAGTCTAAGAAAGATGAAATAATCCGCAAAAGAGATAATTATTCGCCCTAGCTCAATTATTGGAATTGATTCATATACCGTCTGATGAGATCTGACCGAAAACTCATTACGTTGGTTTTATGCGTTCCCATCTATGACACGAACTAAATTAACGTAAGAATTACATTGGTTTTTCTATTTATTTTACATTTTTCATTGCTGCTCAAACGTTATAGCCGAGTTGTTGTAAACATGCTGTTAGGCATGAGTCATACGCGTATTACGAGTGACCGCACATTCACCTGGCTTACAGCGCCTTGTTATTTTCAGCATTGTTCTAATTTGAAGTTTCGCAACTTCAAATGCACCAAGCAACCGTAAGCTTGCGTCCTCGCAGCAATTATCAATGCTGCCGCCAGCATTAGGCCAGGTCGCTACGCATACCTACCTAAATTCCTGCGCGACTTGAACTGTTTTAAAACCTGCGTCACTTGAGCCCGAGACCGAGAGAGCTTCCAAGCCACTGAACCGCTACCAGACGCTTGCAATTTCGGGGCCAATTAAATTTTGAGGCGCTTGGCGCACTTCTGAAATTGACGGCTCTCCCTTGCCTCATTGCCAATTTGACCTCAATATTACAGGAGCTCTCGCTTGTGCGAGCGTGTTATGCATTGCGGCTGATTACAATGTCTCATGATTAAACGCTTGAAATGATGCTCAACCATGTGAAGTTCTTAAAATAGGCGGGATGACTTAATAACTTCTGTATGAAGCAACGTGTTTTGTGAGTGGTGAATTCTTCAATGATGCTCTTGGAGAAACGAGGCTTAATTCGTGTGAAGTCAATTACAATGTCTATTGCTTACGTATAAATTTTACCGAAATTAAATTAACGATTTATAACTTACTGAACTGTTACAGGAGCACGACTGCAATGATTTCTGATTTCTTGCGTGATTCTATAACTTAATTTTCAGAGTGGTGTTCGAAAAAATGAGTTACCTTCCATATTGACCGAAATTTTTTACACAGACACGCTAACCATGAGTAGCGTTCAGAAGCTTTTCTAGGGAAAAAAAGTTTTTCTGACTGGCTTGAATATTCTGTTATGTATAAGAACATTGATCATTTCAATTGGAAAAGCCCGTATTTTCCTCAAATTTCATAAGCGTTATATGAAACTTGCAATAAGAGAGCCAAATAATACCCTCTGTTGCTTTGCTTTTACAAATCCCTGTTCTTTTGAATTGATCAAGGTAATTTTTGCATACTAGCTTACGTAAGAGAAGTATTTCAGGAAGAAATTTGGAGAGTCAACTGTTGTTATTAATCTCAAAATTATGCTGTCTACACGCGAAAGTTCACTCACATAAGACGTATGTCTGCAGATTATCAGTTCCTTTCCTAGCCGAAAAAGTGAGCGCAGTTCTTCGGCCTTGCCTTTTCCAAAAAGGTTATTGGCCAGGTTTTAATCAAAGAACCCGATCTTCCTTTCCATCTCTGAGCCGTCCATCCTTCTGATGAAGTTCATGGGTTGGTGTTCGGGCTTCAATTATCGGGAAAATGAACTGAAAATCTAGAATCTTCATTTGCACTTCTTTTCAATTTTTTGGTCAATGAGGAGTCTGAATTGCTATGGTTTTTATCTGTTTTCTGCAATGATTGAAGAAAATAACGTGGGCAAGTATTGGTTAACATTGCAGTTAGCACATCAAATATTTCAAAATTTAAACCTTAAAATTCAAAAGACTGCTAAAAGTTCGCATTCATTGTTTTATACTTAAACTCAGGTACTCGCATTTACCAACGAAAAAAGTGTTCCGCTTCTTCACCAGCTTGTGTGTGATTTTGACGCGAATGTTAGTACCGAACGAGATGATAACATTACTAGTTGCTAGAGCATCGTTATAAGTGATCCAAGGGATTTAAATTTGGCCAACTATGCGAAACAACAAGATAATTTATTCCTGTAGAAAATTACGTAGCTCAGGACTTGAAATAAATAAAAGATAAAAAGTAAAACGAGATAGCCTGAACTACTATGAAATACCTATGGGAAGAATTGAGAAGTTGCATTCATGAGGTGGGATTTTGATAATGAATTATTTTCTATGCCTTTCATGTTCGCTCAAATTTAAACAATCGTCTCCTCTCATCGAGTTTAGCTCATTACAGGTCAACAGTTGACGAGTCAAGACGTCAGGACCTTCCACAAATTCCAAGGTTTGGTTAAAAAATTACTCAAAAATGGTCTCGAAAACAAACGAATGATATGCTATGAACATTAAACATATTCTAGTATGTTTTTTGTAAAAATTTCGGGCATGTATATCGCATTGAAGTTTGGTTCGTTGAGGGTAAAATTAGGGAGACTTGACGATGCTAAGCCCGTATTGAGCTCCGCGTAGAGACGCCTTCTGATGGTACTTGCCTTCGTTCAAGCATTTTGAAGATTCGTGTTTTTTAGAGACGTTCATAGAGAGTCCAGAAGTTGCAGCCGTGGCAGCGAAGGCAATACTGAAGTTTGTTGTATATGCTTGCAGGGCTTATTGTCGCATTTTGTTTCGTCAGCTACGTGCCTATGTGATGTAAGACGAACTCAAACGTCTTGGTTTTAATATTTTTTCTTGTTTGTCTCATCGCGGTGTGAGCTTACGTAGCAGCCTGTGCCATTGGAATAGCGCAGGCTCGTCGTAACATGTATTTAACCGAGTATATCTGTACTGCATTAGCCATCTAGCTTACAATACAACACTGTCAGAAGCGAAAAGCAATTACAATGGTAATTTAAGCTTTCGAACAATTTTTCATATTTTAACTAAGAAAACGACAATCGTGTTGTCGCATTTCACTGAGACAATTTTATGACAGTTAGAGTATTTTATTTATAATTTTCTCAAGTTTAGCTTTCAACTTTAGCTTCTAAGTTAATAAAACTAATCTAAGCTTTAGCTTCTAAGTTTATAAATCTGCAGCTCCAAAATTGATCTGTTTAAGAAATCAGAAATAATGAGATTACAACGCTATAATTTTTTGATCGGTATTTGCAGTTAAAATATCAATTGACAAGAGTGATTATTGAAAAATTTATAATGGTACGCAATATATATATATATATATATAAATATATATATATATATACTATATATATACTATATATATATTATACTATATATAATATATATATATATATATAAATATATATATATATACATATGTATATATATTATGCTGCGCTGCTGAAGACTTCAGCTTATCTCATTTAATTAATTTTAAAGAGCTCACTGCGTAATCGCACAACGAGGAGTGGCTCAGTAACGCCTGTTTCACAGTTGTGGTGGCTGAAAGCTAGAAGCTCTCCCGAGTCTCAACAAAGTCATTGACTTGAAGCCTGAAGAAAAATAGAGTAACTTGTTTCCATGAGCTAATGAGAAGTGAATTTGGGAATTTTCTCGTTTAATATCTGAGTTCATAATTTAACCTAGTTTTATATTTTCAACTCGATACTGCAGCAAACATTGCCGGAAGTTAGTGTGGACTCCGCTACCTTGGTCAAAATGGCCGCCGCCTCGCTCTTATTTGCATGACCTCACTCCAATTCTTAGCTCACTCCAATTCTTAGCTTAGCTTAGCTCCAAGGGCCTCACTCCAATTCTTAGCTCCTCGAACTGTTCATTTTCTTTTCCCGTAACGATGTTTACTTTGTAACGCTTTCATTCAGGGACAATTATACCCACTAGAACATCGTTAACATGTGGTCCTCGGTAAATCAGTATTTATTTGGAATATGAAATTTTTTCAGCACCAATCATAACGACATTCTTTTTCAGGTAAGGAAATTCTCCATCAGCTATACTTCACTCGATCAAAATTCGGAACTATTTAAATTATTCACATTTAATTGGAATTTAGCTATAATGATTCGTACGAAATAGGAGTGAGTAAAGTGAAACAGTTTAAACATCATAATCCTTTCAACTTGTGGTGCAGTAGGTACTCGTCGTTTTGGATGCCGTAAAATGTTACTTGCCTGCTCTTTTAGACAAATTCTGTTGTGAAATTCTGTCTCCACTGTCCGTAAAAGCAAGTGGAGCTTCCTCGAGCACTGAAATGTATTTCATATTCGAGTTTTTGTTGCTCTTTCGTTTATGTATTCCTGATTTCGACGACGTTACTTTTAAAATTCTACGTCATAGCGTTCTCTTACTGAGAATGAAATGAATTTCAAATTCTATTCACATAATTCTTCCTTAAGAGCCGCTCTTGGTTAAAATGAATCGTATACATTCATGGCATGACATTTAAAATCTGTGCACGAGCAAATCTTTGTTCACAATAGACTTCTTCATACATTGCTTCATTAGAATGACCAGTTGCACTGACGACCAAAGAGTTATCACACGGGCTTATTTAGTCATGACATTCAATGCATCTTACTTGCATACTGTTGATTTTCTTCGTACTGTTTGTTTATTTGTTTTCCGCGTCAAATTGCTGCCTCCGCACCTTGCTACTTTCCTGATCGAGTTACGAGTATTAGCAGTTCTTTTTGCGTAGTGTTACACGTTCTTCAACGTACTGCATTTTATACATAATAATTTGATGTTTGCGTATCAAGCACACCAAAACTTTACGTTTAGGATCTCATTATCGACTTTAATTTACTTCTTTCATCGTGTTAACTTTATAATTGTACGGTTAGTCGCCCATGTTTGAATTCAGTTTCAGACAGTATTAAGAGGAAGTTCCCTCATAAAGTAAGTTATGTGTGTGTACTCTACATCATACGTTGGCAGGGAAGATCCAGTATCTGCGCCAATGCTGCCTTGGGGTAAAAACTGAAATAATCTGTACGATATCTGTATCACGCGTTTTCTTTTCAGAGGTTCCAGAAGTACACAACTGAGTAGATAATGAAATATTTGGAGCAATATCCGTAGAGTTTCTATAGATTTCTGTAGATCGTTGTTTGCGATATGACGCTTCTGATTTGATTGAATTCAGTTTCTTTTGAAGAGACCATGAATTAATTTCTTTGATATATTTGTGTTTAATTTATTTCACTACTCATTTGGCGATTTTTTAGGTCTTTTGCTAGATGTTGTGATGACTTCAAAAACCAGAATTTTATTCATTTTATTTTTTTAAAAACTACTCTGTTGCTGATCTGCACAAACCTGATTATTTTTTTAGCTAGAACTTTTTAAAATTCCTTTAAATAGAATTAGTTAGTTTCACGGTTGGCTGAGCATTCGGAAATTTTCACCAAACACACTTTTTGACTCAGTTTGTGTTTGTATAAACGCAGACAAACGTGTTTGTTGAGCATAGGTAGGGCAATCTTGAAGTGCCACGGGTAACAAGCTGGTCGAGTTGACCTGTACTGTGTGTGTTTGTAACTGAATAAATAAAATGATTTTCTGTTAGTGGACAGCAAGAAAGTTTCAAAACAATTCTTTTATATGTGCATGAGTAACAGCCTTCTGCTGTCCATGCAGCACTGACTATGCCTTGGCAAAACAAAAGGCGAGCATTCAGTAGATGAAAAAATATCGATTGTGAAGATATGTATGTTTTCTGCTCCGTTTTACGGGAGATATCCTCTACTCTATGCACTAAAGTTTGTGAGCATTTTGGCACGAGTCTTAGTACAGGCTCACTTCTTACAAAACCATCGTTTTAGATCGTCTTTGAACGAACAATGTCCCATCACAACTGAATTATCACATTCTGAACATTGTGATAATTTAGTTTCAATGAATCAGATCCCTGTTTTAGCAAATGTGCAGCGTTTCACAGATATTCGATTACTAAAATCTTTGTGCATTTATGTACTCGAGCTGGTCTTGAACAGTAGCCTCAGTTCACACCTACTCGCAATATTGGAGAACTGACAGCATTTTTCATCACGGTCGGTCAGTGTTTTATTTTTAATTTTTAGTTTTTTAGTTTTTCATGAAAAATATTTGATTTGAATTTGGGCATTTTTTACATCACAAAAAATCTAGCACCGTCGATGACCTGTCGTCAGAACGTTTGTAGCATGGTTTCATACAGAGCACTAGATGAATATTCACCGTAGTTGGTATGGTTTTCCATTTTTATTCAGAGTGTTCTGATTCCATGACAATATTCAAAACCATATAATTGTCTTTAGTTTCCTGGAAAAGAAAATTTCTATTTGAAACAGGAATTTTCATTAGAGATCGAGTGAACAGCAGCACAAGTTTCTCGACTAGCGCCCTCTTGCTGCTCATTCGACGGTAGAGTTCTTGACACTCTATGCCTACATGAATAATCTTGGTAATGTTTGAACGTAGTCACATTTTTGCGAAAGGTTTTATTATAAGCCACACTATTGGATTTTTTTATTACTTGATTAAATATACTGACGAAAAAGACTTTCAAAAATAATGATCGTCTGAATGTACTCCATGTTGAAGTCTTCAAATGAACCTTTCGTAACGCATTTGATTTGTTTCCAATGCGAATGTCGGCCACATGTGACGCAGAAGAGGCACTTGCATCGGTTGTGGGCATGGCGACTTAAAAATATCGATTTTATTTCCTTTACTAGGGCCAGCTACATTGAGCACTTTTGCATAAGTGGATGCACTGATAAATAAACAACTGACGTTACGATGAGGTGGTGACGTACTTCCATAATCTAACATCGTAATTGGTGGGACATTTTTTAAATTTCGTTCAGAATTTTTTCATTTTAATTAACCTTATATGCCAATTGTTATTTCATTTATGTTTTGATGGTGTTGAAAAATCTAATACGCTAATGTTTTATGTGCTAAATCTATTTGTTCATTCATTTTATTTATATACTTACTAAATAGATAGTACACAAAATACTTTCGACATACTTCACTTCTATTTCAAGGATCATAATTTTTGGAAGCCTTTATTTCTAGTATTGGAAGCTATTAACGGTAACGACGTCTTTTGATAGGTCATAGCGCTTCGTAAAAGCTCTTTGTTTTGCGGTCATTTGCCTTTTATTGGAGAGGAGGAAGATCAGCAACCGCAGACAGTAAGTAATAACTTATGAACTTCCGCTAGGTTTTCTTTGGATTACAGACTCTCTTCAAATTGGGTAATGTCCAAATGCTCGGAAAGTTCAGTCATTGAAATTACTGTTCCCAGTTTATTTCTCTGGGCGTGATTTGGGCGGCGGTGCTGTTGGCGGTGAGAGTTCTTCTTATCCAACTTTGCAAATACTGGCCATTAATTTCACCGTACGCTGTACAATGACTGTAAAATTCCCATCGATGTTTGTTTGGTGTATTTAGTAATTATTTTCTCACCCAATTAGCGCTAATTAATAAATTGGTCGCTTACAAATTGATGCAATTTGAGTAGTGTTAGGAAAGTGTACCGTTAATATTTTCCATTTGGAGATCATAAGACTGCTTTAAAAAATTTATATCGTGTGGTTGAGACTAACCACAGGGGAAAAGAGAATGTAAATGTAAGATATGATTTTCGTTTAGTTAAATTTAAGTCGCTAACCCATTTTTCCAAGACGCTTGTTGAATACTCATTCGTAGGCAATTTAGTAGCAATGCATTTGGAAAATCACCAATATTTCTAAGAAAATTTGTTAATAAAGGAAACTGAAAATGTTTCGAGACTTGATATTTTTGTTCTAATTGATGCAGTTGCAATGCCATTGTTTTCGACAAATAACTTCGTTTTATAAACTGCCTGGAATACTTGCCTCAGTAGCCTGAGGTCCTATTCGATAGCACTGGAGTTCAAGATGCGTTTCCTCGTTATTGTGCAATATTTAGAAATAGAAATCCTGAACAGCAACCATAAAAATAAATTTTTACAGCAACGCTTACGTTCGTTTTGAGTGCGCATTCTTTATTCAACCACAGTGGGTGACTTTCTTGCGTCAAGTTCTATACTTCCGAGTTCTTGGCTCAATTGCTCAACACACACATACTGAGAAATACACACACTACAACACTCAGTTAGTGCTCCCACACACTGAGTGCCGCAAGGTAGTGAGTGTTGCCGGAATACTTACGAGTTCGCTTCGAAAACAGTGTTATAATGCGAGGGTATTTCGCTTTTATTAGCGTCGAAATGCTGCCAAATCTCTCAGGTGTCTGACAGTTTGAGCTCGTAATTAATCCGGGGAATTGGATGTCGCACGGAACTGATCACAGGACGAGGGGATTTTGAGCATTTCTCTGCCCGTCATTTTCTTCTATTTTTGTGTTAGTAAAAACTCGCGTGTTGAAGTGTTTTTATGAAATTAAAATTTGAATGTACAGTTAGTGACCAAATTATTCGAACATTCACCAAATCACTTCTTGAAACTTCGAGCTCATGTCATCTTAATCTCTTTATATGGTACTAATTCTCTTGAGAAATAAAACTAAATTTAAGGAGATATTTTATTAAATTAACGTGAATTTTTATCAAAAACTGTTATGCAAAAGCCAAAATGATCGAAATATATGTAGATTAATTAATTTGAGTTTGAAATAGAGATTCAAGTGACTATAACAAGCTTACTGTTTTGCTTTACGTTTAGGACGTGGTAGAACATTTATTAGCCTTAAGTTTATAAGCAGTTGTCCCTAATGAACATCTCGTTGTGTCATAAGCTTCATTATAGCCATCACACATTGACAAAAGAATAGTCAAATTAAATGAGCTCAGAGTCAATTTAAAACAGAAAATTATTGACCCGCTGAAGCTTCGGCTCAACTTCAGTTCAAAAGCTTCAGTATTAATGCCAGCCAGATAATTTACTCAAACGCTCGCAAATATCTATAGCTATAAAGCCCCGGACCATAGTACTACACTTTTGCTTTGGCATTTGATTAGTTGTTGTTAAATTGCAGTTGAATATTTATGAGAGAATTGTACGGTTGGAACAGAGTCGCAAAATCTCTGAGTATTGAAACATGAATTCATTGATAAATGTAATTAAATCTCCGTATAAATCTCTTCAAATTTAATTGAAAATTTAAAAATATCGTCGTTCGAACTGACTATCGAATTGACTAATAAAATCTAAATTATTCGTGTATTCTCGTCTTCCACTCGAAGGAATATTTTTATTGATTCATTTTTTGGAAGTGGTTCTTACCGAAGAAGGTGAATTAAATTCTTCTTCATGAAAACTTACTGGCAATATGAAACTTACATAAGTAATACGAAATTTGATATTAAATTTTAAAGGAGAATTGAAGGTATTTGACGCTATTGAATCAACGAAAAACTTTATCGCTGATTGTATTTGTCGCGAGGGTAGTTCCATAAAAACCTAAAGAACTCCTACTAAATTTTTTTTGTCATTTTTCGTTTATGTAGTCTTCAATGAGTATGCAATACAAAATTAAATACAGGTCTAAACTAGTCTAGGGGCGTGCTTGTGTTGTTGGGTGTAGAAAAAAATTGCATTTGTTCGAATTTGGCAACGGCTTTGGCTCTTTTGTTTGAGAATTTCTCTTATCGGTAAAGAAGTGCCTCCACGTGCTCAAAATTTTGGGACCTATACTCGCAAAACAAATGATCTATTCGTGAAGAGTGTATCTTAAACGACATCGAAATCATGGGACGACAAGGTAAAATAAATACGTAGTCCCTAGAGCAAATAGGTATCTACTCAATTTCTTGAGTTTATAGTAGTTCAAACTGAACTGAAGTGTAGATTTTGGAGGCACTCAAGCCTGTAGTGATATTACAATATTGACTGAACTCTATTTGGGAACGACTAAAAGGTACAATTGTCAGCCTAGCGGCCTGACCCGCTACGGCCTCCGCTGCCCTCTTTATAGCTCCCTCAATAGTCCCGAGCTAATGGCAATGGCATCCGAACTGCCTTTTTGGTCCTAGACGTTCTTTTAAAAATCTTTTGGCTGAATGCAGCTTTTTCTCTTTTGCTGCTTTGAGATGTTTTTCCAAGACCGCCACTTTACCTAGCTATCGTCGTTGAGCGTCAGCGTTTATTTTGAATATTTATATGTCGGTCATCGAAAGTGATCAGTTTTTTCTGGATGTATGCATATTCCGACGTTATTGGTCTCAATACAATGAGATGGAATCTTTTCTCTGCGATTAATGCAAACATCAATAAATTAGAAGCCGATTATATTTTAGGTTTCACCTTCTATTTTGCACCTTTGATGTTAATTGATTTGGAAGACTCGTATGCGAAGATTTTAGTCTGCGATACCTTAGTCATCTCATCTCTCAATAGCGCGCGAATATTTTTCAGCAATCTTTTCAACATCGCGAGACTTCCTTATACACCTAGGTAGCTCCCAAAAATCATTCTGATATTTAGTGAGAAAAGCTGCGACAAGCGTACGACACCCCTTTTGTTCTCGAGGCACCCATCTTTTCACGGGGGCAGCATTTTGTTGCCTGAAGAACCATTTGCCGATTGCGTGGACTGGAGTTGTAATGCTATTTGTACCTCGTGTGGCGTTCATTGTTCCAGCGCACAAAGTTATAGGCGAGCCCCGAGCTCATGTTCATGAGAAACTTTGAGCAGAGTTCCACCATTGCCTGCTGGTGACTGAGGGATCCCTTTGTGCCTCAATGAAGCGTGCGACTTCTTGCGGCAAAACCTCGAGATTTGCGTCGGTTTTCTTAGTTAGAGGTATTTTCGTAAGATTACGCAGAATTTTCTGTGGTTAAGATACCGCTTATAGCTGGTCTGTTGATTGTGTTTGGTCAAAAATTAACCTTGTGTTCTTTTTTAAATTAAGTTAGAAGTAGCTGAGGATTCTCGCCCTCTCACTTTTTATCAATGCCTTAATTTACAACGCTTTTTAAAATTTCAATGCGCAGAGGACGGCTCCGTCTACGCTAACGGTTATTGTACTCAAAAACTCTCAAAAAGTACTCCCGTGTCGATTTACTTTATGTTCTCTATAGAAGGAAGCAATGACCGTCCTCTGCTTTTTACCACTAAAGTCTTCCTACAACATCTCACTCTTTGGGTGCTTTCTTTCCCCCTGTTTATTCTGTGCGCATCGCGGGTCGTACCTTGACTCATCACTTGAGCAACGAAAGTTTTTATAACCGCTCCTGACCAAGGTGAACGAACTTTCGTGACTGAACATCGCCTTCTGCCATATTCTGATATCCAATTCTTATTTTCAGGTAAAAATCTAGCCCTTCATTTTACATGGCTTCGATGAACTAGGGCTTCTTGAAGAACATCAAGTGACCATTTTCCTCAGCTGTTGAGGTTGGATTGGTTACGCAGGATGATTTTAAGGACAGCGTGTTGTGCGTCGATGGCAACAGCGTTTATGGCTAGATTTGACATAAGTTTTTGCTCTTGGCAGTGCGAGCAAAAGATTTTTTGAAACCCAACTTTCTGTGAATAAGTTGCGGAAGGAAACTACTCTTTTCAGGACGTAAATGATCATTCTTTCCCCAGCAAGGCTGCGGCCACTCATCTTTTACGAGGGTGCTCAGACTGAGGAGCAAGGTAAAGAAATCTATTCTTACTGGGCTAAGGAAGCTCAAAGAAGCGTTGTACATTGGAGAACAGTGGAATGAGTAAAACTCATATATCAATAACATCAGCTCCTCGAGTTTTTTCAAGCAGAAACGCTGGTAAATTCTATATGTAGAATGGCGTACATAGATATTCTACGACCACATTGATTTTTACTTTTGCGTCAAAGCTGGATATGGAAAATTTGTTCTCGAATGAATTTTCTAATTCGTTTGTACTGAAATTCGATAAGAATAATTGGATGTGTATAGATTATGAAATTTCAATTTTAATATAAGCTCCTGTACTTTGCTTACGGTTCGCAAAGTAAAGGATAATTTATAACCTAATTCTAGAGTTAGGTTAGAGTATTTTACTATTATGTGCGAAGCAGTTGAGCGTAGATTAACGTAGATGAGTTGTGCACGAGCAGTTTTTCTAGGTATGCATTAGGATGACTTTTTCTAGCAATGTTAAGATGACTAAGGTTAAGGTTTTGCATACGTTACAGCATATATAAGGTACGATAACACTGGGACCAATCGCTTATCACTCGACCACTCGCTCGTCACAAAGTACTACTCGTTCCCACTTGCTCTCTAAGAGCGAGTTCGCCAAATTCATCATTAAAGAATAATCATTTTGCTCAAACTTCTTCCAATTAAAGCGAAGTGTTAAAATTTCGTCCTGACAAAGTTTATGAACCACCTGAAAATATGATGAAGAATATTTTTTTAATGTGCAAAGTTCTATTAGTACCAGTTTTACGTAGATAAATACGTCTAGTTTAGTATTTGGCAAGAGAAGGAGAAAAAATACGCTGGGTTTAAAAAGAAAAAGTGTGGTAATCGTGACAGAAATCGTGCAACGTTACATGCTTAGCAGCCAGTGCAGCGTCCACCGATGAACATACAATGTTTAATTCTCGGCACTGCATTGCATCTTCTTCAGCGAAAGTAGAAGAGGCCTGTCGTGTTTCTAATATCTTTAGTAATTCCAGTTGTAAGTTCCTTTTTTTCGGCTTGCGATATCTTTTTTAGAATGCTAGGGATCGAATTCTTTCATCGTGAGTTAAAATTGCGCTCCATTATGCAGTCGTTTTCCAACATCTTCCTAATTTCTGCAGTTAGGATTTGCTTTCAGTCTTTGCATGACTTCAGTATGTCTTATCGTAGAAAGGCTGCCTTTCCGTGATGTTACCATTAATTAATATGAAGCTCGTAGCTCCGGCAACTTGACGAAAGGATGAGATAGCTTACTGTCATGCAGAAAATCATTCCTCCAAAGTCCGAACTTCCTATGAAAGCCACGGCAGCTAAATCTGCTTCAGCGAGTTGATATGTCTGTTGGTGTTCCATATAATGCCCATATTCAGAAGTTTCTGCCCACTTGTCGCAAAACTTTGCCACCACCGTAGTTTCAAACCGTATATTTTACCCACTACTTATAAAATGCATCCCATAAGTTGCGTCATCAAACAAGTTAATTAACCCTAATGTAAACCAATGCTGATATTCACAGCCCAAGTTTTGAACAACATCCTGCTCAAATTATCGTAGCCCTAAACAAGCGAGAGCTTTCCCCAGAGAGGATAAAATTTTAATGACCTTGTCCTGATGGTGTAATTAAATATCTCATTCTCTTTTCCGGGAAGTTTGTAGGCCGTAATTGCTTAATTCTCGCTGATATGCGATGCCATTGTGAGCACACTGGAGTGGTTCGTGTATTGGTTCTCCAGTTGTTGCTTGTTCGTTTATTCTTGTTGAAAGCTATTCTGGATGTTACAACATGAATGTATTTCTGTTACTCAGTTCCCGATTGTGATTGTGAGTCATAAACCTTGAGTATATAACAAAGCGTAAAGTTTATTTTCGTAGTCTATTTACTTACTAGTGATAATTTAGGGACATATTTCGCACAGAAGCTTTAGTTGATGAAGTTGCTAGCTTTTGTTTAGGTGTACACTCATATGCATTTTTATCGCTATCAATTCAGGTTTATTTTCGAGTATTTGCATCGAACACCTAAAATCGATCTTAATTGGTGTTTTAAAATAAATCTCTGTTGAATTATAACGGGAATTGAGAGCTGATTTTCTGTGCATCTTACGGATCAACAAAGTTACACTGATGAGTATAATCTTTGCGTTAATTCAACTTAGTGCATGTTGGAAATTTGATACCAGGCTGGACAATTTTTATTTGTAAAAATATAATCATTGTACGTTGAAAATCATAACGCGTATCTTTTTCCCACTCTTGAAATACTTTTTGCTGGTGCTCATACATTTTTTGGGATAAGCGATACGCGCACAAAAAAGTGCATTGCATCATGGTAATGAGTGCATCTCCATGCCGCTGACTTCATAGTTTCTGGAACACATTGAAAAACGTTTTCTCTTTGCTTTGGAATTACTCATTTTCTCTCTTTGCTAGTTGTTATTCGTTTTCAATTGCAATGCTATTCCCTTAAAAACATTCAGCATATATCGATGCCCTCAATTGGTATCTTTATTAAGCGTTTAAATGTTACTCCAATTTTGTTGACTTCGAACTGGGTGTAAAGTATGTGAAATAGAGACATATTCCTCTTCACTTACATGGAAGCTCAACTGTGCCTTTACCTTTATTGTCCCTTTATATTTTTGAAAATCTACGAACATACAGTATAGTGGAAGCACATGAATCTAATTGACTGAGTAATGTAACACAACTTCTTCAACAATAACATCAGTGTTGGTGGTGTTGATACCAATCGTATCTTTGCTACCACTCAAACGTAAATCCCTGAATGCTGCTTTCGACTGCACAGGGATATTGTCTACATGAAGTTTCCGGGGTAAAGTTATAAAATATTTCGCCGCGCATTATTGTGCATCTGAAACGCGAATTAAACACAAACCTTGCGTTCATTAAGGCCAATTAACACGTTTTTACCGTAAATATTGCGTAATCTTTCTAGACAATGTTGTTGCGCAACCATTTTAATTACGTGGAAGCCTAATGGCTTATTTTTGCTTGTAAATTCAAAACTGGTGTGGACGTACAAGGCTTCATTACGGTGGTTTCAAATGCATTTCTCATGCGCAACTAGCAAACACTGATATTAAAATTTGTGCAATTTGGAGACTAGTGAATTCTCTCATTTTACTCACAAAATAATTTACGCAGATTCAAGTCAAGTGGATGTATCACAACACATATCATGGCGGTTTGTTAATAAACGAAAATTTTATTCTCGATGCATGCCAGTCTTCACAGCGTGTGTGCATTTTTGAAAAGAATCTTTTTTTTCTTAGTTTTAATTCGAGGAAACACTCACCCTTACATTTTTGGAAGATTTTGTAACACTTATGTAGCTCTTTTTGAATTCTTAAGTCATCACGTAGCGTTGCTTCAAGAATCTCCATTTTTTTTTGGCGGGACAAAATTTCCACAACTCTGCCTTTTCGGTATTTGGTCTTATGAAGCTCTCTGTACCTGATAGGCCTGGAGGGTTGTTGAATTTGGCCAAAAAAGATCAATTTTGATAATCTAGGCATAAAATAAAATCGGAACTGGCAAGCCTACGCACCAAACATCTCCTTAGCGATCAGCGGCCACCGAGAAACATTGAACATCGAATTTGTTCGCTCAATAATTATCACTTCCATTTCACGCCTCCCATTTCTATTTCCAGAGTCAGTCGATGCTCCAAACTTCTCTCAGGAGGATGAAACTATTTTATTTATGAGAATTCGCACTCCCAGGGAAAATATGGAAGGTCCTGAGCTGAAAGTTAGGTTCGCATGCTTTTTGTTGAAATAGGCTTTAGAAGAATAGGCTTCTTGTTATGTTACGAACGATCTTTTTTGGGTTTCTGCTGACATTTTTTATCAAATCACTTTTTCAACTTACACATTGCTTCATAACCTTTTTTCAATTTTGCTATTTTTATGTGCGCTGGACGTAAAGACATCATATGCATAGATTCCTTGTTCCCTTAATTTTGTACTAAATAGTATTTTCCTATTGCCTTTCTTGGAGACACTTTTGTTGTGGTTAGGGAGGCTTAAACTAACTTCAAATTTAATCTGATGCACCATATAGTCATGATAAAAAAATTCGAGAAATTGCTTCTGAACTGAACCAATTCTAGCAATATTGGTTTTGTGTCACGCCCGGTATGCTTACTCTTGTTTCTTTACCAGGCATTCATATCCTCGTTTTCCTTTTTTTCCCCGAGATAGTCTTGTTACCGGGTTTGTTTGTGGGCATCTATGTTTCAATCGACTTTTGAAGAAAAACTTTTACCAGTTTTATAACGATTCCAAACTCATTTGAAGCGCCAGCAAGCTTTAATTTCACAGTGCGCTTCGGCCAATATTCTCGCCTTTAATTTTAGCCCGGCCCTCATGAGAAGAAAAACTTTAATTTTTAAGGAGTTGGGCAAAATACATACGTCCCGAGGGTGAGATGCCAATACATGAGGAAGGACTTCGCGTGTTTTATTTGGATGTTTGGATAGGGCTTTAAACTGCCGAGGAGGAAATGGGGTATCGAAACGAAGATGCGTGTGAGGCACCGAAGGAAGGCCGGGCTAACGGATGCCTTATTCTCAAGACTGCCTGGAGTTCCTCAGCCATTCCAACGGCCGAGCTTGCCAATGTGAACTCCGTACAGGGAGGATCGACACGGGGACAATGCTGGGGTGTAAACTGAGCTTTCTGACAGATCTGCAAGGCGGGATCATCATTAATAACTCCCAGGGGAAAATAGTGTGAGGGACAGAGTTGAGTGTAAGGTAGGCCTTCTTTTTGTTGAAATAAAATGTTTTTTGTTTTGTCATGGACCACCTATTTTTGGTTTACTGCTGTTCTGTTTTCTGTATCTTCTACTTTCTTCTTCAAATTTAACTTGTTTCATAACCTTCTTTCTGAACTCACTGTGTCTATGCCCCTTATGCCCCTTCTGCATAGATTCCGCGTTCCTTTATCTCCATACTAAATGGTGCCTTCTTCCTTCTTCTCTTTGGAACGCTTTTTAGCGGTTAAGTAGGCTAAGACTAAGATCTAATCTAATATCATCATTGATAAACGGTTTACATTTCGCACGAAATGACTTTATACCTCCAAAGAAGCTCATTTGTCTGCTTAGACTGAAAAAAGCGGAACTATTCTGGGCAATGTTACGTTCAACAGTTGAGTAGTCCTCTAACTGCAGAATAATTTGAACAATTTTTCTACAACATTGTCAATTGTTTTGAGATGTTCTGCAAATAAAAGGGATCCATCAGTTAATGTTTGTGTCATCTTTTAAAAACTTTCTATAGTCTGTGTGTGGTTCTAAGTCAGTCATGAATATTGCTACCTTTCCAGAGGGACAAAAATTTGCGCGGTGTGTAGATTTTCATTAAACAGTGCCTGCAGTACATGTAGTGCGCTAAAATACTACACATCGACGCACAACAATTCGACTTATTCTACATAGCCACTGCGAGCTGGTGGATAGAGGCAGTGAACCTGTCAGCCGGCTCTTAATTCGACCCTGATTACGTTGAGAGCCGTGAACGATTGTGTCGAATAAATCGGAACGGCGCATTTGGAGGGACTTGAGAGCACCTGAGAGCTTCACTAATGAGGCGCCGTGTGAGCTGTCATTTAAATCCACGTTTTGTCGCTTCGTCGTTTTATTTTGCGTAATTAGATGCAGTCTTCCGTTGGAAAATGAATCCCGTCTGTGACGAGAAATGGTTTCATACAAGGATTATATTGAGTTGAGTAATTGACGTGAAATTTAATCTTTCCGCGATCTGGTGATGCCTAGAAAATTGTTTTTAGCGTTGAGTCGCTGTTCACGAAAGTGATGGGGTCCAAGCACCTTTATTGTGACTTCGTTGATGAGGAACTCTATGAGTGCAAAGAGAAGATAATTTCCATTTCCTGTTCCATTGGATTTGAACTTGGAGCGAAAATAGTAATATCAAGGCACGTGCTATGAAGACATTAATCTCTACGTTTGCTCGATGTTTTTCTTGCTTTCTCTTTCTTTTGGGAAAGCAAGTTTGAAATTGATATTAGGTACTATTTTTTTTTATATTACAGTCAAGTGGCTTGGCATCATTGGCACGCCTCCAGCGAAGTTGTCTTTTACATTAGGATGTCTGTGATGCCAAACTTTGTGATTGGACCGGCAATTATAGACTTGAGGGGAAAATAAATCTTGTTACATCGGTTGCATCAGCATGACTGCAGCAGAATGTTGTTAAAAAATAAAACCACCTGTGTTTTGCTCTAAGAAATAAAGGAGAAATATTTCATACCGTGAAAATATGAAAATTTTGTTCGTAAATCTTTCAAATCATGGAAAAGTCAACGCTGTATTGGCTTTAATCTTTCTCTTGCATTGTTGCATTTCACAGTGCGAGCTGAAAAATTCCATTCAATCTCCTATTCTCTACCTGGAAAATTCAGAGCATAATCTATTCCAGTGGTCGTAAAGAAGCTTTAACCTTCATGGAAGTGAGGGTACCTCGAGTGAGCCGTGCTCAGCAGCGTACTTCGGCGAGGTAGAGACTCCTTGAGGCACTTCTTTCTATAGGGGGGGAAATATCACATTTTTATTAATGTATGGCTGCGAGATATTATTATGTTGTAATATTATGATCTGATACCGTGGTATTTGCATTCATTATTATGACTGCTTCAGTATTGTGAACACTAGTTTATGTCTTTCATTTCGCTATTCTACAGCGATTACTTTAGAACTCACAACCTATACTCAAGTAAAAGAATAGTTGTCACAAAGCACGACTCACTTTAATTCGACTACGTGGTACGTGACGTTCAGAATTGAGGCTATTTTGCCGCGCAACCCTCTATTTTTACCCAATATCGTTGCTGAGCAGAACCATGAGAGCGAGCGAAATTCTTTTGGTGTCGCGCCTCCAACATCAGACATCACAGACTGCTCTACGCTTCTTTGGGAAGTTATCCTTTGGGAAGGTATTTGTTAGTAAAAAGCGAACCCTCGCGTCATTTTATCCTTGGTGTTGAGTGTTTATTAAGATACAAACCTCCTTTCATGGCTGATTTTCCCCTATTTAAGCTGCACAATCTTGTAACATAAAATTTTCGCCATTTTTGTTAATATAATCGAACAAATGATCAAGGGCACTAATTTTGCTTGTAAACATAAGTAACCGCTAGTGAAAATGATATGTAATGATAAACATAATAAGTTTCTATTCAAATAACTTTGCGACTATATTTTGACGTAAGCAAATGCACGCTATCTCCTCATGTGTGGGAGCGAGAATCGGGCTTGGAGCTAGTGAAGAAACCGACCAAAAAACCTAAGCAAGTAATTTTAATTTCATCTTTTAAAAAATGACCTGATACCCTGAACCCAACCCAGCTCAGTGCATCAGCTCTTCCCATGTGGAAGTTACTTTTAGGTCACAACCAACGAGTGTTTTGTTGTGGTCTCGAATTGTTTGTACGCCACGCAATCCTTCTTCCTTTTAAGCAGTAGCAGTAGTAGTAACATGGGTTTGCTAGCGCTTTTCTTCCTTTTAAAGAAACTTTACTCGTGGGAAGTGAAAAAAGTTTGCGTAGACTAATTCCGGTAACTAAAATGATTTTTGATCTTGTAAATTTGGAGATTTTGTCGTACCACAATTTTCTACACAATTTGTATCACGTTAAACCGCTACCACGTAGACGAAATCGCAAACGAATTTTTACGTAAAATATTGCGCAGGAATTCTCTGTAGTTAAACTCTTCACTTTGCGATTCAGCAATGTCTCACCTGCTGTGAGCACCCATTGGTGTTCCATGTAGTTCAATATTTCTATTCGTGTTATCTAGAGCGGTCATACCTTCATATTCTCAAGGCAATCAGGGATATGAGCGTCTTTAACTGATTTGTATGTATGCATGCACGCACTTTTCCCAGTTTTTAAAGTTTCGGCTTTTGATTAATTTTGAAGTTCTCAGCGAGTATTAAATGAATAAATACATCTCAGATGAGCCAATAAATTCTTCCCACTTCTCTGTGCCCTGGCATGATTTAGCGGTTTTCACTTGTGTATCCGTGATAAATATTCTGCTTCTCATATAAACTTCATTAAAGTTAAAAAAAAAGAGTGGAATTTGTTCTTCATTAAGCTGGATACTATTTAACTCCTTTCCTACTCGACTAAATAAAGTTTCTAAATGAACCTCAAAATAAAATAGTATGTTTAAACTCTTTCAAAGTCCACGGACTTTGATGCCCACATTTTATTTACTGGTCGGTTCCTGTCACGCGTGTTATGAATAAATTAATGTTGTTTCTGAGCTTAGTCTAGCAAAGATAAAGTGGAAAATTTCATTCAAACTATGTACTCTCTCCGGGGATAAATTTAATTTTTTAGTGACTCCCTGCTTTTCATGGAATTGCATTTGCATAACAGATTATTCGAAGCCACTGTTTGCATATTTTATTAAGCGTGTCAAATTTGACACAATTTTCAATTCACGAAGGATTTTTTCATTTACTATTAGCATATCAATCTGGACCATGCTATGATCATTCCTTTTCAGAGTATGACTCTGTTCGACGGTGTTCACTTACATGCATGTTTTGTCAATTGTACAAGACGTTCTCAATACAAGTAGTCAATTTAAAAACGCAACTGTTTCAGAAGGTGTAGTGCTAGAAGGCTGATTTTTATATATTTTATTGAAAAGAAAGGTAATGATTTTATTTTTTTATCTGCTAATTTTAGAAAAGGCCACCTTTAGTTTCATGCATATATCAATACGAATAACAAAATTTGCAAAATCATTCCGCAAAATATTGACGTCGATCGATGGATGCATAAACATTTTAAATCTCTCTGGAAATGCTGGCGAGAATTTTGCCTTCTAAATCGTATCCTGATGAATGGTTTCAACAAGATGAAGCTGCAGCCCACACTGCTCGTAGAACCATGGACTTGTTTAACGTTCGATTTCCTTTACGGCTAATTTCATTCAGGCCAAATTTTCTTTGGCCAGCAAGGTCACCTGATTTGTGTCCTCTAAACTTTTTTTCTTGAGTTTTTTAAAAGGGAGAGTATTTCGTATGGCACTGTCCGAAATCTCTCAATCGAAAGACGAGGTTCTAGCAGTCATATCGTCCTTATATTGCGAACATTTTGACTTTTTTGTTCGTAATGGTGTATGTATGGACTCCGCTGGGATCCATTTCAAAAGTTAGACGTGGAATAAAATAAAATTTTAGTTCTTGCTTCTTTTAACTCGGCCTAATTCAGCCTTCTAGCAATCATAGGCTACACACTTCAGCGTTCTCAAATCAGATACGTTTGTGAGCATCCTGTACAGAGACACACATCCATTCAAATTTAGAATCTACAGATTCGAATTCCCGTCTACTTAAACATAATAAAGATATTAAAAATATATCAGTAGAAATATTTTTCCTTAAATATTAAACATAATAATAAAAATAGTCAAAATATTTCCGGATAAAATTTCTAAAAGTGCTGGATATATTTTTGTAAGTGTCAAACACTTGATTTCAAACGGGGGTACAAAATAGATTAAATCATAAATTACTTTTTATGGCAGTTTTCCTTGGAGTTAATGTTGAGTAGAGAGACAGTGGGTCACAAACGTAGGAGCAAATTTCACTCTTACAGCAAAATGACGGTCACTTTGCTTCCGTGTAAATCTGAAAAGCATTATCGTAAAAAATGTTTTCATTTCAAATAATGATTATCTTGACAAGGAAACGATGCACTGAGCTGCTAAGTAATTGTGTAATAACTACTGGAGGAAATTTTCACTGTTCCCTTTACCACGTTTTACTGAAATGAAGATGGAATATAAAAATTTAGAAATCTTTGCAATTAAAACCTTTATTTATTCATTGGTTATCATTTTCACCATAAAAACTGAAAGTTCAAAAATCAATTTCGCATCTCCCACCATTTTTCGTTGTCTCTTCTATTAAACTATGTATGAAATGCTGTGCTATTTTGATTCCATTAGTCTTAAGAGACAGTGATGCATTTAGTTGAAAATGGGCGTTTACAATCGTTAAAATGTCCAGCTGGGCCTCGAGACGAGCACACTGAACAAGGAATAAACGGTAACGTGTCATCAATCAGAGCTGCTCCTCACATTCACGTGCCTATAGGACCTCATCGCAAATCTACAAAGCATCATTGGCTCCCTGCATGAGATATGCGAAATTAAAGCAAAATCAGGGTATGCTGCTGCTGCAGCTGTAATAAAATTCCTGTGATGCATTACCTGAGCTTCAAGAAGCACCGGTGAGATTCGAAATAATTTCTCTGGAGCCACGAAAGCGACATGGAAGCTAATACAAGACGCCCGAGTGAGCCAGTTCTTTCTCTGGCGACAATTTGCCGCGATTTTTACAAAAGGGATAAAGCGTCCAGAGATGTGAAGTAAGCTCTGTTATGCCATTCTTACTCGTATATGCCGATTATCATTTTTATGACAATTTTTGGGTCATGGAATAATAATTATATCACACCGTGGCCCCAAGAAATGATAGCGTTGACCAGCATCAGTCTGATGTTTTGCAGTCTCGTAAATCATCTCCACCTGTGTCAAGCGCCAACTCTAGCTCGACCTGGACGATATTGTCGTTACCAGGCACGACTCATGCTAAATTCATGCCGGACAGTTATTGCAGGCGTGACTCCCTCTTCTATTTTTTAACGGTAGGATTTCTAGTATGGAAAGTTGAGCTGAGAGTTCATTGTTCTTGAATTCTGTGAATGCTTTAAACGACAAGATTTCAAGAGTGAGCAGGTTGCCTTTTTTGGTTTCAATGATTGCTTTGGCATGATCAAATGACCCACAGACCAGCAAATTCGATTTGCTTGTCGCTCCAGCACTGCTTATTTTATTGTACGAGATTGATACCTTCAAAAAATAAGAATATCAGGATATACGGTGCCCCAATACTGGAGTTTGGTCACCAAAACGGTGAAGTAACACGTTTCTTTTTGATTTAAAATGCCCCCAAGATACTTGAACTCAACCAGGTGGACGTGTGCCCTCCTGGGCGCACCGGTCAGTCTTCACGAACCCCCTAATCGCTCTCGACTGGAGGTGAGGTCGGATCTTAAAGAACGATCAAGTTTCACACGGGAAAAGTCTAGTGAATATCTTGAATAGCACGAAAGTTAATCGTTCAAGTATCTTTGAACTCTTAGGCTCAGAGTGTCCCTAGACAATTACCTCGCAGAATAAACTTTGGCGGATGTTTGTGGACAAAACAAGATCAAGGAATGAAAAAATCAACGAAGAAATAATGTTACGAGGGAGAAAATAAATCCTCGAGCTTTGGAGATCAGGAGCTTTTGATCTTTGTTTTTCAAAACGGCATTAAGGCACTTCTCAACTCAGAGGGATACAACTACCGTATCCATGGGAACTCCTGCTCTCAGGGGAAGGTGTGAGATTTCGAATATAAGGTTAGGGAGGCCTTCTTTTTTTTTGAAAAGAATAGGTTTTTAATTTCATTACTAACCTTAATTTTCCCTATTCACTGTTGTTCTGCTTTTCAGTGCCTACAACACACAATTTCTTATTCAACTTTCATCCTGTTTCATAAATTTACTTCCTAATTGCTGTTCCTAAACGCATCTTGTACACAAACCACCGACCGTTTCCTTTACTCCATACTTGTAGGTACCTTCCTCCTTCTATTTAGGAACCCCTTTTTTGTCCTTAGTGGGGCTTACGCCCAGTTACCTAATCTATCTAATTCAGGCATTTCAAATTCGAAGGTTTTTTACCCAAACGCTGTTCTTTATTTATTATTGGTGGTCGAAACTTGTTTTCATCAGTATTTGCTTGCGAAGAAATTCCAAATGCGGAATTTAAATGATTGGTCTTATCTCCGCAGCATTTTTCTTGACAGTTTGCTAGATCCCATTAAATTAAGCAGATCAAAATGAGAAGATGAAGCAGCAAACTATACTTTCATTGGCATGGTAAACATGAATAAAGATTTTGAGAAATAACTATCCTCATAATAGAAATATTGACTTGATTTACTTTTAGACATTTGTTGTCGAAAAAGTGTCCTTTTTATTTATTTGGGTATATGGGGGAAAAACTTTATTGGTTTTAATAACGAACACTTCAATAGTACAGTTGACAATTCTATATCTTACAACCGGCATAGTGACTCCCACTGTCGACATTTATTCTTCGCCACTAAACTTTCCTCCTAGCTACTCATCAGATCCAATCTCAGATCTGCTGAGCCCAAAAATCATCAGATCTTCTTCAGCCTTCACCGCTAGCGCATCAACTTCTGGACCTCACCATCTGGACCAGCTCCGCTACCTCATCATCCGGCACGGCTTCTTCCGCCGTCCGTCCAACCAGTGTGCTCTGGTCTTGTTGACGCACTACGGTTGGCATGGGAGGATGCGGCTAAGCACCCTGTGAGCGCGAGTGCGCACCCGTCATCATCACCTCACTCACCGCATGAAGACACTTCGCTTCGTCATTAGAGCAGTAAGTCGCAGTGCTGTCTTATGTCGTGCGTAAGCATTAGATTGTTCGGCTGAAGCTCATTGAAGTGTTCCGTTCCCTCCTGTTAAATAATAGCGCCTAGGGTAATCAATCTATATATTAACTAGTTAGAATTAGATCGGAGGTGTAATTCAGATCGGGGTGTGTTTATTTACGGGTTTAGGTGCAGATCAGATCGGGGTGTGTTTATTTACGGGTTTAGGTGCAGATCAGATCGGGGTGTGTTTATTTACGGGTTTAGGTGTAGATCAGATCGAGGTGTATTTATTTATGGGTTTAGGTGTTTGAGATCAGATAGGTGGTGTAACGTTAGTTGTGTTTTAGATCAGATCGGTGGGTGTAAATTTAGTTGAGGTGTTTGTAGGTGTATCAGATCGGGGATAGTTTTGAGTGTGTAACTGATAACGAATTTATTCACCGAGCAATTCAGATCCTACTTCGTATTTACTCCTTTGCTTTAAATTTTGCTATTTTGTTTCACCTAGGCGCATTAACGGAAGGCGCGGGGTTTGCGCCTGGAGTCACGACAGCGGCTCCGACACTTCGGGCCGAGTCTCCGACGCAACCATTGAACGAAAACCATCGTTCTCCATCACCTAATTTATTTTTCATTGCACGATTATTTATTTATTTACCGGCATTGTTAAATATTCTGGTGGTATTATTAAACTTTAATTCTATATCTGTATTTCATAATTCCCCCCGCTCGCTTTTTTCGTTATTTGTCTCTTAGCATGCATAGTTTGTAAATTAGTAAACATTTGGAATTCCTATTCCTCACCGCCAGTCGTGGTCATCAATGTCACGTCATTCTGTAATTTGATCATGAACAAAATTGTCTCCAGGCCCTTCACGTTCGTTCATCGGGCCAGTCAACCTTTGCTCTGCAGCCAGTTTAGCTTTTTGGTTGTCATGGGAGCCAATCAATTTTCAATCTACAGATCCAACCTAATATGTCATCCAGTTTTCATTGCGATGATACGATGATCATATGTTCGCTTATAAGATCATATCAGATCCCAAACACAAGAGCCTTCAATAATTTGCGTGGCAGACCTCCGCCGCCGTTCAATATTGGCAGCAGGTGAGCGGGCCCAGAGGCCGAGCTGTCATTGGCACGGGGCCGACACAGAGTTGGTGCTGACACATATTGCGGCCGCCTCTCTGTTCCCGGACTCCTGCGCCCTGATCAAAGTTCCGTTCCGCCAAAAGCCTTTCGCCGTCATTACGTCTTCCTATTGATCCCAGCGCCCGATTTGTTATAAGTCATTATACAATAAATTTATGGCCCACAGTGGAATGTTTCTCTGTATTTGCAATGAATATTGTAGCCTTGTCTATGGGTTTACTTTGATATGTTACGGCCGCTTCAGGTGCTGTGGTAACTGTTCGAATCACTTATTGAACAGCCCAAGTTCAGCTCTGACAAATGGGAACCACAATGCAGAACGACAATAGCTTGTGGGTCATTGAATGGCAGAAAGGGCCCTAATAACTAATTAAGAGTGGCCAAAAATTGCTCAAAATAAGTTGGTGCTCGTTGGGTTTCAACTCTGACTTGGTATCAATAGTAGGAAATAAATACCGCGCGATGATGGCAAAACACGTCGTAGAAGTACCACATTACAATTTCAACTCCAAATTAAAGGTCAACTCACACTTTCTTAAATATGTCATACTGACATCTGCATTATTTTCTGAATTTTTTTGTCAACATTAGTGAATATTTCCACGCAGCAGTTTATGCATTAGAGAGCATGCTCAAGCTCCGCGCACTTCGTGCGAAATTGGTCGGACGTCCACGACGCCCGGAGCACGAGTTCGGAGTCCTTTATACCATTTTGCTTCGCTAAAGCGAGGGGTGCTAGAGTCTGGAATTGCTTTGGGGGTCTGTAACGGCCCTGCGAGAACTGCTGAGCATCGACGACGAGACGTTGTCGTATTGTGATTGCTGCCCAGTCAACTGCCTGTAGATGTGCACACTTCAATAGAAATGCCCATGCGGAACGATAAAACACATGACATGTTAAAATAAAATAGTATATGCTATTATATATGCGTAAAAAATTTTAGTCACGAAATAGAGTGAGGTACCTCCTAGAGTTTCAAGATTGCGCAAACGTATAAAATTGAAGAACGTTAGCAATAGGGTCGAAAATACGGACAAATTCGTAACTTTTTTTTAATAATCATCTGACTCAGATGGGAAAATGTTCCAGCAACTACTTTCAGTCATTACCATTGTACGTAATTAAGATGTGTCCCATGTGATACTTCAAATACGAGACAGAAGAAAAGGATTCAGTGTTTCTAAATTTGTCTGATACATCGTACGAATTCGCTGTAAGAACTGTCTCTCTTATCGTGGTAAACTAAAGTTTCTAAGTTAATCTTCGAAACGTAGAGGTTTCAAATTCAAAATTTTTAGGATTTTGAGAATTACCAGAAACTGATATAGTTTTGATTTGGAAACCACGTATTGAGATATATTAATGTTTAATTATTGATACCTCATTTAATTGAGATACAGACATTTTTGACAAAAAAAAAGAATTTCCCAATGTATTTACAAGTATCACAAGACTCGCCAACGGTTCACTGCCGTTTAGCCAAAATTCAAATGATAGAGACATTTTCCAAATACGACCTTGTAAAATGAGCGAGTGTTAACTCGTCCAGAGCGCCACCACACAACACCGCATTAATATTTCACGCCAGGGACGTGTCGGTCGGCAGCGACCAGCGCCAGGTGTCGGTGACTAGAATAGAGCGTGCATGGTGGGACGGTGATCCCTGAACATAAGCGCACTGTAGCTGAGGGTGAGGGCTTTGATGTTCTTCTCCCCCTCATTTTTTCGTTATTTGGCGCGTTAAAAGCGGCGGTTGTTTAATCAGAGAGGTTCTCTACTTGCCATGCAGTGTGATAGGTAATTATGCTACCTTCTAAAATATAGATAAATTACGACTACGCTTGTTGTTTTTTCGCGGATGAAGAGCTAGAAAAGTTTACTATCTGGAGAGGCGAATTTTTCGACTAGCATGAAATCGGATCAATTGTTTATTGCTTATGTTTTGACTGCACTGGTTGAAAAGAGGGGTGTAAGCGTCCAGTCCAGGGGCGAGTAACATTTTGAAACGTTTGTGGGCAATACCTGGAAAATTATGGACACCAATATTATCCACGTGTCAACGAAACCGTATCGAAAACATTACATAATATATTTCAAGTATCTGACGACCTAAATTAGAATACGCGAATAAATTTGGTATGAACTTGTTTCCATGGTCACTGCGTGGTAGTTTGGAGTGATCTGCGTATCACATTCCAGAGGTGCACTCAATGCGGTGTATCTAACCGAGCCTGTACCGCGCCGTGGAGAATACGAGAACTTACTCTGGGGTCGCAAATTACCTCTAATGCGTCAATGACCAACCTAATTTTTGATGTCGCTGTTTGTGATGTTGCTTGGTAATATAATTTAATAATTTGTTTACGGCCATGGAGATCTTAAAATCAATTTCGGTCATGTTTGTCTCCCGTCGTCTCCGTAAATGAAGAAAGGATGATCGTGATCAAAAAGGATTCGATACAGCATGTAACTTAACCCTTTAACGTCCGAACTTTTGTATTCATATTACCGTTAACACAACCACCGTCACTAAACTGGCGCTTGCATCAGGCAGTCACTAATATCAGGATGGGATAGGAACTGCCACCCGGCAGAGAGCTTCAAAGAACACATTAGGGAACTAATTGAACAAGAAATACAATATATTGAGGGTATTTTTGAAAGAGGACACTGGTGTCCTCTGGGGCGTTAAAGGGTTAATCAACGTTGTGGTGCTAATTCGGATGATGCGTTCGATAACTTATCACGCTATCCTAGAAATCAACACTCAAGTAGGGGTAGACTGTAAGCGGTTCATTTAACATTTTTGTTAATTGGTTTCAATAAGTGTACACTGCATGCCTCTCTCAGTAATCATGCCAAACGTTTTATTTTATGTTATCGCTGTACTGAAAAATTTATTCGACGTTTTCATTCCGGTATGCGGTACAAGGAATTAGACTAATAATAGAATGTTGATGGTAAATATATTCTATTAAAATGCAGCTACCTGAAATTTGAAATTGACTTACTCGCTATAAATTTTAATTTACTCAGGGATAGCGACATTTTTAGACCTAATACTAATCTGTCAGGGCAAAAGATGGGTTGACAGTTGGGAATGACAGGGCGTGCATCATGTCGCTGTCATGTTCTGGAAATTCGTAATCCGTGCAGCCGTTACGGCGTAACTTGATTTTTCGTCGCTGATTCAGTTCCATCTGCATTCTAATGAGTTCATTAACATTTGGTGCCCTTCCTAATTCTATTGCTTAAGCCTAATTCATCTTCCTGATTTAGCTTTGTCGTCAAATTTGCTGGAAATCCAGCTTATTGATGAATAAAAAAATGGAATCTTCTGTTAATTCGGTTCCAGAAATTAGAATTGGTCGGTATCATGTTACGATCTACATCAGCTTATGACTTGAACATCACCTTTTCATCACGTATTCGACAGCGAAGAAAACAATACCAAATCTTCTCCCCTCAGGGGGATACAACTATTGTGTCTATGGAAATTAGCGCTCCCAGGGGGACTATGTAAGGTCCTGAAGTAATGGTTAGGTAGGCTTTCTTTTTGTTAAAATAGAATAGGTTTTTGTTTTGTTACGGACCATTTTTTTCGGTTTACTGCTGTCCTGTTTTTCAGCACCTACTACATTCTTCTTCAACTTTTTCTTGTTTCATGATCTTCTTTCTTAGCTTTCTGTTTCTGTGCCCTTTCTGCATAGATTCCGCGTTTCCTTAACTCCATAATAAATATGCCTTGTTCCTTCCTCTCTTTGGATAACTTTTGTTGCGGATAGGGAGGCTTAAACTAGCTAATAATCTAATCTAATCTATGCCAACCCTTCCCGTTAAGCCTCTAATGCATTAGAAGTAAATGATAATCATCATTCTCTCCTTATTCTGTTGATGTTCTTCCTCACTCTACGTCTGCTTTTACCAATTCTCTAAGTATTTAACGCTTAAAAATCATTCAAAGCTATTCGTTTGAGCGGTTGTTGCATTGAAAAAAATTACGAAGCACACATAAGTATTCTCTAAGTCAGTTTTCGACTGACACGAGCAACAAGAATAACTTCTCACGTTGTTCAAAAAGAAGCCTTGAACAAAGGGAAGCCTTGCAAGCAGCTACTGTCTTCCGAGCTGTAGCGGCTTCGTTGTCTTTTTTATAACCTTTCTTCCAGATTGGTATTTTTTGTGGGTATAATCGTGGAATTTAAGGCTTTTTGAACCGAAATTGGACCATAACGTGAATTGAAATTGGATAATAGCGATTTTATGGTAAAATTTCATTTCAAAAGAGTCCATACTCAAGGATTTTGTGAAGAAAAGAGGCCGATTTTGCAACAGTGGCCACAGTAACCCATAAAGTGTTCCTTACTTGTTTACCAGCTGAGCTCTTACATCCCCTACCGCTGCGGAGTGAGGAATAATTACCCGAATTGTGGTACTGCTGGATGTCGCATGATAACGCTTTCGGATTATTTTAAAAAGGTGTTTCTAGAACGAAATTATTGGTCGGCGCATAGCATCTTGCATAAAACATCTCTGGCTTGTTGTCGTGGGCGTGCGTCTCGCACGTCTGTTTGCCTAGCCTTCTTTCATTGCTTCGTTAACTTCGTTTTCCGCTAATTTAGGAAATTTACTCAGATTACATCTCAATCGACGCTTGGTAGGAGACATCTTCTATTGGTATCGATTTGATATGCTATCGAAGTTCTCGATCTTCGGAAAATATTTACAATTTATTACGTTTAATTTTTTTCTATTGCAAAATATGGTGCATGAGCAGCGAATATTTACTAACAATGCGGCAGTATTTTAACTCATTTATGCTTCTTGATATTGAGTTTCCTTATGACCATAAGACATGTAGCTCTTTTTTACGTATTTTGTTCCAATATGAATGTTATTTGCTCAAAAAAATTAATATTATGCAATGATACAGACAGTGTAGCGTAAACTGAACTTTTCTGGAGAACTGTAATTCGAGAACATCAACGTTGCAATAAGTCTGCTCATCACGAACGAGTCTCAACGATAAGGATGTGAACCGCTGAGGTAATATAAATATGTCCGCTTTTTATTAAAACCTCGTTCGAGGGAAAACTAGATACATCATTCTAGATATTACGAAGTTGGAGTTCTATCCAACGTATAGGCTTTTTTAATTTTTATAACGCTCAAAAAATGTCAAACCAACAAGGTCGAAAGAATCGCTGAAAAAATTACACTGAGCATTTAAATTTGATCCTGATTTCTTGAATTTTTGCGTGCTCTGGTCAAAAAAGAGCGTCGCCTGCTGATGTGAGAAACGCATGCCCGCCTCAGGCCGTCATCAAAGGGGAGCTAATTATGCGCCGCGTCATCTGCTGTTAACATTTTAACCAATTTTTCAATACACTCTAAATGACAAATTGATCGAGTTAGCAGTCCAGTCCTGGAAGCGATGCATTTCGTATTACTATTTCCAACACTTTGCGTCGAGTTTCGTAAAACATACAACTTAGTAAATTGGGAAATTCTTCGAAATCATGAAACAGCAAGTTACTACAACATTTAGTCGTTGTGTTAAGTAAAATATTGATGGAAACTTCACAATGACAGCATGCAAAGATAGTTTCCATCTCATTGATACCGTGCAAGATCAGACAGAACGAGTGGATGAGTTTCATTCTGCTGCAGGACTTCAAATCAAGGCGAGTGCCGTGCAGCTGACTTCTGACGGTATTATTGCCAGCTGCAAAGATCGAATATTGCATTTGTGCTTCCAATTTTCTTGCCGATGAGAGCCACTTGCTGTCGGAACCTTTGATCGCCCAATTGAACGAACTTTTCATCGCTCCTGACGATTCTCCAATCATCATTTCTGTATACAAGAGACTCAGAAAGTCATTGGTTGTTTTCCACTGAGTAGGCGCATTCCGTGCGTTTTTTGGCTATGGCAGCCGTCCAGCCGTTCAATTATTCAAAGTTGTCTGCATATGACAAGGGAAGTAATTGCTTGATGCTGCGATCGATATGAGGGTTTCTTTGATGAGATTTACTGCAAAAATAAATGCAATACAATAAATAATTTTTACAATGCAGTTAATCTGCAAACACATCTATCATGTTTTATATGAAACTATTAATGGGTACCAAGTTTGTATAGATGATATCATTGTTCATACTTCATTATTCAAAACATTTCACAATTTTGGACGGTTATTTCAATACCCGTCCGACGCCCGTAAGAAAAGCGAACTGTTCACAGTAAAATGCATCGTTCTCAGATAGATAGGAAAATATGAGGTCCAGAGCTGAATGTTCAGGACTTATTTTTGCAGAAAAAAAGAGATTTCTTGCTTTGTAACAAACATTTTTACAGTTTATGTTCTTGTTCTTTTTTCAGCACCTAGTACTTTCTTTCTCAACTTTTATCTTACTTCATTGACTTATTTCTATCTCGCTGTTTCTATGCGCAGAGTGTGGGGACACCCCTTGTGCATAGAGTACATTCTCTTAATTTCGTACTATCTGCATTGATAAAAGGTGCCTCTCTCCTTCTTCGCGTGGGAGCACTTTTGTTGAGGTTAGGGAAACATGAACAAACTTACAATACAGTCTCTCGGATAGATTTTATTCTAAATGATTATTAGTTTATTGCATGTGCATTGCACTGTTATTTTTAAGCTCTTCATCAGGGGAATGAAAACAAAAATTATATACAAGCTTTGCATAACTATTAGTTTAAAATCATTACTTCAAGTCGTTTCTCTCTAACGGAATGGTATTCGAGCGTTCAGAATTAGTCTTACTTCGTTGAGAAAATACAAGTATGTTTCAGCTGACGTAATTTTCCAGCCATTTATCACTCTCGGAGTATCTCTTTTGGCGTGTTCGGCGCAGCAGCCAGCGAGCTCGAAGTGAGCTTCTATATATTTCAGCTACGCGAGCGTGGTAGCAGCGACAGCGGCCTCTGGAGGCACCAAAGAGCGCTGTGGGCCGATTTGCGCAGCTGCCTTTTGTGTTCTGCCACAACCCGGCGAGCTTTCATTAACAGATGCCATGTTATGCTTCAATGTGCGTAATACGGCGCGAGTATTTGCTCCAATGCAGCCGATTATTTTTTGCGCTCGTCTATTCAATGTCGTGCCTTTATCGTTCTATTGAATGAGGTTGCTTGAAAAGAGAAAAGCACCATTGTTCGTAACAAAATGCTGAACTTGTTTTGATTTGGAACTAAGCTTCTACGTAGTTAAGTTGCTAAATCTGAAAGGGTTTGGTCTTCAATTCCACGCATTAGCATTAAGTTTCATATTTTCCTCGTGCAATTTAAAGTATTTTAAAAAGAGTTTGCGGTATGCGATAAAGCTTTCTTCGTGCTAGACCAGTTTCAGCTTGTGTTCTATTTAAGCACCAAAAGTTCTCATAGATTAGAGTGAAAAACTTTCGAAAGAAAGGAAATCTCAGTATAGTCTCACCCTTCTCGGAGGCATTGGTCTTGTTTCTACTTTTTGTTGTAACTTCACGAGTGGGATAAATCTTTTAGTAAAGATTTCCTGTAAGAACTTTCATTGACAACCTCCCATCTACTGATAACTACCTCTATACTCGGAGAAAAGCAATGATGTTTTTTTTACGTTCGTTCTATGACGAGTACAGGAAAAAGATGAGAAGGTAAAATCCATGATGTATATATTAGGTGACTTGAAATGAGCTTTATGCCACGTACATCGAAGAGATAGAGCAAAGGGCTAGATGTATTATCTGGCTGAAAATGCGCTTTTTACTGCGCACGTGGCGGATATGGTGTTGAAGTAAATGATTTCCAGAAAGAAGGAGTGGGCGTTCTTTAAAAAGACTATAAAGTAAATTAAAAGCAATAAATTTGAACCAAGTCTCTGTAACTGGGAGAAACACTGCACGGTATATATGTACGTTTCCCCGATGAAGAAAGTAATGCATTGACAAACAACTAAGCCCACAACGACTTCCAGGTACTGGTTGAACCGATTTCATTGTTAACCCTGGAGCATTCATTATGAGAACGAAAATATTGCCCTTCGCATCATTCTAGCACGCGTCCGATGTTCTACTGGTTCTTTTGAATATTTAACATCTATAAAATTGTTTTCATTCATTTAGGTAACGAATATCGGCCTGTGTTTCACTTTGGTAAAATTAAAATTATTTTCACGTATCCGACTGCGTACTTTTACCTTCATCCTTAGCAGGCTATCCTCAAGGGGGTCCAAGGCAACAAATTTTACGTGTTATTTGTTATTTTTCATTCTGATCTTGTGAAAAAACTGGCTTTTGTTTCATTTAGCGGGAACCTTCTTTCCACTTGAAGCACGTGGACCGTAGGTCTGTAGAGAGAAAGGCAGCTCTGTGACTGGAGCTGCCGGACTTTCTGCTTTCATCAAAGCACCGCACGTTTCCTCGGTGTCATAGGAAAAAGTTTGAGGAAGTCGAAATTTCTTGCTTCCACTATTGGCAGAAATTAAACTTGACGCGTAGAATTTTGCGCAGGTGTTACCGTCCGCTGGACGTGCGCAGCTTACTAAAGGCGTCCCACTAACCTAAGATCTAGACACAGTTCAACAAAGCCTGGCTGACATGTTAGGTTGTTCATGCGAGTTATTAGAAAGGTCGTCTCGAGCTCGCGTGGCGAAAACAAAGCAACCGTTCAATACGTTACAGATTGAGTCAAGCAGATACAAATGTCGGCCATAATTTGCAGTGACGTTCTTCTTACTGCAATTACGGCTTCTTTTCTCACTTTCTTCTTTTCTTCCCAACAGACTGCAGGGATATTTTACAGCAGCAGGAACACAATTGGTAGCAGATTTGTTTACGGGCAGTGTACTTTCTAGTGATAATTACATGCGAAACTACGCTGATATGAGCAACCCTTTGTTTTTGTCTGATGCAAGAACATCTAGCGTAATTACGGTGTTGTTTTTATCTCACTTCACTTATAGTGCTTCTTGTTTCTTCTGTTTTTTTAAGGATCTAAAAATTTGAAATAAGCTATAATTACGTCAAAAATTATGAATTGCCAACAGTTTTTAACATTCTGCCTGACTCACTAAAGTTCAAGTAAATTCAACATAAACGCGACATTTTCTTTTGTTGAAGCTTTCTAATCCACTTAATACGGCTACGGCTTGCTCAGTTTTCAAGTATATTTCGTGTTTTATGTTTTAAGGCCCAGCACTTTTTTGGCGCAGAATAAACCATCCAAATTTTATTTCACAGTTCAATCCAGTTCGATGTTAAAAATCAGGTCCGTTAACTCAATAGCTTCAACGACAAGTAATCTATTGCAATCTTCTTTTTTATCTGCCCAAGTACGCTTATGACAGGCTTATGTCACTATGATCAAGTCATCTCAGCAGAAGGGAATTTAACCCCGTCATTTGCGGCATTAAAAGAGATTGAGAAGAACTACTTTAAAGACATTTACTTTGAACGTTTTTAAAAATATTTACTTTGTACGTTTTTAAAAACATTTACTTTTAAACATTTACTTTTAAAACGTTCAAAGTAAATATTATTAAAGTACTTCTTCTCCATCTCTTTTATTGTAAATTTTCTTTGCAAAATAGATTTTCCTTTGCACCATTTCCTTTACCATTTGTACACCATCCTAGGAATATGAATAACAATAATGATGAAATGAGCACGTTTGGCGTATTTCTTATCTCCTGCCATCGCATTTCGTTGGAGAACGGGAACGTGTCTAGTAAATATAATTGGTTGATTCTTTGTACTTGGGATTGACTCGATACTCTCCAACGACAGAAAGCCAAGCCTCAATCTTAACGGTTCGGATCCGATTTAAATTTGACTAAGGTTATCTTTGCTCTTTTGAGAGTATTTGAATAGGAAGCCATAGCTATGAGAAAAATCAACGTAGGATACGACCTAGAGGAGAAATTATCCTTCAACTAGAACAAAGGCAAAAAGGCTCAAAATGTAGCATGAATTAATTCAGTAATGAACCGAAAATGTGTTCGTTATTTTTTTTTAGTCTGTAGAGCCTTATGATAGAAAAAAATGGGTCTAGCATACCGCTGTAGGTAATTATATAGCAGTCTGTAGATTATTTTATATGAGTTAATCGCAAGAAACTATTAAATATTGAAGCATTCAAGCAAGTTCTCTGTTGCCTGAAAGAATAAGATTTATTAGATATTTCACTACTTCTGTGATAGGGTTGCAGTTTTTTTATTAGATATTTCACTACTTCTGTGATAGGGTTGCAGTTTTAGTAGCTTCTACAATATAGGAGTGTTGCTAAAACCAGTCCCAGATCGCGCGAGTTTTCTACGTTGGGATGAAAGGCTGTGTTTGTCTAATTTTGCTGAGAACAGCGCTCGGTGAGAGCTGCACTCGATGCAAAAATAGATCGATGACACAAATTTCTCGTGAAGGAATAAACAGCAGAAGCGTGTGCTTGTGACGTCAGGTTGAGGAGTCGAGTTGCCCCTCTGTGTTTGTACATGACAGATTTCCCTCGCTATGGCTCTTGAGTCTCGCCAGTCGATGAAAACAACAATAGCCTCATGGCTCTTCAATGGGAAGACGAGTCACGTAACATCACTGGGAGAAACGTTGGAATAAGTGCCACCGTTTGGTATAGATTATTGCGTAAATACCTTCAGGTCGGGCAAGCTTGAGCGCTCTTTTTTACGAGGATTCTGGCGTTACTTTTTGGGCTATTTTTACTACATGGCGCAGAAGCTTGGGTAAAAAGTTGAAAATTGCGCTCACGGAATTCAGTTTCCTATTTCAGAGAGATTGTGTTTTAAGAGTTGGCTTTATCAACACATATGCTAATTATCATTGTCAGTACGCATGATGGAGTGGTATTGATTTCGAAACTCTCGCTTGCAATACGCAAACCAAAATGACGTATCTCAAGTAATGTTTGTTCCCCTCTGCTTAAGTAACGATGCTTTTTATTCCGACGCGTGTAGAGAGTTTTTCTTTCTTTTACAATTTGATGAATTTTCAGGACCTTATTCTTCCCGCCCGTATGTCTGTGTGTATGAGTCTAATGGAGCCAATGACGTCTACACGTCTATAGCATCCTCGAGAAACCATATAATCGAACACGTCACGGTGAAAGGGAACATGGATGGAAATTAAACACGCCGCAGCTGATCAAAGTGACTCGTGTTTCCACATTCGCTTGTTCATTAAACTTTATATCTTCACTTTCAAAAATAAAGCAGTTTTCAGTAGTTTTAAGCAGTTTTCGTGTGAGTTTTTTATAACTTTGGAAAATGTTCCATGGGTAATTCTAGCGCCCCCATAACGGATGATGGCTGTTAACAAAATTTTTCGTTCACAAGTCTTTTTCTATAGGTATGTCAATCCAGCATTCAGACTACCATTAGGATTGCGTTGGTATAATATTGCATGTGTCTATTATCTATTAATATTCAACATCAAATGCGCAGTCCTCAGGAAAGTCACCACAGTGTATCCGGTTCCTAACTCCACACTACTGTACAGCTCTCCCGCTCTGCAGGAGCCCGTGTGATTGCGCTGCTCGAGTCGTTGCAACCAATTTCAGAATGGAGCAAATTGCCCTCCTTTGCAAACACAGAAAATCTCACAGACGCTGGAATTGCAGCGGACGTGGTTGCGCCCAGCACACCTCAAATGTGCGGACGCGAGCTGCGGTGCGTAAGCGAAGTCGCGCGTGTCGAGTGCTTCTGAGTGGAACTTCCTAACATGCGAACTTGCTTGTGCTGTTTTGGCCTTCTGAAGCGTGCTGAGAGCTGTAATTCGGATTTTAGCATGCGACAGAAGCACTGAATGAAACGCAGTTGTACTCAAAATGGGTTTCCGGTTAAACGCAAAATGTGTTTCCGTTGCGTCTCTGTAAACTTAACAAATAAGCTCCTTTGTGAATTAATCATCTTGCATGCGATTGCGGTTTGTGATGTGTTTTGGTCAAATGCAGAGGTCTTGCTTATGTGCAACTTGAAAAGAATCTGTTGCTTAATTTACTCTGCAAATGTGTATAAACTGGTTCATTAGTTTACGGACGATTCTGACAAGAGACTCTTCTAAAAGTTCTGGCTTTAATTGCTCCGTAAAGTCTATTCTAAAACGTAGCAGTTGGACTTAATTTCTCTCTTGGACGAATATTTCCTTTCCGATTTGCATCCGCAGCCTCGTCATCAAAGAACTTTTGCACTTGTAATTCCGTGCTCGTCACGACGGTAGCTTTGCATATCTTCGACTTTTTAGAATTTCTTCATTTTCTGACGAGAGACCGCCACTCAAAGTGAGGGGCTTTGGCAGAGAGAGAGCCAAAAGTAACTCGAGTGTAAGTACGACAGTAAAAGTGGCTCCGTGATGGCAGAAGTTTGAGGGAATTAATTTGAAGCAATTACTTGTTCTTTAATTGGGGAGTTTTCCAGCTGCGTGAAATGCTCTTCAAAGCAGCCTCAACCTAAAAATGAACCACTGGTAGTCAAGATGACCTTTTTGTCGATGGTTAAAATATTTGCTGCAGTATCGGAATTGCTCGCTTTCGTACAGATGATTACAACATTTAATGATGACAACTGCAATAGTGAGTGATAGTTGATTTGTTATACCATAAATTTTTTATTCTGCTCACAAAATGGTATTAATTTTCTTGACATAGTATCGTGATACACATTTCAGTTAGTACATAATGTAGTGCAAAATAATTCACGGACCTTCGGTAATTTTTTTGCAGATACTGCATTCTATAAAAAATTAGAGCAAATATGTCAGAGAAACATCGTACAAGTAATTTATTTTTAACGCCTAATTGACGATAAGAACTGTCGGTGTACATGGAGGGAATTTACATAATGCTGCTGACCGACATGTAGTCACAAACTCAATTTTTATAAATACTTAACCAAAGCTAAATGAAAGCACGATCCAATAAACGTTTGCTATTATCGAAATTGCTTACTACAATTACATTTACATTTGAGCTGAATATTGAACTTCAGTTAAACCCATCGCGATGAACGTTTTAAGACCCGCTGTAAATTCAAACACGCGACCGAATTCGTGTTTGATGAGACATATTGGAGATTGATATGGAAAATAAAATCATCGGCCATCCCTATACATAATCTAACTTTTTTGCCGGAGCATGCATGGTTTTTGCCGCCTAAACGATTTAATTACTTGGGCGCTGAAAAACATGCATGCAGGTGGCGAAAAAGTTAGACTTAGGAAACGGCAGTAGTTAATATGCTAATTTCGTGCTTGAAACTTGTGCAGCGCGAGAGAAAACGGAGTAAATCAGTGAATCGTTTGTGTTTCTGGTTACTGGCTGGATCTCTCATCCGAAACAATTTTCCGTCGAGCAGAATCTCTCGCATGCTTTTGTCCTTGTACCCTAAGTCCGTATGGAGGCTGCAACTTATGCGAGTAAAATTGGAATTCTATCTAATCTGTCGTGTATAGTTTTTTTGAGAAATGAACATTCCTGAATTGTAGACAGCCTGATTGCAGTAAAAATTTACCTACCTGTGTGGAAAAAAACTTTGAGTTCCATTCAACGAGCTTCAGTAAAATTTCTGTTCACATATGTAGGTGTCAAATTACTTAGTTGTCCACAGAAGGTGTTGTGAACTTGGTTTTATTTTATGCTTTAATGTGTGCTTAAATCAGGTGAATATTGTCAATTTTGGCCCTCGGGTACCGGGCACTACCAGGCAATGTTCATTGCTAGTGTTCGTTTGCGAGATGATGTTCATTTTCTTGCTTTATATTTCTAGTACATTTCATTTTTTCTTTTCTCCATTTCTGCGATTACAATTCGTAAATTTATATATTCGATGCACCTTTCCGATTGAAAATATGCAAACCGTGTTTATTCACAGGAGTTTTAGATAAATTCCCAATTGTACAGTGTCTGTGAGTTCGCTGAAAATTGCCTATGTAAATTTTTCCATGAATATTCATTGGTTTATTCGCAATATGTTCCATGCATTTCTAACGCAAGGAATGACACTACGGGGCGGTACCAATCCGTCTGTTAACCAACTTTTATCAAACGAGTGTGTCCTGAGCGATGTTATCTAGAGGATTAATCTTGCCTGTTCGCACCGGCGATACGGTACCGAAAAGCTCCGTGTCGTTTGGTGGCCGTGATCGTGACGAGTGACGTGGCTGTGTTGTGGTACACGACCGTCGCTTCAAACACAACCACATTTAATGAATCCAAAATGAGCACGGCTATGTCGTGTAGCTCATTCGCTACCATGTCATGTAACGCAATCACGATCTTGTCTTGTAAAACAATCTCTACCATGTCATGTAACGCAATCACGATCTTGTCTTGGAACACAATCTCTATAATGTCATGTAACGCAATCATCACCATGTCTTGTAACACAATCACTGGCTTGTCTAATAACACAATCACGACCAAGTTGCATAACGCAATCTGCCGACACAAATTTATAAGGGTCTTACTTTGTCTCAAGAGGACAGTCTAATGTTAAATGGACGAAAGATCAACTGTAGTTGAGCTGTGAGTTTAATAATTTATGTGTACACACAATGTAGGACCCTCGGAGGAAAGGTTAAGGTCCTGAACAAAGTTAAAGGTTTTAAAAAATTTGTTTGCGCTCGTTAACTACTATAAAGGATGTCACAGATTCATTAAACTACATGCAGCAGCAATGATTGTAATTATAATTACATGTCGTAGGCGTTGACTTAAAGCTGCGTAGGACTTAATTTATCTTTTTCCGTTCTTTTAGAGAAGATAGCCTGTCATTAGTGTAAGTAAACCGCTCACAGACTGCCAACGTGTATTGTTCTGCTGTCATTGTTTGAGTGCAAAGTAAAACTTCAATGACCTAACCAATGGTTTCTGATTTGTTGCATCCAGGTATTTTGATATAAAACTATTATAACCTCATTTAGTTTCACTCTTTCTGTTCTGTTTTATTTTTAAAAGCTGTAAAAATAAATCTGCCAAGACTTCTTCACTGTCAACAAAAGGCAGATTTTAGCATAGCATTTTAATCATCCGCCCGGTGCTTTTATGCGAATAAAGAGAATGATCTGAGAAATTCACCAGAACAGATTTAGTAAAGTCCAAAGTATTTAATTTTAAATTTAGAATAATAGTGATGAAATCAATAGAATTGTATTGTGAAATATATACCAGAATTGCTTCGACTTCAGGGGTTAACTTCCTTTATTTTTGCTTTACATATTTCAAGCGCAATTAAGGTTATCTGGCGTGTAAGTATCGTAATCAATATGAAGTTTGAATGTATTCACCATATATTGAAAGAACTGATACGAAGTGTGCATAGCGCACATTGAGGCGTCCCTCAAGCCCTGGCCTTCATTTGTTTGTTTTCCCAAGCCGCGGCTTCTAATTAAATTTTTTGGGAGCTGTAATTTGACAATTAGTTTACTCAAGCCACCAGACCGGCCTCACCTGTCAAAAATAGCAAGCGTGTCACACAGTAATTCACGAACTTATGGTCAACCTTGTTTTTACAGCTGCAGTAAATGGAATGTTTTTAATTTATTGGAGTTTTTTGCATAACTTCAAGGCTAATGAGAGGAGAGCTGGGGCACCTGATTGTCATTGGAAATGAAAAAATGTTTACTCATTGCTTTCGGATTTAACTCTGTGCTTTGAATTAGAAGTTGAACTCCTCATTATTTTGCTTGGCCATATTTCTTGGAGCTTCAGTCTAATTAACTGTTGTAAAATAATGAGTTGTAACGTGCATGGATATATATTGCTTGAACTTCATGCAAGCGGTAGTTGTGAGAATTGTTTGTGATATTGACAAGTTATTAAATGATGCAGGGGAATAGTTGGCGATGTGTAGGAGTTATTTATGAGACATACCCATTATTGGCGATATGTGGGCGTTTTTGATGATACAGTGGAGTTACTGATGATAAAGAGTAATTATTGAAGATGCGGGAAAAATACCTATGTATACGCGCACAAAATATGTACTTGAGAATCATTAAAACTTCCGAAGAATTATTAAGAACACAGTAGGAATCATTAAAAGTTCTTGGGTTGGAATGGTTGAACGTACGTGCGAATCTCCTCAGGGGGCAAAAGATAAGCAACAGGTTTAGGTTAGTTAGGTTTGTCTATCCTATGATTGGAGACTGGGCACCCCCAGGGGAGGTACTGTTAGGTTCCCTCAGCGAAAGATGGACCTTCGGTCCTCTATCCTACTTGCCTCCTTTGTTTCTTCCAGTTTTCGTACTTCTTCACAATCTATTCTTTGTCTATTTTCTCTCTTCATTCCTACGCGTAGGGTATACTATATGGGAATACAGTTTATGTATAGGTTATTCCCGTTCTTTCATCCATACTAATTGGTACCTCCTGTTCCCTCTGTGAAAACATCACTGTATTGGAGACGAAGCCTTAAGCTAATTACTTTACCTACTATACAATACGTGGGACTTACTTGTTTCGTTAAGGGAAATAATGATTTATGAGCATGGCTTGAGGCCCGAAGGTATTATGATGCGTGATGATCATTAATTTCGCAGACAAGCTTGTCGTGTCAATTTGATGGTCGTCGCAGAGAATATATTGCTGCGTTCTTGCAAAGTTCTTCCTCCTCTACAGACACTGACTTCGAATGCTTCATTTCTTATGCACGGCAACCTGAAATTACGATCTGGAAGGAACGTCTAAATTGCGGGTAAAGTCAACAATTTATTTTTTCCACCTCCTATTTCTCGTTCTGTCATTTTGAATTGTGTTGGGGCAGAACACACCAAACTCAGTTTGGTGTATAACAGTTACAGCGACATCTTAAGTCATGATATTTAAATTTCAGGGACACTCGGGCGTTACGGCAGGTGCGGCCTGCAATAGCGGAATTTTTATAGTTTTGGTCAGGTCAGCGTGGGATGTTGCGCCCGTGTTGACGTCAGTGAGGCCGCTGCTTAAACTGGGACCAGTTGGACCATGGAAATACGCTCCCGGCGTATTTTGAAAGTTTGTGGTGTAAATAAATTAACCGGAAAAAGAATGATTCAAAATGAGGGAGCTAGTTGATTTATGGGCGTTTTATTTGGGTGACATTGAAAGATTTTATGAACGTTGTGTAACTGCATAGTCGTTTAATTTGAATGTAAATTACACACCACGTTTTATATAATCATTCAAAATATAGACGGAAAGCATCATCTATCCATCAGGTAATAGCTTTTTCTATAAATCCACGAATTGCTGCGATAAAACAATATGGCTGGTTTGAGAGCTCACATTGATGACAGGTGGTTTTACTCCTTGTCCCAAGTTATTGCAAATGCTAAATTGCTCTCCCAAGCTCAGCGAATAAGCGTGCAAGGCGAGAAACATCTGCGATAAGTATTTGTTTTAGGATTTTTAGTATTTGGAAACCGGGTGCACGTGCGTCTAATTGAAGGCATGTATGGTATTTGTTTATTTCCTTTTGAATATTTTGAGGGGAGGTCGCTGCATGTATAAAGTGGTTATTCCATGTGGTGATGTAAAGAAGTCTTCTATCACCCGGCATACATCATTACCGTAAGAAAGCAGGAGATTTTTACCTTCTTCTGTAAAAAGTTTTCACCCTCATGGGAATGAAAGTTCTGTATCTGTGAGAATTAACGCTCCCATGACGAAGATGCTAGGTCCCGAGCTAAAACTTAGATGCGTATCTTTTTTGAGGGGAAAAAATGGGTATTTAGTCGCGAACCCCCTTCTTTAGGCTCACTACTGTCATTTGTTCAACACCAGTTCCTTTCTTCTTCAACTTATATCTAGTTGCATTCGCTCAAAAGCATCATTTAATCTTATTGTTTCTATGCGCAGGATGGAATGATCCACCTTTTGCATCGATTCCCCAGTTCCTTAATTCTATACTAAATGAAGCATCCCTTCTTCTCTGGAGAACATCTTGGTTGGGTTTAGGGATGCCGAGACTAGTTATAAAATACTGACTTACAAACATTCATGCGGCGGATAAACCTTTCTTGTTGTGCTAGATTATAGCACCTTGAGTAGTTATTGTATCACGTACTTGTAGTTTTGTTTATCCTTTGAAAATTGATTTAACGAGTCCAGGTTTTCTCTGATCATCGACTTGCGTATGAATTTTTATCATTTTCTGAAAGCCCTGACTTGGCTTAGGACACAATTTATTTATTCCTTCGCTATTTCCGGAAACGAATTCCTTTACCAATGAGAAAATATCGACACTAAATGTCTATTCTACAGATGTGAGCCGACGTCTTTACAAAGAAATAAAAATTATTTCCTTTTTATTTATCAAATATTTCAGAGAAACAACACACCTATTCTGGACGAAAATTTATGGGTATGAGATCCTCAGCATACTGGATGAAGCTCGCCGCTATCAATCAAGTCAAAGCTCGCGGTTTTTTAGCGGCGGTTCGAAATTCCGTTCAAAAAATTGCCTGCTTGCGACGTCAGCTACTCCGTAAAATTCTCAGGAAAGAGCATGCAGGCAAAAACCGCCTCCGTTATGAGCTTCTTGACGAGCCCGGGATTATCCGGCTCTTGTTTTCATTCGGTTACCTTGAGGAACTTCCTGAAGTGTCCGTCGCTCCCAAGAATAGTAAATTACTTCTTTTGTTGAAGTGGCGTATCTGCTTCATTGGAACGCGTGGTCCTGCTCAAATGAAGGTGTTCGCTGCTGTAAAAATGTCGCCTGGGGCAAGAAGGCGCGTTCATAGTGATCTGCATTTGTCCCAAACTTTAGTGAAAAGTTCACTTAATTAAAAGGTGATGAGCTCCGTATTTATCACTGACTTCGAATTCAATAAAACTTTACTGCTAACGAGTGATTTTTTATGCATCATAATATGCAGCACTCAGACGACAAGTGTTCAAAAGTACTTCAAAATAGGAGTTTTCCTGCCACGTATTCTAACTGGGTTGTCGTACACACATTTCTAACAAATTACTTCGTGAAACTTTGATTCCTCCATCGATCGGGTGACGAGCAACGATTTTTGACTGATTTTATTAGAAATTCTTCACTTCATGTGCGAACCAATTTCTTGGAATAGCTTTTGTCGTTGAGAAGAATATTTTTCAAATCAGCTTCCCATTAACGGCAAATGTACCCGTTGATCAAGTTTATATCATCTATACCCTCACATCTGTAATTTATACCATCACATTAGCAATCTGTAAAAAAAGTTACATCATCTATCCCTTCGCATCTGTAATCTATAACATCATCACTTCAATAATCTACGAAAAAAGTTCCATCATCTACACCCTTACACCTGTTATCTGTACCATAACGCCCGCCTCCAGCTGCAACGCGGAATATCTAAATGTCAGAAATATTCAAACAGCTTTCATATTTTCATGGCAGAATTTCGATCATTCTATCAATATTTTCATTTTTTATGTTAACGAGGCATTCCTTCTTCAAGGTATGGCTAACTTACTTGAATCTTCGATCCTTCTTGTTAACTTAGATGACTGTAAAACTTTCCACTTGTTTAAAGTGAGAAGTTCGTTCGTGCCTGCGGTGCTGCAATACCGGATTTCAAAACTGGTTATAAGATCTCCGAATACTCGCTCGATGTCAGCTGCAAATCGAGGCAATACGCTCGAGCGCTGCAAGTTTTATGCCGGAGCTCGCGTGCTTCACGAGTGTGCTGGAAGTAATTAAAATTACAAATGGAGCTGTGCAGGAGAGGTCTTTATAGCTCATGGCAATTTACTCATGACTGACACCCACCTACGGCCGTCACTCTCTTACTCATCCTGTAAAGAATTGCTACTCTTTCACCAGTCATTGCTATATACTCACAAACGCCGTTCATCCACCGCTGCTCTTCATTCACCATTGCCACTCACTCAACTTTGCCACTCATTAATCCCTTCTGTTGACGGCTGCCCCGTATCACTGCTACTCGCTTAGTTCCCGCCAGTCATTACCGCCACTGAGAATACTGTTTTCAGTCACGTATCGCCTCTGTCAGTCACCGTATCTATTTGCAATTTTTTGTCATCTGCTGCTCACTAATCATTCTTTTTATGTCTGAGATGGTACCACCGAATGTGCTACATTAGCATTTGATGAAAACGTGTAGAGTTGACAACTGTGCACCCTCTTCGTATGACGGATTTTTCATCTTGGTTGTCGTTGTTTCGTAGATTGGTTATTTTAAAGTCTTCTCTAGTTTCTGTTTCCAGTATCATATCGAAGTGGTGCATAAATAAAAAAAAGCCTAACAAATCTTGTTTTCATTAGGTCTAAAAGTTACAAAAGAAGAAAGGGTCAAAAAAGCATATTTTGATTTGCCGGCATATCCAACAGCCCCGCTTCAATCTTGGGTGAGTCTCATAGGGAATTTATAGTTATGTGGGTATAGGAATTTTAAAATCTTTAGAACCACTCCACAAATGGATAATTGGGATTTAGCTGTCTTTCCCGCTCAACAAAATACTTCTGGGATGAAATTTACCACTCTGAACTAATTAACGTTGCTGTTAAATTTCTCCTGTTTTTAATTTTCATCGATTAATGCTTCATTAGAGTCATAACATGAAGTAAATAGTGATTAATGAACTCCATTTTTGAAATCGATTATGGATGTGCTGGATTAACTAAGATATAATTTATTTTACTACATATATGCTTAATATGTAGTTGATTGTGGGGACAATTTGAGCAGCAAGATGAGGGGCGGACCTCGAATCGATTTCACTCGCATTGCCAGAATTGCCAGGAATGAAGTAACTCAGCTGTGCCTCGCAGCTCATGTCCTGCGGCCTGGACTTGCCTGCACCATTTGAGGAGCCGGCAACTTGCCGTCGCAGCTTGTATTTCTGTGCAGGATTGACGCTGCAGCATGTTGCACTGGAATGCTGTAACTTCGGTATTGTTTCTTGGCATGTACTCACATGAGAAGAGAGTTAAATTGAGGAAATGATCGAAATGCACGTCTTGGAGAAATTCTTTACTTGAGTTTTACCATTTCGTTTATTTTTCATTTTATTCATGCTGTATCCCCTATAAGTTGTTTGGAAAATTGAGCAAATATTTTTGCAACATTACTATAAATTTTACTCAAAATAGTTTTCAAACTCGGTTAGATATGGAACTCAGAATAGTTTTTGAGCGCTTTTTCTGAGTCTTCATCGGTCTTTCCAGATCGAGTTAAGCATAATATGTAATTTAAAATCAAATCGCACAATTATCGCGTCTAATGATCGCAAGTGTGCTCCATAAGATGATCCGATATTACAAGCTTGCCTTAAATTCCGCTGAACCCTCGAGAGGGTGCGGCCTCCTCACGTAATTAACGCGCACAAATTCTGCCAAGTTGTCGCGAGCGTCCTTGCCTTCATTCGTTCCCTATGAGGGAAAAATTTGTAGCACAGCGTTTGCAATTTAGACGCTTTCATTGCCCTTCAACTTCATCACATTGCTTGCTATTTGAATTTTGTGCCCCTTCCTGTGTTTAATTTCATCGCAGTTAAATCTCGTTGCCACTTGATCCCATTTATCGTCATTACATCTTCATCATATTTTTTGCAGTTACAACTTTATCAAATGTAAAGCTATTGCAAGTTTATGACATTTATTCCAATAAAAATGTGTCTCATTAATTCCAATAAAAATGTATCTCATTAATTGCAATTACAATTTTAACCCATTTATAGTCTTTAAGTTTTTCTAAAAAAATGTTAACTTTGCTTAAATCACAGATTCTTCACAAATTTAAAGGCGAAGAAAATGATAATAAAATTAATCATTTTGTGAAAAAAAATCGAAAATATTACGGAGACAAGCTCCTTCATCAGTTCTGTAAAATACAAAGTATGAAATGATCAATACTACGCATGCATAGAAGTAAAATCGATAATAATTTCCAGACTATACAAGAAAAAAAAACTATGCACTATCCGATGAAGATACGAGCTGAGTTTGCTGTTTGAAATTTTTCATAGGTTTTGCATAATCACATTGCATCTTTATCCTACCTTTGGCTGTCACAACTTCAACCCATATGAAGCCGTTACACCTTTTTTCTTTTTATTGCGGTTATAACATGATTCCTTTTAAACATCACACTTTCTCACATTTATCGATATTACTGTATAACTTACTCGCATTGGTTGCCGTTACAACTGTATCGTATCTATTACTATTTGAACTTAGATCCCTCGCGAGATTTACCGACATCTTCCCTTGTAAACCCCAATAAAATGGGGCCGGAGAGGGGAAATAAGTCTGCGTTTCCCGTCCCTCTAATCAGACTTAGCGTCAGGAATAGATAAGAGCGTACTCGAAATTTGAGTTCAATTGCGATTTGAAGAGCAATCTCGTATGGAAAAATTCAAACACAATTAAAATTTTTTCATCCAAGTATGAAGACATAATCATTTGATCTTCTACGCCCTCTTCAAATGTTTGGGTGATCGTCTCGGGAATCCGCAACTTTGTATCGACTGAGCGCCGCAGACATAATATCAACATCGAGAGTAATTTGCTGCCAAAATGTGTTTTTAACAGCTTTTCAAGTTCACTGACGGGCTCTTTCAAACAAACGCAGAGCAAGAATCAACATTGGCATGCCGATCTTGAGCGTCTCTTTCAGTGACTTCTAGATATCGCTTACAGCTCTCATTTTCAGCTAATTTTTAGACAGATGAAATTTGCTTGCATGCGCTGTTGATTGTGCTTGTTTATCGAAAGGTCTTAGTGATATTTATATTTTTTATCATTCCACTCATGAATAGTCGCAGTCAATTTTCGAGATTGCAAATTGGAATCTGATGAGAACCCATGTCTTACGCTGCCATGGTAACTGCAGAATGTTTTTCTTTTTGAAAATATTTTTTATGACAATTTATAACTTGCAGTCAGTGAAGCCTTGAAATTGTTTTAATTTCTGAATTATTATTCTCAGCTTACGTGATGTCCATGTAAATTTTTACATTTTAATTCATTTATAATGAGACGCTATCCATAAAAATTAAATTCAGATATCTTAAGACAGTTTTCCAATTACTAATTTCATGAAGCAAAAAACTTATTATAGGATGATCTGTTGATAATATATCACAACTGTTTCGACAGTAAGTTATTTAACATCAAATTTTCTTTAGCTTGTTTGGTTATTCACTTCTTCCCTCAAGATCCTCGCACTTTTCGTACTTCGAGCATCAAAACGTGGCTCACGCAGCGCACGGCGCCTCAGCTGAGCGAGTCGAACAATGTAGACGTTCAGCGTACGTGTAATGTAAGAGCAACGCTGACACCAGCCTATGTCTTCACTTATATCATTGCGAGTGAAAGCTTTACTGAAAAAAATTACGGAAACAAAGGGCAATTTTTCACTTCTCCTGCATATTTCGTTTACAGAAAACTTAGGACTCACTCGAGGAACTTCAAATTGCTCCGTGCGTTGGTGTGAGCCCAGCGAAGCGCCTGTTGTAGAGATGGTGCCGCTCTTGTGTGGCCAGACTCGCCCTTTTCTGGCCGACAATATGAAATTGTTGCCTTTTCCAAGTAACATTTGACCATTAATACTATTCAGCAACTGGCATCCAAGCGGGGTTGCCAGTTGTGGATTGGTCTTCATGGTCAAATTTTGATCGGAGGAAGTCCAAATTCGATAATTACGGCCTTCAAAAAGGCCAACCTGGCAAACATGGACCACGCATCCAGAACAACGCTGTGTCGCGACGCTTAGAAAACAACCGCCCCTTCTTCTTTTCTTTTTTCGCCTTTCCTGCTTACTTTAAGCAAGCGATAAGACGGAAAACATGGAGCCCGGAATATTCTGGGCATTCATTTGAGTTTATGCGAGCGGTGTAGTCCTCCAAAGGAATTCCCACAACTCTTTTGGAATTGGGGTCCCGAAAGGAGGGCGCACTTGGAATCATTTCCTAGAATAGAACCTGAAAATTCAATCTTCTATTTTATCTTCGCGTTTTAAAAATATTGAGTGCATAAACTAAGTGTGAGTATGCGTTGACATCGTTAAACGGGTTTTTCTTTTCGTTAATTTTCCTTCTTGATGGATTGTGTAAGATAAAAATGCACTCGAAATCATTCTACGAGTCATTTCATTATCATTTACCATTCAAAAAATGTTGGGTAAAACTTCAGACTAAATCGATATTAGTCTTCGACAAAATTCAATGTCCGAAGAAACTGAGCTGAGCTGGCTAAATGCTAACGGGTGGGTCCAGGTGTGCCATTGCATATTCAAATGCAGTCACTTCATGAATAGAATCGAAATCAGGATAGGGGAGGTTTGAATACAAGCTGATGAATGCATTAAATTCTGTTTAGGTTTTTGTGCTGCTGGGAATACAACGCTTGCAGTATAACGTGTGTGTCATGCGCGCACTGTGACGCACTTGTCATGCGCGCACTGTGACGCACGGGTCATGCGCGCACTGTGACGCACGTGTCATGCGCGCATTGTGACGCTCGTGTCATGCGCGCACTGTGACGCAAGTGTCATGTGCGCACTGTGACGCACGTGTCATGCGCGCACTGTGACGCACGTGTCATGCGCGCACTGTGACGCACGTGTCATGCGCGCATTGTGACGCACGTGTCATGCGCGCACTGTGACGCACATGTCATGCGCGCACTGTGACGCACGTGTCATGCGCGCAATGTAACGCACGCGTTATGAACGCATTGTGACGCACGTGTCATGCGCGCACTGTGACGCACGTGTCGTGCGCGCACTGTGACGCACGTGTCATGTGCGCACTGTGATGCACGTGTCATGGGCGCACTGTGACGCACGTGTCATGTGCGCACTGTGACGCACGTGTCATGTGCGCACTGTGACGCACGTGTCATGCGCGCACTGTGACGCACGTGTCATGCGCGCACTGTGATGCACGTGTCATGCGCGCACTGTGACGCACGTGTCATGCGCGCACTGTGACGCACGTGTCATGCGCGCACTGTGACGCACGTGTCATGCGCGCATTGTGACGCACGTGTCATGCGCGCACTGTGACGCACGTGTCATGTGCGCACTGTGACGCACGTGTCATGTGCGCACTGTGACGCACGTGTCATGCGCGCACTGTGACGCACGTGTCATGCGCGCACTGTGGCACATGTGTCATGCGCATAAAAAGTTACATTCAGTACAACGCAGACCTCCAGACTTGATGGGATTACCATCATACGCGTACAACAAATGATGGCTTCCTCCTGTAAAGTCGACATAGGCCATGTCTCACGCGTGGCCTTAAATGCCTTCGGCGCTTGATGAAATGAATGAAATAATGAAAAGACGCTTAATTTATGACGCTTATAACCGGTCGAGCCCATGGCCATTTTGTGCGCATGGGTTGAGGGGTTTCATGAATGCGCGGAAATGCACACACCCTCTCACTGCCATCGTGCTCGTCCTGCGTACCTAATGCCGAATATTTATAGCACTGCGTCTCGTAGTCAGTTATTGCTTAAACTGGATATTGCAGCGTGCTTAATTTCACTGCAGAAAACCAGTGGATCTCGCAGTATCTTTCTTGTGTGAGGTTGCCTGTGACAATACGTCGGAAGCCATAGTTTATTTTTTCTACTTTTGTGAGTACTGTTGAGGTATTAATGGATCCAATGATCCAATGTTGATATTTTGAATCTCTTCTGACTCTAATTAAAATATACTAGTTGACCTCTTCATGGGTTTTTGTTCTACGTTTGTTGTGTTTTCAACCTAAGATAAAAACAAACGAAACAGTTCATAGTGTTTTCACCATCTAAATAAAAAAAAACAAGAGGACCTTCAAATTTCTGGAGGCGATATTGATCGGTAAGATGTAATTATGTTCATCCCATTTCCATCTCAGTTTCAATCTACGTAAACTCAAAAGCGTTGATGTCTAAGTATATGTGCGAATATATATGCTTTTACAAATGCGTTTTATGAATTAAAACGACTTTTTTGCATTATGTGCACAATCTTCTCTCGTTATACATTCACATGGGAATGCGTTTAAATCAGCTTACCTCAATTTTCCTCTTGGAAAATTTATTCCGCAATAATTCGTAGCAAAGAATAGAAGGAAGCAATAAGCAAATGGTGACAGTGACGAGCTGAGTGGCCATTACCAGGCTGCTACTCAAATTCCTTGCGGGCAGACATCAATCTCGCACTGGCACTTTAGCAGAGTAATTATTAGTCTCGTTCAGAGCCATCAATTTTCACATACAAGCAATATATACGTTGAATTTACCGAAGAAAGGTTGGATTTACAAACCTGACCCTACGATTTGACATTTTTCAATGAAAGCTTATTTTAGCGTCAGATTACATGCCACGAGACAGAATACACAACTCTCTGCCGTCGCACTTTTTCTGGCAACCGGAAGAATGTTGCCAGTGTAATTATGCTGCAAGTGAAGGAATGTTGCCAAGGAAGGCAATGGCAATGCATGAGCATTGCTGACAAAATTGCGGGTAGCCTTGAAGGGGCCAAGGCCTTCTCAGAAGCTGCTTTTGTCAAGATGAGGGCCCCAGAACTTTGTCTGTTCCAGATGAGGGCCCCAGGACTTTGTCTGATCCAGATGAGGGCCCCAGGACTTTGTCTGCTCCAGATGAGGGCCCCAGGACTTTGTCTGATCCAGATGAGGGCCCCAGGACTTTGTCTGCTCCAGATGAGGGCCCCAGGACTTTGTCTGCTCCAGATGGGGGCCCCAGGACTTTGTCTGTTCCAGCTAAGGGCCCCAGGACTTTGTCTGTTCCAGCTAAGGGCCCCAGGACTTTGTCTGCTCCAAATGAGGGCCCCAGGACTTTGTCTGCTCCAGATGAGGGCCCCAGGACTTTGTCTGTTCCAGCTGAGGGCCCCACGACTTTGTCTATTCCAGCTGAGGGCCCCAGGACTTTGTCTGCTCCAGATGAGGGCCCCAGGACTTTGTCTGCTCCAGATGAGGGCCCCCGGACTTTTTCTGTTCCAGCTGAGGGCCCCAGGACTTTGTCTGTTCCAGCTGAGGGCCCCAGGACTTTGTCTGCTCCAGATGAGGGCCCCAGGACTTTGTCTGCTCCAGATGAGGGCCCCAGGACTTTGTCTGCTCCAGATGAGGGCCCCAGGACTTTGTCTGTTCCAGCTGAGGGCCCCAGGAATTTGTCTGTTCCAGCTGATTGCCCCAGGACTTTGTCTGCTTCAGATGAGGGCCCCAGGACTTTGTCTGCTCCAGATGAGGGCCCCAGGACTTTGTCTGCTTCAGATGAGGGCCCCAGAACTTTGTCTGCTCCAGATGAGGGCCCCAGGACTTTGTCTGCTCCAGATGAGGGCCCCAGGACTTTGTCTGCTCCAGATGAGGGCCCCAGGACTTTGTCTGCTCCAGATGAGGGCCCCAGGACTTTGTCTGCTTCAGATGAGGGCCCCAGGACTTTGTCTGCTCCACATGAGGGCCCCAGGACTTTGTCTGCTCCAGATGAGGGCCCCAGAACTTTGTCTGCTCCAGATGAGGGCCCCAGGACTTTGTCTGCTCCAGATGAGGGCCCCAGGACTTTGTCTGCTCCAGATGAGGGCCCCAGGACTTTGTCTGCTCCAGATGAGGGCCCCACAACATTCTCCCCTCAAGACGAGGGCCCGCAACATTGTCTGCATGCCATGAGGAACAGGAATATTCTTCACCAGAATATCCTCAAGTGTGCACCAAGCTCCTAAGAGCGAGCACGTAAAGTTTTGCGCCGTCATTCCTCAACATTCCTTCCTAAAATAAATTATATCCGAACATAGTTGAGCTACTCCTAGATGTAAAAAGTAAAAATAGAACTCATATTCGAAAAAATGAATTTATTCGGAAATGTGATATGCATTTTTTTATAGAGATAAAAAATTATTATCCTCGGTGAACGTGTGCTGTGAATTAGAAGAATACACTCTCTCAACAAAAAAATGAAGATATCAACTTCTTTAGGTTTTTGCTCAAAGTTTTCACGAGGGAACGCTAATAATATTTTCTCTGAAGTTAAGGGCGCTTCTTTCTTAAGAAATTCTTGCTAGGTATTTTGGTAATAAAGGCTTCGTGGAAATATCAGAGGCCTCTACCCAATTTGCGGATGATTGAATAACATGCTGGATAAATAACATCAACTTGAAGCTGAACATTTTCTGTAAAGGTTAGCAAGATTTACGGATATGTTGATCTTAGCATCTCGGTATAATTTCACTTTTTCAAGTACCACTGATCTAGTAGGTAAGGTTACTTTGTATGGCGCTGTTACTGGACCGTAATTATCCTATTATCCCTAATTGCTACTCGTGCCATATTTTGCGCTCTCACAAATATTCATGTGTTAAATTTCTCACCGAATTTGAGTTGTGTTTTTTAAGTTCACAGCCTAATGGCAGTTCTGGTTCTGTTAGGGTATCGGTAAAGACCAGACGTTTGTGTCAGTTTAATAACACGAGCTGGTACTATCGGTGTTATGAGTTACAACTTCTGACATTTAAGGGTTAATTCCTTCAGAACAAATCTTTCCTGCTATCCTAGTTTAATGTTGCATCTGCTTCAGTTCTTGATTTATGCTCCGTAGCCAGCATAATCTGGGTGTCGGTTTTGCAGGACTTCACATTTGAGTGCAAGTGTGGTTCTTGGAAAAATCGTTAATTTGTTGTGGGGCACTTGCTTTATAGTATTTATTGATTGCTGATAAGATTAGTAATTCCAGACTTCCTAGCTGATAGATGATTGCACTGATACTTTGCAGAAGATATTTAAATTACTTGAAATGCAAATATTTTTTGGAACCAATTGCTCACATCTAGATGGCTTGGTACAAACTCTCTGACACAGATGTCGATATTTCAGTTTTAAAGTCAATAACATGAAATCCTTCAGGAATACATTTACGCCAGCTACAGCAAAATGTAATGCGGTATTGTCTAATTCCTAGTTTTATAATCAAGTTGATGCATTCAATCTGTTATTTAAAAAGGTAAAAAATGTATCTTCATTCAAACTGGATATCTTATTCCGATAGTTTTAAAAATGACGTGTAACTCGTGAAGAGAACTCTGGCATTGCGGCCACTTCAGGAGGCTGGAGTGAGCGATGCTACGGCACCAGCGTCACCAGGCCGCCTCGACTGTTCCACTGAACTTGAGAACACTCCAACATCGAGTTTCGGGTCGTGTTTGTGTGAGCTCTTCCTCGAATTAAAGTTTGAAGCTGACTCAAGTGCAGAAGGCTTACAATCTGAGTTTTGGTATTTGTGTTCGTTTCGGGAAAGCGAAAATTTCGTTTCCAGACTGCTGTATAACAGCGAACTACTGTTGTGACTCCATCTTCAGTCAACGTAGAATTCCATGTAGGTTTGAACAACTGTTTAATTTCAGCAACTTAAGCAGCTTAGAATCCCCAAACCTAAAGCTCCAAGCACCTTCGTTATTACGACGTATGCCCAGTACGAACGTCTCCCTCGAGTAAGGTTAACTTGACATTGCGGTCGCGCGTATATCACGACCAGGAAGGCAGAGCTCTGTACTTGCTCTCCCCCAAGTCAACCTTCCATTCCGTTTGGTGGTGCGAGCGTACTGGACATCTGATTTGCAGGCATGGTGAGCTTTACTTGATCTTTTACCTTGTGGAGATGTGCATTGCTGTACCTCTTCACCTATCATTTCTGTGCGGTCCAGAGTAGTAACGTTATCTTCAAAGGACTACGCCTGCAGTTGGTTGGTGTTCGGTGGCAACAAGAGACCAGGTGACTGAGCGCCGCAATTTTGTCGATCAGGTACACGAGTTTGATATCGACAGACCTTTGACATCACAACATATTATTAACGAATTTCGTGAGTATTCGAACGGAAATCATTTGCACAAAACTGTGCACCGTAAGTTGATGTTTACCCAAGAAGCCAAAAGTGCACGAAGAAAATCGCAAAGAATCGCCTGCCGCTAGAAAGGAAATATCGAGACTAGATAATTGAAGACTGGAACTGTGTGATGAGGTTTGATAAGTCAAAGTTCAAAATTGTTTTTCAGAGCGGTGTGAGAATTAAACTGTGTCGAAATTTGGTGCAGGAATGAATCGATCCTCGAGCCCAGTGTTATTTACTTATTATGGCAAGAGAGCAACTTAGGTTAAACGTATTGATTGAGAGAGACGGAGCTACAGCAATTTAGCGTATATTATACAAATTATTTATTAATTGATAAATTTATATATCTTTCGAGAGCCGTAAATTGAGTCGTCGCGAGCCGCCAGTATCTCGAGAGCCGCGCAATGAATACCGCTGCTCTAACCTCATTTTCACCACACAAGTAATTGAAGGCTGTGCAACGCTTGAAAGTCGTGTGTCCTGGAATAGACTTGAATCTACAACATTTGCTGAAAACAAAAGTGAAGCCACAAGACTAACGCAAGTTCCTGATGATCAACTTCACCCTCCAATGGAGCTTACCTTTCCTAATTGAATGTTTCAAGACGACCAAGTAATTCTCGCATTCAAGGAAACAAAATTGTCTTGAAATGGTTTTCGGAGCCCGAGGGACCATTCAAGTACGAGGGTTTCAAGCGGCGATCATTGAACTATCGCTCATTGAAAATTTGTAACTTAAGCCGTGGAGAAACTCGCGTGTCTCATTGTCATTTTCAATTCAACAGTGATCATTTCAGAGGATGAGAAATTTCTTCACAAGCGGCCATTAATCAAGCTATAAGATAATCATACATTTTCAAGATGAGTATCTGGCAAAATGAATATGTAATTTGATCTAATGGTCAAATTATAGAGTTTAGAGGCATGCATTTTATTATTATTATTATTTTTTTGCATGCAGGCATGCAATAGTTAAGGTACGTTTTGAGGGCCCTTTTTGCATATTATAAGCAAAAGAAGAAAATAGGAACTCGGGCGCATACTTTTGAAAAATTTATGTTTCAAAATCAGCTTGTTGCCGGAATTTCGCTATAGATTGAGTTCCTTTACATGACTGGAGCTCCGAGGCATTTTCCCTCATTTCAATGCAAGACATATAGAGAAGAAAGACGAGCAATTGCTTGCTCAACAAAAGGCTGAATTGAACAGGACTCATTCATCGTAACTTTAATATGCCTGCTCCATTTCGGGATGAAGCAGCCAAAGACTGATGTTGGCCAAGAATAAAGCCATGGCTTGTGTCTTGCTGTTGGTGTCTTGCTGTTGGTGTCTTGCTGTTGGTGTCTTGCTGTTGGTGTCTTGCTGTTGGTGTCTTATTGCTGGTGTCTTGCTGTTTGTGTCTGGCTGTTTGTGTCTTGCTGTTGGTGTCTTGCTGTTTGTGTCTTGCTGTTGGTGTCTTGCTGTTGGTGCCTTGCTGTTGGTGTCTTGCTGTTTGTGTCTTGCTGTTGGTGTCTTGCTGTTGGTGTCTCGCAGTTGGTGTCTTGTTGTTTGTGTCTTGCTGTTTGTGTCTTGCTGTTGGTGTCTTGCTGTTGATGTCTTGCTGTTGGTGTCTTGCTGTTTGTGTCTTGCTGTTTGTGTCTTGCTGTTTGTGTCTTGCTGTTTGTGTCTTGCTGTTTGTGTCTTGCTGTTGGTGTCTTGCTGTTGGTGTCTTGCTGTTTGTGTCTTGCTGTTTGTGTCTTGCTATTTGTGTCTTGCTGTTTGTGTCTTGCTATTTGTGTCTTGCTGTTTGTGTCTTGCTGTTTGTGTCTTGCTGTTTGTGTCTTGCTGTTTGTGTCTTGCTGTTTGTGTCTTGCTGTTTGTGTCTTGCTATTTGTGTCTTGCTGTTTGTGTCTTGCTGTTTGTGTCTTGCTGTTTGTGTCTTGCTGTTGGTGTCTTGCTGTTGGTGTCTTGCTGTTGGTGTCTCACAGTTGGTGTCTTGTTGAAATTTTTATACCGTTGGAAATTTCTTGGCTTAATTAATGCTCCAGGTGAGCTTGCTACCTTCGTTGTGTTGTGTGCGAATACGATTGAAATTCGGTCCGATATCTTCAAAAGTCTTTTACAGTTCGGTAAGAGAGATGGAAAGGCAGTCTCTCCAATAGCCTTTTGCAGTTTGGCGCTGTGAGGTTCTTTGAGGTTGAATTAGAACAGTACATTGTGCCCATATTCGATGTAGGAAAAAAGGATTGCACCACATAGATATTTAGCGCTTTGAAAATTATACGCTCGCTACAATGGTACCAGAAAACACAATTGGTCAATAGTGGGCTCTGTACTGTACCTTATTCCCATTGCGGTGTCTCTCCGATCTGAAGAGTTAAGTGAGGAAATTACTGTAATCACATGTGCGTATACGGTGCAAGAAAACTGCTGTAAAAGCCGGCATGAGTTTTTATCGCTAAATTATTATTGCGCCGAACTGCTGTGGTTCTGCACCAAGTTTTCGTTGGGAATTTTAATTTGTGGACAGTTCAGTCTTGTATAAGTCTTTATCGAGATTATTTATGTTTTCTTCCTCGTTATGTTCGTAAGGGTGATTTGTGCACATAGTGCTTCTGGACTCCAATAATGATGTATATTTAATGATTTTCCTGTCAGTTCCATTGTCGCCTTTACTCTGAAAATCTAAGTTGATTGGATGGATGCTGTCTCCACTGCATTGCAACTTCTAATGACCCGCCGACCAACAGAATACACATGCGAGCTATGCTGACGAAATTCATAATTATCAGTTCTACATTTAGGGGTTCTCAATTAATGTAATGAAATATCGTTCACATATTGGAAGCCTTACGCGAGCGATATCTCAAGTGCTGCACAACACACCCTATTTTTCGACCATGATTACTTGAGGTCGACAAATTTGTTCTCGGGCTCCCGTGGTGGTCTCTCGAACGCTACGTTTGAATTTTGCTGCTACCACACGTGTAGTGGCAGTTACCTACTGATGGAGCCTCTTTGATTTTTAATTCAAATGTAATTACCATTCACACTGAAATAATGTATTCAGAAGGTAAAACCCAATTATGTAATAAATTTCTAATAACTTACCAAGTTAATCGCGGTATATCTGCGTACGGTTATAGCTGCTCATTTTTTGTAATATTCCCATCGTTCAAGCAGGAACACAAGTTCAAATGCTTATGTGTACAACGAATTTTTTATTGTTGTGAAGAGTTAATATCCAATGTAGCATTTGTCTACAAGCCCCTGCTCAGCCGACTTCACCCATTTTGAATTCCAGTTCCAGCAGAACTTCTCGTATTACATTTTTTCAAAACTTCCATATCGCTTTTGAAGGACTTGCGGCAGCCAACTCGTTATCTGACAACTGAGGGGACGTACTCTGTGAGCTGTACTTCAGCAGCATGTGACGAGGTGAGTTGAAAAGATCCAGGCACTGTGAAGCTCGTCAAAGCGGCCTCGTGTTTACACTGGAGGCGCTCGTCTCGTGTTGTGCGGGAAGTCATATATCTCGAGATCGCTGTCTGCCTCCTCACTGAACTCTCGGACACCGGATTGAAGGATTGCAAAAATGAAAAGCGCAAAAATTTCTTCGCTGGGCAGAGTATTTCAAGAAGGTGTAATTAGGCCTGCTGAGTGTCCGCACTATTGTTTGCATGAGGATAGATATCGTTCACTGATCATAAAATGTGAGTTTCAGAGAGATTTTTCCCGTTTCTGTCTACTCTCTTATGGGGCTCAGATCTGAAAAACTCGCGTAATCTCTTGGTTTTGTTGTGGTAGTCCTCTTCTTTATGAGATAAAGCAAACGTTTTATTGCACCCTGACGTCATGAACGACGTTATTTTAGTTCCGTTTCCCAGCAATTGTTGATTGGTCCGTCGATGCTTGCGGCTGTGCCGGGCTCCGTTTCTGATGGAGTTCATTGCTTCATTACTGCAATGGGACTTCCCTATTACACAGCCTACCCTTATCCTCCGGAAGTTTATTCGTTTTGATTCATCATGCGCAGTTATCTCTGTTCTTGATAAAAGAAACAATTACTAGTGACTTTTGCTTGCGCGAATTATTCAGTCAGAAAGTTATCGAGTAACTCAAAAGCTGTATAAATAAACACCTTTTAGACTCTGTAAGCGGAATCGGCTTAGAAAAATGGATCCCAAATTGCTTACATGTTGGTTAACTTCTTCAAATCATGAACTATTTCTGCGCTTGCTTGTTTGTTACTTCTATTCGCAAAAAAACGAAGTATGCTGACATAATAGTTTTTATAGAAATTGGTCGACCAGTTCAACAGACGGGCATGTCTGGCTCTAAAGGGGCCCATACACGTTCAAAAAAAGCGTCAAAATTTTGCATCAAAATTTTGACGCGTAATTTTGATACAAAATTTTGATGCTCAATTGCCCACACACGTTTAGGCGTTTTTTCGATCAAAATTCAGTATCGTCAAAATCTTCGACATGGATGCATCAGTGGCCATAGCACGATTGTTCGCATTGGATTCTGATAAACCTCTTGCTAAATGTCGGAAATGATCAAAAGACTGGTATTTAAAACGCGAAACCTACGGACACGTCAACCTCATCCAAGATTTACGTTTTAACGAACCAGTGGACTTCCGTAACTTCCTTCGGATGGATGCGCCATAGGCCTCGGCTTGCTTGGCACGATTGCTATAATCCTCCGACTAAATTCTCCACAAGGCTGGCAAGGTTTGATACTCGCCTAAAACTTCAATCAAAAATTTCTTTTCGGTCTCCTTCTTCCCAGACATGGCGATTCTGTCTCCTCGGCAGTCACCTGCGGACTAACAATTTTGATCAAAATTTTGACAAAAGCCCACACACGCATCAAAAATTTGACGACTCATCAAAAAATATCAAACGGATTTGATCCATCAAAATTTTGATTCAAATCTTTTTTTGACATCAAAATGTCCCACACACAGTCAAATTTTGCATCAAAATTTTGATATCAATATTTTGATGCAAAATTTTGACGCTTTTTTTGAACGTGTATGGGCCCCTTAAGCCGTTAAAAGGTATCGCTGCTAAAGGCCCGATGATTTTTCTTTCCTCCCTGCCGACAATTCGACACAACATGATTGTTTCATCGTCAAACTGACAAATCCAGTATTTCTTTCGTAGGAAAACACTGAGTATTTCTTTCGTAGGAAAACACTGGAGCACGAAGCAGCGTAAAGGCACATGAAATATTTTTATTCCTTATGTCAAAACGAGCTTTGGGGCGAGATGAAAGAAGAGCACTGCTGTTCTGATCCTTGAATATAATGGTACTCGAGAGTGCGTGAAATGTTTTTTTTTTGCCATTGGAACAATGGAAGTTGGAAGATGGGAAAAGAATACAATTTTCATAGTCCCAATGGAAAACGCTGAGCGTCTTTTGGCTCTCCATCTCCAAGTGACGCTGGAATGTCGATCTGCACGAAGCCGGCGTTGACTCTCGTTTAATAAAACGTTGCTCGATTCTTCAGTGTGGAACGAGTACTTTTTTCGAGGTGACGTAAGAATGCATTGAGACAGTGATGGTTCGCTCGACTTAGGCCCACTTCTCACTGAGAGAACAGACCATCTGCTAGATAGCTCATGCGAGCTTGCTAGATACTGCTTTGCTAGCTCAGTGTGAAGTGGGCCTTAGTGTTTCAATTTAGAGTGTCGAGTACTCTAAGAAAAACTATGTTGACTAGTGGGATAAATGTTGCGATTCAGCAAGTTGTGCAAATTATGGGGCCTCGGAAGGGCTGGAATTTAGCGGTGAAATCGGGAATGAAATGAACACACTCTGTGCATTCATTCCAGATTCCCTGAACTCTATAGTAAATGGCACACTCTCTTTCATCTCTTTGGAACACCTTTGTTCCGGTAAGGAAGGCTTAAACTGACTTAACTGATTTATCTAATCTCGCTATGCTTAGCTGTCTAACATTGCGAGTTGCCTTGTTCAAAATTTTGTTGTTTTCCATGTGTTTTAGTTTTCGTCAGTTATTTACAAACTTTTCATTTTTTTCATTACGTTAGATGTGAATGGGCCTCTCAGCGTGCATACATGCGATCATTAGAGTCATTGACAAGTTTGAATAAGCATCTCGTCGGTCTCTAAGCCTTCGAGCATCCAAGAAATTTTCAGATTAAGTTCAGCGAAGTTTGTCAGAGGCTTCATGATGCCTTTGAAGCACGCCGCTGACTCCAAAGCATTCAGTCCTTCAATGAACTTCGCTTTCAGTTCACAGCATTCAGTCCGACCACGGTACTAGATCCTCTGTATGTCTGCGCCTCTGTATCCATTGCACGGGTGTGATATTAGATCATTTACACGTGTGTGGCATTAGATCCTTTGCACATGTGTGGTATTAGATCCTTTTCACGTGTGTGGCAGTAAATCCTTTGCACGTGTGTGGCATTAGATCCTTTGTCCGTGTGTGGCATTAGATCCTTTGCACGTGTGTTGTATCAGATCCTGCGCACGTGTGTGGGACTGGATCGTCGGCACATTGGATCCTTTGCAGATACTTCTGAGCCGAAATGTGTTTTCCACATCAGACCGCAGATTGGGGGAGGAGCTTTTCAAGACGAGGTGATTTAGATCAAAAGCGTCGACTGCATTTGAAGTGGAAATCGTCGGAGAGGCTACGAGTTTTTTTAATGTGTAATACTTTATTACTGGGGAAAGCCATAAATGTATTCTTATTCGTGTAGTTTGGCATATATGCTAAAATGTCAATTCTACTTCCCCGCGCAATAGATCTGTTAATGTCTTTCCGGTTCATGAGATTTAGCTGGCGTTTTACTGAGCTCGAATATTACGACTCTCTATCTTAAATGAGGCTCCTATAATCATACGGTACCCCGCACCCCTAATTAAAAGCATCAGAAAACGGCTTCAAGGCCTACTTTGTTTTAAGCCCGTGTCTTTCAGCAGCTAATAGAGCTATTTGGCTATTTGCGACTGTCTTTTCTATACCTACGACTCACTCTCCAGGCAGAGGAGTTTTTTGAGATGACATTGGCATACATAACTAGTTTTTGCTACGTATGGCACTTGGTACAGCCTAATTTTAAGGGCCCTAAATGAAAGTACTTCCCTGAACAGTAACCCATCTCCAAATTGTCTTGTAAACAATTCATCTTTTTAACCCAGAATGCACTCATGAAATTTAAATTTGAAATTCACATTAAAATAAGCTTCACTGCTGAGTAAGTATAAGTCATACGTACAGGGCAGCGTCAAGGAGACCCCGGATTAATGAGCTTTCTATCATCCAATAAGATCCTGCAGCTCGATCCGGTCGAATCTTTCAAAACCTCATTACCAATTGCACGTTGGCAAATGTTTAACAATGCAGCTTGAGATTAGCTCCAAATTCTCGCTAAGTTTCCTACCCAAAGTTGCATTACAAGTCCGCCTCCCTCGAGACCCCGCTACTGTCTCGCCAGTGAGCCTCGGGAAAATCGTATTTCAAAATCCCGCCGTCATAGCGACTCTTTAGGAATTCCCAGAAACTTTAATAACATTCGTGAGGATTCAGCGGAAAGATTGAACGGGATTTCATGGAACATTTTGTAATTTCTTTTCTACTGAAGGAAGCTGATGGTATAATGCAAGTATTTCCAAAGCATGAATTAAAGTAAACTTCTACCAAGTGAATGAAGTGTTATGAAATTATTGTTCTTCATTACATTTTGTAATTTACTTTTTGCTATGATTGAGGAAAGTCACAAAATAGAGTACGTGTTACGAGATCGAATTCCTTACTTTCGTGCTACATAGGATAAGGACACATTTAGTGCGTAGTCTCGCGGTCCGCGTTACACGTCCATATTGCGTCACCGCTAATTTACTCAAAGCAAGTCTGTAGTGATGAGAGCCAAAATGGCTCAGTGTGTCGCCACTCACCTGAGTGTGACAGAGTTGTGTGTACTAGCCAATGGCTGCATGGTTTTCCCTAAAACATCTCCCTCGTTGTTTGCTTCCTTACTAAGTTTGATGACGTTCTGTTCTCTAACACCCCAAATTTCTATCTAGCGTCTTGGCATAATGCATAAGACTAACGTTCTCGTTGTTGTGGAGTCCCACTCACCTAATGCGCAATCTGGCCCTCGCGTTAGCTCGCTGATGTAGGCCGGATGTGGGTGGGCGGCAGCAAGAAGCCCGGAACGTGACTGTCCAGCCTCCGCTGTAATTGAAGTCGATGTCCCTCATCAGCCGGGCGCTGCAATTAACACTGCGAAGCCATCAGTCTCTGACGCGCTCCCACTTTAGACAATGAGATCCAATTGATGATATCGGAGCTGATGATCACTTACGCAGATGTCAAAAACCTCGCTTCAGAGGTTAGCGTGAAGCGGATGGTCGAATTTCAGTAAATGCCTGGAAACCGTAATCCTAGACTTTGTCTAATGGCGAGCTCGATTTACTGTAATTTTACGAAATTCAGAAAATTACTCCTCATTATTTTTCGATATGAAGTTTAAGCTTCTTAAAAATCTTAATGGTTGATTCCTAATGGTCGATTCTAAGACACTCAACGAAATGTGTGTCTTGTTTAAGTGGTTTGGATGTATCGAAGTTTGTTATTCATTGCCGAAAGCTTCCAGGGCGCATCGAGTTCCCGTCATTTTCTATCAAGTTCGTGAACTGTAAAACACAGAATGTCATCTGTTATTTGACCACTGCAACTGAATCTAATTCAATCTAGAATTGCAATCCAAGAGCAGGAATTTGCCATGATTGCAGTGCATTGCATGCAGGGTTCAAGAACATTGAGTCATTGGACCAGTCACAATGACGTTTCTCCTCGTGGAAATTGACAATTACACTTGATGAGGAGCAGACAAGAGGCTTGGGATTAAATTTCAAGTGTGTTATTAAACTTAAGTTCCCAGAAATGAACTCTTTGCTGCTGCCGGTCGGTAAAAAACCTCCCCAGCACAATTCGACCGCTCGACCGGCCTTTTAAGCTCATGAATTGTGAGGTGAAACATCAAGAATCTTTGACTGATCTCACAAGATAATTTTTGAAAAAATTTAGCTATAGCCCATGTTCAGAACTATTTTTTGAAAAGTAGTACGAATGGATTTAATTGAGAGAAAACTCAATTGAAAATGAAGCATATTGTAAAGACCGGTGAGAACAGCTTGTTTTCATAAAATGAAGAAGCGTTCAACCAAAAAGTTTGGTGTGATCCGTTTGGCTAAATTCAGCAACCAGGTTCTAGTTTAGGAAAGATAGATAATTGAAATGTCGGGGTAAGAATAAACGTCATGGCTCAGTTTCTCCATCGCGGCAAGTTAGAACAGACGGGGTAGGATGGACTAATTATGATATAGCGGAGGTATTATTAGGCCAGTGCAATACACGAGAGTTTCTGGGTGCTCGAATAAGTCGCGAAAATGACTAGTACATTAGTCACTATATGCTAAATTTAATAAATATATTCGCTCTGGGACATTTTTACATATCTAGTTTTATTTGACGGTATGTTAGGGAGCTTACGAATTGGGAAAATATGTTACTTGAAAAACTAGAACACGAAGTCAATATCTCTCAAACTTTTTCGTAGAAGTTTTAGATCGTTGAATCACTCAGTAAAATGCTTAGAATTGCATTCAATAACCCAGGAATAGCTCGTAAAGTTCTCACGAATGATACCAGAAAAAGGAGGAACGGAGAACTGAGTGTCCTGACTATGTGAGAAGCTTCTGAAATTTGTTTGTTTAGTATCGGCCACGTACATAGAAATATGTAGGTTTCGGCGAGATAATTGTTGCCTTTGTTCTTGTAGTGTCTGATTTAATCGATTTCCAAATATTTTATTCTGATTCAAATTTCTTCAATCCATAAAATAAGCATACGTATATGAATCAAAAGTTCTTATCCCCATGCAATATAAAATTACAATTTGCGTAGCGTTACTATTTGAATTTCTATTTATTTTGATGTTGAATTGTCAAGTTATTTCGTTGTGGAACAAAAACATCGTTGGATTTTCCTCATTTCCGATTCTACGACAAGTTTCCCAGTTCTAGCAGCTGATAATGTCTCTATGGTTCAAATTTCAGAAATATAAATCTAAGCCTTGTGTTCCCTTCACCCTTTGGGAGGATACAACCATTTTATCAATGGGAAATGAACCTTCTAAGAGATAATGTGAGGTCTCGAGCTGGAAGCTGAAATTTCAAATTCAAAAGCGATTGCCAAATTTACAAGGTGTGAGTAAGTTCAATTCACGCTGGTGAGCAGCAGTGTTTCCTGCGAATGTTGTTTTGGCCGAGTTCACGTTTTGAGGAGAGCATCGGGCGGCTCTCAATCCGGCAACGTTGTTAGTGATCCGAACATTTTCGCCAGATTTTCCTGCTCTCGATCTCCGCATGAATTAGGATCGGATTTTTTCTGAGCCGCAGAATTCGGTGCTGTTACAATTGAAGAGAAGCTGCGCCGCTCCACGATTTCAATTGATCCTCAAATTGTTATTCTCTTATGAAGTACCATCGGCATGAATTCCGTGTTCTCCTGTCGATTCAGTACAGTTGCTTAACATGGTGCTTTGATGAAATAACACAATTGTTCAATATACAGTTCCGCATATTCTGTACTACTTCTTGCTCTTGTGATACTTTAAAACAGTGCTGTGTTATTTCTTATGTTATAATACTTTTCTTGAATCATTCATGGTCTGTCTAATCTAGTACGCGAAAACTGGAACTTCCTAAAATCCAATTTATCCCTTAACACGTAAACTGCGATGGGTTAAACTGAAGTTCCATATTCAATTCAAAGTTAAAGTCAATTGTGGTAATCAACTTTGAAATTTTCAAACATGAAATTGTTGGGGTTTTTATTTAGCTATCATAAAGTATTTATAAAAAATGTGTTAGTGATTGCAGGTGGGTCAGCAACACAATGAAAATAACCTATGTGACCACCTGTAGGTCACTTCGCAGGAAATGTGCTTAAAACTGGACAAACTCAGTCGTTAATGCTTAATTATATTCTCTACATCCAATACGCGTGCAGGGCGATGCTGTGCGTGAGCTTGGTAACCCTCTGGTGTGTACGGCATCTGCCTCTGTAGGACATCTGCTTCTGTAGGACATCTGCTTCTGTAGGACATCTGCCTCTGTAGGACATCTGCCTCTGTAGGACATCTGCTTGTGTAGGACATCTGCCTCTGTAGGACATCTGCTTCTGTAGGACATCTGCTTCTGTAGGACATCTGCTTCTGTAGGACATCTGCCTCTATAGGACATCTGCTTGTGTAGGACATCTGCCTCTGTAGGACATCTGCCTCTGTAGGACATCTGCTTGTGTAGGACATCTGCTTCTGTAGGACATCTCCTTGTGTAGGACATCTGCCTCTGTAGGACATCTGCTTGTGTAGGACATCTGCTTCTGTAGGACATCTGCCTCTGTAGGACAACTGCCTCTCTAGGACAACTACCTCTGTAGGACATCTGTTTCTGTAGGACATTTACCTCAGTGAGACATCTGCCTCAGTAGGACATTTACCTCAGTGAGACATCTGCCTCAGTAGGACATTTACCTCAGTGAGACATCTGCCTCAGTAGGACATTTACCTCAGTGAGACATCTGCCTCAGTAGGACATTTACCTCAGTGAGACATTTGCCTCAGTTGTACATCCTCAGTGAGATATCTGCCTCTGTAGGACATTTACCTCAGTGAGACATCTGCCTCTGTAGGACATTTACCTCAGTGAGACATCTGCCTCAGTAGGACATTTACCTCAGTGAGACATCTGCCTCAGTAGGACATTTACCTCAGTGAGACATCTGCCTCAGTAGGACATTCACCTCAGTGAGACATCTGCCTCAGTAGGACATTTACCTCAGTGAGATATCTGCCTCAGTAGGACATTTACCTCAGTGAGATATCTGCCTCAGTAGGACATTTACCTCAGTGAGACATCTGCCTCAGTAGGACATTTACCTCAGTGAGACATCTGCCTCTGTAGGACATTTACCTCAGTGAGACATCTGCCTCTGTAGGACATTTACCTCAGTGAGACATCTGCCTCTGTAGGACATTTACCTCAGTGAGACATCTGCCTCTGTAGGACATTTACCTCAGTGAGACATCTGCCTCTGTAGGACATTTACCGCAGTGAGACATCTGCCTCAGTAGGACATTTACCTCAGTGAGACATCTGCCTCTGTAGGACATTTACCTCAGTGAGACATCTGCCTCAGTAGGACATTTACCTCAGTGAGACATCTGCCTCTGTAGGACATTTACCTCAGTGAGACATCTGCCTCAGTAGGACATTTACATCAGTGAGACATCTGCATCAGTAGGAAATTTACCTCAGTGAGACATCTGCCTCAGTAGGACATTTACCTCAGTGAGACATCTGCCTCTGTAGGACATTTACCTCAGTGAGACATCTGCCTCAGTAGGACATTTACCTCAGTGAGACATCTGCCTCAGTAGGACATTTACCTCAGTGAGACATCTGCCTCAGTAGGACATTTACCTCAGTGAGACATCTGCCTCTGTAGGACATTTACCTCAGTGAGACATCTGCCTCAGTAGGACATTTACCTCAGTGAGACATCTGCCTCTGTAGGACATTTACCTCAGTGAGACATCTGCCTCAGTAGGACATTTACATCAGTGAGACATCTGCATCAGTAGGAAATTTACCTCAGTGAGACATCTGCCTCAGTAGGACATTTACCTCAGTGAGACATCTGCCTCTGTAGGACATTTACCTCAGTGAGACATCTGCCTCAGTAGGACATTTACCTCAGTGAGACATCTGCCTCAGTAGGACATTTACCTCAGTGAGACATCTGCCTCAGTAGGACATTTACCTCAGTGAGACATCTGCCTCTGTAGGACATTTAGCTCAGTGAGACATCTGCCTCTGTAGGACATTTACCTCAGTGAGACATCTGCCTCAGTAGGACATTATTTACCTCAGTGAGACATCTGCCTCTGTAGGACATTTACCTCAGTGAGACATCTGCCTCAGTAGGACATTTACCTCAGTGAGACATCTGCCTCAGTAGGACATTTACCTCAGTGAGACATCTGCCTCAGTAGGACATTCACCTCAGTGAGACATCTGCCTCAGTTGGACATTTACCTCAGTGAGACATCTGCCTCAGTAGGACATTTACCTCAGTGAGACATCTGCCTCGTAGGACATTTACCTCAGTGAGACATCTGCCTCAGTAGGACATTTACGTTCGAAGTGCGGGCTGAGTGCAGACATCCCTGTGACGGGAGCTCAGCCGCGCGAGACGAAACTTCCATTTCTGTCGGGAATTTGCGGGGGCTATTGTTTGTCCATCTATAGCAGGCTCTGCCTGCCACTGAGAGGCCTGCTTGCGGGTGACAGTGATTGAGTTAAATAATGCCTTATGAATTTAACGGAAGCCTTTCGAGGACGATGCTTAGGTAGGAGCCAATAATGCGTACGCAAAAACTTTTTGCTCTTGTTGTGTACTGGAGGCCTCCCATTTCTGACGCGCTCTTTCGCAGTTTAATTGATGATGAGCGTCGATCTTAAGTTTGTTTTGAAGATTGATCAGATATTTTGATTTCAATTTGGGCCTTAGTGGTATGATCACTCTTTAAGAGAGAATGCAGCACTAGTGGCGCGCTTGTGTGCTGGTCTTTTTATGTAGCAAGTAAAGTATTCATTTAATTGCATCTATTTCGTCTGGTAAAAATTTCACGTTTCTGTCGCGAAAATACGTAAGAAGGATTTGCCTTAGAAATGGTTTACAAATCTTTCCGCTGTTGCTAAGCAAAACGTTTCGTGAAGGAGATAAGTTCAAGAGACTAACGTCCATTACTCCTTTTCTCTTATCGTGTTTTGATTATATCAATCTAGTCTTGAGAGACATACCTCAATATCTTCGAGAGTAACTGATAAAGACTATGAACTTTTCAGACTAGGCTGTGTTTAAAGGCAAAGTCAAGAAAAGCGATCGCGCTACCCCTCTCCTGTTTTAGGTCTTTGCATGTCTTCACATGTCAAATTGAGAGAGTTCATTTCCATTGCTACACTTTTAGTTCATTCAACCACCGTCAAATATAGATATTAGAATAATCCTCTTGGTATTTCCACGAATTAGATATGAAGACCGCGGCGTTGAGAAATTTTTAATATCCAGTGCTTGTACATTTTCTATTGGCTTTCTGAAAATATACTGCTTTTATTTTCTTTTTCCCGCCGCTTAATTTCGCTGAGATGTGTTCTCCAGCAAGAAGACCATTACACAAAAGTCGAGCGGCTTATGAGAACTTGATGAACTTGCCGTCAGATGAGAGGGCTGCGTCGCAGTCCAGGTCTTCAGGACGCACCCATGCATGACCAGCGCCATTGACGCGTGATGAGATGAGCGGATTAAAATCAAGTCTTGATGTCGTTAGCGGCCATTTTCAGGCTCCTAACTGACCTGTAGCTCAAGGACGCCCTAAGCCAATTTTGAGCGGCCCAAGTTTTGTTCAAAATATGCTCCATCGACCGGAACTGATTAACCCAAGTGACGGGCTCACAAGTTAGTGCAGTCTGCCAGCAAGTGCCTTGCTCACCAGCGTCTGTTCACCGTTATTGCCATGCCAGCAATTCATCACGCTGCGGAGTTTCTCTGCATTATATTTTAGCCTGTCATAATATAGTTTAAACATGAAGGAAACGCAATTAGTTGGCTTGTAAGGAAGTTTGAAAAAGAATATGTTAAGTGTTAAAAACCTATTACATTATGTCTTTCGTGCTTAACGTAAGTAATCACTTACCTTCTTCGATTGAGTATCAGAAAAAGAAGGCTGACTTTATTTTTTGTTTAAAACTTTAATGTTTTAATTCTCTCGTGATCCTAAGTTTCTCTTCACTTGAGTTTCTCGCCCTGAATTTTAGGTTGATTTTGAGAAGTCACTAGTGTATCATTTAGCAAATTTTATTTCTGCGTTGCGATTAGAATGGATCGATTTGTATAATTCTCCCGATATTGATAAAATTTTGTTTTAAATTCAATTCATCTTTGTTTCCGATTTTCGGTTTCATGGCTCTAGTCGTCCTCAAACTGAATTGGCGTTGTGTCCTTTGATGAAGCCTCAGCTTGCAATTTTATACCGTGTGATGATTTCGTATTGTTAGTCTCAACATTTTAAAATTCAAAACAACGCAAGTGAAGGCCAAGTGTCAACATCAGAATTCATCGAAACAAACACGCTTTTCTAGCACCAGCCACCGGTACTTCATGTCCACCGGGTGATGATTTTGTACGCTAAAGAGTCTCAACATTTTAAAAATCAACGTAATGCAGGTGAAGGCTAAGTGAGCCACAAACTTCAACACTAGAACTCACCGATACAAGCACACCTTTTCCAACACCAGCGCTACACATCACGTGCCTTTGGAATTGCCCTGCGGCCCGGCCGAGTGTGGAGGGGGTCCCAGTCACAGTCCCGGACGAGGCCCCAACACTTGAGCTCGTAGGAAAATACTTCAAAAATGGGAACCGCGATCTGAGAACGCAGTTTCTTCGACGGCACCGGCGAACTCACATCAGTGTCAACACAGTAAAAATTTGCGAGAAAGATAAAAAAAGGCTACTGCAGGGGAGTGGAAAATACGCATATCGCTCGAAAGTGACGTTAAAACGCAATTTTGTTTTAGATGGTGAGAAAGCTTAGACCTCTTTATTCTATGGAATTCGAGGTTCATAATAAGAAATATTTCAAAAATGAAAATAAGGGAAGAAACTGAAGGTGTAAACTCAACCAATTTCGATAAAATAAACTTATAATAACAATCAAATACCAAAACATAAAAAACATAATACCAAAAAACATAAGAAATAAAAATTATAATACCTAGTGCTGGATCGAGTCTACTGTTCAAAAATATGTGAAATAAAGCTAAAAACATTCACTTATAAAACCTGACTCGGCATTTCAGAGGGAAAGAATTTACTCACCAGGTTGAAGCAAGCGAGGGGTGCATCGTAGGGGAAGAAATAAATAATCTGTTTCAGATAATAGGGAAATATTTATCCTTGAATGAAAAACTGAGAGAATGAACGAATATTCTAAAATGAAGATCGTGATTGCGATGAGGAAAGCTCAGTCTTCCTCATTAATTAAAGGAGCAGTTTCCTAAATCATTAGGACGCCAAAGCTCTCGAAGACGAGAGGAAGTTTTAGTAAGTAATCAACAGTCAACTGAGTCTTCATCAGTCGAAGCACCGCGAAAATTGTCTGCCCTCAATGTTCGCCGTATTGAGGAGTAAGAGCGAACAAACTTCTCTAATTCGTAAGTGATGTTGGTGAATAATCATTCCTCTAACAAATTTTGAACTTATATTTGTGAACAACCAGAAAGTTGACAGCATAATTTTTCCAATATAAAGTGAATATGAACAAAAATTGAGACCACCTTATACAACTCATAATATCCAACTGACCACGGGTGGTAAATCATTGCACATAACAACTTCAATTACAATGCCCTCTCTCTGATTTTCATCAAATGTCATGTACAGGTTTAAGTTATCAAAAACAGCCGCTAATCTGCAAAATACCGGCTCGACCAACTGACGGAACTAGATCCATATGCCTTGCATTTGGCTTGCAAGGCATATGGATCTAGTTCCGTTAAGGAGGTCAATTCTTCCTCCCTCAACGACGGATGCGAGTGCCGCAAAGCAGCTTGCTGGAGACCAAGCGATACTTGGAGCTGTTTCGAATCTCATCACCACGGGCTTACTCGCAACTGTTTTGCGATGACGATAAAGGGAAATATGACAAGGACCCTACACTTGCGAGTTTTTGGTCCGTGTATCAAGTCTGAGCAACACAACCCCAAAATGACTGCGTGGTAACCTGCATTGGTGACAGTCGAAATAATCCAGTGTATCGCGTAGGAGTCGTCTAAGTGAGACCTAACAATTTGCGAGAGTCCTGCTCTTAAAGTGCTGCTCTAAATTCTCATTAGTAGTATTTGCTTATATTCTGGTGGAGACGTTTTGTGTGCGTTTTGTTGTGGCAACGCGGGGCCGAGTCTAATTTCATGCGTTCAACTTCATTCCAATGCTGAAGAGTTGAGTAAATGTTATTCACTTGAGTTTTTTTATGTGAAATAGTTCATAATAAGCTCTAAATAAATTTGTATTTTTTCATACATGAAATCCAAAAACATTAATTGATTTGAGTTAGGGCAGATTAATCAAGAGTTTACTCTTCCCTGAGAACACTGAAGACACTTGACGAGCTCCACAAGTTTCGCAAATTACACAGTCCGCCATGAAGCTCAGTTTGCGCACTTAATTTCCTCAGGAATTCAATTAACATTCGTCGAAAGCTGCCCTAACGAGCTCGGAATTACAGGGCGTACGTTCTCATCCTCGCGGCGAGCTTGAAAATCTCTACTTGTAAAAAGCGAGGAAATCCTGAGACTTGTCTCCTGCAGGCTAAAGCAATCCAGTTAGTCGTACTTTGAAGGATCATGATCAGATGCAAAACTTAACTCAGACGCTGGAGGCACGGACTTGGAGATCTTAAGGAATCATTAATTAGCCTATGTTTTCGTCATGCAAATGCCTTCCAATGCTTCGTCGAGGAGCTCTGCCAAAACTTAATTAGAACTGCGGCTCTTCCTAATACAGAAAACAAACACGCAGCTCAAATACAGCATGCATTCGTCTTCAAGAACACGCTTCCTTTCTTCATTTTGGCTTCGGAAGCGTTTTATTTCGTGTGTTGGAGTGCACTCGAACAGAAGCCCTTCATAAACGTAAGTAAATACCATTTTCAGTTTCGCTGTGCTGAGATGTCTGTGCCGATTGACTCGATATGTGATCTCGAAAGCAAATATCAGGATTATGCGTTCATCTTTCAAAAGTAAGTTCCTAGTGTATACACTTTAAATTAATACTTTGTTTATCCGTTTCCGTGTTGCTATGATGTGGGTGTAATTACATAGTGCGGATGTGGGCGGATGTGCGATGTAAAAGGTTCCAGTCCACCACACCGAAGGCAGCCAACGCCAAGCTGGAATAATTGGAATTTCTTATTTTCCTCAAAGAATTTTAAACTTCACTCGTGTTCAGCCGTTGTATTACAGGTGTGTTGTTTTCAATTTTCTTCTCTATTCATTTGAGATGCTACAGGATAGATTTTCTGCTCATTACCTCACAGAGAACGCTTTCTTCTGCTCTTTTCTCTATTCATTCGCTCCCTGTTGTTTAGATGTTATGCTTGTTTCGTTTTTCCATCTAATTGAATGAGCGACTCACTATCAACTCCTACATTCTAGCCGCAGAAGAACCGAGTAATCAAAGACGATTTATGTATTTTTAAATTAGGATATAATTAATTTTTGAGGTTGTTTTCAAGCGGACAAATTGAATTTGGTGCCTTCTTCATTCGACTCTTCTACTTCTGTGCTACGAATATCGTCTGGACATCGTTGCAGTATGAGTATCAATAATTGCAACTGATAAACTTCGGTTCAACAAACAAATTTACAGTCAGTATGTTTATGTAAACAGTTTACAGAGGTTCCAGTAGCGACGGACATACCAACCAAACAAACAAGCAACAAACTCTGTTATATTAGGGGATTATTATGCAATGCACTGCCTAACACTTTCTCGCAGTATACGATGGCCCTCATTTCATGAGATCAATACGTAAAGTCTTTAATTTTTTATACTAAATCCAGTGGAAGGTAAATGAGCGCCTGCACGACCTGTGTGGTTGAGTGGAGGTAGTCTGCTCTTGCACATTGTCAATTTGCGCTCGCTCAACTTTCAGGTCTATGCGGTTCCAGTGCATTATTAATGGAAATAATATTACCTAAAATGGTACCGAATTGTGTATCGTACTAATGTAGTATGATACGCGCTCTGTGCAAGGTGACTACGATTATTTTGAATGAATGAGAAAGTTGATAACCGTGGTAATTTACGTTTTGTCTCATCCCAGAACAAAAGTCGAGCGCAAAACGCATCATCCCAGAATACGAATTAAAATTTCTAAAGCTATAGAACCCAAACTCGATGACGCTCGACACTTTTTCACGCTCGCATTGGGCTAGAGAAAGCTACTCGTAAAATTGAACTCAAGTGTCCAAGCTTCTGGCCGAAGAACGCGACGCTCAAAGGGCACTCCTTCAACGGTGGAGACCTCCGCCTTGTGTAAACGAACCTCAGCGCTGCCAACTAGCGTGTTTACTGCCCGCCTAAACACGGTCGCAAAATAGGCGACTTTCATGCTCGTCTTCTCGGGCTGAATTCTTTGGCTTTTGTCATCGCTGCAGTTTACAATCTCAGGCGCGTATTATTTCGCGCGACGATCTTGAAAGGCATGATTTGATCGTGTGATGGCTGTGCGGTTATACATACATGGGTCACATGCGCGCGTGCAAGTAAAAAATTATGTGAAGTCTCTACTGATTTCAATGCGCATAGCATCGCTTTTTCGCTGCAGAATTTTGTTCTGTTGCTGCCGTTCACAAAAATTCCCGTTTATTGATACTACTCGTTGGCTCGTTGTATACATCGTTGACACAAGCTTGTAAATGGTACTCGTTTCTCTATCAGAAATTCCGTGCAAAACAGGCCGATAAATCAGGTTTTAGTCTATTTTGGCGCAGATTTTAATACCGGCCATGAGGCGCATGTTCGTAGTGTAAATCCTCACCAAATTGTGTGTTTTCGTTTGAATTTTTGCTCCGGCGCATTGCATTTTTGATGAGCGTAGTGATAAGGAAAGAATATTTTCAATATGCTCGCACAGCTGAGTCAAAATATTTACTCATATTTTCATGACTTGACCTGAATATTTCATAGTGCGCTATATAATGTGCAGCCGGTGAACTGGTGTCAAATGAACTCGTGCAGAATGCGAAACAAAAACTAATGGGCAAAATCTTACCGTTGACTCAACAGTGAATGTTTTGCAGTTGTAAGCTGCGACACTTTTTGACTTGTATCAGATTAGTGTATCAGATTGGGGCAAAAATTATGCTTCCTAAAATTCTATGAAATTCTAAGTGATGCTTATCAGTGTTTCTCAAATGCAATCATCATATTTGGACGAGCATTATTTATGTTTTTTTTCTATTTGCACTCGCTTTTTTGTGAACATTTTCCGGTAAGCTATTCGTTGTCAGGGGAAAGTGGTCGGTACCAGTTAAGTTTTTTCGGAATTGTGTTGGTCTTTGTAGGAGCTTTTTTTCCAGTTGTATAAAGTTAATTATTTTTGCTAACGAAGCTGTCATCTGATCCGCAGCGTAATTCAGCTCGTATTTTGGGGTTTCAAAGCTGAATTAATTTTTAATTAAAACATTTCAAATCAGTCACAATTTTTATTTTTCCAGCATATAATGGATGATAATGAAGTTCGATGACTGGCTTGAGATTAATTCAGTATTTTGATGTATTTGTGCTTCCTTTCGGCTCTACTTCATTATTGGATGCCAAAATTTCTTCCTTCTGGCTAATTTGTTAGTATAAGACTAATAAAGCATTCAATATTAAATGTGAAACATTCTATGATAAAATTTATTTCAATTCTTGCAGGAATTCATTTCCTCGATGCAGTGAGAGCGGATCTTGTTATTTTCTGTTCAATCAATCAGAAAGACGGAAAACTCACAGAACGATTTTGTTTCGTGTGCTCTGATGCGAGTTGAATTGCCTGACATCGCACCGGCACATTTAGTCGTGTCCGACTGAGTGCCACGGTAGCGTTGCACGACAACGGTTTTGAAAGTCAATATTTATTCTCCCGCACAGCTGTAGACGACTCGCAATAGATGGGTGGTGTACCCGTGTACAACTTGGGTGTTTTGCTCTTACGGGAAAATAGCGTTGTTTTTCTCCTCGTAATAATGTTCATTCGTAAAACCTTCTTAAAATGTCTGAGCTTTAAATGTTGTAAGTAAAATTTAACGTATATTCTGTATTTGCGCCCGTGAACATTTTGCAAGCATCTCCAAGTACTTTGGGCATCTAGGAATGAAAATTATTTACGTGAGTTGGTTTTGAGGAGCTGTGCTTAGTTACACTTTCCTTTGCTGAGACACTGCAGCAATTAACAAATCGAACTGACAACCAAGTTTCCACCTGACATCGTTTTATAAACTTTAACTGGGTCTAAAAATCATGATCCAAATGGTTTAAATGACTTTTAATTCCATAGAACTCTCTCTCAGTAGTTCAATTTTCCAGGTCGACTGTGACGCCTTGTCACTCAGTATAGATTGACAATAAAAAATTAATCTGTGGTTTATTCTAAAATTTCAATTTTGAAAAAAAAGGAATATGGAGCATGTAAGTCAAACTTTTAGGATGTAGTCACGTAGTGAAATGAGAACGTGTATCTACAGAGCCCTATTTTTCTATCATGAAGCCGAATAAGTACTTCACCATAAACAACAGTTTTACCCTTCTACTTTTAAAAAATAACTTAATTTCAGCAAAAGACAAGTGCCCCTTTTAATTTTCGAAGAATAATGATGGGGGTCAATTTCCTATGTTAATCGTGGACATGAACAAGTCCTCAGTTCCTCAAGGAGGCTTCATGACTTTCAAACGCCAGCTCCAGGATTTGTTGATCTCGAGCTAGGTTTTGTTCCGCCTTCCTGTTGACGCGTGGCTGCCGGCAGCGTGGGAGACGGCTGCAGAAAATGCAATTTTCTCAAGTATAAAGGGCTGCAGAGTGCTATGCTGTCTCTCTGAAGGGTTTTCTTGGCCCTACGATATCACGGAGAGTAAACTTGACCTTCTTTTTGCAATTTGCATCACAAGCTTAGTATAACGCCTAAGTTTTTGGATTACACGTAATGTAATTTTTGTGTTTCAAATTTAAGATTGAATCATTTTGTTAGGGTTTTCTCATTTTTTTTTTCAACAAAAATAAATAGGGCTGGTTTAACCCACGATCAATGCTTTAGAATGAAAGAATAAGAAAGCAGTTCTTTTGAATAAGTACAGTAATTAATTAGCGGGAAGCACATTCAAGACACGTTGCTTGCACAAAATGTCGTGCTCCCTAGCTGTGCTCACAATTCACCTCGTTTCAAAGGGGAGACTTCTTGAATCTTACAAATAATTTCAAAACAGATTGGTGAACTTCAAGCATAAATGAATCTTTGAATCTTGTCCTGATGGATACAGCGATGGAGAAATGCTTCGCTTACATGCGGGATGCGACTGATATCGCGTACGCGAAAGTGTATAAAAATGTGACAAGTATTCAACTCACACTCAGGTGGGATGCGACTTCTGTTGCTTGCACTGAAGTATTGGAAATTGTACAAGTTTTGTGTGAACAAGTTCCTATTGATAAGTTGAGGACCGGAATTGAGTCCTCCTACTCGAAGTTTCCGACGCGTTCCGCTTCACCTGAACTTTTCAGTGTGCACGCTGCAGTCGGTCGCTGGCTGTGTATGCTTTGAAGAGATCCGGAGCTTGTTTGCAGATCTGTCTCTCTTTGATTTACGGGTCTGTTCTTTAAGCTCGGATTACGATCAAACAAACAGTCGCAGGGCGAGCGTCTTGTTTCTTTTCTTCATTGATCACCAGAGACGGATCCTTGACCATGTAATTACTGAAGAGGATTAGAAAACTGTTTTTTGAGACGTCGCTCAAATCTACTGGAGGAGCGCAATTATTCATATTGATGAGGGTTTGAGAAGTCATTAAGGATTTTAGTGAGGCGTTAAAATGCCGTCAGCTTGTAAGTTGAGACGTTAATTGAAGAAACTGGTTGTAACGACTTTGTTTCCCTGCAAACGAGCTTTTACTAAATCAGACCATCTTATCTGTTCCTTTTATAGACTCATGTGGCAGAGTTCTGCCTCAGGTAATTGTGGCTGTCCCTCAAGAACTCATTGGACTGTAACTGTGATAATTTTTCATCAGAAGCTATTTATTTTAATACTTTAAAATACATGGTACTTCAGAATAAGAGGTACAAAATTACACACCAAGTAGAAAATGACCAAATAAACGCTTTTTCTGCTATGAAATTCTCCGAAAAACTGGTTTTTGAGATGTTAGCTGTTTATTGTTTTAAATGATGAAATTTGATTGCACAATTACTCGCAATATTTATTTTTAATTCCCGTTACAAACACTATCATTCTATTAGAGTTTAGAATGATAAAATTTAGTTTTAGTAATATTTGGTGAAAAGTTATAGAGAGCCTTGTTTATGGTACACCTAGTGAATCTGAGGAAGATCTCGTGGCCAGAATTGCAGTGGCCTCTGGTGAAAGTTCTGAAATGTCAGACGTGTTTCCTAATATCCGGCACTCATTAAGGCTAAGATTTGAAAAGTGCATTGATGTAGGTAGAATACATTTTTGAACAATTTTTTTTAAGTGAATTCAAAATAAATATTGACAGTAATTGTGTCATTAAATTTCTTCGTTTAATTAACAGCTAATATCTCAAAAACTCTAATTTTGTCGGAAAATTTCATAAAAGAAAAAGTGATTATTCGGCAATTTTGTACTTAGTATGCAATTTTGTACCTCTTGGCCTGAAACACTCCGTATATTGTAACTGTTTTTCATTTATTTTACAATAATATGAATGAGTTACAATTCTGATCATTAATACACACCATGCAATTCCAAGGTATGTTTAGGCTGCTCAAATCACAAATTTGTTATATTTTCGTAAAAAGTTATGAAAAGTGTGATTCCAAACTCATTTCATTTGGTGCAACTGCACTTTAAAAAAAAAAAACGGAGCAAAGTCAATTTTTGCCTGTATCTCGATCACTTAATTAAGACTTTTCGTAACAAAATATGAATATTAAAAGAATGTGAGGAAGTTACATATATGTACAAAATATTCTTTTCAGATTATTAAATTCTGAAATTACAACATTTGTGTTTTATATAAGAGACAAACCCATTGAAGTTTGCGCAGCATTGACATTATGACAGATTACTCATCGCTTTGACTAACTAGTTTTCTTCGCGAGCCTTAATGCCGCATCAAAACATGTAGCCTTCACTGCACCTGCTGTATTTTGTGCTGCGTGACATACTCTCAACTTTCTTAGGAATTTCTTGCAAAATCATTTTAAAATTTTATTGATTATGTGCATTTCTATGCATCTAACCGAGATAAAGGATTTAACATACGAGTCTTGTGGTTACCTTACGTAATATTAGGTTTACGTTTCACAGATCGTTAGTATGTACTAGCATGTACTTGAAATGTGCTGCACGAGTGTAATGAGTGGACCCGTACTGAGAATATCGTCGATCAAGTTAAAATGATCCAATTAAGTAACCAAGCATAATGTTACGTGGCCCTTTACTACATTAGTTACATGACACTTTATTACGTAAGTAGAGTAATTTTAGGAGCTGACCTGTACCTGACCCTTTACTACACAAGTTGCATGACTTTTTACGACATAAGTAATCTTAATCTTAGCAATCTTAATCTACATGGGTAATCTTAGGAACAGAATAGGATAGAACATGGCAATGGAACGAGCAGAGAGACTTATTTTTTGGATTTTATGCCGTCATAATTAACTCAAGTTTTACGCCGTCAGACACCAGTCACGCGCAGGCACTAAAGTAAAAGTGAAAAATAGTACACTCGCGGACATCGCTATTCATGCACAAGCACCAGTACATTTGCATTGGCACTAGACAGCGGCTGTTTCCTAGAAGTGCAGTGCATGATTTGATCGTTTATTGCATTTTCAGGAATACTTGAGCCTATATATGGCCTTTTCTTTTGTGATACGTTGAGTCTATCTTCTGATGAGGCAATGCAAAATGCATGGTAAATATATGTATTCGAAAATGTCGATTAAATTTCGTGTTTAATAGCACCAACGAATGCATTCCAAATACTCATGGAACTATTGAACATTTGTTGCTTATACGCTCTCATGCAAGTTTAAACAGGCTTTTCAATGTATCTTTGTTTTTATCCACCCCATCATTCTGTTCCTAAGTGATGAGTAAGTAAGTCACATTGGATATTACTTGAAAGAGAGTTCTAACTCCGTCATATTGACCTAATTTTCAACACACCGCCAACAATATCAAAAGCCCGTCATCAGATTTTGTTCAAATTTTGTCCATCATCTTCTGATGCCGAAATTTGTATGTTCTATGTCTCGCAAAAATCTCATAAAAGCGAGACCGGCCATAGGCATTTTGTGGGAAGATTCGAAGCATCCTACCATTGAGGCGCAAACGTCCGTCCCGCTGCGGTATTGAGGCTGGAACGTTCTGCGCTCCCAAAAATTTGATCAAACCGACCAGTTCCAGAAGAGAAATTGATCGGGACGCTGGCACGTGTGGTATACCCCTAGCTTGGGTTCATTATGGTCCCTCGAAAACCTCCCCTGGAACCCACGCTGCCCGGAATGATAAGCCTGGTATGTACCAGGCCCGTACCTAGAAATTAGCTCTGAATCACAGTTGATCCTCGAGTTATACTAGGCCATCTCATGCGAGCCTCAACTTATACGGATAAAAATCAGTCCCAGATATTCAACTGTTTCTAAGCTTGATACAAGTTGCTATTAATTAAGAACCACCGAGTCTAATTTATACTTTCATAATTTGACATTCTCAAAAGATGATGTCGCAGAACTTGAGAGTCAACTGCACCAAATTTAGCGGTGATCATAGAAACGTGTTCGCGTGGTTCTGAGGGTAGGCGCGTGGCAATATTAGGTCTATGTCGTAACCATTCCAACAAAATATAAGGCATATTACGGTAAGAGAGCTTTTTAAATTGAACTACTGGTCCTGGAAACGTGCGCGTTATGCTACCAATTCGAAGTTTGGAGTTTTTGGCTCGCTATGACAAGCTGCTATAAAGAGAAAAGTTGTGAAGCAGCGAAGTAGTGTTATGGCATCGTTACATCCCTACTGCATGATGGCGGGACAGCCACGTTATAAGTTTCTTCTGCAAGAGACTTTATAAAGTTTCTCTCGAGGGTTTCAATGATCTTAATGGAAATAAACGTTGTCTCCTGACCATAAATTACATGAACATTTCTTTGCATTTTACAACAGTGTGCAGTCGCGTTCTTCTGTTTGGGGGATTCACGGTTCTGAAACAATATTAAGATTAGTTTTGAAGCATTTTCAACATTGTTTCCAATTTTGACTGACCGCTGTAAAACATCCGAAGTTGAAGGTCAATTTACTTTCATCGTCATAATGTTTACTTTTTAGCCTGTACAAACTCAGCTGTAGAGGACGAGAGTGCTCCACATGAGAGGGAAACTCCATAATTTTCATTCGTAGAAAACTCCTCGAGTGAGTTGCCAGATTAGCCTTTTGTTTGGCCGCTCCTCTGGAGGCATAGGATAGGTACGAGGCTAAGGTTAATTTGCTTTCTCTATCCTATGGTCTTCCGTGCCATCTTTGCTGCTCTGAATAGAAACATCGTCTTCGTTATTTTTTCTTGTCCTCTCTCCCTCTCCTTTCCAAACTTAACTTTCTGTGCGCAAGAAATTTTATGTACCAACGCATATTGTGCGCAGACTCCACGTTTTCCTAACTCCATACTAAATGATTTCTTCTCTTTCCTTTCTGAAAACATCTTCGCAAAAGACTGCTTGCTATGATTAGGAAAAACTGCTTGTTATGGCTGGTTTGGGTGGTCATGATTTAAGCAGCCACATCGTGGTATTCCATGTGCCACGTGATTATTCTGCTCGGTCACTTTACTGGCAATGATTCTGTGACCTATTCGGCAGAACAAGATAATCCCGTAATCGAATTTTTTTGATGCTGCGTTCCAAAATGTGAGCGCCCCTGTTAATGAATCTCGGATTTTCCAGGACTGTTTTGGTGAGCATCAGGGAGATTGTCGAGTCCCTTCTGGCTACCAATGTTGCCAGTTTTCAATATTTTATGGCCTGTATGGTCAATTTTATAGGAAGTAGTGCGTGCTCGCCATCTACCTCCATCACCGTTACCTAAACATGCCTCTATTTTGTTAAAAAATTGGCATATGATTCCCTTGGAAACCCTACAGGGCATGTTTTCATGTATTCCAAAAAAGACTGAGGGCCGTTTTATTGTCAACTGTTTTGCTTTACCGGATTAAAGCCTAGTAATAATTTTTATCAGGCCTAATTCGGTTAGGCATGGTAACAAAATACGCGAACAACAATATTTTTGGCCAACTAACCCCTTAATACCAGGTAAGCCTCTAAAATATTCCACAGGCAGTTTTTCCGCCTCTTTTTCGCGCCTTCATCAATCAAAATAAGCCTGCCTTCGCCGGCTGTGCTGAAGCAAATCTTGAGCCAAACTTTTATTCCACAAGTGTTTTGCTACGATGGAAAACCATCGTGTGTAGGCTTGGTGGGGTGCTATAACACGACTTAGCCTGCCACTTCGATGACTTCGAATACAATTTTTTTATTAATTTTATAGAAGAAAATGATGTGCTTGTTTTCTTGTCGGTGGAATGGGTAGAACGGTACTCTCTGGGAGAGAATGCCCTCGGTTCAATATCTCACGATGGTGCGATAAAATTTTCAAGGTAAGCAGCTGTTCTAGTTATTGTAGAAAGCTGGTAAAAAATGTTGTATTGGAAATGCAAAAAACTATCATAACTGCGAAGGCGATTTTACGATAGAGTAGTTTATAAAGCTAATCTCATTTGTACAGCTCGTTCACTCTCCCGCTTGGCACGGTCTTTGCCGCATAAGTTTAGGAATCGTTTGCAGCTCATGAGTGTTTGATGGCTGCGTCACGAACCTCTCCGCGGTCTGCTCTAAAATTGCCGGCGAGTGACTTTTGATGAAGCGTAGCATTTTTATCAGCATCGTTTGCATCTTTTAAGCTGTAATTGTTGTTATCAAACGTTCGCTTTTGGATCAGAAGGCCGTTCTCATGACCGAATTCGAGTTTTTTCACCTTGGGAAGGGATTGCGATGAAATTTTTTCTTTGGAGAAACACGTTCATTCTTCATGAAGATGTGCGATATTCCATAGCTTCCGAAACCACAAGATGTATCGCAAAGATCTAATTACTTAATATGCAAGAAAATGACTTGGTAGAATGGTGTACGAACACGCTCAGCTTAATGCACTTATGTTGACTTCGTCCAGTAAATCTTTACGGCACGTGCTCATTATTTTTGACAATCTGCACACACCACTTGATGCTGTTGCTATGGAGATATTCTGCTGACCAGTTCGCGTCAAATATTATATGACGTGGCGTATTTGATGCAAATTAAAGTTTAATGCTCTTACAAATCAGAGGTAAGTTATCGTTAGATAATTTTACAAATGCGATTAAAAATCTTCGTAATGAATACCTAAAAATGCAGTTCGGGTTTACTAGAACTTCTCAATTATAGCCCTTCATTTAATATTATTTATTCGAATTGGAGCACACAGAAGTTTACGAGCACGAAGCTGTGAATTACATGATATACCATCAGTTCACCGCAGGAGAATATTTTGGTGAAAATAAAACGCTTGTTCTTTAGATGATTCCAGCAAATACAGACTCATGGAGATGTCAAGTCAGTTTTGCAGTCCAGTTCTCCATGAGTGGTCTTGGCTGACGTTACGGCGAGCGTTGTCGTGCTCTTTTGTTCAGCGGCCGGATTTGCAAACAATTTACGTTGTCGTAGCGATCCAGTTGGTAGCGTAAAATTGTTCTTAGTTGACAGCTGCGCTACGTCCAGTATCAAGTTTTGCGTTTTTCAAATAAAATTTGAGTACGGTGAGCTCTTAGCATTAGAAGTTTATTTAGAACGTCTAGATTTGATCTGGTACGTATTGTTTTATATGAAGATCTTACTGAAATATAAATCATGTTTAAAATGAAAATTCCGCTCCATACCATATCAGGCGACCCTGAGCGTTACAGCGTGCAGAGAAGTTTTTGTGCTCTAATCGCACTGGAAAAACGCCTAAGCTTGACTATTTTTCCAGCTAATAGCTGATCGTGCAGCCTTGACATATTAATGGGTATCTTCAGCTGGAGTGCGACATTAGCGTCATGCTTTTTCGCCGGATGACTAATCATTCTGGCAGGATCCTATTGTGCGTGTAGTTAGTCGGCTTTATGTGTCCTTCAGGCCTCCTAGAGAGGTGAAGATTGAAAATGTGATGTCCTCAAGATGAAAATGTGATATCTCGAACTGCCGGTTAGATAGGCCTTTCTTCCGTAAAACAGAATAAGTTCTTTGTTTGTTACGGAACATCTTGTCTTTGGTTCACTGCTGAGAATTTTTTCAGCACCTATTACCATCTTTTTCACCTTATTTTCCGTCTTGTTTCATCAACTTCATTCAATCTTGCTGTTTGTAAGCGCAGCGATTGATGATACCCTTCGTATAAAAGCTGAGCCTTCTCTTTATTTCACACTAAACGGTGCCTTCATCCTTCCTCTCTCGGAAACACCTTTGTTGTGGTCAGTGAGGCTGAAATTAACTTTGATCTAATCCATCTATCTTCTCTTCCTCTCTGTAAACATTTCATTTCTATAATTTTCGGATTTTATTTTCTTCTCTTTGTTTTTGCGAGATCCTTTATCTGCCCTTTCTCGTGAGCCGTGGCAGGCTGAGGCAAGGAAGACAGGATCTTCGTACCACTGTGAGGTCACACGAGCTGAATTTTTAGTTCCCCTTGACGACGGCTTTCTTTATTTGAAGACGATGAGTGAAAACCGCAATTCTTTTACATCGAATAACCGTAATGAAATAAAAACATCCTTTTTTCTTGCTTGCGTCGTTCTAGTGTCACTGGAATTGAAACGGTGCTGAGTTTTATGAGAATAAACCCTTTTTTAAAAACCAGTGAAGACATCTTATCTGACATTTGTATTAAGACGTAATTTGCGCAATCGACCATTTATGTTCAACTCAAAACAGCCTCCGTCTATAAAGAACTGAAAAAGAGTCATTAATGTTAGCTATGTGCACCATTTTATAGTAACGCGAATATAAATGTTGCAATAAAAATGTTATAGCAAAGCAATGTTACAATAAAAAGCACTAACTCAGCCTTAATGTGCCAGCAATGTAGATGATGGGGCTGAATTCACCTCAATTTAATTTTTTTGGAACGGAGCAATTTTAAAACGTGAGGATATCATTTTTCTCTTTTTGGCTCGAGTCACGAGCTTCAGCCTGTTACAAGGGAGCGTTTCTGCGCGTCTTGGCAGCGCTGGGCTCGTGAATTTTTAAAGAAGGAGACACAGGAATACCAGCTCATTCCCCGGGCTAATCCGTTAAGGTACAGCAACTACGCGAACATCGGGCAGAGTTGGTGAGAGATTTGGGGACCGTGCGCGGCATGGACCTGTTTGCTTGGGCATTCACGTGTCTCGCCAAATTAAGTTAAGGGGAAAAACGTTATTGGAGGTGTCTAAACTGAGACAAAGTTAACCACCGAACGAGTATTCTCGTTGAAATATTTTTGCCCCATCGTACTTTTATGTTGAAGAAACCGCTTGTTTTATTCAGTGGTTGTTTATTACGTGCGTTCTGCCTTTGCGGAATAAATTGATACAGCATGAATTTTTATGTTCTTCGTAAACAAAGATTGTTATGAATTTTTCAGCATATTTAACTAGTGTTCCCAGAGGGTTCCCTACCGTCATATTGCTTCAAAATGAACTTTTTTGGCATTATAAAAATATAAAACATGTAGCTAATTTTATCACATTGTTATATCTTACGTTACTGCGAGAGGTAAAAATTCTACCATTGTAGGTTGATATGGCGCACTGAGAGCAAAGGTTCTCCAGGGCTGCTAATGATGTACAGTGTAGGTGTACTTGTATCCACTGTTGTTCGTCGTATTGAATTTGTGATTTAATTGTTCAATTCTCTCGGTCGAGTTCTCCTACATTTAAAGTATTTTTTTAGAGATTAGATTACTAGTTAGTTTAAGCCTCCTTATCCACCACAAAGGCGATCCAAGGAGAAGAAAGAGGAACGCACTATTTAGTATGGAGTTAACCCTTTACCGCCTGAATTATGATCCAGTGAAAAAAAATTTTTTTTTTTATGATTTTCTTCTTGCTTGGTGTTTATATAGACAACATGTGCAATGCAGATATCGTTAACACATATAGGCAATTAAATATATATATGTCCCTCAGAGGGAACGCTAGGCATCAGAGATCAGTGACATGCATGTCACTCACATGGAACACCCAGCACATGATGTGAACTTCTCCGAAACAATCATGTTATATGCTACACAAAACAATAATTTCTGCAAGTTTTGGAGTATTTATGTTAGAATAAAGGATAAAAGCCAAAACATGCATGCGTCAAACATATATTTCAGTATAGCAATATAAAGCAGCCTAGCTTTTACTACGTTTAAAAAAATAATATCCTTTGAACTTATTCCATAATGAATTTCAATAGCAGAAAAATAAATTGGCTTCCCTTCTTGCACACTTTATGGCATAGTATTTGGTAAAAATATGAAATATTGCAAATTATTGTTCACGCTCTTTGAAAAGGATGAAAAATGAAATTTATTCTCCGTGATATGATGAGAAACAGTTTGAGGTTACAGTTATGCAAAGATTTACTTTGCACTTTTTGCAAGCATATCTAGTTTTGCCAGTGCACTTGTTATTTTTGCATCTGTTTTTTTTTATCCTCGAGAATTGAGAAGTGACCAGCAGGGTGTAATTTGAGGATTGGATGGCACAAATTAGCAAAAAGTTCAAAAAATTTTTTGAATGACCGTAAAAATAGTTCACTTTTTTCCCCATTTTATGATGGATGGTTAATATGAACAATAATATTTAGAGTCATTTGCATGTTTTAAATTTTTTATTGTGATTTGATCAATGTTTTCACTGTCATTTGGTGAATTTTCAGACTATTTATCAGTAAATAATCAAGGATTTCAAACTTTCAAAAATTGAATTCAGTTTAGTTAGTGCTTGAGTTCTTAAACAACTTCAAGTTTCCATTGCTCTCTGTAAAATTCAACATTCTTGTCTTTTAAGGATATTCTTTGAATAAACCCAATTGCGTTACCTTCGAAGTAAAACACACCCTTCATCATTGAAAGAGCATTTAAATGTCCTCACTCTGAGTTTAATACTAGCACTTCTCTCAAATTATCGCATCATATAACTATACCTCAAAAATATGAACATAAAATATAAGCAGTGACAAACCTAGTGAATCACAACACAAATGTTGAAAAACCCTTGCAAGCTCAATCGCTTGAACTTGAAGTCGAGTGGCGACAGCGTCAGAGCTTTTGTATCGGCCTTCGCACCTCACAACTTTCGAGATCGGACTGTCCGAAATCCGAATGTCTGAGAGACGCATACCATTATACGTTTTGAATAATCACTAAAATAATAATCATCCAGAGGAGGTATAAATTCAAGGCGTTAATATTTATGAGTGTTGAGGAAATTACCAAATGAAGCAATGAATTTGAACAACTTGGATGGATTGATATAGAGGTGCAAAACTTATATTTTACATTTCTAATTATTTCTAATTAATACGAGAACCTGTAAAAAAGAGCGCATTTCAGAATTGCGCAAAAAATACAATATTTCCCTCATAGTCTCACTGCTAACTCAATTCTATATATGCATGTTATTTGGAGTATTTAGCTATAATGTTCATAGCATTTTGCAAACACTTTAATTTTATGAAAAGAATAGAGACATCCCTTTTCGCTAAGCCCGTGTAGCTAAAATATAATTTTCCTCAGGTGCCGGTGACAGTACTAATGAGTGTAAAAAAGTTGTATAATCTCACTGTTTGAAGTATATTGAAAATGAGGTATCATTGTAGTAGAAATAAAAAATTTTTATGGGCACACACAAGATCTAGATGGGTAAATTCACAAGGTGGTGCATCCTGCATTGCAGGTAATTATTACATGCTCATAATCGAAACATGATTGTTCAGAAAGATATGCTATTTGATAACATTTTCCACCAATTAAAATCTTTACGTGCTCTGTCAAACTATTCGAGCATCCATTGCCTTCAGTTTTGATGGGCTCTGCACACAAATCTTCAATTATTTCTGTAATATCGCAAAAGTCTTCGAACCTGATTTAGTTGGACGAACGTGCAACGTATGCTATAAAGTATCTCGCTCTCAACATGAATTTGCATTTATTCATATGTATACCAAATGAAATTGGAAAGCGTCATTTGAAAAAACTTATTTCCGACCTTAGAAAACAAAAAATAGGAAAATAAAATGTTATTTGCAGGCCATTACTTGCAAGGCACTCTTCTATTTTTGTAACTTGTGAATATAATGTGAGACAAAAAAATAATTCTGAGCAGTTTGTTTCCAAAAAAATGTACAAAACGATCATTTTGTTTATAAAATATCATGCAATAAAGATACATAGTAGATGAGCATGCTTGTATCTTAATACTCATTTCAATTGTCGAAAACAATTATTGAGAGAAAAGAGTAAAAAAAGCTTTAGCTCTCATGCAGTAGTCGAGGTTTCATAATTCGTATAGCTACAAATTAAAATAATATAATACCAGTGACGATGCATTGTTGACAACATTTTTATTAGTGCGCACTTACGTTGAAATATGAGCTTAGGAACTTGGATATCAGGGGTTAATAATGGAAATAGTATATCGATTGAAAAATTCTGCGCTTATGAGTATGAGGTCGTCATTCGACATCTTTTATTCCTACGTATCAAATATGCATGTAAACGATTTGAAAAAATGAAATAGCCTAGCTACAGATTTTTCGTGGAAGTTTATCAAGTGGCTTTGATTAAAATATGTTTGTCAAATCAAACCATTTATATTTTATGGCAAATCAAGATTTTTTTAATGTAAAACATCATGTGAACTTATTCTTTTGTAGTTAATAAATAAAAATCTAGCCAAAATTGTCTAATAGGTAGTCGTATTTATCACAAAATAATTATTACACTTTATTAGACTTTGTCTTAAGTAAATGCAGTAGCCCGTGGGATATATAGCATTGATGACCTTATTGTTTTTGTGCTCATGTCACTAGAAAATTAGAGTATTTCATTCACAAATGTGAGCACAGAAATTAAATGGTTTTAATTTGTCTTACAGACTTTTGTAGCTATTTTAGATGAATGAGTCGCGAATCGAACTTTTTACATTTCTATTCCCGATGAATGATGTTAAAACATAGTCATTTATTTGGCTGGCAAAATCTTGATTATCATTAACTTGATATAACGAATTTCTATTCATAAATAAAAATTCGCAATCTAAGCACTTCAATGCAAACATATATATTATGGGATTTTACGAACAATATAAGGGGAAAACTTGATTTACATTTCAACTATTTCGTACCACGTTCATGGGATTCAAATTTTATATATCTCATTACAATGCAATACATCATTATATCCTTAATTTAACGTCAGTACATTACACCGCATACACACTGAAAAATTGTTGCTGCAGGATAGAAACATCGGAATGATGTCAAAGGAACTTCTCCGCACTCCGTAGTTCATTTACATTCAGCAAGTGGTTTTTATGCCCTGAACTTGATCGCAAGGCTAATTTTTTCCTTTGAAAAGACTGGAGTTTATTCTGTCTGCTACGGTGTGCAGGGAACAATAACGAATAAAAGTACTTATAAATATTTTTTTTCCATGAAAAATTACCTCTTCGTAAAGCTGAAAGTTTTTTCTTTCCAATGACATTAGGATACGCCCAAATACTGAAAGAATTATGGTGTAAAAATGCATTTTAATACGATGTGTAATCATTTGAACGAACGTAAGTTCATTTCACGTTCGTTTTGACGTCACGGACTCACGGGCTCAGTCCCGCTCACAGCGATTCAGTTACCTTCAAACTGTCGTACGGGGATTATGTCGACGCTCTGTCTTATCGTAGTTTATTCTTCGACTTTTCATGGGAAAGCTGCATGAAATTAGCGTTTTCATGATTTGTCCCGTATTATAACATGTTAATTACCTATTTGTGGTCACTATTGATCGAAAATAGGGTGCCGATTGAAATTTTCAGGAAGGATAGAAATAGTTCACAAAAGTTCGTGTGACTGCTACTCATAGTTCAGATGTGCCATTGTGTCTGGTCATAATAAAGTTCCCTGATATTCCACCTTGGTGACCAGTTTGATGAAAACGGACGATGTCTTCTGGACAATTATGGGGGCGCTTTGGAATTGAACTTTGAGCATCAGATGATGGTCGGCCACGCTTATTTGTTGGGGCTTTACCCTTCTTTATGAGGGCATTAGCGACAGATAATTTGAACGAGGCTAGAGACAGAATGTCTTTTTTTGGAAGGTTCAAATCCCTTGCATCTCTCCTGTACAGTTTCCAGGAATTTATCATGGCCATGTCGAGCATGTGAAACACTAATCTCATGTAGTATTTCTTGGATCTTAGCGGGATTCTATAGAGTGCTATGAGCATGTCCGCTAGATCCATACCACCCATGGATTTGTTGTACCTCTGAATAGTGTCTGGACAGGGCACATCTACTACTTTCTTCTGCTTGGAATCAAATCTTTGAACAGTAGATACTGGAGAAGCTTTGGCAAAATTGGAGACAATGTGGACAATTTTGTTGTCATGCCACTTGACATAAGATATCTCACAGTTTTCCTGCTGGCAAACTAACTCTTCAAAAGATCCTCTTCCTTTCTTTTCGAGGTCCTTGTCAGCTTGTTTTCCTTTTGGTAGGCCAGGCAGTCTGGGAACTCTGGCAGTGCCACAGCACCAAATCTTTCTAGTAGCAAGGTGGTCCAACAGAGGAAGACTAGTGAACCAGTTATCAAAGTATAGAATGTGATTCTTGCCAGGAGGAATTATCTGAGCAAGGTGAAGGACAACATTAGCACTAGGTTTCAGGTCAGGAACGTTTATGTCCTCAACAGGGTGAATTTTTCCACTGTAGGGAATGAAATCATAAATGATCCCTTCAGGATCAGCAAGTACAAAAATTTTATATCCCCATTTGTGAGGCTTGCTGGGGATGTATTGCTTCAGCTGACTTTTGCCTTTGAAGGGAACAAGTTGTTCATCGATGCACAATGCTTGATGCATGGGGATTTTCTGAAACTCTCGTCGAAGCAGGTTGATAAGTGGTCTTACCTTGGCCATTCTATCATTTTGATTAGTAAGATTACTGTTGTCCACCATGTGAAGATATTTTTTTATTGCTTCAAATCTATCTCTGCTCATCACAGAAGGAGCTACAACCATAAAATCACAAAGCTTACGACACCAGTGCATCCTTGTATCAGGCATCTTGACTAAGGAAAAATACATCACTAGACCAAGCCACTGTTCGAGTTCTTTTCTTGTTAGATTCAAAGGCTTGTTTACATTACTTTGAACTGCATACAGGTTAGACTGTTCCACAATTAAATCTAAAAAATCATCAGGAATGAAAGATTTGAAATAAGAATAAGGAGCTTTCAATTCTAGGCAACAAGATTCTTTATCAGGAAGTGTTTGAAATTCTGGGACATGGGTCGACCCATCTTTTTTACACCAACTATGGGCGGCAGTACGGTTTTTGGACCTCTGACGTCTAGCTTCACTGTGTGTTGGCCGAGACTCTACTTCAGCATTTGTCATTTCCTCGGGCTGTATTTGCAACACGACAGTAGCTTCATCCTCAAATTCTTCATCCATTTGCTCATCTATTTCTTCCTCTTCTTCACGCAGCATGGACTCTAAATCTGTTGAAACAAATTATTATTACTTCAAGGTACTTACTCATCAGTAATTGCTATATATATATTAGAACTGTAGCCAATTGAATTACGACCTCTTTCATGAATTTATATCTATAGCTACCCAATTCTGTATTGTCTAATGATAAAACATCAACACCTACCTGGTTCATTCCCTTCAAGAACGAAAGTTGGATCACATATTTCATCATCTTCTACATCTGAACTGCTGTCAACATCGCTGTCCATAGCAGATTCTTGTAGTTTCATTGTAATTCGAGCCACTCTTTTCCGTTTCCCGTAAAATCCTTGTGGCTTCAACATTTCTGAAAAGAATTACAAACATTAGCTACGCTATTCTTAGTATTATATAATATAGGGGAAATTATCAGAGCATGAAAAATAAGAGGTACAATAATTCAAGTGTGATATTTATGAGAATAAACCATGTCAATACAATGCCAGGTATAATCAAAGAGAATATGAATAACCAACAAAGCAAAAATAAACATTAACCCTAACAAAGATGAATCATAGGAATGCACACTGTGAATGCTAAGTTCAGTTATCTTCGAAAAAACATATGGGAAAATGAGCAAGCAACACTCTTGACGATTGTTCCCTGTAGGTGACAGCTGGTGAAAGCCTTCCATTGCCAATCGTTCCTCCTCGGTGACAAACAAAACAGACCTCAGCAGAGATAAACTATAAGGCGAAGAAAACTGTTTTAACCTGCTAGCCTATCTAGAACATCTACTAAACATATAAAAAAAATGTTAGAACTGTAACTCACCATGATTTCCATCCATAGAGGCAAGAATTCACCATGCACGAACACAATTGACGCACAACCAATCTCAGCAACAGGTCAGCTGCTACTGTCCGTGACAAGGAGTTGGGAGATGCTGCACCGGCCAACTGTAATGGCGGAAGATGTCTTCTTGCAGGAACATTCGGCACTGGTTCCCTATTGCTAATAATTTTCATATAAACGACATTTTTTCTAGCGTTCCCCGTGAGTGACATACGGCGGTAAAGGGTTAAGGGAATGCGGAATCTATGCAGATAAGGCATGGAAACAGTAAATTGAGAAACAAGATTAAGAAACATGATCAAAGTCGAAGAAGAATGTAGTAGGTACTGAAAAACAGGACATCAGTGAACCGAAAAAAAGATGGTCCTTAACATAAAAAAAAAATTTTATTACAACAAACAGAAGGCCTCCCTAACTCTCAGCTCGGGCCCTCACATTTACCCCCTGGGAGTGCTAATTCCCATATATATAACAGTTGTATCCCCCTGAGGGGCACTTATTTAGTGTGATCGTGACACGGCCAGGAAATATAGTTCTGAATTAGCACGCACGCACACACACACACAGCGCCTGTTACTCTTAATTTCAACATTTCCGGGAGGATGAGTCATGTGACATTCCCAAAATGTACACAGGAATAATATTGGTGTCGATGCGTCAGATGATGTTTATTTCAAGTCGACGTCCCATTTTTCTCAGGGCTCCTCAGCGCGCCCAAAACTAGAGTCTGTGCAGCGCAGGGTAGCGCGTGTGAAAGCCCCTCAATACGCGGGGGAAATACGCTCGATAAATGAAGCCTTTTCTTGACAAGGCAATCTGGCCCGAGGTCCTTCGTCTCGCCTTTGAAGGAAGCTACAAATTCTCAGATTTTCGAGACTGATCTTACGCGTGCGCAATTTTCCTCATTGGTGAAGGATGAATTTATGGACGTTTAAGAGTTTTCGCTACCCAGAATTTAGCGCGTCATTTGCATGACTTCAGCCTAACCTGATTAATGTATATTTTGGTAGAAATTGTTCATTTTAGTATTACTGTTTCGTTCTAATTTTGGACAAAAAATTGACTATTGAAAGAGTGATTGAGTAATAGTCGAAAAAATCTTGTTTCCTAAAACACGTTGAGGATACGCAAGTTCCTGCGCTATCCTACCGTGCCTGCCTGCGTCACGATAATATCAAAATTTTTAGCTTCACAAACACATTTTCTGCCACCACGCAGCAGCATCACACGGGCTTGAAGCGAGAAGCCTTTGTGAGCTTAGATTAGTAATTCGGAGTGCTCGATCTATAATTTTTGCCGCCTCTTCTAACCCTGTGCGATGAGCGGCGTCTCTGGAAATCCATCTCTCACGCAGGGGCCTGTGATCCTGCGCCTGATCGTGAGATTGAGCTTTTTTTGTTTTGCGTTGAACGGTGAGTGTAGCCTTCATGTAATGAGGTGTCGAGACTGGTGCGAAGTATGTTGTTGAACGGTGAGTGTAGCCTTCATATAATGAGGTGTCGAGACTGGTGCGAAGTTTGATGTTGAACGGTGAGTGTAGCCTTCATGTAATAAGGTGTCGAGACTGGTGCGAAGTTTGATGTTGAACGGTGGGCGTAGCCTTCATGTAATGAGGTGTCGAGACTGGTGCGAAATTTGATGTTGAACGGTGAGTGTAGCCTTCATGTAATAAGGTGTCGAGACTGGTGCGAAGTTTGATGTTGAACGGTGAGTGTAGCCTTCATGTAATGAGGTGTCGAGACTGGTGCGAAGTTTGATATTGAACGGTGAGTGTAGCCTTCATGTAATGAGGTGTCGAGACTGGTGCGAAGTTTGATGTTGAACGGTGGGCGTAGCCTTCATGTAATGAGGTGTCGAGACTGGTGCGAAGTTTGATGTTGAACGGTGAGTGTAGCCTTCATGTAATGAGGTGTCGAGACTGGTGCGAAGTTTGATGTTGAACGGTGAGTGTAGCCTTCATGTAATAAGGTGTCGAGACTGGTGCGAAGTTTGATGTTGAACGGTGAGTGTAGCCTTCATGTAATGAGGTGTCGAGACTGGTGCGAAGTTTGATGTTGAACGGTGGGCGTAGCCTTCATGTAATGAGGTGTCGAGACTGGTGCGAAGTTTGATGTTGAACGGTGAGTGTAGCCTTCATGTAATGAGGTGTCGAGACTGGTGCGAAGTTTGATGTTGAACGGTGAGTGTAGCCTTCATGTAATGAGGTGTCGAGACTGGTGCGAAGTATGTTGTTGAACGGTGAGTGTAGCCTTCATGTAATAAGGTGTCGAGACTGGTGCGAAGTTTGATGTTGAACGGTGAGTGTAGCCTTCATGTAATGAGGTGTCGAGACTGGTGCGAAGTTTGATGTTGAACGGTGAGTGTAGCCTTCATGTAATGAGGTGTCGAGACTGGTGCGAAGTTTGATGTTGAACGGTGGGCGTAGCCTTCATATAATGAGGTGTCGAGACTGGCGCGAAGTTTGATGTTGAACGGTGAGTGTAGCCTTCATGTAATGAGGTGTCGAGACTGGTGCGAAGTTTGATGTTGAACGGTGAGTGTAGCCTTCATGTAATAAGGTGTCGAGACTGGCGCGAAGTTTGATGTTGAACGGTGAGTGTAGCCTTCATATAATGAGGTGTCGAGACTGGTGCGAAGTTTGATGTTGAACGGTGAGTGTAGCCTTCATGTAATGAGGTGTCGAGACTGGTGCGAAGTTTGATGTTGAACGGTGAGTGTAGCCTTCATGTAATGAGGTGTCGAGACTGGTGCGAAGTATGTCGTTGAACGGTGAGTGTAGCCTTCATATAATGAGGTGTCGAGACTGGTGCGAAGTTTGATGTTGAACGGTGAGTGTAGCCTTCATGTAATAAGGTGTCGAGACTGGTGCGAAGTTTGATGTTGAACGGTGGGCGTAGCCTTCATGTAATGAGGTGTCGAGACTGGTGCGAAATTTGATGTTGAACGGTGAGTGTAGCCTTCATGTAATAAGGTGTCGAGACTGGTGCGAAGTTTGATGTTGAACGGTGAGTGTAGCCTTCATGTAATGAGGTGTCGAGACTGGTGCGAAGTTTGATATTGAACGGTGAGTGTAGCCTTCATGTAATGAGGTGTCGAGACTGGTGCGAAGTTTGATGTTGAACGGTGAGCGTAGCCTTCATGTAATGAGGTGTCGAGACTGGTGCGAAGTTTGATGTTGAACGGTGAGTGTAGCCTTCATGTAATGAGGTGTCGAGACTGGTGCGAAGTTTGATGTTGAACGGTGAGTGTAGCCTTCATGTAATAAGGTGTCGAGACTGGTGCGAAGTTTGATGTTGAACGGTGAGTGTAGCCTTCATGTAATGAGGTGTCGAGACTGGTGCGAAGTTTGATGTTGAACGGTGGGCGTAGCCTTCATGTAATGAGGTGTCGGGACTGGTGCGAAGTTTGATGTTGAACGGTGAGTGTAGCCTTCATGTAATGAGGTGTCGAGACTGGTGCGAAGTATGTTGTTGAACGGTGAGTGTAGCCTTCATATAATGAGGTGTCGAGACTGGTGCGAAGTTTGATGTTGAACGGTGAGTGTAGCCTTCATGTAATAAGGTGTCGAGACTGGCGCGAAGTTTGATGTTGAACGGTGAGTGTAGCCTTCATATAATGAGGTGTCGAGACTGGTGCGAAGTTTGATGTTGAACGGTGAGTGTAGCCTTCATGTACTGAGGTGTCGGGACTGGTGCGAAGTTTGATGTTGAACGGTGAGTGTAGCCTTCATGTAATGAGGTGTCGAGACTGGTGCGAAGTTTGATGTTGAACGGTGAGTGTAGCCTTCATGTACTGAGGTGTCGGGACTGGTGCGAAGTTTGATGTTGAACGGTGAGTGTAGCCTTCATGTAATGAGGTGTCGAGACTGGTGCGAAGTATGTTGTTGAACGGTGAGTGTAGCCTTCATATAATGAGGTGTCGAGACTGGCGCGAAGTTTGATGTTGAACGGTGAGTGTAGCCTTCATATAATGAGGTGTCGAGACTGGTGCAAAGTTTGATGTTGAACGGTGAGTGTAGCCTTCATGTAATGAGGTGTCGAGACTGGTGCGAAGTTTGATGTTGAACGGTGAGTGTAGCCTTCATGAAATGAGGTGTCGAGACTGGCGCGAAGTTTGATGTTGAACGGTGAGTGTAGCCTTCATGTAATGAGGTGTCGAGACTGGTGCGAAGTTTGATGTCGAACGGTGGGTGTAGCCTTCATGTAATAAGGTTTCGAGACTGGCGCGAAGTTTGATGTTGAACGGTGGGTGTAGCCTTCATGTAATGAGGTGTCGAGACTGGTGCGAAGTTTGATGTTGAACGGTGAGTGTAGCCTTCATGTAATAAGGTGTCGAGACTGGCGCGAAGTTTGATGTTGAACGGTGAGTGTAGCCTTCATGTAATAAGGTGTCGAGACTGGTGCGAAGTTTGATGTTGAACGGTGAGTGTAGCCTTCATGTAATAAGGTGTCGAGACTGGCGCGAAGTTTGATGTTAAACGGTGAGTGTAGCCTTCATGTAATAAGGTGTCGAGACTGGCGCGAAGTTTGATGTTGAACGGTGGGTCTATAGCCTTCATGTAATGAGGTGTCGAGACTGGTGCGAAGTTTGATGTTGAACGGTGGGTGTAGCCTTCATGTAATAAGGTGTCGAGACTGGTGCGAAGTTTGATGTTGAACGGTGGGTCTATAGCCTTCATGTAATGAGGTGTCGAGACTGGTGCGAAGTTTGATGTTGAACGGTGGGTGTAGCCTTCATGTAATAAGGTGTCGAGACTGGTGCGAAGTTTGATGTTGAATGGTGAGTGTAGCCTTCATGTAATAAGGTGTCGAGACTAGCGCGAAGTTTGATGTTGAACGGTGGGTCTATAGCCTTCATGTAATGAGGTCTCGAGACTGGTGCGAAGTTTGATGTTGAACGGTGGGTGTAGCCTTCATGTAATAAGGTGTCGAGACTGGTGCGAAGTTTGATGTTGAACGGTGGGTGTAGCCTTCATGTAATGAGGTGTCGAGACTGGTGCGAAGTTTGATGTTGAACGGTGGGTGTAGCCTTCATGTAATGAGGTGTCGAGACTGGTGCGAAGTTTGATGTTGAACGGTGAGTGTAGCCTTCATGTAATAAGGTGTCGAGACTGGCGCGAAGTTTGATGTTGAACGGTGGGTCTATAGCCTTCATGTAATGAGGTGTCGAGACTGGTGCGAAGTTTGATGTTGAACGGTGAGTGTAGCCTCCATGTATTGAGGTGTCGAGACTGGTGCGAAGTTTTTAACCGCATATTCATAAGATACCACGATCCTACTTGTTAGCTCCTGATGCACACGTATTACAGAAGAGTTTCTTATTTCTTTTGGAGCCGAGAAAGATTGGTGTACTCGTACTGCCACGAAAGTAAAATTTCCGTTCTTCTCGAACATTCTGGGGTAGTGCATAGTGAATGAATCACAGTTATTTTTCTTTGAATAAATTAGTTAGTCGTCGTATTTCTTTCAGTGAATATTGGGAATCATGCTCTGATATTCACCCGAACCTAAAATGGCCTCACATCTGCTGTTCATTGGCGCGACTCAGCTGAATATTCTCCTCGCTCCTGTGAACTGTTCCTTTTACATATCAAGTAATTTTCAAACGTGGCCTTGCTTCATCAAGACCACGTGAAAGTTTAATGAAGCTTTCAACCACACACCCACACTCGAGACCACCAAGTTTCTGTTCATGCTAGTGCTTACGTGATAGGGTCTGGTGCCTCATGAGTGGGTCTCAGTCTCCCCTGAATTAAAAGACAAAAGTTTTAATTCCTCCGATAAATAATCCCAATCAAGATTTTTAGCTTAGTTTATGTCGGAAATCGGTTTCATGATAATTTTCTAAGAATTGGAAACAACGCAACGCATGAGAGCATCGCATGATTACAAAAATGAAAAGTTATAAAGCTCTGTTCGCCAGCGTGAGGGGTAAATTTTCCGTAGCTTAACTAGCAGCTTTGAGGGTATCCAGTTAATTACGGAGGGGTTGCGCGGGAGAAATAACATAAAAAAACTAAGTATGCAAGTCTTACTTTCGTGTAGTATTGATAAAATCATCCATCAAAATATTATCCGATAGTTTGAGTTAATGTACATCGACTAGGAAAATAGTTTTCTCGTATCCATTAAGTATGACCGGAATAAAATACATCACAAATGTTAAAAAGGTGCTTTTTCTCGAAACAAATACTCGGATAAATTTTGTCGTTACTCGTTTTGCTTAGAACGTATTATTCAGAACTTTTTCATTCATTTTGTTGGAGTTCGTTAACTTGTCAAGAACGATACACTTCTGCTATTTAATGGCTGAGTGTGGTGACATGAATCAGAATTGCAAATGCTGTCTTCATGTAAATGTATTTTCTACCTCATTTCCTCTATGAACACACACACACACACACACACACACACACACACAACGCATCTCCCCATTTCAGCTGCACCATGTGAAGCTGTAGCCGTGCGCTCTACCGTCGTCCAACTAATCACCAATGTTTGCGCTCACCGCAACCTCATACATATTCTCATTCTAAATCAAACGGTGGGGGTTGAATGATTCATATGAAACTCAATTGTTAGGGTGAGCGGTAAATCAACAATTCTTAATGAGAAAAGAGATTATCTTCTTGGCTGTTCAATGATTGGAATGCTCGATATCAAATGCTCATATTTATTCGAAGAAACCAAGTGAATTCTTTGCCGTGAGATCTAAGCAGAAGGCTCATTATCGAAGAGATTATCCCCCGTCACTTGGGGCTCGGGTAATATGTTATGTTAGGTGCTGCAGCCCCGCTGGGCTCTGACGTTATTGCGTGCCATTTCCATATCATCCTTTGCTTCTTTTCGTTGCTGATCATCTGAGCTCGTTCAGAAATTAATGGATACAATCTGCTGGGAATTCCTCCTGAATGTGAGGTATTCGTACTTATTTTTTTGCTTCAATCGAGTTTTATGCGATGTTTTGTTGCTTCTTTATTGATGGTCGTTACGTGGGTGACATTAATGCAGAATAAATGTGTGTCTGCGCGTTTGCTGGTCTGGTATTGTTAAAAAACAGAAGAGCGCCAAATAGCCTGCTTTAATAGTTGAAACTCGCATAAATAATTAAATAACTATAATCTACAGTTATATACTCTAGAAAAAGAGTATTATAATATTTTCAATATATCGTAAGACCTATCTTAAAAGGAAACAAGAGCTCCAGTTCCCTTCCTTGCTTTGCTCATTTCCTGCGACAAAATACAGAGTTCGTCAGCCGTTCCTCCTCTGCAGGTCGCCGGGCCGAGTCGAGACCATTTCTCCGACCCGACGAGGTGCAATTTTGGTTTCAACGACGGAATTTCTGCCCACTGCGCTTTATGGAGACGCATTGAGTATATCTGACGGATTTTCGATAGCAATTCTGTCGGTGTTTCCAATGTATAGGTAGCTTGATGTGTATTTTACGATCACAAACAGACTTTGTTTGGTTCTGTATCCGAAATGGGTTGAAATTCGTGTTCTACTCGTTTACATTTGATCCTGATTTTAGTTCTGCTTTTTCATTCTTTCGAGTCTGGTATTTCAGGGTTTACGAACGTGATCACTTTTTGCTCTTGCTGACACTTACTTACAATGCGGCATTAGAAGGGTTGGGAAATGATTACAAATTGAAATACAATCGAGATACATTCTTTTCAGTTTAATCTATATCTTGTGAAATTTTCGTTTTATTTTTGCGAGCAAAATTTTGCCTCGTAGTTTTCTCAATTCTATGATCTCAACGTATGATTGAATTCGTCTCAGCGAAAGTATTCAAAACTATTTATAGAAATTTTTAGTGTCTGCTCGACTTGTAACTGTCACGGTTATCGATTTGGACTTTTACGTGGCATCCCAGTCTATAAATTTCTTGTTCTGAAGTCGAAGTACAGCTCAGCTAATTCTTCTAAAGAACTAAAAAAGTCTCTTGGAAATTCACGAATGCCAATTGCCTTATTCGGAAAATCTTGGATACATTCTATGAAGGTGCGAAGGAAATGTTTTAAAAAAGACAAAAATCTTACCGACTTGTTAGCGAAGGCAGTGCCTGCTACCGACCTCCTGGTCTGCAACACTCGTGCCTGGTCTACACCTTGTATATGTTTTACTTTCATCTCTGTTTCTTTTCCGTCGGATACGCATTGATGCGGCGTCTTTTGATAGATGGGCGGTATTATTGGGTCTCAATAACAATGACTATGTGCGTGTGATATTCTGCCTAATGTGTGCGAGTTTGTGCAATTGAAAATTTGACTCATCTACTTCAACTTATCTTCTTCATTATTCACCAGGTGAATGTTATCCATATTAATGTGTTTTCCCCCTGAGGAATTCAGTCACTCGCTTTTTTACTAAATCGCCTTTGTGGTTCATCAGAGGCAAAATACTATGTAATGCGTAACTTGAGTTTTTCATTTACTCTAGCAAGTTTACAAGACATAACTGTACATTCATAGAGCATTCATTATAACAAACGTGCCAAACTTCCGCCCACTGGAGGCACTCGCTTGACATGCTGAGCAAGTACAGCCCGTTATGGTCGGCGCTGCGTCTATTTTCGTAAGTCCATTTTTCTAAAACATATTAAACTTTTGTACTCAGTTGTGTGCTTCAGCTCAGCTTTCCTTTTGCACACGCGCAAATATTTTGTGCACTTAATGAAGGCGTTCCAAGCCTGAACAATAAAATCTGGCAAATCTAATTTGCCGTTCATTAATTTACTGAAGCGAAGCAGATATGCAGATGTAGTAAATATAATAAAACACTCGGGAGTAAAACTTTATACGCAGAGTAAACTCAAGGGTACGAGACGGACGTAATGAATGTCTCATGACTCGAATTCTATTAAAAGTTTCCGAAAGAGCTGGAAATTATTTACATACAAGCTGATAGATCGCTACAATATTCACATCTCTCTCTCGATACGCGTATATTTCCCCAGAAGGACGGACAAATTACGTCAACTGTACACGCATAAAACCCTGCCAAGCAGCATGAACAACTGAAGTCTTTTATAACATATTTTCATGACGATGATAGCAACCAATGGGGACAAATTTGTGCGGTGTGGGGAAATAATGTAAGCTGGCCAAGCCCCGCCGGTTCCCTCAGGGTGATCCAGCTATTGTGCGCACGTGAAATTGCGCTCCCACGTCCTGAATAAAAACAACTGAGGAGGATAAAAAAAATTGTATCTATGGGAATTAGTGCCCCTACGGAGAAATATGATGTCCCGAGCTGAAAGTTTGGTAGACCTGCTTCTGTGGTATTTGAATAGTTTTTCATTATTTTGTTGTGGACCGTCTTTTTTTCGGTTCAGTGAAATCTCATTTTTAATCAGCAATTTCTTTCTCCTTCAACTTTCATCTTGTTTCATAAGCTTCCTTTCTAACTCACTGTTTCTAAACGTAGGAGGCTTTGCCTGGAACACATTTTGTGCGTAGATTCTCTATTGTCTTAACTCAATGCAAGAATGATGTCTTTTGCCTTCCTCTCTTTGGAACACCTTTGTTTGGGTTCGGGAGGCTGAAACTTACTTATAATATAATGAAGCATCGCGGGTCAGTTCAGAGATTTCGGTTTGTGAGGAGATTGGTTTTGCTGGCAGGAAGCTGCTGGAAGCTAACACTCCAGGCTACAATTAAAACACTGGTCATAGACGACTACCTTTCTTCTATCACATGATTTTAAGCCCATTGGTAACTCTTCCTGCCGTTCAGCATTGCCGTGTTGATCCAACGGACTGATAAACTCACGTAATATTTCATACCTTTATCTTTCATTTTTTCATCTGAATCCAGAAATTGATGATTCCTTCTCATCTCACTTAGTATGAAGACAGGTTGTTCAAAAAGCTGCAAGTGGATCTCCAGCCTTGACAGTTGTGTCGAATTAGGGAGACGCGCCTTCATTCTCTGCTCTTAACAAAAGGAACGAGACGACTTGGCAGTCATCACTTCAGGAGGTCAGGGTCAGTATGTGCAACGTGAGTCGAGTGCTTTTGTAGCGGTACGCTCTTCACTGATTGCCTTCAATTCTTTAACATTGTGAAATGAATTTCTCGTGTCGTTAATTTTTCTTAGAATTTCATCTCGCATTACCACTGACGACACGTATTGCTGTCTTGTGACTACTGCCTTGAATAATGCCTTGAGCAATAAGTAGATCCTTAAATTTGACTTCATACCTAATGCGTACTTTCATTATTGTTGCGACTTTGAAAGCTTCAATTAATTTAACCATGAAAGCTTCAGTGATTATGTGCTTCTTTTATGTATGTATATATATATATATGAGTAAAAAACAACCTCAAGCCTTTGTTGTTCTGGTTTCCGTGCATGCTTAGGTAACTTTTCTTTAAAAGTTCGCCATACTTAGTGGCCTGTACACGAATCTGCGAAGTTTCAGTTCCAAGAAATTTGGAGACTTTCTGTGCAGTAGAAAGTTGAGCAGAAAGTTTCGTACGTCTCCCTGCGTTACATGGTTTGTATAGTTTAGTAACAAGCGAGGGCTGTCCCCTCGTCCTGTCTTGTGCCTGGTCCTTTCAAGCTGAAATTAGAACAAGATGAGAAATTTGCGAAGGAACTGAAGCCTTGATCGCGCAAAAATAAAGCACCTTTACTTGAATGCGAACTGAGAGGTTTGAAGAGCCAACTCATTTCCAGTCAGCAGACGTGCAGAAATACATGATTCAGACATTCGAATTACAAAGAAAGTTGTTTCTCTAATTGGACGTTCTTTAGTGGACATTGGTTACTTCTGAATTTCTAAGCGACTTTGAGTAGCGCTTCGCTTTCTTCTCGAGTGCAAACGACTTCAAAATAAAATCTAAGACGGGCATTAGACTGATCCCATTTTGATAGCCTCTCACGGAGCTTCAAACCCCAATTGAAAATTATCGCCCTTTTCAGGTAGAAAATTAGTCGTAAAAGGTCAAAAACGGCACAAAAGGGCCAAAAATCACGACTTCAAATCGACTCCTACCTATACTTGGCCTATTAGGGTTTGAAAAGGGCCCTTCATTCAAATGGCCTTTTATAGGTCAAGTCAATGGCTGTTTTCGGGCTCATTCGGGTCGCTTAAAGTCGTTTCCAAGCCTTTTTCGACAACCTTTAGCCTCGTTCAAGTAGTAGAGAAGCCCAAAATGGCTGTGCCTTAGCCGTTTCGATGCCCAGAAATAGCCGTTTAACAGGGCCTAAAATAAGCGACATTTGCACCGAAAAGGGTTAATTTACTGCTTGAAAACGACTATCTCTTGGCCTATAACTGCCTGAAAACGCTCTGTAAAAGGCTCAGAATTTCAATAGGGAATTCCGCTCATCTGGACTTGAATACCAGGGTTCTTAAGGAAAATTACGGAGGTCATAAGGGCTCTCTCACTGACACTCTTAATAACGACAGAAAGACTGTAAGACTTATAAAATTATAAATAATATTCTTGTTTGTAATGTGTAATTTCATTGTATTTTACGTGTGAAGTACAATATCAGCACGAGGCTTATTCATTGCAGTCCCCTCAGGAGAATACACCTGTTGTAGCTGTGGGAATTGGCGCTCCTGGAGACAAGATCTGAAGTCCCGGGTCGATATTAGGTAGGTTTTACTTGCGTTCGAATAGAATGGGATTTTTTGATTACGAATCATGGTTTTCCGGTTTACATTTGGCCAGTTCTCAGCTCATATTACTTTATTTAACTTTTTTCTTGTTTGATAATCTTAATATCTAACTTGCTATTTCTGTGCCCAGACGTCTTTTGTGGGAACATACCTTGTGCATAATTTTCCTGTTCTCTTAACTCCGTGCTCAAGTTCCTTCCTGTCTTTTTATTACTTTCAGTGAGGTAAAGGAGACTTAAACTAACTTATCCGACCTTATCTAGGTAAGATAGTGTTTTATGTCAAATTTCTAAATGCTTGTCCCTTGTATTAGTTCCACAGTAAACAGTTCAGTAAAATAGTGTTCAGTAGCTCGCTACGGAATCCTGCATAAATTCAATGTATAATTGTTTCGAACAATTCAAACAATCACGTTCGATTGTTCTTACGTACTCGACGTCATCTACAATATTTTACTATATGAGCTTCACGATTGACACTATATATGTAAAAAAAATTGCTCAGAAGCACAAGCAATTTGGCTAGAAGGAATTTAAAGGATGTAGAATTTTGCAACTAATATAATGATGAGTTCATCGCAACTATTCTTATTGTCTATGCTGTTTTTAGAGTATTTTTAAATGATAGCTTAGCTAAATATTAGACTTATGAACTCAATAGAAGCCTAGCGTGTTTCGCATGCTTCTGCATAAATTTTCCAGACGCCTAAGATTTATAAGCCGTTCGTAAATTGGCGAGGAAGAACATAAGCCGTACATTATTGCACCCAGCTCGAAGGACCCATTTTTTGACCGGCAGTTTTATTGCTTCAGCAAATTTTATTGCATTCTCCATAAGGTTGATGGATGCTCTCTGAGGGACCCCGCTACATCAAAGTCTCGTTATTTATCAAGTTTTTACGAAAAAATGAGGCCTTATTCAAGCGATTCTGGGAGGATGTGATAAACAGACCGAATTTCTGTAGCGTTTATCAAAAGATGAAAAAGTGACAAATGAGCTTTCTTTTCACTTTTGGTATTTCTGGGAAAAGTGCGTAAAAGAATTGTGGGAGGAACATTTTAGTGTTCAAAATTAGCTGTAAAATGTGTCTTGCTCTTCGTATTTTTGTAACAAAACATTACTTAAATAGTTTTATACTAAACATCGTTCATGCAATCTTTCCTGCTTAATTTCCGTGCAATTCACGAACTAATTCCGGAAGTGCCAGAAAACTTACAGCAAAATTTTCAAAGAAACTCGGATCATAAAAATTTGTACGTTTGTAATAATGAATTCAAAAATTAACAAACTTCTTTTGTGTTTTTAGAGGTGAAGCCTATTTTATAAAAACTTAAGCGGAATTTTACTATCGTCTTCACTGTAAACAAGGTTGATGTGATCAAGTTCTGTATCCGACTCAGCTTGAATCAGATGCACTATTTTTGGGATATTTTTCGGTCGCCTAAAAACAAAGACCTGGAGAACGAGGCAAATATTTTGATGTTCTGTTGGGTATGCAGCTGAAATCCTATCAAATAGGACAGACTCCATAGATCTGTACATAAAAACACTTTCAGTAGATATAGTGTTTTGTTTACTGATCGCCTTTTTGGATTACCTCGCTCTGGACTCACACACGCAGTGCCCTTATTTTGTAGATCTGTGTGGCGGAAATGACGGTCACTAGAGCGTGCACTGCCGAAAGTGTTTTTAGCGATACATTTATGCTGGAAAGTGCTCATAGGCGAGTTAGCTGGGAGAGCGGTAGCTTCCAGAAAAACAGTATCTGCCAGAGGAGCTGTGGTTGCCAGAGGAGCGGTAGCTGTCAGAGGAACGGTGGCTGCCAAAGGAGCAATACATGCTGGAGAATATACTAAGGAGTAGGATGTTGAGGCTAAAAATGCATCGGCTTCTTGAGTACATTTGTATCTCTGTTGCCTCACGCTGAGCCCTGTTTGCCTTAGCCGAGTAATCAAACTATGTTTAACAGACCAGTTCTTTTTGCGAGTATAAAGGAGAATGGAATCGGATTAAAGAATTGTTCTCATTGACTGAACTTTGTATCATTTATCTTTGTTCCAACTTTGGAATCGAAAAACTTCAGGAGCTTGAGCTTTGATGTCTCTTGTTGTCCTAAGTTAGCTTTATAATTTTGTCCTGTTCGGAGCTATTTCCTCATACGAATGGGGTGCAAGGAATTCTACAGCGAAGCATTGGAATTTCAAGTCTCGTAGTGGGAAATGGGATTTGAATTTAAGGCTACTTTAGAGAAGGATTATTACGAGCAATTTCGTTGTTTTACAAATGTCGTAAGAAACCTGTAGCTGAGCTGCTATAGGTGTCCTACATACATGTGACAACGTAGTTAGCTCCTCTGCTTTGTTACGTGGCCAGTGTAACCTCCTGAAACGTTATGTGAGCGCTGAGGTTTACTGGAATGCTAGGAGACGTAAGTGACCGCTAATGTAAAATGTAACCGCTAAGGTACATCAGAGTGATAAGAAACGCACGTACGAGTAGTAGTAAAATATTCCTATGAGTAGCTTTCAACAGGAAATAAATGTCAATTTAGACCAAGGAAGAATTGCTTAATGGCAAACCGAGGGACTAAATGTTCTGTTAGTGTTACTTTTACGATGAAAAGGATCCTGATGGATATTTCTTGTTTGTTGTGTTTATGATAAAAAATCTGGCTTTGTTTGATGCATATTAGCTATTTCTAAAGATGAGGAGGAAGTACAGACGTCGAGACCATCGCGCCGTAACATCTCATTCAAATTTATCACAGTTTCTGGAAAAATATTAGAATGAGAACAAGAAACTCAATACCTAAAGGTATACACTTGAAATATGTCATAGTGAAAGTATTGAAGTGTTACAGCGAAAAAATCATATATTGATTTATAAAGTGAAGTTGGAAGTGAACTAGAACAGGCAAATTCGAAAAATTTTACCACGTTGTGCATCGGGAAGAAAAATGATCTAAATTTCTTTGAAAAGCATATTGAAAAAATAAATTGCTTCCAGGGCTTCAAAGTGAAAGAAATGAGTAAAATCATGTCGGGCAACGAAGTTGTGTATTTATTAAAAGCTTTACATTGTATGATAATATTGACAACATTTGGCGCACTTGAAAAGAGCATGAAACCAGAGCTATTTTGTCATTTGCTAGTGCCTTGAAGGGTAGTGACGAGCACACAGTTATTTGGACAGAAGCTGGTAATCGGACCGTAAATGTAAGTAATCATTGTTCAATTTCCTTTTAACACTCAGCACTTAAGAGTTATTGTGTCGAATACTGTACTTTTTAGGCCACAAGTTCTGCTGTAGACCATGAAGTGTTGTAAAGTTGCAGGCTATATTAAAACTGTCATTTGGACAATTGATCGTATTTGGATGGAGTTGGAGCGTGTCTTCGTTTTACCGTAGAACTAGATCATCTTGACGTTTTGGTTTTTGGGAAATATTCTCCATAAAATGGGGGCTTCTAACAAATCGCATCTAACACAGCGTGCGGTAATTTTAAGTTTTGCAATATCTTGGTACTACATTCAAAGTTTTGAATGTTGCCTTTTTCTGCAAATAGAACGTAGACGTTGACAACCAAGCAAGGTAGCAAACACACTAGCAGGGTGATCAGTGCCTAATTAGTATATAAGTTAACATTAACGTGGCTGTAGTGAAATCGTTTTGTCGGATGCGTTAACTTTGAAAGTTCGTTGTTCTCGGTACGCTGAATTTTTTCGTAAAATTGAAGTCTTGGTCTTGCATCAGTAAGCAAAAATAGTTTCCCCGTTCAAGAATTCTGTCAAAATGGAGCGGGAAAAATTGCTCTGCCGGCCAGTAAAAATGTGCCCAATATTTTTGACCTGTTTGTCGCCGGGCAAAGTTAGAAGGGCTCAGATACTGTCTGTCTCGAGCGCTGTTCCTCGCATTCCAATAGTGTGTAAAATCTGGCACAGCTGTTTTCATTCGCAAACTGGTATGTTCAATTTTTGTATAGCAATTTTCGGGTTTTTGAATTCTGCTCGCGAGAATTGTAGGAAGTCTCACAAATATTGCAGCGATCGTTTGCGAATACCTCACTTCGTATTTTCTATGTCTTCAAGTTTTATCTACGCGTTATTTCTGTCGAGAAATTTCGTTGAGGAAATGCCTCCACCAATTTGCACATGACCCCCATTGTTTCAGCACATATAAGTTTTGCCTTTTCAAGACTCATCCACGTTGATATCTCGAAGGTACCGCAGAGAACCTTTCAAGTTTATTCCGTAGTCAAGGACTGAAAATAATTACGCAGGCTTTTACGAGCTTTTTTTTAAATAATGTAAATGTCTTACTTTGGCATGCAATGCACGAGTAATAATTTTTATTTTCTTCCGTTTCTGAAGCTTGTCATTTTTCTTAACCGGACATTGACGAGCTTATTTTCCAAACATCATAATTCGTAGCGCAATTTTATTCGTTTTTACACTGAATTTCTTTAAAACTATAACTGAAGTACTTGTGTTGAGCAATGACGCTGTAACACATCTTGTCGAATATTTTCATGCTACTCAAATACTACTATCCGAACGTCAAATTAAACATTCTTTTAGAATCTTCAGTAAAACTTATGCTAATTTCTGTTTAGCTTGGAGAAGTGTGTTACTCCTATCACATTCTTGCAATAGTCAAAAAAGCATCGGAGTTTTGTTCCTGCTGCACAATTCATTTTATTTGAATATTTTATTTTAATCTTGCCTTGTACAATAAAATTACCTTCTTCATACATTTTGGTACAATCCGATAATCCGGTAGATAAATTCGGGCAAAAGCGGAAAGGGACGCAAATAGAGATGAAGGCTTACCTGTAATTGCCCTCTGAAGTTCTCTGTTCCGTGAACACCATGGGCTCGTGAACAAAATTTCAACTCGAATTTCAACAATTCTATAGGTTTGAATTTTCCGTTTGGCCTTGATTTTTTACTTCCTAAAATTTTCTACAAATGTTCAGATTTGTTAAAAAATGTTCAAATGTTCGAAATAAATTTTCCATCCATATTAAAGGTTGAATATCTTATGATCACGTTCACTTCAGCTCAATTTCTTCAAACTCGGATAAGTTCATCGCGTGTGGTTAAAAAGTAGCTTTGGCAGATCTGTATAGGCGCTCTGCTTGCTTGATAAGCAATGCAAGTATTTCTGATATAAATTAATTATTAATTTCATAGAGGCTACAAAAAAATTAAGAATTCATTTTCAGTTCAAGTTAAAAGTGTAAGAAATCGATTAATTCTTTCAAGTTTGCTTCAAGTTATCGGTAGGAACATTTAAAAAATTCCCCTCTCGAACAAATGAAAAAAATAGTCCATTTTAGTTCGTTCTAAATAATAAATTCGCAGAATATCGCATTAAAACATTTGTATTTCGTTGAAACCGCAATATCGTTTGTCGATTTTTCAGCTACTTCGAGGGCATCTTGACAGACGTGTGAAGTATGGCAGCATCGCATGTAAAATACGCTGCCCACTCGAACAAAACGGGAGCTCTTGCTTGTGAATTATAGTTTAGTGCAGTTTGTGAATTATAGTTTACGAAGCGGCAAATGACATGATTCATTTCATTTAGATCGTAACTTGCTTAACAAAGAAACTCGCATCATCAAGAGTAGCTTGAGAAAATCAAAATAAATGCCTAAGGAACTTCCACATCAAAGCTCAATCCAGTAATGGTCCATCGTAAAGTCTTAAGAAAAAGGAATCCCCAAATGAGGTAAATTAAAAGCTTTGAAGAAAGCAGCTCCCGAATTGCCCTAACTCCAGCCTGACTTGGGCCATTTGTTGGGTGTCGGCTGCGGCTCACGGAGGCATCAAGCCTTTTTGTATTGAGAAAAGCAGGCCGGCTTTGTTTGCCGAGCTCTGAGAAGAGCAGCTAGCCGCTTTGTGCAAGAAATTTCAAGAATATTTCCCTGTGATCGGTGTTAAAACTTATTATAACAATTAGAAGTGAATTCTTAAACAACTGTGTTCAAGAATTGGTCAGGCAATCAAACAAACAACCGCAGAACTTTTTTTGAGCTCAAAACTTGACTTTGCTAGAGAGGGCTGAAAAACCGTACATAAGGGATGATTGCAATTTATGTTGACAGGAAATTTCGAGGACGATTTTTTTCTCGCAAACTTCTGAAATTAGTCCACAACTTTCCGTATGGGAACTCAGATCATCAAAAACTTTGTGTTAGTTAAACACTTCCACAATCCTTACCATTTAAATCTTGTAAATGTAGGGGGAACATAATGCACGTTTGATTATTCCTTACGAAGTTGAGAAATATGCTCAAATATTTTACGAGTTGAAGTATACATTCACATCGCTGACGTGAAAATAAATAGGAAGCAGCAATCAATCTCACCCTTGCTCGGATTCATGCTCTCGAGGTAGTAAATTTTGTGGAAGATTTTACGCTGACAGGAGCAGTGCGTTGTGATGGCACTGAACTCCGGTTGTGTTTTGGGCAGAATGGCCGTTCCCAGATTGGATGCAACTTTATGACTGATGTTGTTCGTTCCTTGTGTGCCTTTCGTTGATTTCATCCTTTACTGGAAATGTGATGTGGCCATGACTGCCTATGCAAACACTTCGTATAGCTGAATCTCGTACACTAAACAACTGAAGTTACGAAACGGTACGTCAACGGTGGTTCGACCCACTTCGTCTGTATCGTAACTTTATCAACAGAAAAGTATCACCAAGGGACATCTCAGGAAATCAAAATAATTTTCAAATTAAGGAATTTACGGTTATTCTTGAATTTTGAATTCTCATCTCTGTACATTTTGTTGTATTTTAATATCACGTGAGGCTACGCCATGGTTTCACTTCTATTGCCTTAATGAAGTAGAGCTTTTGTGCTTTTTGTAACTTTAAAGAACGTCGCCGGAGCCGAAAAATGCATAACTGTGCGTTTTGAAACTTGAGAGTTCTAAAGGATGCTTTTGGACTCATTGAATAATTTCAATAACAGTTTGAATTATTTTTTTAATAATTCCAAATGCCGGTGTAAGCTATACGGTGGTCCGCCGACAAATTAATAAATCAAAATAAAACTGTACATTCACAGTTTCGAATACGTTGCAGAATACTTTTGGTTTGTACGTAGGATTTGGTCCTCGTTAACTACAATACGCAATGCAGGCATTACTGACTCAATGTTGTCATGGATCAAAGTCACCGTGTGGACTGGAGTTGAATGCACTGCAGGGGTCATTCACTCCCAGACTCGAAGCTACGGCAAATATCAATGGAAACAAATATCTTCAATTTCAGACGCCCACACATGTGTTCTTATGGACTAGGACATATTGCCGGATCTGGTGGGTGAACTCAACGTTAATGTCAGTATTATCTAACTTTACTGCAATACTTCGGTCGGAAGATATATGTGCCCTATTTTTACTGCAATTCTCGGGAGATATTTGTGCCCTATTTTACTGCTATACTTCGCGAGATATATGTGCCCTATTTTTACTACAATACTTCGGGAGATATATGTGCCCTATTTTACTGCTATATTTCGTGAGATCCATGTGCCCTATTTTACTGCAATACTTCGTGAGATGTGTTTTTTCCTTTAATTCTGCTTCTGAAGTTACAGAGAAGACCTCATACTCATAGTAATGTTTGAAGTTCATTACGGGTTAAAATTCTCAGCAAATTGCTGAGCGAATTTTTCGAAATAAAATTAGTATTAGTATTTTTAAATAAAATTCTATCACTTCAGGTTCGACTGTTTTACTTGCATGTGTAACGCTATGTATTAAAAAGTGTGGCAAACTTTCCATTCATTGAAAGCTGCAAATTCTCACGCATTTTAAAAAACCAACTTGCGATAATGAGAGCGGCAAAAAACAACCAACTTCTTTGCGAGGTTTTTGCTTTCTATATTGTGAGAGAATCATTTTGCTGTGCTGGCACTCAGTTTTCTGATGTGTCTTATGATGAGCGAGGCGATCCACTTCCAGCGAAGAGTGGACTTACACTCGAGTTTCTGAACATTATGGAAGGCATTTAAAACTAAGGCGAGCTGGGAATTTTTCATCAGAGTTCCTGGAAACTTTGCAAACCTCTTTGCGCAGAGAAGCATAATATTCTAATAGTGCTTGTTATCATGGAGTATGTTTGACGTGACGCTGTCCATGGGGAGGGAGCTGAAAGCGTCTTGAGAGCGTGGAGACTCAGCGATGCTCTAGGGATCAGAACACACACACACACTCAAGCTTCTCACAAAGGTTATGCTTACAGTCTGCTCAAGTTTATGCGTTACTTACTTTATCCTGAGATGCCAAGAGCTACCTTCTGTAGGATCGTAAGCACCAAATCCAACATTCTTGTGCATTTTATATAGTTTTAGGAACGAATAGCTACTTTGTTTTTAATGCTTCTTGTTCTGAGGGCGGTATCCAAGCTGTCGTTTCGATGAATTCGAGCTCAGATCATTCCTTTATTATGATTGTTCGACATCCTATTAGCTGAAGTATGCATTGGTTTGGGACTGAGTGCGTCTCGATCCTTCTCTACAATTACGATATTATGGAACAAAATGCAGTCTGATTGTATTTGAAGACAAAAAGAAACTCTCTTATGAACTTGATGTCTCTTGCGCAAATGAAAAGAGCGAAAACTGCCTAAATGATGGACAAAGCAATCAGTCTGTTTGAAGCTATGTCCCAGTTTAGTAAAATGCCTTTGTTTTTTTATTCGTTTGTTTTAAATGCCTTCGGGATGGATGTTCGCTCGATTCGGGAACGGTATAATCTAATTCAATTTTTCAGTGGAGTGAGTAATGTCCCTACTGGTAATGGAGTTACTCTACAGCCCTCTGCCTGGCTCTTAAATTACTTCTGCTTAATTTGTGTGGCCGGAGGCTGCACTTCACGTTCCCTGGTTAGAGCGGCGCTGTTCAGCCAATTTCCTCCTTAAAAAATGGACTTTCTGCTGGTGCTCATGCACGGGAGAAAATGTATAGTCAACCATGGGGCTTAAAAATTGGATTTGTAGGAATATTCCTTAGAATTTTCAGTCGCATGTGCAGTAAGTTGAGATAATTTTTTAGCCGCGCTAGTCATTGGAGAAGCATTGCATGTAAACGCATAAAATTTAATCAAACTGGTTTTCACCGTTTTTTGGGAACGGTTGCAGAATCGGTTAGACTTGTTGCAGGAACTGTTGTGGATCTTCATCTGCAGTTAGGTAGGCCTTATTTTCTTTCAAGTCGACTTTGATTTTTTCCTAGTATTTGGAACTGTGTTCCAGGCAGCCAACTTCCTGTTGAAGCTTTCTCAAATATTTAGCTATCAATCTAGAAGTAAATTTTTATCGTATGTTCCCTGACAAAATTAAAACAATACTATTTGTCACACAGATATTTCATGAGGTATTTTTCATGATATTAAACAGACTTGTGGTCTCGCAATTTAGTTTTTCAGCAAATTTGACTAATCTTGCGAATAGGATTTTCTTCCTAGGTGCTTTGATTGATCAAAAATTTTGAGAAAGTTTTCTTAACAATAATGCCCACATGAAAATAGTTGAAGTGGATTAGAAAAATTCACGAGCCTAACTGTCAAAGTTATCCCGGATAAACTCGTGCCAGCTCTGATCTTCGAAATAATTTCAGCAACTTTCAAGCGAATCAGGCGTATTGCCGTCGCCGTGTTATTATTTACTTGTGCCTCGAAATAATTCAACGTAGTTAATAATGCACTGTACTGATCAAATTCATTGAAACTCTTTGAAAATCCCGAGATGATTGTCAAAATTGATGGTCAAAAGTTGCGTAGTCTGCATTTAGCTCAGCAAGTTCGCGAAAACATTTCCGAGTAACTACACAGGAAAATTGCGTCTGAGACAACGAAATATGTGGCCGTAATTTGTTGTCTGTCTGAAGAATTTCGGGTGTCTATTTGCAGAAAACCGGCCTAACTCTCTAATACACTGCTAAATTTTATTTAACGTGTGTGAAAATTCTGGTTTTACCTACATTAATCCTGTGCCTGAATTCAATAAGTTATAGTTAGCAATATTGTTTGCGATATTTGTTTCCAATTATAATATTTACGTCTTATTTTTCCTTTCGGTTCCAATGTTGTGCTCATTCGAGTCAACAAAAATTGTGCTTGACTGTAATCATTTTCATCATTACGCTCGCTTTCAATTTAATGATGCTTCGAGTAATAAGTAAAATTAGGTCACTGTAAAATATTCTGAAAAAAGTTCTTCTGAAAATACTAGGCCATCTCCGCCCAGCTCGAGGTATAAAATGCGGAGGACTTTCAACCACATTTCCGAATCATGATAAAAATGACAGTGAATAATTCATAATGATAATAATTATAAACTAGCTAGAGAAAAGATCATTATAGGTATCTTACATGGTAGTCTATTGGCTGATTGCAATGCAAAGATTATTATGGATGACTTGCATGTCAGTGTATTTAGGGAATATAATGAGTAGAAAAGAATCATTTGCGAACAGAAAAGCATCACACATGTTCTAAATCTAGTAAATACCTTACGAAAAAACCTAGCTCGGGATTTTTTCAAAATCGCTGTTTGTTCAGGCATGAGTTTCATTCCGAATATTGGAATAGATTATCGCAATATCTGGACAAGTTCTGAAAAATTTTACAGTGAATTGTAACGAACAATTTGTATGTAAATATTTGCGGTTGAAATTCCATTTTCGATCTGCTTCAAACAAAACTGGAATAGGTCAACAAAATGGTTTCTCTTTTAACAAGCAATATCTAACATAGTTCACTGGCGGAAGATTTCAACCCCGTTCCAAACAACTGACGCCCTGTGAAAGGTAACGTCACCATCATCTCGATGATCACTACCGCCATCATTGTGCTTTGTTGCACTAACGAGAGTCTACGTCACAAAGTCTCAAATAGACATTTTAATTTCTGAATAGCAGCTCACAAAGGAGCATGGAACAAGCGCTGTCCTTTCACGCTAGTGCATAAATTCATATCTAAACGTTTTGCATTAAATTGACGGCTGTTAAATTTACGCCACATCAGTTTTAAGTTCATTGAGGTATGGATCAGTTCCCGCAAGCGCTGCTCATGTAATTAGCGATTTACTTTTTTGGGGGTTAAAAGATCCTATCTAATTGAGAGTGATAATTTTCCAAAGATGAATCCTCCTCAGGGGTATACAATTATTGTATCTATGGAAGTTAGCACTCCCAGGGGGAAAATGTGTGAGGGCCCGAGCTGAGAGTTAGGGAGGCCTTCTTTTTGTGGAAATGAAATGTTTTGATTATGTTAAGGACTATCTTTTCGGTTCACTGCTGTCCTGTTTTTCAGGACCTACTACTTTCGTCTTCAACTTTGATCTTGTTTCAGGATTTTTTTTTCTCAATTTACTGTTTCTATGTAGAGATTCCGCGTTCCCTTAACTCCACAGTAGAAGGTGCCTTCCTCTCTTTGGATCACTTTTGTGGCGGATTGGGAGGCTTAAACTAACCAATAATCTAATCTAATCAATCCAAAGATGATTTGTGGAAATTGTGCAGTGAGACGGTTTCTTCAAAAACTCAAAATACTGATGGAGATATGCGTGAGCTATTCGTTGACGTGATATGCAATGTGATAAAAATATCATACGGCCATTAACGACGGCAAGTCACTGAAATTTTCAAATTACTCGTTTCGTGTCACTAGTTTGAGAAATATTTCATGCTCATTCCAATAAAAATGAGATCCTTGAAGCGCTCGGTACACAAATGAATTCTTGCAAATCAAGTCAAAATTGACATCTGCCTCTGACGAGCTCGCCCAGGCGAAAAGAACATCTTCCAGCCAGCTGCACATCAGGTAATATTGGTCGGATCACAGGCTTACGCTGAGCGGGTGCTGCGACGGCGCTCTCAGGCACGCCAAGTGAAGCAGCAACTGAAAATTCCCTCCATTTAATCGCTTTAATATCCTCAAGGTTGGACTTTACCTGTGTGCTCATACTGAACTAGCGAAGTAGCAAAATCTGGTAAGTTTACATCTTGATTAAGCAAAGTGAAGCTTAAAAACCTCGTTTATACGTTACGTATCTATAAATGGTATCAGTGAATTTTGATTCGTAATGAGTGATATCTATGAATTCTAAATAAAAGTACGATGAGTTCGCGAGACTCGAACTCAGGACTAGAAATTACCTCGCCAGCACGCTATCGACCGCGCTATCGATCAACTTATTGATTTTTTTATGTTCTCGAGTTGTGTGGGTTCATATATATTTGACAGGTAAATTTTTACTTAAACATTCACGGCAGTAATTAAACATGTAAGAATGTGTGCCGCTCTTCAACGTTGTTATCTATCTAATTTATTATCTTAATTTATTTCACGTGCGATTTACGGACTCTAAAGTTTCACGTATCGATATTACTGGAGCAAAATCTTGCACCGATTTTTATTCTTTTTTTCCTGTGTTATCCAGTAAGATAGCAAGTATCACTTTCCACTGACACTACACCTGCCTTTATGTTGAACACTGGATAGGATATGGACGCATTATACCGAATTTCTGACGACGCTCCGGATTTAGATTCCAATAACAATGTCAATTAGCTAGAGCACCCTGACTATCGTCAGAAGTTCTGTGTAATATTTTTAAGCAACTGAAACCTACGCTAGCAAACCCATGTTACTACTACTACTACTTGTGTAATATTTACGCGAAGAATGTTGAATGAAGAATCAAACGTATAAGAGAATACGTTTGTAGCTGTTTTTATCGTCATTACGCAGCACATCGCGTCCTACCGAGAGAAATGTTTTTTGTATCGTCGCTTGTGTGAAATATGATAAGGGCTTAGGAGGTCGTTCCGTGCCGTGATCCTGACCATTCCCTCCTGATGCCGCCAGATCGAGCTGTCCATGGGGTGGATCTGCCGTGAGTGGCAGATCAACGAACTATCTATTGAAAATACGGCTGTCGGTGTTTGCTGCACCTAAATAACAGAGGCCATTTTAAGACCATTTATTTTTGTGACCATTTCGATGAGTGACATAAAGGACCATTTCAAGACGTAGATAAAACGTCCATACAAAAATTCCTGCGATGAAACCATGAAAAAAAATTAAATTTGGGGCAAAATGTTAACTGTCTTTAAAATATGTATCCTGTTGTGACTAACTTCTGAACTTCAATTTGGAGCATATTTTGCATATGTATTTAGATGGATTTGTGAATTACAGCAACTCGACATAAAAGGCAAAATGTCACGTACATTCAATAATCGCTCAAGTCACTATTAAATTTTCCTAGAACTCGATTATATTCCCCTCAGGGGGATACAGTCATTGTATCTATGAGAACTAGCGCTCCCAGGAGGAATATGCGAGTTCCCAAGCAAAATGTTAGGTATGCCTTACTGTTGTTGAAATGGAATATGTTTTTTGTTTGGTTACGGATCATCTTTTTTGATTCACTGTTCTCCTGTTTTTCAGTACGTACTACTTTCTGATTTAAAGTGCATCTTGTTTAATGAAGTTCTTTTTCAACTTGCTGTTTCTATGTATCTTTTCCATAAATTTCGCGTTCCCTTAACTAAATACAAAATGGCGCTTTCTTCCTGTCTCTCTTTGGACTGCCTTTGTTGCGGTAGGGAGGCTTAAACTAATATCTTTAATGACTCCATTGTATTTGCATTCGTGAATCTGAGTACGTTTATTTCAGCCTGCGCATCACACAGATTAAGTTTCGCAAAAAGTTGCCTATCATAAACACGATCAAGTCATTAGAAAAGTCAAAAAATTCATCTGAGCGTGATATCCGCCTTCTACGCAGTGGGACTCATCTGAGCTGTGTGCATTTAAGAACAACTTATGAACAAAGTTTCCCTTCACGTATTGCTTTGGTGTGGTTTACTTTCTCACGTCAGGCTAAAGGTGATTTAACGAATTTAATGCATCGGTATGCTGCAAACTACTAACGTCATGAAGCACCTGCAGCTCATTCATCAGAACGAACGATACAACCGTGATTCAGAGTGGTTTTCAATGTATCGGCAGTCGCAAACGTTTTACTCTGAAGATTTATTCTTATTTTGTTTCATTTTTTACTGAACCAATTGGAAAATTACACTTATGACAATTGTATTGCAACTGTTAATGTAAAATTCATTTTAGCTCAACCACATCATTCAATTTGCAAATAAATGATTCGCATCAATTTTTCATCTTTTTGACGGTCTCCCCGAACTATAATAAACCGAAGTGATCAATCAATGTTTCTGAGTTGGCGCGCAGAAGAAGAGGATTGCGCGTCTGATAACCTGGAGAGCGCTATTGTTCCATGCATGTGGAAAACAAAATTTCCTGAGCTGCACGCAGGGGCTTGAAGAGATTGACATGCTAGTGGTATTGTTCTCGTCAGTTAATCTTCGAAGCTCAGCGTTCCTGAGAAAAAGATCATTGCGTTAATTCCCGGCGCAGCAGTAGTGTTTGTTGCGCGAGTGCGTGACGGGTTCAGTTGCCACACTGCTTTACTATTCATTCTTCTCATCTCTGGCGTCGAATCGGACGCTCATTCTTACGACCTCCTCTGTACAAATAAATACATATATATATATATAGAGTATTATTATACATGTATACATATATATATATATATATATGAAGAGATGTATAGATGTACATATATTTGTGTTCATATATATATATCATAAAATAAAAAGAAGAACCAGAGTAAAAACGAACATTACGTTTATTGCTTACGTTTCGGAATTTTAAAAATTCCATCATCAATGCTAAAAATTCCGAAACGTGTGCAATAAACGTTACGTTCGTTTTTACTCTGATTCTTCTTTTTATTCTACGAGTAAGATTCTCTACGAATCGTCCATTTGGAACTATATATATCATATTTGTGCTATTCTAATGAATAGCTCCAGTTACTTGTAAGTTTTGTCTGGAAGTTCACCAACTGCGTCGTTAAGTGAGTCGTTTTTTGTTCCACATTTTGTGCACTAGGAGCACATGAATCATTCATTTCTTCCTAAGAGCCCCGTGGTATACGTCAAGTTACATTTCGGACATAACTTTTATGAGAAAAATTTACAAGATCATTCAATCGTTGAAAATTGGCAATGTAAAATTTAATAGTTCTTTAATTTATGAGAATAGCTGAAAAATTTTCTTCACAACACTGTTCGGAGTCATCTAAAAAACATAAGTTGAACGTCGAAACATAAACAAATTTGAAAGCAAGAATTTTCGACTAGGCAATGCGTTTTGAGGCATATCAGATGAATCTTTTCAAATCTAGCCCCGCTGTCGATAACTGCAATTTTCCAGCTTACGCATTCACTACCCCAATTCTTAATTATTCGTAGCCTTAATTCGTAATTATTCACAGCCCTAATTCGTAGTCATCTCGGCATAAAGAGAGCCGCGCCTCGCAGTGCGTTTCGATCATCACTCTCCAATGGTCACTTCATTACCAAATGAAAAGTTCTCAATTCCAGCTTTGTTCTCTTGCTAATTTCCAGACTAGCTAACTAGGTTTGCTCCTGTCAATAAAAGCGTCCTAATTTCCACCATGTTCTGATGCAGCGACCAGTGAGCGTAGGACAAACTCGTTGACATAGTCTGAGTTTTGTCTCTCGGTTCTGAAGCTCTGAGATGTGTGAACATATAAATTTATTTCTAAGAGAGAAAACGGTTACTTGTTATCAACTGTCGCTCGCACTATTCCGTGCAATTCAATTAGTGAACGCACGTAACATTAAGTTATGTCGAGCTGTACGTCAGAATTACGGACCGAAATTCATTTATACTCAGAGACGAAACCTGGTTTAGATGTTTACAGGCTTCTCATGTATTTACGGCATTTCGGTTTCAGAAATAGCTCATGACCTGAGATATTTTAATTTTCATTCATTTTAATTTATAAGTTAGAATATGAACGTCATAGGATCCTTTGTAACTATTTGCGATTCTTCGCATGCGTCGTATGAATGAACTTTAGACATCGAGTAATAGGTCTGGTGTGATAGTCATAGACATGGTGTAGTAGAATTTATCCAAGGAAAAGGTTATTGTGACCATCTTCGTAGGTGATTTTGATTGGTTCTGGTATTCTTGCTAAAAATTCCTAAATTTAGCGTTAAAAATAATCATCATTAAGAACTTGGCATCAAGAGTTGAAGGCTTCCTTTTCCTCGAAAACGCCATCAACTTTAATCAGTGTCGTCTTCCGGTAGTCTGTTTCGTGAAGTTGCCGCCTGACCGTTAGACGCGAGAGTGCTGCACAACCTCCGCCTGATTCTGTCCGATAATATCCTGAAACTATCACATGAATAGCAAAGCAGCCTCTGCCTTCTGTGCTTGATTTGTAGCATCCGGCAGCCGCCTCAGGAGGGTGTGTGAGCGAGCACCTGAGCTGAGCGCAGCACCGCTCATGCGCTGGAACCGGTGTCAACAGAGTGGGATGTTATGCAGCCGACCTGCTGGCGCTGGGGTGCTGGAATAACTCCTGTAACTGAATATATATAACGAAACTGCAACTTTGTCCGAATATATGGCCAGCAGGAAGACTGTAAAAGTTTTTTTTGCGAGGAGCGAATGTTGTATTGCTGAAACAAGGCAGCAACATTATGGGATTAGGCGGTCAGTGAGGTGATTGTGAAACGATTTTGTTGTGAGATGTAAATGTTTTATCACCAAAGATTGCTAACTTTTTTCTTCCTGGTACACAACTATTATACGTACGGAAATCAGCGCTTCCAGGGGAAGTTGCGATGACTCGAACTGAGGGTTAGTATACTTTCCTTTCGCTTAAATTGGATAGTTTTTTGTTTGGTTGCTGACCATAATTTTTTAATTCACAACTATTCTTTTTTCAGAGCTAACATATTACTTTCTTCTTCAAAACTTATATAATATCATAAACTTTTTTCCGGTTTGCTGTTTCTATACGCAGAGTGTGGGAACACTCCTGCATAGATTCCTCGTTCGCTTAATACCCCACTAAATGGGGCTTTTATTTTCCACTCTTACGAACACCTTTGTTGTGGTAAGGGAGGCTCAAACTGAGCTGATTTAAACTCGTGCTTAACTTTTATTAGTGATTATGTCTTCGTGATGAATTGTTCATCACTCCCACCGGATGATCTGTTTCAAAACTCTTCAAATTCTGAAAAAATTCCGTTTAGAATTGTTTTATTTTCTAGCTGTAAGCTTTGGAGCTTAATTCTGAGTGCTGCAGCTTGCAAAATTGCTTATTGAAGCTTAAGTATTTTGATTGACCGTTACTTTGCGTTCTGTTGGTTTTGTACATTCCGGTCTCATTTGTACAAACCGAACTGAGTCTCACAAGGCTTTGAGTAAAATTGTGCTTTTAGCATCACAAAATACGAATTGTGCCAAAGCTTGGGTACTGTTCGAGTAAGTTTTGAATAGTGTTTGCTCCTGTGATGAAATACCCTCCCATTTTATGCTCTGTATAAAACTCTATTACATTTTATGCCCTGTATAAAAGTTGTAGAGCGTCAGAAAGGTTGCAGTCGTTTAGATTGGTTTACTACGCAACTGTCCGTCCCCCCACGTACACGGAAAACGAGAAGTTATGAAACAAACTCTCCATGAGGTAGCGTGTACGATGAAATAGATAAACAAGGAAGACTGTGTATAGAATTATTTCTCGGAAATACTATGAGAATCCATATTTGGAATTATACGTTTAATACATTCGCACTTCATCAGTAAAGAAATCGGTAAACCAGATTAGGATGTTTGAAAAAAATACTGAACTGGAAAGGTCATGCAGGAGTTATCTGAGGGAACCTTCCTTCAATAAACTTCAAACTTAAATTCGTATCACTTGAATTCTTATCGAGCTGGCAGGCACGCTCGTGTCTCCATTTTTTTGGCCCAAGATTGGAGGATGTGAAAAAGTATATAAACTCATTTACTAGGTATATTCAAGGAATAAAGTTTACAGTATTTCAGGTTAGCAAGCTCACCATCTCATCGCTGTTGCGGTTTAAAAATAAACTTCTTGTTGCATTGTGGGAAATACAAATTTAGTTATGCACATGAGGCATCAGAGAACCTGGGAGTGACGTTCCTCACTTTGAGCTACTGGGTAGCTCATCGTCATGATAAGAATTGCTGTACCGGTATCTTAACTAGTCCTCAGTCACAATTAGACACCCCGTTAAGTGCAATGGCCTCGTCAACCTATTGGCCTTTGAAATTTAAATAAGATTAGGTTTACATCAGATGTTTAATTATTAAAATCTTTAACGATTTTAAAACAGAGCCCATTTTAAACAGTCACCTTAGTTTTTATACGCTCACTACTACCCAAACTTTCTATTTTTACTTCGTTTTTTGTTGGGGTTTTCTTTTTAGTTTTGAGGTTGCATGTATGTTCTTCATGTTGATCTTACGTTTTATTTGTATTTTTGTGATTTGAGTTTCTTTAGTCTATTTCCTCACTGTGTTTTTCTTTTTGTGTGTTTTTTCAGAAGACCTTAGTTTTCTAACCCCTTTTTTTCCTGATGATGTGTCGGTGCACGAGACGCCAGATATTCAACTTTGATTTTAAAAGCGTTTTTTATTGAATGAGTGCTGCTCACAGTGCACTTGGTTCCCTCCTTTTTATGAAATATCTGGAAGCTTCCACCCAACGTCGTCAAGTTCTATTGTTTTTTTTTACGTGTAGCTAATCGATGAAGCAGCGAAGGAAAGATTTGTTTTGGTACGGCCTTCGCAATTGTGTTAGTGTATTTTTAGGACTCAGGGCAATAAAAAGGTTAGATGCCTGGAAATAGTAGTGCTAAATATATTCATAGCGAGAGAAGATCTTCAATCGTCTTCAGAGTTCGCTCATGTTATTTCATTAATTCTTTAGACTTCAGTCTACGGAGTGTACCCATGATATTTAACTAATTTCCTAGGTTTTAGTCTACGGAACTTACTTCGAACATTTAACTAACCCTTATTTTTAGTCTACGGAATTCATCCATGATATTTAACTAATACCCTCAATTTTAGTCTACGGAATTTACTAATGATATTTAATTAATGCCCGTAACTTTAGTCTGCTGAATTTACGCAAGATATTTAACTAATTCCCATAATCTTTAGTCAGCGGAATTCACGCGTGATATTTAGGATATTTTGATGCAGTTTACATAAACTACCAATGGTGTCAAACTGACTGTGGTTAGGTTGGCCAAAATTTCCAGCTCCTCCTTCAGGAAAGCTTCTACAACGACTCTTTTGATGCAAAGGTTTAATTCAATGGTTGGACTTGAGTGAGGAACTATGAATCAACTTTGAAATTGCTGCTAATTTCCTTCAGTTAGTGTATAATTCAGAGAGTCATGAGTTAGCGAGCTAATAGTTGAGTTTCAGGTGCTCATTTTCGTAATCCCCTTAACGTGACATTTAGTTTTGCTTGTAATTTCTGGCTTTATCATACCATTCAAAGCGCATCACAACAAATTATATAACTTCATTCGGAAAATACATGAAAAACTTAATAGTTCTGTTACTTGTCCAAGTCCTACAGCAGAATAAGAAGCATAAAACGTTATTCAATTTCCATAAATCGAATAAACGTAGTCACAAATAAGCTGAGTTTCATAAAAACAGAATCACATATAAACAGCGTTCCTTATTCTCGTGCTTTTTTACATTCAATATGCTCGTTACGATTAACATTTTTTCAGTCGATAAGCTTCCGCGTAAATTACATGGAACTAATCTAATCGTACACATATAAAATTACTCGTGAATACTTGCATAATTCGGTATTCAGCAAATTCCAACTCGCATTATGAGATGGTATCGCGCAACTGTTCTCATGTGCGGCGATTCCAATAACTTTTTTGAGGTTAACTCCAAGGGAACACTCTGTAGAAAAATGCACTTATTGAACACACCTTACTGAAGATCTCACCTAATGCAATGACCACACATGAGAGGACCGTGAGACCACAGTCCTGAGGTAGCGTTAACCGGCCATCATAAGTGAAAGATTTACTATTTGTAATACGGATAAATCGCTGCAATAAAATCTTTCCACTTACTTGGGTAGGAGCTTGTCTGTGCGAGTTTTCATTCGCACTAGAAAAAATAACGATTTTTTTTGGTGCCCAGCGAAGATCAAATTTTGGTTCTACGTTTGTTCTACTTTCACTCCTTGTAAGAGGTTAAACCTGTTTTAACTCACTTGTACCTCCCAGTTTAGAAGCTATTCTTACTTAAAAGTACAGTGTGGCGAGAACTATTTAGTTTTATCGTTCAGTGGGTTCCTTAAATTCACCTGTATTCTAATCTTAGTCCTGCTCGAAATCTCTAGCTATAATAATAAACTCACAGAGTAGTCGTAATTTCGAAGCGTTTCGTGAAGCCAGACAATCTGTGCGAGATGACCACCAACGATACACTGAAATTTCGCTTCAATTGAGGTTATGATATAGAAGTCGGCAACAGCTTCCGTATTACAACCTGCCTGCGATGGAGCAAATCTCACGGGAATGTATCAGAGGAATAACGTGAGTCAGACTGCATCAACAAGTCAGATGATGTTCGAGAAGCGTGCTCTTTGAATTGGTTAGTCGGGCTAGGTTTGAAGTTACTAAGTTAAAAAACTGGCTTTAGAGCTCGAATATTTTTATCCCTTAAATATCGTGAAAAAAGTATAATTGTCCGTTAATATTCTAATTTTCAATTTGTGCGCGAAAATTTGTTTCAAAAAGATAGTCAAATACTTGAAATGTTATTTATTTCTTTATTTATTTATTTATTTATTTATATTGGCACATAAATCAGCAATTCACCTAGTGGTTCACACATGTACCACTACGTACTCAACGTACGAAAAATGTGTGTTCTAACTATTTCTTGAATTCTAGTGCATCGAGTTCACTCGTTATTTGGCGTTTAAAGGACCGTGCACCGTTATGACAAAATTTCAGCTGTCAAAATATATATCGCGTAAAATTAGTCAGTGATTGTCTGAAGTTTGAATTAGTAATATAGTCTGATAGTCTGAATTAGTCAGAGATAGTCTGAAGTAATATTGAGCCGAAGTTGAGCGAATTTTGGCTCTCTATCAAACAGCGAAAATTACCCTGAAACTTGAAATTCTTTTCCACCATTCGTTTCTAGTCAATGTTCCTCTTTTGTCCGTTTAATCCAGGGTTTTACCTACTGAAGATATTTTCTTCATAGACTGGTTGCTTATCGTCCGAATGAGCCTCTACTCAAGCCCGTAACTTTTTTAATCGGTCATTTTACATTAAGTATTTATCCCATTTACATCGATTCCTATCTAAATAATCCTAGTGAAAAATAAACACCAATGAAAAAAATTTTTTTTTATGACAAATATTTTTTTTCTTCTGTGAACACAATCATTAACATCATTAATTTCGGTAAATTTCTAGGTTGACGAGCGCCGACGAAAAAATACACAAGGAAAGTTTTGCGCAACTACTTCATAGTTACACCATAAAGCATACCATTGATTTTAAACTGCTGAAAATAATACCATTAATTATTATCATTTTCTAATTAATAGGGTAACAAAATGTTAGTGGTAACCATTGAATAGATCAATGGTACTTACAGTTCGCTGCTGTTGGAACTCAATGCTTCTGTGGAAATGTAGTGTTGCTTCGGTGTTATTAACTTCTTCTATGCGTAAGCACTGGAAATATTGAACTCTTGAAGTTATTCAGTTATTTATAAACTAATCCAAAGTTTTTGTCTCAGCTGACATATCTGTAGCGTTCACTTATGTACGAGGAAGCTGCAATAAACTTTTAGCTTGCGTTAGTCCGCTGATGCTCATAATCAAAACGAACCGAGTACCAATATCGTCTGACAGGATCAAAGATAAGGAATGTTTTTACCGAGTTTTTTTGTTAACTACAAAATGCATCTACTCCTTCTTTTTGAAAACTACTACAAACTCGTGACTATATGTGACTTTTGCTGGCAACTTCAAAAATCGCCATTAGACGCACCACTATTCTACTATTAGCCGTAAAACAACACTGGATGCACCCCTATCCTACTATTAGGCACAACAAGCTATTGGATGCACCACTATTCTGCTTTTAAACAAAGTTTACAGTAACTCCGGATGTCCTACTAACGCTACACCTCCCAGCCAGATGACCGTGTTTTTATATGCCTGAAAAAAATACCCCTTGTGCTCTAAAATTGTCCCATTACCCGAGCCCGTTGTGAGTCTCGACACACATTGCATGCCTTTGCGGCGCAGGTTGAAGCCTGGCTTCTCTATTTTTTCATCACTAGGTGAGATCAAAACATTGGGATATACTCGTACCAACAGTGCGTAAAGTTCATAGCACCTAAAGTACATTAGTACTTCTACTTAATGCTTCAATGAAAAATAGTGTACCAAGCGGGCAAAATTCTTATAACGTTAACTGTAATTTTAACGAGAACGCATGAAAATGTGTTTTAGACACAACTGTTTTCGAGTATATTTTACTGGCTATCGATACAGCATCCTGGCTTTAGATATAGCATACTGGCTATCGATACAGTATATTGGCTTAAGCTATAGCATATTGGGTATCGATACAGTATACTGGCTATAGATACAGCATACTGGCTTTAGATACAGCATACTGGCTATAGAGACAACATACTGGCTATCGATACAGCATACTGGCTTTAGGTATAGCATACTGGCTATCGATAAAGCACGCTGGCTATAGATACAGCACTCTGGATGTACATAGATACAGCATTCTAGCAATGGATACAACATATTGGCCATTGATGTAACACGCTATAGATATAGCATACTTGAATGGGTGAAATAATCTTGTATTAAGTTATCTGCTCTGCGTGCAGGAAATATGTCTCTAGCATAACCTGACCCGAGACACACCAAAACGCTTCACGTAGTGTAATATAGTTCGCTCTTAACTCTCCCCTAAACGATTGTTAATTTTCGTTTTAGTTATGCACGCACCATTAAGCCGAAACTTCGTTTTCTCATCATCTACTTTGTAAAACATTCTCTACTTTCTCATTTGCTACTTTCTCTTCCTCTACTTTCTCATCATCTACTTTGTAAATCATTCTCTACTTTCTCATTAGCTACTTTCTCTTCCTCTACTTTCTCATCATCTACTTTGTAAAACATTCTCTACTTTCTCATTTGCTACTTTCTCTTCCTCTACTTTCTCATCATCTACTTTGTAAATCATTCTCTACTTTCTCATTAGCTACTTTCTCTTCCTCTACTTTCTCATCATCTACTTTGTAAATCATTCTCTACTTTCTCATTAGCTACTTTCTCTTCATCTACTTTCTCATCATCTACTTTGTAAATCATTCTCTACTTTCTCATTTGCTACTTTCTCTTCATCTACTTTCTCATCATCTACTTTGTAAATCATTCTCTACTTTCTCATTAGCTACTTTCTCTTCCTCTACTTTCTCATCACCTACTTTGTAGATGCGACTCAGTCATCCTGCTGCATCTGCGTGACACTGCATTGTATTGGGGCAGCAGGGCACTTACGTCCCGTAGTATTGCAGCAGTTCTCCGAATGTCTTAACTATGCCCACTGTTCTGTCCACATTTGCTTGTACAGGAATACTTTAGTACTTTGTGTCTGTTACACCAATGTTTTGTACATGTTACACCAATATTTGGTACAGGCCACACAATGACTCTAGTATGCTAGAAAATTTCACTATCGTAAAAAAAAGTTCACTTTCGATCCGCATTAAGTTTCATGCTTTGTCGTCATCTTCACATTAATTATGTCATTAATGAGAACATATGTTGTTGTTTCCAAATTAGTTCATATTAATTTTTACGGGCTTAACACCATCGTAACACAGGCTAGATATCGTTCACAACAAAGTTCATTCACTTCTCTGATGAAGATTTGAGTGAGACGGTGTGCCAGCATTGAAGGGTTTCAGCATTTCCGACGTCTGCCCCCGCCTTGACTCGGAGAGCGACCAGCGCACCACCTCTTCGCGTGACTTCCGGCGTCCGACTGAAATGATGCGACCCTCTGGAAAGTAACCTGTTACTTCTAGCCTGCTTGGGCTCCGTGATGCAAGTGTTACTTTGAAGGTTTCTGTAACTTCTCGGTCTTCTTAATTCTCGGTAAATGTGTTATTAGGGAATTGCGCGTACACATGGTTTTTTCTTTGAATTTCAGAAATCTTAACGCGACACATCTACGAACATTCCGGTCATGTGTCTGATTCTGAGTGAAGCTTGTGTTTGATAAAATTTTACAATTTCATAAATTATTTTTTGGCAGATTAGCTTCCCTCTTCTCAAAAAAAAACCTGTTTTAGTTCATAATATAAGTGAACTCAAAAAGACATTTCAGCGTGAATCAATTGCAGGGTGCGAATTTTCTTCTTTTTATTTCATTTCATTTAGTTTGCAAAGGCTCCCGGAAAAATGAAATGATGCAATCATTCTAACAGAGTCCCTTCACGCTCACCAAATAAAAGCCAGTCCACATCGCGTGAAGCGACAGACTTGACATAGCGGCCGTCGTGTTGCCAGATGCTGCTCCTCTGGGGCTACGATGGAGGGCACTGTTCTGCAGCGCATCTCGGGGCTTGTGCCTTGTGCTCAGATTCCCCGCTCCCTTCAACTTCATGCATAATGGTACCTCCCCCGTCCTCTCGTTGGAACACGAGGTTGGAACTATCTCTCCCCGAGGATATGTAGTACGTAGGCTACCTGAGCAGCATCCGGAGTGTATCCTGACAGTGACGGTCCTCGTCAATATGCGCTAAAGAACTTGGGCAGTTCAGTGGTGATCTAAGCTACTCATCACAGACTTAGAAACAATTGTTGCAGGAGTCTGTTGTGGGCTTAGATTAGCATTTGATCAAGTTTTCGTTTCATCGAGATGCTAGCTTTTTTATCAGCGTAGTGGGCCGTGCCAACCGACTTACGCAGTTTTTTCGGCGTCGTAGCACCACTTGGATAATCAAAACTGGCTTAGGTGTTGAAAGCTAAAATTGATTTAAAGTGGGTAAGCTAATTATTGCCAGAATTAATCAGAAACGGTTCAGCTGAGAGAATATTTCTCAGCGCCTATTACATTTTCTTTAACTTTTGTTTCATAAACTTCCTGACCAACTTTCTGCTGCTATGCGCAGAATACCTTGAATGGAAGCACACTTGGAGGATAGATTCCTCGTTCCCTCAACTCCAAACTAGATGGTGCCCTAATCCTTCCGTTCTCTTGAACATCTTTTTTTATGGTTAGAGAGCTCCAACTATCTTGTAATCTAAACTAAGAGAATATGACGCAGGGAAAATAATTGAGATTCTTAAAGTTGTGTGGTTATTGTGAATATGAACGCGATGCATTCACGTCTGTATATTGACGTACTCTCGAGAAATAACTGGTAATAAATACGTGGTCACCAAATACTATCTTTCGAAAAATGACGTGATTTTCTGTCTCGTGAGTAAAATGGCGATGACTCTAAATTCCCTCAATAAGCGATGGATTGAAAATATTTTTAATGAAATAAGTAATTGTCCATGTTGAATAAACTGGAACATTGAAACTAAAATTTGCTGCCTCATGAGTTATTTAAATTCAACTTTTTTCATCGCTTATCTCGAAATAATTGTTTTAAAAAAGCTTAAATACATTCATATTTAATTTTTTAGACATATCTCACACTTGAAGGAAAATCTGGGTCATGCTTTAGCGCTTTAGCATTTGTGAATTTTGTTGAATTTAGGTTCAGTTGCAGTGCATTGTCACCAAACCTAACCTAATCAAGTCACACGTTCATGACTAAAATTTGACGGCAAATATATCCTGAATTGACAATCAGTGTAAATATTTGTCATAATTTTTTTTCATTTGCGTTTAAATTTTTTGTTGGATTATTTTTCGTGTGGTTGAGAAACGGAATAGATTTTGTTCGAAATTTGATCACACCAGAAATTGAGATAGGTCGGGAAAATATTTCGGGGAAAGTTTTTGGCCTAAAAAGATATGGGCCTAATTAGAGGCTCATACATATATCCAGGTGGCCATCTCACGCCACACAGCGGGCCATTAACTACTGAAATTATGATTATGCATACATGTATTCAGTACATTCTGCGTTTGCTCTCCAGCATCATAAGCACCTAATTTTGGAAGATCGGCATTGGACACTGCTCAAGATAAAACTAATGTTCCTCATGAAAATGTCTCATGCGACCACCCATGTATTAGACAGGAATGGTCTCATCAAAATACCTGCTCCGATGATCCTCTGCAGTACAGATTTAGTCATCCAGACCTAACCATTCGATGGGACGTAAGCGTAGTACTGGCTCCGAACACACATTGACTCACATATATGGTTTGCAGGGTCATTTGATGGGTTGAGAAACAGGCTCGTACATCGGAATGTGATCACGCGACGTACTGCATGCAGGGCCTGCTGATCACAATCCTACTTTGTCCTTGCATTTGAATACTAACTTGACGTGACGGCGACCGAGACCCTCGGCCCGTGATCAATAGCATGCAACAACGCAGGTGCGCCTCAATGCTCTCATTCTGTGTCAATGTATAGCTAATTACTTGCGAGCTGCTGCTCACGGCGCCCAACTCCGGCAGCTGACTTGCAAATGGCATTAGTGAAGTGTCTACTGCATTAGTGAGGTGCCTACTACATTAGTGAGGTGTCTACTGCATTAGTGAGGTGTCTACTACAATAGTGAGGTGTCTACTACATTAGTGAGGTGTCTACTACACTAGTGAGGTGTCTACTTCATTAGTGAGGTGTCTACTACATTGGTGAGGTGTCTACTGCATTAGTGAGGTGTCTACTGCATTAGTGAGGTGTCTACTACAATAGTAAGGTGTCTACTACATCAGTGAGGTGTCTACTGCATTAGTGAGGTGTCTACTGCTTTAGTGAGGTGTCTACTGCATTAGTGAGGTGTCTACTGCATAAGTGAGGTGCCTACTACATTAGTGAGGTGTCTACTGCATTAGTGAGGTGTCTACTGCATTAGTGAGGTGTCTACTGCATTAGTGAGGTGCCTACTACATTAGTGAGGTGTCTACTACAATAGTAAGGTGTCTACTACATCAGTGAGGTGTCTACTGCATTAGTGAGGTGCCTACTACATTAGTGAGGTGTCTACTGCATTAGTGAGGTGTCTACTGCATTAGTGAGGTGTCTACTGCATTAGTGAGGTGTCTACTGCATTAGTGAGGTGTCTACTACATTAGTGAGGTGTCTACTGCATTAGTGAGGTGTCTACTGCATTAGTGAGGTGTCTACTGCATTAGTGAGGTGTCTACTACAATAGTAAGGTGTCTACTACATCAGTGAGGTGTCTACTGCATTAGTGAGGTGTCTACTGCATTAGTGAGGTGTCTACTACATTAGTGAGGTGTCTACTGCATTAGTGAGGTGTCTACTGCATTATTGAGGTGCCTACTACATTAGTGAGGTGTCTACTGCATTAGTGAGGTGTCTACTGCATAAGTGAGGTGTCTACTGCATTAGTGAGGTGTCTACTGCATTAGTGAGGTGTCTACTACATTAGTGAGGTGTCTACTGCATTAGTGAGGTATCTACTGCATTAGTGAGGTGTTTACTGCATTAGTGAGGGGTCTACTACAATAGTAAGGTGTCTACTACATCAGTGAGGTGTCTACTGCATTAGTGAGGTGCCTACTACATTAGTGAGGTGTCTACTGCATTAGTGAGGTGTCTACTACAATAGTGAGGTGTTTACTGCATTAGTGAGGTGTCTACTACATTAGTGAGGTGTCTACTACATTAGTGAGGTGTCTACTACATTGGTGAGGTGTCTACTACATTAGTGAGGTGTCTACTGCATAAGTGAGGTGTCTACTGCATTAGTGAGGTGTCTACTGCATTAGTGAGGTGTCTACTACATTAGTGAGGTGTCTACTGCATTAGTGAGGTGTCTCCTGCATTAGTGAGGTGTTTACTGCATTAGTGAGGGGTCTACTACAATAGTAAGGTGTCTACTACATCAGTGAGGTGTCTACTGCATTAGTGAGGTGTCTACTACAATAGTGAGGTGTTTACTGCATTAGTGAGGTGTCTACTACATTAGTGAGGTGCCTACTACATTAGTGAGGTGTCTACTGCATTAGTGAGGGGTCTACTACAATAGTAAGGTGTCTACTACATCAGTGAGGTGTCTACTGCATTAGTGAGGGGTCTACTACAATAGTAAGGTGTCTACTACATCAGTGAGGTATCTACTACATTAGTGAGGTGCCTACTACATTAGTGAGGTGTCTACTGCATTAGTGAGGTGTCTACTACAATAGTGAGGTGTTTACTGCATTAGTGAGGTGTCTACTACATTAGTGAGGTGTCTACTACATTAGTGAGGTGTCTACTACATTGGTGAGGTGTCTACTACATTAGTGAGGTGTCTACTACATTAGTGAGGTGTCTACTACATTAGTAAGGTGTCTACTACATTAGTGAGGTGTCTACTACATTAGTGAGGTGTCTACTACATCAGTGAGGTGTCTACTACATTAGTGAGGTGTCTACTGCATTAGTGAGGTGTCTACTACATTAGTGAGGTGTCTACTGCATTAGTGAGGTGTCTACTGCATTAGTGAGGTGTTTACTGCATTAGTGAGGGGTCTACTACAACAGTAAGGTGTCTACTACATCAGTGAGGTGTCTACTGCATTAGTGAGGTGCCTACTACATTAGTGAGGTGTCTACTGCATTAGTGAGGTGTATAATAAATTAGTGAGGTGTCTACTGCATTAGTGAGGTGTCTACTGCATTAGTGAGGTGTCTACTGCATTAGTGAGGTGTCTACTACATTAGTGAGGTGTCTACTGCATTAGTGAGGTGTCTACTGCATTAGTGAGGTGTCTACTACAATAGTAAGGTGTCTACTACATCAGTGAGGTGTCTACTGCATTAGTGAGGTGCCTACTACATTAGTGAGGTGTCTACTGCATTAGTGAGGTGTCTACTACAATAGTAAGGTGTCTACTACATCAGTGAGGTGTCTACTGCATTAGTGAGGTGTCTACTACAATAGTGAGGTGTCTACTGCATTAGTGAGGTGTCTACTACATTAGTGAGGTGTCTACTACATTGGTGAGGTGTTTACTACATTAGTGAGGTGTCTACTACATTAGTGAGGTGTCTGCTACATTAGTGAGGTGTCTAATACATTAGTAAGGTGTCTACTACATTAGTGAGGTGTCTACTACATTAGTGAGGTGTCTACTACATCAGTGAGGTGTCTACTACATTAGTGAGGTGTCTACTACATTAGTAAGGTGTCTACTACATTTGTGAGGTGTCTACTAAAGCAGTGAGGTGTCTACTACATTAGTGAGGTGTCTACTACATTAGTAAGGTGTCTACTACATTAGTGAGGTGTCTACTACATTAGTGAGGTGTCTACTACATCAGTGAGGTGTCTACTAGATTAGTGAGGTGTCTACTACCTCAGTGAGGTGTCTACTACATTAGTGAGGTGTCTACTACATTAGTGAGGTGTTTACTACATCAGTGGGGTGTCTACTACATCAGTGAGGTGTCTACTACATTAGTGAGGTGTTTACTACCTCAGTGAGGGGTCTACTACATCAGTGAGGTGTCTACTACATTAGTGAGGTGTTTACTACATCAGTGGGGTGTCTACTACATCAGTGAGGTGTCTACTACATTAGTGAGGTATTTACTACCTCAGTGAGGGGTCTACTACATCAGTGACGTGTCTACTACATTAGTGAGGTGTCTACTACATTAGTGAGGTGTCTACTCAACACAATGACGGAACAGTCGCATCTCGCATGCCAGGTTTCGCAACACCTCGTTTTCGTGAAAAGTTGTGCTCTAAAAATCATCTGTCCGTTCATTACCGCATTGGGATTCTTGGGTTATGTTTGCATGCTGTAAAACAGATTGTATGGCAGTTACGGTTTTGTAGGTTTTTTTATCGCAAGGACTTCTGTACTCTTCATTATCATTTGAAGAACAACGAATTTTAGTCTATGTTTGTGGGCTAAGGAAAAATGTCACCAAATACCTCTAACATTTATGAACAGTAATTTTTATTATTTCGATGTGAACGATTCACACGAGCTTAATCTGAGTGTTTGTGAAGCTCACGCGATGTCACCATTCTCCCCCTAATGGCATGCAGCTCTCCCTGAACTTCCACATCCCGGACGTCAGGCCCCAGCCGAGCCCAAGTTTATGTTGGAGACGCTGAAATGAAGCGTCACCTGAAATTCAACTTTGAGACACCGCCCCTCACGAGGTCAAATGAACTTGTGCTGCAGTCAGTTTCGTCGTCGTAACTGCATTCACTGAACTAATTTGAAACTAAACCCTGAATGAAGGCATCAATAAATAAAGCGCGACTTAGTATTATGGGAAAAATAAGCCTGTGGATTCAATATAAAAACAATCATACTTCAATATAACTGTTCGTTAGTGAATTTTACTCATAGCTTCTGATCCAATGATCAGTTTAGCAAATTATTTTCGGGAAAAGCGTCCAAAGTCAGCTACTTTTTCATCTATTTTTTATTGCGCGGCCTGATTTCAGCGCAGCTCCCTCAAATTTTGAGCGGCAGGAGACATAAACAACTCGAAAATATCTTTAATTAATTATTTACCGTTGCGCTCCACAGGTGGTCACAAACTTTGCTTGATGGTGAAAATGTTTTCTCGCTAAATACAGACACTAGCTAAATTTATCGGAAAGTCTGAGGAATTCCTGCCAGTAAAAACATGACACTCACTGTAAACATGTCCCGGGCTCCTGTGAGGCAGCTGTTAACTCTACGCTAATTTTAACCTCACGTGATCTGGTTCACGGAAACTTGTTCACATAAACATAGTTGGGCATGGAATGTCGCTTACTTCAAGACTCAGCTCATTGAGTATTGCATAGTCCAGCCTACTAAATATTGCATAGCCCAGCCAACTGAGTATTGCGTTGTCCAGCCTATAGAGTATTGCAGGGCGCAGCTTACTGAGTATTGCAGGGCAATACCTATATAGCATTCATCTTGGTCACCTAGAAAGTGAGCATCTACGTAACTGGAGAAATATTCACTTAACATGAAATAAAAGCTTATACGTTCCTTATGAACTAAGCTTGCACCCAACTTCAATAGCGGCTGCGTCGCATCTGAAGTAGGCATTACGTAACCTTTAAGTAAGCATCTATGTAACGTCATGAATGTTTTCATTCTCAGTACTAATTCAGAGCGCGAAATTTAAAGAGTCATTTTCTGAAAATATAGAAACGAAAATCTTCTTCAAATTATTACGAAACGTTACTACTCGCTGCCACCTTGAGTGCGGTGCAACTTGAACAAAATTGCAGTGATCCGAAACTTCATCCGGCAACCCCTCAGTATGACCAGATGCTAAGTGATCTTCACGGGGAAATTTCAATGGGGATAAAGCTCGAACTTCAGGATTTCAGGAAAAAAACGAATCTAGCAACGGTAGATAGACCAGCCAGCCCACCTGTTGCTGGGCGCAACAGGCGCCGTCCCTCAGCTGCTGTGTTACCTGCTCCTGTTATTGGCCAGTGTTCTGTTTTGCAAATGTTTTGCTCTCTTCATTCATAATTTGATTTGATTTTATATTTACTTGTTCAGCATTTTCACAGCTGTCTAAGGCCCTCCTGTTATCGTTTATTTATTTGTATATCGGGGGAAAGAAAATGGGTTTTTGTTCTTCAAGTAATGTGATAGAGAAGCAAGTCTTCATTTTAATATTTTGCGTTTTCTTTCATCCTCGTTTCTAGAAAATAGTCATCTTTGCCTCAATTATTTTCATGGGTCTAGTGAAACCAAAATTTAGTCCCACAATCTGTTCATGTGTTTTATTTTGTCAAAAGAAAATATCTTCCACTTGAATATTTTCCGTTTTTAAGACGCTCTCACACTTGGCCGCTGTCATTTTTTTCAAAAAGTTAAGATTTTTTCCGATTTCTTATCGTTTTTGAAGCTGTCTAATATTTTGCCCGAGTTTTTTTCGCGATTTAATAAATTTTCGCTTTTTCACTTTGATTCAGAATATTACCCAAAGCACCACATAAAGATGCTTATTGTAACATTCTAATCTATTAAAAAAACACTCCTCTCATATCATGTGACCTGGCAATCAAAAACATAAGTTCTTAAAATTATCTACGAACATCGACTGAATAATTATGTGACTGCAGTAGATTTGTTTTAAAAGGAAAATCGACTTCAAGTATTTAGTGAATACCATCAGGCTATTTCTCAGTGTCTTGAAACGCATTATTGCTCTCGGTTTTACTGTATAGAGACATTTCTTTCTTTACTTATAAAAATGATTCGTTGATTTTCGAAGCTTTGTGTTCAGTGCGCGAGACTAACATGCAACATCGCTGACAGCACTTACGTACCGAGCTCCAGCCAGATCAGAATTCCTGAGCACTGCCACAAGGGGATCGGAAATTATCAGTAAATTGCATCTATTATTTATCAACATTTTGACCGTAGCGTGCGCCACCGGTAGCCACGGAGAGGATTTTCTTAATGCCGCTCACCAACTTGTAGTCTCGAACTCTATTTGCTAGATACGATCCAGTTAATGTTTCCTTTTTCAAATTTGCTTACTACAATTGACTTTAAATTTGAATTGAACACTGAACTTCAGTTTAACCAATTGCGGTCTCAGTGTTAACATATTCATAACTTTTGCTGTGGTTGTAGGGTTCGTGTAACTTATTTCTAGCTGGGAACCAAATATTCCAGCGTGATCTCTGGTATTCGCTCCCAGCCAGCGCTGGAAGAGTGACACAAATGTGACTCATTTTTGTGTCACAAAATTTAACTTGTTGCACACGCTTGGTTCCAGAAATTTTCTTAGTTCCTGCACATAAACAAGCTTAAATTTTATGAAATTCATCTCCTGTTCATTCTTTCTTGAAATTTTATTAAAGTTTGTCGAAAAAGTTTCACGTTTATAATTATAAAATAACCTAAATTCCTACACCTGCTGGTACAAAAATGTTCGTCATCTCATATTGCTAATGAAAAATGACCTCTCTTATAGAGCGAATAGTAGGTATTCTTTCGTTTCTTCGTTTTGCACTCATTCATGTCAATGCTTTGTTGACAAGAAATTCTTGCCAAAAAATCAGCGCCGAAGTTATTTCGCAACACACAGGAAAACTTATGTCGCGCCATTACTCCAGTCACTTCCATAAGTTCCGCTACACAGTCTGCACCGACTGACGACGGTTCAATGTGTCCAATGTTGTGTGTCTGAGAGGCCAAATGTACTACGAAAATCATAGAGTGCCTACTGCTGATCTTCGCTGTCCATTTTTCTGTCTCATCGAGGATTTATTACAAATTTTGTGTAACAGGACCTAAGGGAAAGGCGTTAGGCTCTGAGCTTAAGGTTAAAGTAAGCCTTTCTTTTGTTGAAATAGAACAGACTTTTTGTTTTGTTACGGACCATTTTTTCATTTTATTGCTGTACTTTTTATTGGCGCCTATTATTATCATATTAAATGTTCATCTTTTTTAATGAACTTCTTTTTGATCTCGCTGTTTCCATCTGCAGGGTGTGGAGACACACACTGTGCATACATTCCCAGTTCCCTTAATTATATACTAAATGGTGCCTTTATCCTTCCTCTTTTGGAAACATCTTAGTTGGGGTTAGGGAGGCTTAAACTATATCATGGTCCAATCTAACCATATGATCTTCAATGTTCACGCAGTTATGCAGAAGAAAATACATTTATTGAGGAATTTTAATCCGCAAATAGACTCAGAATAACAACATCATATGCACGCAGATTCTACGAAAGTCGCCAATTTGAAATCCACTGTAAACTAGAATTTATTTCTTAAATTATATGGGTAAGAATTCAGTGTTCCCATATCTCAATTTCATAAGCTATCAGATAGATTTTTTTTTAAGTTTTCCGTCTCATGATTTGACTTCGGAAGGGCAAAGTTATCCTCTCACGATGACGGTCTTATTCTTCAAAGTCTAACTTCTCCTTTTTGGAGATCTTGTATTTGGGCGAATAGGAGCACTTGCACAACTTGGCCATTTTTACGACGTCTTCGAGGTCTGCTTTATCGCTTGCAGTTTGTGCCGAAGTTTAAGGACATTGTCCCGGTATTGCTGATGAGCTTCCATGTGTCTCGGCCTTTTGTGCTCGCTGCCTGCGTTAGCAAGCTGCTGGAGCACTTCTCGTCTAGCCTGTGGGCCTTATTACAACACCTCACATTCTTCGGCAAATGTTTCGTGTAGTAAAAGATTGTTTTATTCCAATCGAACTGATACATAATATCCAACTCCACTCGATAGAAACGCTTTTGTAAACTTCAACCAACTCGAGCATTCTACGATTAGTTGTAAAATTTGATTCATATTATGGAAGCTGTAGACTTTCCAAACTTCACCATAAGTTTTAAGATTTCTTGGTGTCTACTACCGTTGCCACTTCGAAGCCTAGTATCTTTCACTGTTCCAGAGGCGCACAGCAAATCGAACGCCTTGGTTTGCATAGTCAATAAAAGAAAGCTCATCAATCCACTGTTCTTTGGCGCAACGTATTGCTCACGCCTTCTGGTGTCACACGAGAGGTTGAAGAGCTGAGGCCCGTCGCATGTGCCGCTATTGTCTTTTTCAATAACTCTTTAATCCTTAAAACGATCATAAACACTAACAACTCGAAAAAAATTTGGAAAGCATACATTTTGCTAATATTGGCAGAAATATAAAAAAATGAAATCCATTCGACAGTATTTCTAAGCCTCCGGTTCTTCAGAAGATGTACAGCCAATGCGCCAGTGATCAGGTCAGCGTTACTGAGCTCGGCAATGTGAGCGCCAAGGCCCTAATGACCTAAATTTCTCAGAAAAATTCAGCAAAGAGCCAAGACCGAGTGGAATTGGGCAAAAGTTGGGCGCATCGGGAGAGAAAATGACATTTTCTGCTCCAGCCGCCTTGTTTAGGAAGGGAAAGAAGCGTCCAAGTAGACAGACTTATGACGCTGCCCAGACTCGGGCCTGCGGCGGGACGCGACTGATGGTCGCATCAATAAGAACTTGAGGCTCGCTGAACTTGGCCTCCATCCAGTGGTGACCGTCGTTACCTGCTCTGATTTTCGCCTCAAATGAAGCTTCTTTGCGCCAATTGTGTATCTTCCTCTCATGTGTGTAGAGGGAGGGAGGAAATAAGCTCGCCTGCTCCCGCTTCATAGAATAATAATATCGCAAACGCCTTCTTGGAAACGGATGGAGCACTTGGATGGGAATAATGTAGTGATTTTAGATTTTTCGCTAAGATTAAAACTACGCATCACTTTTCAATCTATGAGTTATGGATATGTCATAGCTGCTTATGTGCTTATGTGTATAGATCCATCCATACGTGCTGAATAAGCATGTATATATTAATTTATACATACAAATACAAAAGCAAATTAGGAGTAATAAAGTCTCTATTATCAGTGAACGTTGGCCACGGTAAACAAATTATTTTATGAGTAATCTAGTGAGCTGGCGTGGTCGTCCATATATTCGGATCATTGCCAGTCTTGCAGGAAGTGTGTTTGCTACTATCACCGAGAATCAGAAACAATGGATTGAACCATTCAGAAAGTTAACTGATCTAGAATCAGCTTGAATGACGATAATTTTTTTTTCGATAGCGTATTCCTGGATCAGAGAAAAGTTTATAATAAATCAAATGAGTTATAAAAAGGGGCATCACATCTGGGTATTTGAAACGTCTTTTTTGCTGCCTCCTCGTTTTTGCACCCACTGAAAAATGAAAATAAATGACAGTCGCCACACTGCACCTATTGTGGAGGATAGCTTCTAAACTCTGAGGTGCGGTGCAAGTAAGAGAAAACAGTTTCAACCTGTGAGGGGGATTGGAGGTGTCTACAAACGAAGACGCAAAATTTCGATTACTTTTCCCTCTAGCCATCTTTTTGCTTTCCTAAGTCGCTTTCCAAGAACTCGAGCCAGCTGCGTGGTATCTATTTTTGTTTGTGACCATTTTTCCGTTCTTACGTTACTTAATTGGGGGAAGTGCAGGTCGTAACATTGATTGACGTGAATGTTGGGAAAAACTGTTTGGTGTCTTTCGAGGTGCCAAACCAGCCTTTAAAAAATTTTTCTTTTGAATATGAAATTAACTTTCGTCCTATATATTTTCTCCGTGTCCAATCAATCCATTAAAAACAACGTTCTGAAGCTTAGAATGTTATTGTTCTAAATCACAAATAGAAGGACAAATATGTGCTGTTGTGACAAGTATTAGGTGTGCCACAAATAATCATATTCGCCGTAATTTTCACTGTGCCACCCTCACAGCTTGCCAACCATGCCAAACTTCTGATGTAATAAGCACATTTGTATACCACATCCTATCTATGTCGTTGTACTTCCATACGTGCTTCCATAGCTGCATTTGCGGTGAAAACTTACACCCACGAAGCCATTAAGTCGCTGCAGGTGAAGGGAGACGAATTTGAGCATCCTCATGTCCCTGTAACCTGGCCGCTCGCCGCTTGCCCGCCGCCTCTCACCAAATATTTGCGACTCGTGCTCCACACTCCCGCCCCTTCTCAGCTCTGCAGGGGGTAGTCGCGGCCAACATCAGAATGATTTATTATGATGGCTCATTTTTTCGAAGCATCACCGAAATTCGAAATAGAGAACGCAGTGAGTCAGCGATACAAGGTCGTATGAGAGTATTACATTTTAGGAGTTTAAATGAACTACGAATTTTCTGCTTTGCAGGGTCATCAGGTACACCAGAGATTTCAGCGGCGCAAATCACTTCCAAGGACTAATTTGAAATCGAATGTCGAGTCAGAATCAGCAGATCGCGCTGCGTTTAGTTAACTAACTATGAGAATAATTCACGAGTGTATCCAAACTCGTAATACCTTTCATAAATTTTTATTGTTTTCTTTATTCGTATTGCATTATGATATCCGGCATATTTCCTCAAACCTGCGTCTCCGGTGAGGAATAATATCATTCGTTGCCTGTTTGAACACTGCGCTAAAAAATGTTCAATTTTTTAGTAGAGTCCGCATTGCTTCATAATTCGCAACTGCATCAAGCACCGACAATTTGTCGTTGTATTGATATAAACAAAGAATTTTCACTTTCTTCGTTACCGAAAGATGGATTGATGTCAAAAGCAAACAGTTAGTGCGACTGCGCGCCGTGAAAAAAGACGTCAAAGTACCATGTTGGGTGTCGTTGTCTTACAATTTAAAACGAAGACGATTATCCACTGAAAAATTCGAGTGAAGCTTCCATTTATTTTGTAGTCGAAGAAACTCTTAACTTTCCTTGAAAATATTTACATAAAAAATTTGTGGGGTTTTGGCTGTATACGCTACTGTAGACCACGCCTCGGTTCAGCTGTACTTCACACTAGACTACGAGGAAAAAGTTGAAAAGAAATTGCGAGACCACTTTGTGTTCTGCAGTGTTGTGTCTGGCGTCGAGGAAGTGACAGGACTGCAAAAATATTTATTTACCCTAAATTTGGCCTTGTTTCAAATCAAGTTTACACAAAAATCCACTTGGCATCTGGCAACACGGCACATTCTCGGTGCAGCAGAGTGAGGGCTCCAAAATGTGATGGCTGCAGGGAGTGAGGGTGGCAGAATGTGAGGGTTGTACTGTGGCAAGGCTGCAAAGTGGAGACTGAAGAGTGTGTGGGCTGCAGAGTGGGGACTGTAGAGTAAGAACTGCAATGTGAGGACTGTAGAGTGAGGACTGCAGAGTGAAGCTGTGAAGTGGGGACTACAGAAAGTGAAGGCTGCAGAGTGGGGACTGTAGAGTAAGAACTGCAATGTGAGGACTGTAGAGTAAGAACTGCAATGTGAGGACTGTAGAGTGGGGACTGCAATGTGAGGACTGTAAAGTGGGGATTGTAGAGTAGGGACTGCAGATTGGGGACTGGGAAGTTGGGCTACAGAGACCAACATCAGTCACTGAGCAGCTCTGGCTGCACACAAAAGCTACATCAGCTCAACATTCAGCGACTTTTGCTAGCTTCTTTACTACAGCCACTCGTCATTTCAACAAAACGTATATAGATGCATATACAACAGACCTAAATAAATATGGTGTGATGTGGCTGACCGTGTCACCACGGATCTCATCATCATACAGAACTGGCGTGTGTGCCGCTGCGCTGTCAGTCTTCCACACATGATAAACTGGGTCCTCGAGGACGAGCTATTTTCTCTTATTCTTAATAAGCGGAGCACTGCTGTCTCTTTTCTTTGCTTTTCAGAGGATAAAAGTCATCCTTAGTTTCTCTGCATTCTTAGTATGCTTTGCGATGTAGCCCGGGAATTTGTTTCATTGTTAGTTGCTCGCCTGTAGTAACCATTTGAGGTAAAATCTTCGGTTTTTCTTGCAGTTAACTCCGTAAAAACGGACCAGGAAATTATATGCTTCTGTTATCATTCAAGTTGAGAATGGATTACGAAATAAAAGAAATATGCGGTCGTCTAAAAAAGAAGAATACTCTAATGTAAGAATGCATGGTTTTGTTTCACAGCAAACACAATATGTTCGGTTTCTTTACAGGCTTTGTAACTATCTTATGTGAAGCGTTTTCGATCCAAAAAACCTTTGTAGCAGTGAAAAAATTTGTTTTAATTTGTCTAATGCAAAAGAAATAGCAGCCAATTGTTTTTTTATCATCATTGAAAAACTGAACCAAAATGCAAGTCTCTCGGCAAATCGCTCAGGGCGCTTCCACAGAATAACGGAAACGAATATTCTAAGGCCCTCTCAAAATAACTCGAGAAATTTAATTATTTTTTAGTGTGAATTTCGTTTTAGAAAGCAGAGAAAGTTTGCGTCTGATCCAGTGAGGCTGTGAGCGAGAAACTGGAGATTTTACTTCTGTAATTTCAGCGGTTATGTTTTACAGAAGGGAACCAAAATGATATTAAGTGCGAAAAACTTTTTTTTTTTCAAAAATAAGTAAAATTAAACAAATGAGAGCATGCATTTAATTCTTAATAAAAGTATGATTTGCAGGAACTAATAAATATACAGCTCATTATACAATTTACGTGTCAAAAAGTAGAACTTTTATATTTTTCTACTAGAATTGTGTGCGTATACGTACTTCTGTATGCTACAAAGTCAAAAATTGGATAAGAAAATGCATTTAGTTTCTTTTTTTTGGGTGAGACATATTTGTGCGACGTCAGTTTCATTTGGTTTTAGCGCCCACTTCAATATAATTATTTTTTATTTATTTGCTTGTATATCAGTCCACAGATCTCAATGGTATAACTTACGTAATTAAAGAGTGCTCTTAGTTCTCAGTTCACCATTATTCTTTGTAACGATGACCTCCGTAAATTAATGGCCTTCGACTGTTTCTTATATTTTTCACGTTTTTTAAAGCAGCCTTTGGGCTTACTTTGAGTTGTAACTCACTGTTGTGTCGCCATCAAAGTGGATCACCACTAGTTGTGGATCAGGGCAATTCTTTATCAGTTGTGGATCAAGGTGGATCACCATCAGTTGTTATGGATTGACGCAATTGTGATCTGAACAATGCTGAATTTTTAACAACTCAGCTCACTTTAATTACATTAAATTCTGTTGTAACATTTCCAACTCTCATGAATCACCTTTAACTCTATTGAACCTCCTTCAGTTCTCCTCACATGTTTACTTTCTACTCTACCGGCTTACTTTCAACTCTCCTGCAACACTCTTTTCAATTGTATGTACAATCCCTTCCCAATGGGGTTGAAAATCATCGAATCCTTCTTCCTTTATCCAAAATATTTTTCCCTTACGGCCAAACTACGCTGCGATCCTGCAAATGAATGACGTATTTATGGTGTGTGTACACAGACTGAAGATTATTAGGCCTAGAGACAGTCGGTGTATAAATCATATTGTCGGCGTGCCTTCAGACCGGAGATTACGAGGTCCGGACAGTCGGTGGGACAATCATATTGTCGGCGTGCCTTCAGACCGGAGATTACGAGGTCCGGACAGTCGGTGGGACAATCATATTGTCGGCGTGCCTTCAGACCGGAGATTACGAGGTCCGGACAGTCGGTGGGACAAACATATTGTCTGTGTGTGTCTGCAAACCGGAGATTACGAGGTCCGGACAGTCGGTAGGACAATCATATTGTCTGTGTGTGTCTGCAAACTGGAGATTATGAGCTCTGGACAGTCGGTGGGACAATCATATTGTTGATGTGTGTCTGAAGACTAAAGATTATGAGGTCAGGACAGAACCTCCACAAAAAAATTGAGTCCCTAATGTCACAGATCATCGTATCGCCACATAGCGAAAATCAAAGACACTTGATGGAGAATTTTCCTCCTCTGCTGGTGCATGCTCTGCATTTCAATTACTAATTTGCATGGGAAATGGGCTGATTTGGGTCTTCCGCTTTATTAGCAAAAATCTGTGTTCTTCAGAATACAACGGTCCTCTCATCCGTGAATCCATTATAGCACCTCCAGCGAAGCGCAAACTGCAGGCTTGGGTAAAAGTTTGCTGCCTTTGATTGAAAGTTCCCGCATTGTTTCTTCAGTAATGCTGTACATTCATTTGCATACTCGCTCCAGAATTTTGCTACTGTGACCGAGTGGATGAAATAATTCTGTGTTCGCAAGACATATTTTAGAATTGCTCAGAACATTAATTACCTTCGTTTTAGGTCTCCAATGTGCATAAATTCTTTTATCGCTAATCGAGTTGCCAAGTTCCACATGATCTTGTCATCGGGGGGAAAAGAACGATTTGTTGAGCTACTCAAATCATTTCACCTGTCCTATGAAATAATCCGCATACATCAGTTAAAGTACCATTCCACCTCAACTGCAAGCCACTGTCACGTCAAAGAACTCTGTTTCCCAAAGTAGGTGTTGAGATCGTCTGAAAATAGCTTAGGCAAACTTTAAAGTCGTTTACGAACGTCGTAAATTTACTCACACTGTGTCCATAGGGTAAGCAGAGGGCTCTGAGCTAACAAAATTCAAGCTACCCACAATAAAGTCTTTGGTAAACACTGCGCTGTGCGTGGCCCTTGAGGGTATTATCCTGTGGTGACACCGTGACTGGTTTGGAGAATTTTCGGGGTCTCGCTATTTTCTCCCGTGTAGATACTAGCTTAATATTCGACTCAGCATTATGACCGCCTTATAAGAGCAAACCAAACCCGAGATTCAAAGTGCTGCAAATGATGTATCGACGTTCGAATTGTTGGCGAATGTTGTTCTATTAAACAATGTAAAAAATATTAACCTCAACTAATCTCGAACTGGTGAGGCTTATGGATTTTAATAACGATCTGAATGCAGAAAAGCGTTGATAACTTGTATCTGATTTTACAATAAAATTTATTTCTCTTTTATACATATTGGATTACGAGCATAAGGTGTTTAGTAAGCCACTCAGTAAACAATAAAATTTGATCGAACATCTTCAAAAGAAAAATAAGATGTTTTCCTTTGTTTCTTGGAGTGCATTTGACCTCTACCCCCGAACACAGCGACAACCAAAACTCTTTACAATAAATATACCGCATTCTTCATTACCTTAGTTGGTAGCGTCCATTCTCTGGTCAATTTATCTAGTGCCTCGTCTCTGTCTCGCATCAGTCGAGCAGGAGTCTGGGCCAATATTGCGCACCATTAAGTGTAAACTGCGACTCAGGGTGACTTGTTGAGGCAAGAATCTACCTCAGATTTCCCAAGACACACATTTGGTGTCGGCCGCTCGGCCGTGTTACGCCCGTGATGCTGCCTCACAGGGGCGGCCAAACGTGGGCGGTTTTTACCTCCCTCGAATGAGATATAAAATGTGAATGTTTGTGATTATTTGTTGTGCCATCATTTTGATCTCGTAGCCCTTTCTGCAGTGTGTTCCACAACTGTGAATTTTTTTGGCGTGAGCATCGCCCACACTCATTTCCTTGAATACTCTTCGAGGCTCTATTTGGGATGAAGACATGATAAAACACGAATATTGCGTTGTATCTAATATTTTAATTGTGTTTACTTAATACGTTATTTACGTTGTAGAAAATATGAGTATCGCTAGGGTAATTGCCTATTTATTACCGATATAATGGAGTAACATTTCAATTATTTCTCTACATTAAAGCTACATCCTTGACGTTTCTTAAAAGGAAAAACTATCGTCAAACTTAAAAGTTGGCTGTTTAATTCTGCTACTTCCAAATTAACCTGAACAATCGTAACAACCTTGCTAGCCAACGTGTGAAATCTCTTTATGTAGCAGTGACCATAGCCATTCATTATGTTATAGAATGTATAGAAATCACGGTCAAATACAATCTACATCCCATTCTTATGAACATTATTGCTACTCATTATGTATGGGGTAGCGGCTCGCAATTGGAGTGGGTGCCACTGAGTACATCACTCATTAATACCGACAGCCTCAACAGTAGATTCTTGACTAAAGAACACATTGTCTTACCTGGCGAGCTTTTGTTTACTACTCCTATTTCTTGTCGTTATAGCACATAAACATGTAATCATTATAAGGCGTTGTGAAGGGATTGAGGCCTTATGCAAACATGAATTTCTCGACCTTTATTTGATTTTTACTGCCCTGCTAACCACGCAGCCAACTGTGAGCTCTCTCAAGCACGACGCCGCGGAGTTCTGAGCAATTCACGTCGTCGTAGCGGCGCCATCAACCTTTGTCAGTGTTGTTTGCTTTCTCGATGCGAGTATGCATACGTGCAATTGCCAAGTGTAAAATATAATTAGTTTCATGCTTTTGTTACCATCCAAATTTTTTACCTTACGTTGCAGGCTCATTTATTTGACTGACCTTCCTAGACAATTATTGTGAAAATCAGAAATTTCGTTAACGTACTTTAACTTAACAGATGACATGTTTTATGTTGAATAACTTATTTATAAATCAGACAAGATCAATACACTTAATCACTGATGAGCTGCACAAATCTTCGTTGGATTTATTTACGTTTTCATTACTCGTTACCTCCCCTTCAGAATTGATTTCACTGCAGTGACTTTGACTTTGCAGATGCTGGAGATTCTCGCATTGTTTGCGTAAGAAATATATTTTAAAATTCAACCGTACCTCTACCTAAAATTTTTCTCACTCATCTTGCCACCTCAACTTTTCATTACAGTTTTTTCAGCACGAAAATACTGCTAGTAAAGCAACGAGTAGTTACAAATTCTTCTTTCTAGTTTCCTAGTTCTTGCTGGCGTAAATTCCTATAATTTATTTCTCGAATCACAATTTTCAGTCGACTTCCAAAAGTCGCTCCAGTTAAGCAATGACCACACTGTCCATTTCATTGCCTCTAATCTGGGCTGATGCGTGCTCATCTCGAGCAGCACAAGCATGACCACATGACCCAGCTCTTCGCTCAGTCGAGTGACAGCGCTGTCATGGACCCTCTCTTTTTATCATCCGTCCTCCGAGAAATGGCCCTTTATTGTGGCTGCGTGGCGCAAGCAATGAAGCTTTCATATCAGTTGCCTGTCATCCACTCGCACTGTTCTGCTTTTTGTTCATGCTGTATTTGTGCTGCGTCTTGCTCAGTTTGGGTAGGCTTTCGTGCAGTGACGGAGGAGGGATTTAATAAAGTAATTATAAACGATAAAAACTGTTGTTTTTAACTGCGCTGCGTCCTACTAGCATTTCTCAAAAAGTTTCATATTCTAACATAGTAGGGTTATTCTTTTCATGCTATAAAGAATAATATTATAACACTACATTTACATTAAAAAATCCTTGTATCCACGAAAGCTTCATCTTTTTCCGCGCACTTTAATAACGTACAACCAGCGCAGTTCAGTGTCATAGTGACACAAGGCGAAGTTTCCTCAAATTCGCCCCTGTTCTGACACCCTTGCTTCCATTTCGCTGCAGCGCAATCAGTTCCCCAAGAGCATTCCGAATGCGATTATGTTGTAGCGGTAGGAGGCGGGACTCCAGGGAGGAGATTGTCTTTTTGCAAACCTGCGCGTGCTCTTCTTGCGTAGCGCAATTTACATGTTACTCTGGATGTTACTGAGATGCTTGTGTCCCTTCATTGCAAGTTCCTTCTTGTAGAATAGTTTCTGAATGAGGTCCATATCAGAGTAATCTTTAATGCGAAGTACGCTCTTACTAAGAGTGATTTCGTGCAAACTTTTTTGATGATTGATGCAGTTACTTAAACGTAGTTTCAGTTGAATCAGTTAATGTGATATGCTTCGTTTTCTAATATACTACGCTTTATTTCAAGTTGAAACATCATCTGTAAGCTAGTAAAACACAGAATATACCTTACTACAACATGTTATGTATTTTAGGAAGCTCATAAAGAAACAATGTATGTGAAATTCGTGATAGGAAAGTGTACTACGACGGAAGTGAACGCTGTATATTTCAACGTTATTTAATGCTTAGATATCCCGCTGAAAAATTTGTTCATGGAATCTTCTAATCGACTTATATCTGCGCAGGTCCTTTGGGCCCAGCGATACTTTTGATCCGGTTATCTTTGATGCATACCGGGCCCCTCCCTCATGAACCTTTCGTTTGGAGGTGGACCAAAGCTGTTCAATGTGGCTTATGTCGAGTGAAGTAGGTGGCCAAGTCATGAGATTTTTTTCTTTTTATTGTCAAAGTATTCAGGAATTTGATGGTAGCCGTAGGTGATTGAGTTGTATCGTAGTATTATCGCGCAAAAATATCAGCTAACTGCGTGGAAGTGGCCTGTCGTCTAACCATAATGACGAGTATTCACCCAGAAAATTAGTATTGGTTTTCTTTGATATCTTAACACCTTCATGCTCATGGAATTGTCCTATCAGTTAGTTTTCAATGGTCCCTGTCCGTAGCATAACCCCACCAGCACCACCACCATCTTGTTGACGCCTGCAGTTACTGCGACGAGAGTTGGCTCTCTACTGTTCGGGCCTCTAATGACGGAGCGAAAGTTAGCCTTCGTGTTTCTAGAGTGGGTCTGGTGGATGGAATTCACAGTGTTTGCCACCATTTGGAGAACCCTGTACCAGGACCAGGTGTTTCTTGGTACAGGTCTTGCATCTACATATACTCTAGCACTTGTCGCTCTACAGTGGTTCTTCATTTGCCAGCAAAATTTCTTTTATGTCCCTCTAGTTTTTGTTTGTTCTTTTCTCTCTGTCTTTCCTAGCCTTGATGATGGGATTTTTCACGTACGATTTTAATGTTCATACGTGTCTTTTTTTTAAGCCATGTACACTACAGGGATTACAAATTGTAATAACTCGTTACAAGCAGTTCTCTAGCGCTGCTTTACTTTTAATTCTACTGATTTTGCTATTGATAATTCTCCTGATATGGCAATTGTTGAGGAAAATGCTAATGCCAGTGATACTCCTTTTGCTACTGTCCGAAAATGCTTTTGCTAATCCTAATGCTTGTGCTACAAATAGCGCTAACTATACAACTAATGCTACAACTACTGAGAGGCCTTTGGCTAATGCTTGTGTTATTGTTGCTTTTGCTGTCTCAAATGAATCCTGGGGGAGGTGCTGATAATGCAACAGTTGCCACTGCCCCGCTAATGCTGCTGAATTAAATGCTGTTATTTCTCAATGTTGAAAGAATTATTAAAATTTAATAATAATTTACAACTATTTATAAATTGTCATTAATTATTTTCAATTTTGAGAATGATAACAATTATTATCAACCCTAAGCCGCTACTATTTGAATCACTACCGATAAGTTGTTTCATAAAGCTCCACTCCGCTTTCTGTTTGAATTACTCCTAATTAGTTGCTTCATAAAATCCCATGTCGCTTTCTATTTGAATTGCTGCCAACAAGTTGCTTCATAAAACCCCGAGCTGACCACTATTCGAAAGGTCTTGCCTGCTGTACTCAAGGACATTTTCCTTAAAAAGACGCTTCAAAAATGTAACTTCTGAAATATTTCTTGCCGGAATAATTCTGAGGTGCGAACACGACGTTGTTTTATTCCAGCCAAAACTCCGCTGCGACTCAGAATCCTCGCGTTGCGCAAAAACTTAGTCGTGGTGTTTTTAACATTAAAAATGCAGCATATATTAAAGTGAACTTTGACCGCATCGCCTGTAAAATTGGCCGTGATTATATACCACATGTTGCTGAAGTAAAACTTTGAAGTATGTAGTCTACAAGAGTCTGTTGGTATTACGAAAAATATTTTCTTTGCCGAGGTATGCTACACTTTTGTTTGTATCTTCCGTTTTACTTTTTTTGAACGTTTTTCCTGTCCTGATAATGTTGAGATTGCATAAATGTTGATTTAAGTGTAATCGATTAACTAAATTTCCCCTCATATCTGCGACACTTCAAAAACACTATGGTACTTCAAATGCACGTGTAGTATTTTAATACGCAGAATTACTCTACCCACATACTACCTTCGTCAGATTTGTGGCTAACGAAAAAGACAACAAACTGTCCCACGTCTAGTGTACAGTTTTATGACTTCAATACCTCGTGAATGCAAGTTGTATAAAAATAAAAATAAGACGATGATAACAATATAAGTACAAATGATTTTTTGACGTAAATGTAATAGTAAGAATGACTGTAATGTTTTATTATCGTCGAAAATCCCTGAAACTGTAATTTGCCATCCGTTCCAGTCTAAAATTCTCTTTTTATTCCTCCTTCGTGCACTTGCTCTGAGTACACGCTTCCTGCTTCACAGTAATTTACTGATATTTTAAATGCTTATTTTTTTATTTCTGTGAGCCGCCAACCCCTGCGCAATTTGCTCGCTGCGAATTGCGAATATTTTCTCCTTTCCTGTCTAAATTAGCTTCCTGTTCTCTGCATCTCTACCGCTCGCTCTCAATCCGTATCCCGATTTTTTTCTTATTTACCAGTTTTTATTCTTATTCTCTTCTTACTTGCCTGTTATTGTTAATGCATCTATCCGCTTCTAAATTTTACTTTTAATCTATCCAGTTCTATCTCCTTAGTAAATAGTGCCTTCCTCCTTCCTCTCTTTGTGGCGGATAGGGAGGCTTAAACTAACTAATAATCTAACCTAATCCAGTTATATTTTTAATTCTTGAAGTTATTTTGAATTTTGAGCTGGAGCTGTGTACGCTGAACACTTTACGGGAACTCGGTGGAACCTGAAAATTCGTCTTTGCTGTACACGTATTTCAAACCTGCGTCTGCAATGTGTGTACCAACCTAAAGAAGCTAAATATTCCCAATGATGTTCGTTTAATTTGAATTGTGGAACAAATTTCTCAATTTGGTTAACAAATCGTTGAAATCGCAGGTTTATTATCACAATCCTAAGAAAAGTTTTCATGTGTTTCTTTCTAATCTTTTGTTGCCTTTCTGCGAATTGCACTGCCAGCAACATAAGGACTTGTTCAATTGAAAGAAAATCAAAATAATTGCTTTCATCAACCATTTGATACATCTTACGTACTACCCGAAGCTAGATTCAACACAATTCACATCAATTCCCGGTTCAAGCGAGTGGTTGTGCTGCGCATCACTGAGACTCAAGTTCAAGTTTAACTCAGTGACTCAAATAGATTCTTTTAGATGTATCATTGTATTTTAATTCGAATAATGTTCTCATTAGCGGTTGCAACGAGGAGCTTCCATTAAATCATAGACGCATTTTTCATTCCATTAACTTTTCATGCGCTGACGTCCAAGAAATTTCCCTTTACCCTGAAGAGCAGCAAGCTAAAATAAACAAAAGTGCGCTCTGCCATAATTGGAACACAAAAGCTTATATTTTCCCCAGGTTCAACTAGTTCTTGAATGTAGCAGTGAGGGAGGCAGTGAGCCCTCAAGCACAGCGAGATGATAAATGTGGTTGAATAATCGTTATCGGAGTAATTCTACTACAGTCCCGTCATAGTTGCGGTGCAAATGGATCTCATTTTGTTTATTCGTTTAAATCAACGTCAATACGCAATGCAAATATTGTTCACTTTATCCTGTGCGTGTTTGGCGATGTGCGCCGCTGGGAAGTTAAATCCGTGCTCTAAAATATTCGTATTCTTTGCTGCGAGCTTAGATTGCTCACTTTCGAGGAGGTTTAAATTCTTGCTTGAGATTGTCTTGCAATGAGCCTTTGTATCTGGACGTGAAGTGCCCGCACCCAAGCCTGCAGGGTTGCGTTATGTGGAGGCTTTACTGAACATGGTGGAAAGTTCGTGTGACGTTCCATTACCTGCAGCGCAGCTTCTTGGTGCCATCGCTCACAGACGCTGACAAATCCGCTTCTTCAGCCCGAAAACAATCCGATTCAAGTATTTTCAAAGGGCCTCATATTTTGCAAAATTGATGTTTTTTGTGGCACCGAGGGACTCTTCAATGGCCCTCATATTGTCACCCATTTATTTGCAGTGAAAAATTACCTTCTTCGGGTTTTCTGCGACTCGGTTATACAGTTCCTTTATGACATCGGAAGAACTCTTATGTTCAATTTTTACTAGAGATGGTCTTAGGTAGTGAGCAGTGGAACTTACTCCGCATTTTATTTATCACATGCACATTCCATTAAAAATTTCTTAAGAATGTCTCTTACATTCAGGACATCGTCTACGAGCGAAGATTATGCTGGAGAAATCCCGTTTCTACCTGTTTGAATGCGCTGTTAGTTATAATTTTTCATTTTTGTCATTTCATTTATAATGTAAAATAAATTGTCTCCACCGAACGAATGATTTTTTTAGGTTTTGTTCTAACGCTCCAGATGTTATCTTAGCTTCAATCTTTCACCTTGTTCACATCGATATGAAAAAATTCATTTCCAGTTCCACTCATTCGCTGAGGTATAAAGACAGCTGTCCTGTTCGTATGGCTACCAGCAGACAATGTCAGATTGATTAGAAACTTATTACCAATATCTGCTTCCGTAATACACTGATGAATCTCGTATAGGTGATCAAAGCAGGACGCATCTGAGGAGATTTTTTCCGCCGAGTCTCCCAGCGAAGCATGAACGAGCTGAGGGCGTAATTTTACTTCTGACCTCCGGCATTTTCTGTTCGTCCTGATGCTAAAAATTTTGCTCGAGTGATTCAAGTGTAAAGTCGTATGATGAACTATGAGAAACGTATTCTGTTTGAATACAAGAGTTTGTGCTATATTGTTTGAATTTAATTCAATAGAAATGACCCCTGAATGTAATTCAGTGTTCATTCATCGTTCAAGTCATCGCGTGAACAGTAAAAATTATCCTGAGTTATTCAAACCTGCGCATTCATATATAGGATATGAATAAACGTGCAGCAAAAATTTACTTACAATTTTGTCATTGATGGTGAAAATTGGAACATTTTCATTCACCGCTGAGCTTCGGAGAATAGCGTATCATTAATCTTACTTTGGGTATATCGTAAAAAAAGGGAACCGGTCTGTGAGGGCCCTGTAGCCAGTGGCACTTGAATGTGAATGCAAGTCACGAATTGCAGCGACCAGCAACTCCATCGCCGTCTGCCACGCACGCCTACCCTCAGCTTTTTCAATCAGCTCGCAGCGGACAGACTCTTTCACTAGGGAGTTCGCTGCCAATCGACAGCTCGCAGTGCTTCATTTCTGCTCTACAGGAAATTAAAACCAGTGTCTCTTTGTTGGGGGACGCGACTGGTTCAGAGGGCCGGTGATCTTGAGGAAATAAGACTGGGTCTTCTTTTCAATGAAAGGAAAATAGAACAGACGGAGAGATGGTGACGAACTTGATTCGAGCTGAGCCCAGCAGGTCGGAGGTTAATGTACTGCCTGCAGTTATACGGAAGGATTTTGGTGGCCTCGTGTATTCCTAGGACAGTATTTTACACTGCTGGAAGTGCAATCTCGAGCAGCGATAAAGATTAGAATTTGCCAATTAACACTAGTGCGTTTTAAATCATATATTGAATTAGTACAAATGAGAAGCATAATATTAATAGAAGAAATGAAAAAAAGGAGCAGGGACAAGAATGTACAAGGAACAAGTAAGCGATTTAGATTACAACCAGTGTAAATGATTATACCAGACTTGAATGGTTTTTGCTGACTTATGTTGAGAATGTTTTCTAACTGATTCCGAGGAGCTTATTGACAGGATAGGTTCCATCTTTTTGTGGCACGTCAGGTTTAATTTTACGTTACACTCTTACTCAACGACATACTGGGTGTGTTTACTCACTAAGAATCGCTTTGTAAGAGTTGTGGCTTCAAACGCTAACTTAAAATGTACACAGAGTTTGAAAGTGTTACTTCGGAATATGGGAACATTTCCTAAACGGAATTGAACTTGAAGTACAAGTACACTCTCATATATAGAGAAAAAATACTTTGGAAATCGTACACACGCCTGCGTGTCCGTGGGAAAACTTTAACTTTCTTGCGAGAATATCTGGAACATTTGAAATGTACTGTGAAGTTCTTGGAATGCTCCAACAGTAATGTAATATCATACATATGTGTGTTCCATTTCCATTGATTTGTTTTCTTCATAATCTTAACAAGCTCCTCGAACAAAACAATGTGTCGCCTGCTGCTAATATGGTGTAGGACCTTCAAGACCTCGAATAATAGCAGCACGTTTATGAGATATTCAGTCCGCGAGAGTCCTGAAGTATATCGGGTCGACTTTAATTAAACCCCTCTTGCATCAACTCACCTCGTAGTGCGGCCACGCTACAGTGATAGAACAATATTCCAGACGTGTAACTCATCGTTTTAGGTGATCCCCGAATTTTCGAATTTGAAACGACTAGCTCTACATAGACATCTTTCACAAACAGTTTCATCAGCCTTAACTAGTTTAAAAAGAAAGAGCCATAAAATGATTTAATTTCCTTCAACAAGTGGTTGGTGTATGGAGTCCTCCCGAACTGTTGAACTTGCTCCTCATGGCCGGAGTGTCTGTCCCTCGTGTTTACCCCAGGCTCGGCTGGCCTGTAAGCACAGGAGCACGTGTATTTAGCGTCCATGCTGGCCAAGTAAACGATTTACTCTTTTCTCATCCGTTCATAGAATTCATTTGTGTTAATGATATTTGAAAATATCTCACTCAGATTTTATGCTTTTCGTTTAAATAAAAAAGTCTCTAACAAGAATCGAGCCGAACCAGTTTCAGTTATTAAGTAACCCCCACATTCTGGACTGTTCTTTGAACAAGTTATGAAAAATTTTTATTGACTTCGATCATTCTGCGAGGTATTCATCACTTACAACAGTCTCACCACGTCATAGCCGTAATCACAATTCTTCAGGTTTTTAAATTTTAAACACTCTCTCCCAGCTTCGATAAGAAATGCTCTTGTTTTCTCTTGCAATAAATTCTACTCCTTAAGTTTAAAAGCTAACACTTCTGCTAACTTCTTCGACAGTCCAGGGCTCTAACTAAATCATTGAATTTTAACTGACTGAAGTTACCACGTTGTTGGGTCGAGGAAGGCAGGAAGTTAGGATCGCTCTAAAATTTACTGTTTACGTCAGGTTCACGTGGCTCACTTTCATCATTCAGTGTAAGGAGCTCCATGCAAACGGAATTTTATCTGAATAAAAGATTCATTTTATTCCAATCAAGCCTGATACATATCATCTTGTATATTGGCTTTTCAAATTCATTATTGCTAATACCAGGACGCAATGACGGTTACCCCCGGTCACGCCAGTACCCATTTCTGACACCTGGGTAGAGTGGGAATTGTGGTTGAGTTCTCCCTTTTCCCAATGGGCAAAATCACAGACGGCACGGCCGGGATTCAAACTGCCGACACCTTCCCTTGAAGGGCGCGTTCTTAACCACTCGGCCACGTTGACCTCAATAAAACGCTAATAGAATTTATTACGAAAAATACGGGTCACGTTTTATCTATTTTAACGTTGCATTTTCTTGCTGTAAGCAAGACTTTTTTGTGCGACAAAATTAGCAATAATTGTTAACGCGTTTTTTGGTTATAGCTCCGCCATGGGGATGATAACTACTTGTTGCTTTCTTGTGCCTTTGGTCCATTGGCCTAGATTTGCAACACATGGCTTACCATCATCTTGCGTGGATCACGGTTAACCCTGATCAGTAAATTCAATCTCCATGCATGCTGAGGGTGCCCTTTTCACAGTGATATTCAATTATTCAATTATTCATGTACATTTTTTTTACTCCATTAAAACAGCTTATGTATTTCAAAACAAGTCAATTGAATTTAAATATTTTCTTCCTACCAAGGCAATGCCTCTTACGTCTCCAGGCCTCATAGTTGACTTACCATCATAACGATGACGACGCACTATTGAGCTTTAACAATGAAAATAGTTTAAGCTTATCGAATGGAATTACATAAGCAGCTGTTTAAAATTTCCATTAGAACTTTTAAGATATTGAGCATGACAAATATCAAACATAACATGTGTGGAATGGAAAAATCTGGGCAGTACTAATATAAACTTATTGGGACTACTCATCGTGTACATTTTAAATTGAATGTGCAACAACGAAGGGAATGGAGTTGGAACGATTCAAAGCTTGGAAGATCGATGTTTCCTCCTAGGCATATTTCAGTGATACCATGAGTCTAATTTTAAGCATTTTTTCTTTCGTTTGTAGAACTGTGTTTGACTTCTGTGGCAACTGACGATTTTAAACGACCTTGTGTCATATAAGATCAACATGAGAAAAATTGCTGGATGATGCCCTACTTTATGTACCTCAGGGGCGTCAGTGGTTAAATGAGGACTGATATAGCAAGAAACAACTACGTGTGTATAATGCTTCCTTTGGGTAAATAATTTGATGACCTGAGCTGATGCTGGGCTAAAACAAGCTCGACTACAATGCTATTTTCCGTCGTATCAGAAATAATTGTGAGAAAATAAACCTGTTCAGTGACTGAACTAATAGAAGAAGGATCATAGCATATCTTCTAAAACTTTCAAAGCTTGGGCAGCTCGGTTGTCTGGGAGTTAAACGATAGGTTGGAGCTAACTTAATTTTGCCTCTTTCCTTCATCACAAATGTGGCGAAATCTCTGACCATTAGTGTGACGTTACTATTTCTATGAGCAAGCCTGGAGGTGCAGAATGCAGCGGCAGAAGTTATACTACTGAATATTTTGTAAAACAAATCTGACTGGAATTCAGAGTAAAATTATTCACACATTCATAGTGTCTGTAGGGAACAAAAAGAAAAACAATTCCAAATGCATACATAGAATAAAATGAGCACGAGATACACACAATCAGTACACTTGACGTTTAACTATTCAACTCCCTCCTCCCTTCCATGCGCTATAAATGACCCTCATAGCCTCACTTTCTGAAATGTTAAAAAATATTAAATAATATAAATAATTGATTTGCCACAAGTGATACAGCAATAGATTGAATCTTAAGTCTACTTAACAATCTCTACAAAGAACCACAGTCGCATCCTCACATAGAACAAAACGAATATACTGTACTTCTTAATTCATTCCTGCAAGAATACCTACCGCCTCCACATCGGTTCACTTCATGAGTGGTGGCCGCCACTGGCAAGTTCAAAGGTAGAAAAATCGACGTGATATTAGCAGACTAGTGCTATTTTAGCGTCAGTGACCTCGAATTATCGAAGTACAGATCTCAATCAAGGAGGAAAAATGAAAATTTATTGACAACTGTTTTTATGTGTATTTACACCACCGAGCTACGTACACACTTCCCACACCAATACACTCATTCACTAGACCAGTATACTCCCGCTGACAAGAGTGTCCAATCGATCAACGTACTCCTAGTTACTTGTACATACGTGCATTTCGCTCAGTTATGGAGAACGAGCTATCAGTACAGGATATAAGTTATAATCAAATGGAATTATTCGACCCACTTGGCAGTTGGAAATCAAGTTGTTTAAAGTTTAACGCTATGAATGCATTGTATTCTTCCTTGCAAATACTGAAAGAAAATTTTCAGCATTTTTATTTCTCCTTGAGTCGAACCATTTCTCTTTTTATTATTATTCTCCTGACTTCCTATTTGGACTCGCGATATTTTTTTATTCGGGTCACGTCACCTATAACTTTGAACAGAAAACTTCTCAGAAGTTGTTAGCGTCATCTGCGCAATGCATCTTTTAAAGAGTACTTTTGAAGAAAGTTGGCTCGTAAAAAATAATTCTAGACAAGTCTCATAGGAATATTGCATATCAACTTTCTATTTTGCTAATGGTTTTCAACATTGAGCACGCAACAACAATCCAGGTAACTTTTGAATAAGATTTTTAGATCCGCAGGACGTTTGAGGTGTAGTAAAGAATACCAATAACTTGGGGCGAACAGGGCAAGACTGTTCTGAAGTTCTCCGATCTAATATTCCTGACTCACAATTTTTCAGTTCGATAAAAATCCGCAGCGAAGTGAATTAAAGTTTTGTCCCTCGCAGCAATCACGAGTTCTCAAGACCTTCGCCTTCAGGAGCTTGCATTTCGCTTTTTTCTTCGAGTTTGAGTCGAGTTTACCCAACTTGGTCCCTGATAAATAATGGTGGCGTAGATTTTAGCAAAGAATTATCTATATGTCCGTTAGAAAGACTTACTACTTTGTCACTATTTTAAAATGGGCTTAGAATACTGACTTAGCGCTATAAAGTTATCATACTAATGCTTCAACTTGATAAAGGAGCTTTGAGAAGCAGCTATCCAAATCTATAACGAGTGGTGTCAAGTTGAACCTCATCGATGTTTGCCCTTCTCTTGTTTTAGTATGATTATATTTGTTTAATTCGTGCGAAATTAGCGAACAATATGCATAACTAATGTGTTTAATTTGTAAAAACAGGCAGTGTATAATGACAATAAATATTTACTTTAAACGTTCTTTTCGACACATCGAAATTGTATGGTGACCCAATGTAAGCTTCCCACCAGCCTAGCCTTGAATTTCGGTATTATTTATATCTTCGTCGCATCAAAATTTCTAAATAAAAGTGGGTGCCTTCCTCAAACATCCGAAGTTCTCTACTGCAGATACCATCACTAGAGTGGAGTCTGTTTCGTGATTAGCAGTCTCGTACTTTTTTTATTTCCTCATTGACTCGTTATAGTCGAAACTCCCTTCACTGGATACTGGATACTACCGTTTTTGATGTACTATTCGATCTATTTTTGTTTGTCGGAATCGTTTTTAGGTCCGAGCATCATCTTTCAAGAGGATACAACTGTAGTACCTGTGAAAATTAGCGCTCCTTGGGGGAAATGTGAGGTGCCGAACTAAAAGTTTGGTGATCTTCATTTTATCCAAAAAGTGTACTTTTTGTATTGTTATGGACCGTCTTTTTTCGATTGTTTTTGTGCTTAAGAAGGGGTATTCTAATATATCATTTTTTCTTTAATAATCATTATTACTATTATGATTATTAATTTTTGCATCTACTTATTCCGTTATTTCTTACCTGGCACTAAATAAAATTTGTTCAATTTCTCGCGAAAATATTTCCTACACTCGTTTGAGGAACAATGATGCTGTTACATATTTCCCAGAGCAATCGAAATGCGGTTCATTTGGAGACATATGGAGCCATCAGTCATACGTTTGGATTGAATCGAGTTTATCAAAAGCTCCAATTATTGTTCCTGCGCAAAGACAAGAACAACCCACATAAGTAATTTTCACAGAGAAACGTTCATAGAACTAAAGCAGCATTAAAACCATAGACTCGGTAACTTGCAATAATAGTATTACACTGTTATGGAATCATTGCACAGATATTGTTCTAAATGAACTGTACAAGGTAAGGCAGAAACTGCGAGGAAGGAGGTCTGCTCCTGACCGGCCAGGGACGCCGACATTGCTAAAAACTGTAGACACAAATTTGTCTTACCAACAAAAATATGTACACTTAGCTGCGGAAAGACAAAGACTGGAGCGAACCTATGCCAACGAGTTAAAAACGCCTGAACAACAATAGAGTAAAGGAGATAACGAAAGGGTATTTACCTTTATTATTACGTGATTCAATCATGCGCCAACAATCGCCTATTCAAAATATAAGTTTATTTAACATATGCAGTAGAGGGCGCCCTCGAGCGTAACCACATACGAGTGATCTGAGCTGAGAAAAATCCAAGTAAGGTGTAAACGATCGCCGCCACCAGCGTCGGCACGGCCGCCACCTGGTCGTGCTCAGTCAGGATAGCCTTATAAACTTGCTGCCTGTTAAATGGTCTCTGTTCACTGGAGCAGCATCATCATCCTTCCCATCTCAGCTCATGCTCTTCAAAAAAGGAACCCCTGGGTTCGCGCAGTAAGCGCAAAAGACTTGATTTTTTTACGTAGAAGCTAGAAGGCGTGGTCGTTGTTTTTTCGAGCAAGAATGTCGAGTGGGTAATATTGTATTGCTGCTGCGAATTGAGAATCTGACTTTCAAGACGAGCAATAATACACGAACTGAATTATGTTCTAGTGATGGAAAAGATTCTAGCATCAATAAGAGAATGAAAGCTGAACTGAGAGTCTACTCTACAACATCGGAAATGGAAACATCCTCAATTATTATTATCATTATCAAAAATGCAGTAAATCCGAGCTCAACTTACATTGACTCCAAGTATTTCGAACGACAACTTCCCATCTCATTTACCGTTAAACCTGCGTAAATAATTTTATTGCGCCACCGCAAGCTCTTTACGTAATATCCCCTTATTGGCTCGTCAGTAACTTGTAAAAGAGAAAATGAAAACTTGCAGAGAACTCGGCCAAAAATGCTGGTACTCTGAGAGAGATTGTAATACCACCAAATCACCTCTGCTGGAAGAAGGGAAAGGTTGAATATTTTACCAGGAAGCCCTCTTCAAATAACACGCCTGTGTCCTGATTAAGCTTCAATATTTGTACCAACCATATCGTTGCCTGCACCTCTTGCTGTGAGTCTCACTAAATTTTTCAGCCACGTATTTTAGAATTTGAAATTTGTTTTCAACCAAGTTAAACTCCTAACAATATTTCTAAGGCTTAGCAGTAAATGTTTGAGTAAAGCATGAAAATCTTCGTCGCTTTGGTTGGGGAATTTTGAAAAGCATGGTACATTTTATAAGTCTTGGGTCAGTGTATGAAAATAAAGTATGAATTTAGAGCTAGCTCTCATTTTTCTGGCAGATCATGCGTAATTTGTTGTTACTGCATTCATGAAATAATTCAGCATACCTAAACATTTCTACGTTGCTATATCGATTTCTGCAAACACGCCCAGTGATCACTGAGTTGGTACTGAGAGAAAATGCAAGGTTTTTACCGACTGCACGCCAAGAAATGGGTCCAGCAATGTATTTGTATCGTACTGAATATATTAGGAAGCCCGAGAGGGAAGTCTCTTCTCTTGCAAGGAGAGAATCTCACCGTCAATATTGGTTCCTCGTCCTATTGGAGCTGAAGATGACGCCGAGGTGAAATTTTGGGTACAGTTTCCAAGGAAATAAATAGGGACAGTATTTTAAAATTGTGGAAGGGAAATTGTTGGATCATCTGGTCCCAATAACATGGTATCGTCACTGCAAACGTCCATCAGGCTCGTGCTAAGTGTACTTAACAAGCGAAAGAAATTCAATCATTTACGTTTCAGTAAACTACGTTTGTGGCAAAAACTTATTGCTGCAGTTATGTGACATTTTTGGGTGCAACAGTTATTGGTATACGAGTATATATGCACCTTTACATATATCGTCATACGAGGTGAAATTGGATGTCGTACTTGACCTTTTTCTGCAATTCGAAGAGGATAAATTTTTCCTTAGAGTCTTTTGCGGAAATCACTCGGTAAAGAAATGAATCCTACTGATCGTGTACGTGATCTGTTGCTTGCATCGATTCGTTGTGTTAAAATCATGGTGTGGTGACTCCCGCTACTTTGTGAGGGGCACAGCTGCGCGCGTCACTCTCACGCGTTAACTTTTACCACTCGCTTTTATCGCCTCTTTTGACAACTTCTAAATGTTTTTTCCCCAAAGAAAAACCCTGAGTTTGTTCGGGCGCTGGTAAAACTTTCTAATCTCGTCCTTCTTCCCCGGACAGCGACCACGTGCGTTTATTTATAAGTGTTTTCAAGAAACTCGATCGACGGCGTCACTTTGGTGTCGCCACTCACTGCACGCTTTGTGGTCGGCTGTCGCATGCACCTCGCTTTCATTTTGGATGTCATTCTATTCCGTGAACTTTGCATGATGAACCATAGGTAAGATGGTAGATTTTTTCGGCTCGTTAAAAAGTAACCTCCAGTTAAACTGTAACTGCCACGATGCTTCTACCACACTGAACTTCCCTGTGAGTCATGATGTTGGTTTTTATATCTCTTTGTGTTCCTGTTGCTTCTATGATATCCGTGAAAGTGTGCCCGTAAGTTCAGATTTTCGTGAGGTCAGTAATGTTAATAATACAATTTTCATAAATTTTTTCTTTATGATCTTGCGGCTTCCATGTTTCAGGGGCTCTTTGATTAGGCATGAAGTGTTTGCTTCGTGTACTGAATGTGCATCTGTAGCTACGTTTCATAACATTTTTAGCTCTACTTTACATGACTTGTCGCTACCTGTATTCAACGATCACTTCTTTCATTTTTTCCAGGCCCTGTTTCGATTTACTACCTCACTTCTTTCTTCATTGTGGTCTGAGCTGTTTTAAAAGTTCTTCAAAACGTTCTCGAGAGTGATTCCTGAGTCAACAATTTAATGCTTTATACTGAACCAAAACTTGAACTAAAGTCTCCTTACAGCAGAGCCAAACACAGATTGAAAGCAAAAAAAGACCATCAGCGGAGCGGAAACTCCTTTAAAAATTTTAATAGCTTGAGACGTGCCTTTGTAAAAATTCTTCGGCCTAAACCGCGAACTTGAAAGGAGCTTTTGCAGCGCAGTCGTCCGAGTGTGAGTTCTTGCTGTGGGGACATCATTTAACTCCTTTCATTGCTGTGCTGTGTGAACAGCTCGGACAATGGAAGCTTTCCCGGCACAGTTAAGTCGACTGGCTTTCTCGCATTATTAAACCTCGAGAAGATCGAGCTTCAGTTGCACCTAACTCGCTCGTGTCCATTCAAGGTTGAAATTCAAATTTATTCAAGCGTCAGACAGAAAGGGAGATTTGGCGGGCCAGAGAAACTCCAAAGTTAAAGGGCGTCTCTACCAAAAGCATGATAGGTGACATCATGCTTGTTTGTAACCCGTTAAATGTCACATTTCACATGTCACCCATCAAGTGTGGCCATAAATTTCACCCATTGTTTCATCCTGATTTTACTTGACTCATTGGTTGTCACCAGCTGAAAATGACACGTATGCTCTAATAGTACGTTTTCCATCATATGGAACCCATAGGTGTGTCATTCCTTCGCGCACTGTCCGACCAAACATAATGTAGCTTGGACAATAAATATGTGCGTCGACAATCAATTTGACCTCCTTCAAGCCAAATGATGACTTTTATTTGACCTGGTGTTGATTTTTTAAGTTTCTGGACCCTCGTGGCTCTGATTTTCACCACAATTAAAGTAATCTCTCTCCAAAAAACGTTCATTGTTGAGCGAAGCGGCAAATAAGGACGCCGGCTCCTTTCCAGTTCATCACATTAATTTTTTGTGGGGTTCAGATCTGGAAATGGTGGTGGCCAATAAATATTGAAAAATAATCCTTCTGCCATCGAAAATGATCTCAGATAATTTTTGCCTTGTAGACACGATCATTATCGCCCTGAACTAGCCTGTTGCCGTCAAAGAAGCAAAACTCTATTGATGGGTAGACTTGATCATATAGAGATCGGAAATGGTTCTATGACTATTTTTTTATCGCAAAGAGTTGCATGCCTATGTTCATCTCAGCAAATACAACATCAAGCATTACGCTGCCTCACAATGCCTTCTCGGTTATAAAACGGCTCAAGACGAATCCGTTGCTCCTTGAAGTTTTCGCCACGCTGGAATTCTCCGATTACTTTGAAAGAGTATAAAGCTGACTCATTGCACGAGATTTTATAACACTCTTCCCGTCTTCGACAGTCAAATTTCTATCGCAGTTTTCTGAAACAAACCGACGTTTCTGTTATTTTCTGCGAACAATGATAGATGTGTGGTTGATCTGTAACTGTTCAAGTACATTTTGTTCATCTCATGACTCATTGTTATCGTGGAAATCATTTTACAGCACTCACGAAGCTGGCTAGTCATGTTTTTTGATGAACGACGGTTTTCCCCTACCTAATTCTTTTAAAAACACTAGTTTTTGTCATTAAGATGTTGCATCTTGCACACTTCCAAAGAGAGCGTGCTTCACTATTTTGTTTTCACCTCATATTTACACCCTAAATAGTTCTTATCCCTGTGCCAGTTACTCTTTTGATTTCCCCACTGAAATGAATTTTCCTCTTCTTTAAAACAGATATTTCGTCCTGAATCAAATACGGAAACCTCGGTTCTACTGGTCTTCATTTTTTCTGCAGCGTACGATACATCCTACAGTTATTGCACTTCAAATTGATTTTTGTCACTTGATAAACACGTAAGCAGTGTCGCCGTGTAAATTTCTACTTGAACTTACGTGTTCCAAAATAATACAGTGGAAAATCGATGGTGCATGCAAAAACCAATGCGTCACTTGTTTTGCCTGTCAGGGTGCGTAGCGCGCAACCCTGGCAGGAAAAACTCGTAACAGATCATCAGGTTTGAAACCTGTAAATAGATAAGAAATTAAAAATTGGTATTACAAACACAAATCATTTCCTATTCTTCAAAATGTGCGAAATTAAATTATAGGCATGATATTATTCACGTGGAGTAATTTCTCTACTAATATTATCAAAAAATTAGCGCATTAGCAACGAAGAAGGAAGTTTGAAAAATTTTACGTGAAAACAAATCAATTGCTAATTGCTTGCTGACCTAATTCAAGTGAAAAGTGAGTCAGAAGTGAACTGGTGGAATTTTACAGCGTGACCTAATTAATCAAGTACAAATACTGTTTATCAAAACTGGGGACATTTGAAATATCCTCAATACCTTGACGCTACTCGCCTATAACAAATTTTGTTGAAGTAAAACTTGTTGTTGTTTGTTTGATCGAATGAGGTCTCGAATGCAAGTAATGAAACGGAACAGGCTTAAATTCAAATTCTCGTAAAAACTGCGCTTTGTGAGCGCAACTTTAATTAAGAAGTCATTTTAATTGCGACAAAAGCTTGTTTTTTTCGCAGCAGACTTTTTTTCAATCATAATGAAGATAATGGGGATGGAATTCTATTTACCATGATTGTCAGGAGCGAATTTGTGCTGGGACTTAGAGGAAAAGCTGTGAAAATTTAATTCAAAGAGCCCACATGTTTGCTAGATATTTGTTGATCGCGTAATAAAAGCTCTGCATCTTATTGTTGTTAGAATTCGCAATATCAGCGATTCTGATTTATCCTATTTTTCGATCAAATTGAAAAATTCCTTGACTTTTTTTTCCAAGAATTTTGTTGAATATACTGCATTCACGTACTAACAGAACTTTATGAAATATAAATCTTACAAAACGTTTGATAGTTTTTAACATCAAACGATAAGCAACAGCAACAGTAATATTATAACGTAGTATGTTTTCTGAGTAATATTAATAGCAGAATAATAATGTTTAGGGAGTTTAGGAGGTGAGGCCTAAAGCTCTGGATCTGATGCGAGTAACTCTCGTCTCGAAGAGTGGGAAAGATGATTGTTCGTTTCACTTCTCATTTCTGAAACAGCCATAGGTCCTAGTTTGTTTCAAACATTTCGCAGCTACCAACAGATCTGCAAACTTTTATCCGATAATTTCTCCCGATATAGTACCTGAAACTTTACGTGATAATGACACGGAGCATTGATGCGCCTTCGCCCAACAAAATAAACAGTAAATATGGATTTTAAAATGCTATGGGTGAACAGGTTAAGCTGCACTTGCGATCTTATATTACAACTTTCAAATGAAAGAAAGAATTGCACGTATTCTCACCAATTCATTTCACCGACGCTCTACTGCGTGACATTATTTGTCCATGAGAGGCCTTGCGCTTCTTTAAAATGTTCGCAGTTTCTCAGACGGACCATGATTGCTACTTCTCTGCTGTAATAAAATTTCTTCGATTAAACGGCCACTGTTTTGGTGCACAGAGAAACAAGAGGATATTTTACATTGCGTATGAGAGAAATTGATTTCTCTTTGCGGGTGTCTTCGACTTTTCATTCCCTTTCCGAGTTTTTGCGAAGAGCGCCGCCCTCCGGAGAGGGTAGAGGCGCCGGTAACCTACCACCAATGCCCTAGGTATGGCACTCGTGTGCTGCTACTGCTTTGTTTTCGTGGAAGTCCACGAGACTTTTAATGTCTCAAGACGCTACACTTAATTAAACTCTCAGTTTTGTGCGACTTGAATGTTTTGCTGCCGGCGGCCTTGAGACCGCTCCATAAACGGTCGCTTTATGGCGGAGGCATTATTAGTACGCTGTTTTTTAGCGGAATTTTCGAAATACAGCCGAGTGTTTCTGTGCAAAAATGAGGCTTAGGTTCTGAGACGCGCGTTTAATAAAGCGCTCAAATAGTACGTCCACTCCTCTCTTAATTAACTCTGTTTGCTTCTATGGCTTAAACGTGCTCCAGAATCAGATGTGCTACACTCTTTGTACAGGATTTGTTGTAAAAATTCGAAATAGTTTTCTAAAGAAACACATGAAACATATCCTATATGCGCTCGTTAGCTCTTTTAAAAGCGATTTTCATTTTCATAAAATGAATTAAAAATTAGATAAACGTTTGCGTGGTAGTCAACGACATTGAATTTCAAGTCACGGTTAATCTCTCGCTGGAAACTCCCTACATCTTTCCTTCTCAATTAAATGCTAAAGAGAAAAATTCGAATTTGAAGCTATTTGAATATGAATTCCATTCGTGCACAGAAAGATATTTATGAATGCGTTATTCAAACCGTTTCATTCAATTCGAAGAATTTATTTGTGTTATATATGTTCCGTGGAAACTAGAAAATGTATTAAGAAATGGAATTTATCTCATACGCCTCGAAATAAAATCCCTTGTGCCCCAACGTAAATGTTTTACATTCACCCTAAGGGCGTAATCTCCCCGTATGTACGAGAAGTAGCGAGCACGGGGAGATAATCTGAGGTCCCGAGCTGAAGTCCTTTCTTTGTTGAAACAATTTTTTGTTCTGCTACCGACCATCTTTTTTCGGTTCATGATACCTTTTTCAGCCCCTATAACTTTCTTCTTCACTTTTTATCATGTTTAATATACTTCTGCTCAAACATGATATTTCTGTGCATACGGGATCTTGTATGGAAACACGCCTCGTCCATAGATTCTCATTTAACTCCATTGTAAATGGTGCCTTCATCCGCGTTCTCTTATATATTTATTGGGTGTTTCAAAACAAAAGGTACAAAATTGCACACCGAGTAGAATTTGCCCAAATAAACACTTTTTTTTCTAAGAAATTTTCCAAAAAACGAGTTTTGGGGATACTAGCTGTTTATCACTTTCAAGGATGACATTTAATTACACAATTACTCGCAGTAGTTATTTAGAATTTACGTTACAAACACCTATTATATGAAAAACAGTTTGTGAAAAAGTTGCATTCATGTATATATATACATGGGTCAACCCATCGTGCTCTTTACGTGAGTGTATCGGAGCATGCCGGTCGTAGCCATCGAACAGGTCGCATTCTATGTTCCCCTGCACATTCCAGCATTAGACAGCACACTTTGGAGGGTACATGTCATCAGGTTATTAATATGGACAAATTTGAAATTTTAGATTCATGTAAAGTTAGTTTTGACCTTCGTATATTGGAATCCTTGTACACTCATAAACTCAGGCCCTCCCTAAATGAAATGCAAAGTTCCTATCCGCTGAAAATAGTCAATCGGTAACCCATTATAACCCACCTTTTACTTAGTTTTACTTGTTTTTTCGTAGACTGATTTACTTTCTAGATAAAATCTTTTATGTTTGCGCAGCTCTTTTTACAAATGTTTTCACCCGTTGTCATTAGGCTCTCAAAAGAATTCAGTTCTTCCATACCTAGACATTTGATTTTTAATTGTGTATGATATCTTTGCTCAAAAAATTTTTTTCTCTAAACTTTGCAGATTTCCTGTTGAAAATGAGCCTTGGCTCGAAACGTTGAGATAAAGATTTTAATGCTTTTACGATTCTTCTTCTCCATTTGCTTCCTTATATATATATATATATATATATATGTACAGGGAGTTCATGGGAATCGAACTCGTGACTTATAAGTTACCGCGCCAACACGCTACCGACTGCGCTATCAATCACCCAAAAGGTGATCGAGGCGCAACGAAAGCAATGCATGGCACGGCGAAAGCGGGCTCTTCCGTCCACGCATATAATTCCCTTATGTATCAATAGCTCAAAGCTGCATTGCTTTCGTTGCGCCTCGATAACCTTTTGGGTGATTGATAGCGCAGTCGGTAGCGTGTTGGCGCGGTAACTTATAAGTCACGAGTTCGATTCCCATGAACTCCCTGTACATTTATTTCGTTTGAAAAAAACCTATGCATGGACGGAGAGCCCGCTTTACCAGACTCAGTAATTGTTTCTGGGGGTGATATGACTTTGAGCTATTGATATATATATATATATATATATATATATTTTCGAAATATATATATACGAGTATATTCATATATATATATATATATATATATATATTGCATTGCCATCAAGGGTTCATTCCTTATACATCAGGATGTAAAAAACAAAACGCTGCCTTATCCGGCTACTCTACCTTATGACTGTATCCCAATGAGAAGATGTATGTATGTTTTTTTCATTCTGAGTTACATCCAGCATTTTGAAATATGAATTTTTGGAAAGATCTTCGCTTAATAGTTGGTGTTCCGTCTCAATGACTAAACCTCTCGCATTGAATTGCTTTGCCCTTACAAAATTCAGCTGCGCTATCGTTTGCATCCGTCTCGTAGTGAATGTTCTGTCAACAGTACTCACATGTATGCGCTCTTGAATAGCCGGAAAAAAACAGAAATATTAAAGTTAGCATTCTCAAATTTCTCTAATATTTGCGTATCCTTTACCCCGAACTCTGAAATATGTTGGAGTTTTTCAACTGATATTCAACATATACATAAATTAGTTATCAAACCAAAGTCAATTTTTTTGACTTGTTTCCAAAATTTCAGTTTTGGTATTTTAAGCGTCATGAACCCGCTACTTCGATTTGACTGATTCAAAACATTTTTTTAGGCTTATATTTAGCCTAACTCGCGACAAGTCGCGGGTTCACGTGGCTCCGTATTACGGTCTGAGCTCACCGATTTCCTGCTTTAATTGCTCACACTAGGTTTCGAATCCGATGCTGTTTAGTAAAGTGCTGTCCCCTTTCACATATTCCGAATATGATTGTTGTATGATATGTCACCCCCTCTCAGAGGACTCTCTGTTCATTCCCTCCTAGCACCCAATCACGAAGTCAGATTCTGCTTCAATCATTCGTGGCTACTTTAGCGACTGTTCGGATTACCCAATCGCGAAGTCTGGCCTTACATTTGGTGGCCGTTGTCTTTTTGAAATGTTCCACCCACGAACTGCACTGCATCGACTTGCAAATGAGTACATTTTAAATTTCCCAGGGAACCAAGTAAATCGTTCTACGCCTAAACATTTCGCAGGTCTGCCACCGTACGGACTCTGGGATGAATAAAGATGACCAACAGTTCAATGGGCCTTTCCAAAATGCCGACATCTTCCAACAAAATATACCCGTTGATGGTATAACACTTGCCAGGATAGCAGTACGACATGCAGCCTTTATCGAAACTCGATATATGCACGATTTGAAAAAAACTTTTGAATTGCAGAAAGCATCTGAATTTTCAAAAAAGTTTAATTTTCTCATGTCCCATCGTAAATGAAGTACCAAAAAACGTATTTCATAAAGTTTATAACAATACAAATGCGAGAGTAGCAGTCACTTCAGCGAGAGCCTCGTAGCTGTTGTAAAAAAAATAAGCGCTGATCGGCTATGAATTGTGCTTAGGACAGCAAGGGCTTTACCCTGGCCTGTGATGTAACATAATGATTTATGTGGGTTTTCGTTCAATTTTAGCGAATTTTTAATATAGATAGATTGAAATATTTCACAACCATCATTCATTTTACAGTGTGAGATATTTTCTAATCACGCGTTTGAAAACGTACCCCGCTCCATTTTGTGTTGGTCGTGTTATCAACACAACCTACACACACGCGCTACGAGCGAGCGCTATCGCTCCAAGTGCGTACTAATGACTGAAATGTTTTCTTGTGAATACGACGTCGGTGTGCGTCATGTTGCGCTTTATCCACAGCAAATATAACAGCAACTGCGATGGAAAACTAATTTTATTTCGCTTCTGATACGCTCCTTCACCAGCAAAGCTCGCTCATAAATGCTTTCAGTCTTGTAAGTTTAATGTGTGAACAATTTTTCATTTACTTCACAAATTTCTTAGCATCGGCTGTTTTTCGTGTATAATTCTGCCTATTTTATCTAGTATTAACGCCGTCGATTTGCTGACATCAGTGACTCGAAACTTAGACTCCAAAATTGCTCATCAGAACGTCCAGGGCTTCAGCCAACGCTTCACAAAGCAATGTGGCCCACACGAAGGAGAAACTCTCTCGTATCTGATCATTTTTATTAGCAGACAATGCATCAATATTTATCGGGATTTTGGGACAAACTTCTTTTTAGTAAATGGCTGGTCCCTGCAGATTTTTGTGCCCCATAATTAAAATGAAACTGTTCAGCAAGTGGGATCGAGTTTTGGCTTTGATGAGCTTGTAACCTGACGCATGATTGAAATTAGGCTTTGGTAGTCGATTTCATCGGAAAAGAGAGATCCCTTTGAACTTTTGGTTAAATATTCTTTCGGGAAGGTTTCCCCAAGCAGCCTCTTTAGCATGCGCGTTTGTATTGAAATTTCTAATTTTCCATGAAGTTGACTGTTCTTGTGTTGCATTATTTTCAATCTGACCTCCGAGCTCCAATTTTATCTGCCTTTGCTAATTTTTTACGATGGGTAATATTTTCTAATGCATTTTGTCTTTCTTAGCGTTTTCTGCTGACTGAAAAGTGGGCGCGTGAGCTTGATAAATGTAGCAGTTCTACGTCGTAATGGTGAAGAAAATTATTTTTCCTTAAAAATTGGCATGAATTAAAGTCATTCATAGTGACAAAAACTTGATGTAACGGCTACAGAGTAAAATTATAGAGGCGTAATTATACATCATGAGTGGAGGTTTTCTCCGCGTTATTTGCGGTACAACGCTGTGTATGACGTACCTAAGTATGTAGAAGTTCGAAACTTGAAAAACTGTGTTGGTTGCTGCACACCATTACATGCTCGTAAATGAAGTGTGAATTATTCAGTGGGGCTTGGAATAATATAGTAATAATAAGCAGCATTGGAATATTATTAACTTAAATTCTTGAAAAACTATTAAGCAGCGTTGTTCATGGAACGATGAAGTTTCGTGAGGTCGTGGAGCCCTCGCTCAAAATACCCTCGCCGCCAACGCAGAATTAAGAAGCCAGGCGCGGCAACGTGATCTGTAGACTTACGTCTCGCTCAATTTCCGCGGAGGGATTCGAAAATATGGGATCCTCATTCCTCATCTCAAAAGAATATAAAAGCTTAAGAAGCAGGAAAAAGTAAAAGAGAAGCGTAAGAAGCACTGATAAGTAACAAGTAAAAAGTTGTATAAAGTAATAGAGAAGCGTGAAATGCACTAATAAGTGACAATTGAAATGCTGCACAAAGTGATAAAAAAGTGTTGCACAAAGTAATAACGAATACGTCTATTACTGACTCTGAATGTACCCGCAGAGACCGCCAGTACTGAGCACCTCGTTAATCTAGCATGATCTCACGAAATCCTGCGGTAGTTTGCACTGCCTCAAGAGTGAACCGACACTCCTGTGCATGTGAGAAGGGGATTATAACGCTATTTTCACGCAGTGGATTTAGTAAATTTCAATCGTTCACGTAAAAAAGACCCACCACCTCGCCTGAAGAATACATAAGCCCCTAGCTATATTCTAATACTTTATTAAATGAACATTTGGAAAAGCATGCATTGCTACGTATTACACAAGCCTGCGTCTGTTCAGCACAGCTGCAAACAATTTCATTAGCCTCTTTGTTTGTCGCATTGTAAATATTCTTTTCTTGATAAATGTTCTAAAAATTAACTCACTGTTCCCTTCGATCTCAGCTTTATTATACGTCTTGGATAATTCTTTAAGCTATCGTAATTAAATTGGATATATTGTTCACATTACTTCGACCCACGAGGGCTACGAATTTAAATTATTAGTGATGAAAGCTTTTTTTGGTTGCATTAACTTGAGAAACGTCGATATTTTCTTAGCTGCAAACAACGATAGAGAATCCATTAACTTTATCAATGAAATACAAGCCTTGCGACAAATACATAGTTCCTAATCATCTGACGTTACTTTACGAGCCCTTCAGTATTTCATGAGGGAAATATAGAGCCCCTCTCAATATTTGGGAACCTTTTAATGACCTCCTGAGTTCATAAGTTCCTTTGGCGAGATCTGCTCTTACATTTCCCCAAGTTGGCTTCTAAAATTTGCTGAACCCTCCGCTCCAGTCCAGCAGGACTGTGACTTGTTCTCCAGGATGCTCTTTCTTCCCATCTCCTTCTTCCTCTCTTTAGGCCCATGGTTATAGCATCGATGAAGTTCGTGTGGAAGTGAGCTATCTGTACGTCGCTGATATATTCTTTTTGTGAGATAGATTTATTCTCTCACTTCTTTAAGCTGTCAAACAATGAGAACTTTTCAATTGATTTGTGAGACTGATTTGTTCATCATGCTATTTAATCGTTATTAATATTTAATGACATAGATCTTAAGTCTGGTCTTAGGTTTTTCTAGATTATACTGTTCACATCAAGCAGATATAAACTATTGTTGTAAAATTAAGAATCAAATCTTGAGTTAACCAATTCATTGATCAGTATAGTGTGCATCTAGGTTAAGGGAATTAGATTAAACATGATTGTACACCTTAAAATAGCGTTGACGATGTTATGCCGTAGAAGTTGCTCAACTTAATCTGGCCCACAGGTAGCTATACTCAAATGTGTTCATTGTACTAAACTAAAAAAACAGTCTACTGCTGGATCACTTGTGGTAAATAAATTATTTAAATTGTTTAGTATAAAAAATATTACTCAAACCAAATTTTGCTTACTATTATTTGCAAGAAATTTTTATATTTATTTGTCAAACGCCAGAATTTTCCATAATATTTAATTCTCGGCAAAATTCGCTTACCCGAGACTCCTATACAGCCGCTGTGGTCGAAGAATGTTTGGTTTCTTTGCGGCCGAAGAATGTTTCTCATCTTTCCACCGAACGTGGACGCGAGCACCCAGCGAATATAAGCAGAAATGGATCGATTTTCATCGAAAGATATTCCTTTTTACGCTTTGAAATGTTTTACCTCGTATTTTTTCCATTACTCTGCCGTATTGAGCCCGGAAACAAAAATTCTGCCCTCGAAGACGAGTCAGTCCCTTTGTGATCGGGGCTGCTGTTTTGGCTTCGAAATCATTTTCCCTCGCATGGGAACCTCTGCTTCTGAAGGGAGATACAGCAGAAGCTCGTTGAGTCTGAACTCGTCAGCTCACCTTTGAGATCTCTCAGGTCTGAAGGTAGTCTTAATACCTCAGCCAGCGTTTGATGCATCGGTAAGATTGCCTCGCTAGCTGTTCATGTCTCATTATTGAAGTACATTTTCATTTTTGTTTCTCTCGGAACGCCAGGTCATTGCTCCTCATGCGATTTCATTGTTCATTTTTACAGAAGCGCTCGTACTGCTGCTGTGGAAGCCTGTTCGTGCAGCAATTTCGATGTTAATCGTAGTTTGTTGGCTTTTCTAATTGTTTTCCACGAGTATTTGTCCGGATCTCATGAGAGGCTCTAATAATTTCTAAGTATATCTCAGCGTATGATTACTATTAATAATATAATTTATGTTTCAGGAGCAAACTGTTCTAAAAAAAATACCTTGCAGCAGTTTCAGTAATTCATGTCGACCGTTGTGTTGAGAGTTGAATAATAAAAATTATAACTTTCACATAATGATGAGAAGGTTAAGCACAAAATTATTTCTCCACTTTAGATACCAATTTCTTAAATACATAGTGTCCCAGAAAATGTACTCATTGACTGCCCAGTACTCCTGCATTTTGTTTGATATACTGTAGGTCTTTATCTACATAGATACAACTCTAATGAGTTAAATTAAAGAAAAGAGCAATAGATATACGCAAATTTATCGTTGTAAAAGAAAACTGAGTTGCACCAGAAACTAAATATTATATGAGTAATCGTCAGTCAAAACAATAGTACATTTTTTGAAACACCGTGTAATATTATCGCTATGGCTAAGTTGTTCGTAAGTACCGCGTTTAATTCATATACAGCGTTTAACTCAGAGTTTTTCTCATGTGTAATAATAAGTACATGCTTATCATTACATCATACGAATTTTCCGTACAGCCTACAGCAATGCTACAGGTTTATCAACTCTCGTTTACCCAAGGCCTACATTTCAAAGATTTACAATTCACATTGCGATTGTAGTGGCTAAATTTCTATCAATCAAGTGCAATTGACTGCAAACCGGATTAGGTCATGCTACTGCCCTCAACAGAACACGTTATGACACTTTGTCCAGTTGAACGGCGAGAAACTATTCAAAATACACACTGAAACTAGCTGCAAACCATCGCGTCCATCTCGTTGCCATAGAAACAACAAGCGTTGTCATGCCAACAACGCTCATAAGTACCTAGCGTAAGCCGTGGGAAACACCATGTCTTAGTTCATCGCGAAAACGTGCGCTTGTATCTGTATGATTTCTTGAATTTTATCCAATATTGGAATAGAACAAAAGTAACTAAGCAACTATATACATGACTTCAATTTGAAGTGGTGCCGGCGGGGGTGACTACCTCTGGAGGAAATGGACCACGCCGCCATCAAGTGAGTGATAACTCCTGTTGCGAGCTGATGTTGATGTGTTTAATGGTGTACAACTATTGTTGTGCTTGATGGTGTATGTCTATTGTCGGGCTTGATGATGTGTGTCTACTGTCGTGCTTGATGGTGTATGTTATTGTCGTGCTTGATGGTGTACGTCTATTGCCGTGCTTGATGGTGTATGTCTATTGTCGTGCTTGATGATGTATGCCTATTGTCGTGCTTGATGGTGTGTGTCTATTGTCGTGCTTGATGGTGTGTGTCTATTGTCGTGCTTGATGGTTTCAGCTACCGATGTGCTTGATGGTGTGTGTCTATTGTCGGGCATGATGGTTTCAGCTACCGATGTGCTTCATGGTGTGCTGTTATCGATGATTGATACTTGATTGTGTGTAGCTAGTGTGTTCGATGGGCTCCTTTCAAGCGCTGGTGATTGTAACCCTCATAGTGATTTAAAAAATTGGAAATCACATCCAGGGAAAAGCAATGCTAGGTGTGCATATGTGGTATATCATTCAATATGAAATATTCTCAGTGCAAACCAATGTTCAATGCAGTGTAATGAATTGCATGTGATATACAATCTTCAATAGAATTCAACGGATTGTATGTGCAATTCAATGTTCAATGCATTGAATGCGATGCACAATCTTCAACAGAGTGCAAAATAGTGTATGTGCTGTACTATGTTCAATGTAGTACAATTTTCACTTAAAATTTAAACAGCCTTATTATGTGAATGCATCTCTGACGAAAATGTACCGTAAATTAAAATTCGAATAAAGTAAACTCTCCATCGGCTCCATCCACCTCAAAAATTGTCAATTACGAATGAATTTTATTTATGCATCAGGAAAACTTTTACTCTAGTTGAGGCCTTTGTATTGCAGACAGAGGTCCAATTATTTTTCTTTTCATTAAGCGAGGAGAAGAATAACTCAGGGAACTCCGTTCGCAGAAATTCTTGTGAACACTCTCTCTCGTTCCGGAGCTAGTGTCGCTCAGAGGCGTGTGGGTGGGGGGGATATTGTGTTCGTTGAGGTGTGTAATTACACTGACTTTGGAGTATTGTATCTCAATGGAGCTTATTTTGATTGTTGTTTCTTATTAATAAAATGTTTATGTGGGCGTGTAAATGTGAATTTAGATGGAAAATGGAATTTTGCGCACGTGAGAGACATATTGAAAATAAAATCGTTTGTTAGTGATGTTAATGTGTACTTTAATATGAAAGGCTTGAAAGTGCGTCGAATACTAGGTATCTAGACCGCTGATCTACTATGATTTAGTTAAATCACGTGCCATTACATAGGCTTATTATTTAAAAATCAGTTCAAGCTTCAAACTTCTCTATGGCGCGGGAGGAAAGCTTTCTATATCGTACAAAATGAACCGTAATTCGAATCAAGCAGCTGAGGCAGGTCGTCCTTTTGTTGATTGTAGAAAACTGAAAGAACGAGGAGAAGTACAAAAACAAATTGTGATATTCGGCTCGGTAAACTTAAATTTCAGTGCCTCTTCTTTTTGTTAGCAAATTGATAAAATATTGAACTGCAACTCAAAAGTATAAATGGGGATGTCAGTGCAAATTTTTTAGCATATGAAACTTTTGACAGACCATATAGTCATATCAGTAAATTCGTCGCCCTTTTAGTCCAATTCACACTGTATATCTGGTCCTTAAGTTATTTGTCTTGCCTGCCTGCTTACATTCATGATGAAGCCTTGCAGGTTTCGGTCATAATTCCTAGAACTATACATTTCACTGCGCATAATCTTTAATAGTCCCACTTCGTTCAATATACTTCTCATTTTCACTACTTCCCATATTTCCTCATCGTTCAATCATTTCTCTCATTTCCATTTCGTCCATAATTCACTTCCCTCAACTATAATACACAAGCAGAAAGCATCTCGTATCTTCAACCTCCTCAGCTTACTGAGACGCAGAAGTGAGAGCTCCACTGGTACCCAAGCATCACTTCTACAGTCAATGGCTACAGCATAACTCAATCCAACGTATAACTATGGTTTGACTAGGACTATGAATTGTTCCCCTGAGGATGAACTCACTCATTGTGACAGTGTTCTATTAATGAAGTTAAAACGTAGGTCAACATAATTTACTCGTAATACCGAAAGGTCCGATCGTGCGGAACCAATAACTGTGCACTTTCGCTGTTTCCTCGGAAATTAAAGAATTATGCTACATTCCTTTTATCATATCCTTTGATTAGGCTGTGAGGAAGTCACTGCCCTTTTCGCCAATCAAGACGGTCTGAATGTGATAATTCCGTATAGTCTGTCGGTCACACTGAGGAGTGTGAGTTAGAGAAATCTCTTGTACGTTTTCTCATCCCATGGTAATGAAAGTTAAGAAAAACTACCGTTTTTCTTAAGTCTCACTAGTAGGTGAGAGCAGCGCGGGCGGTGCCCTGCATGCATATTGAGGTCAGTTTTGGCGTGCAGGGCTGCAGTGCTGCAGGCCGTGGAGCGATGCTGTCGTGCTGTGGACCACCTGCTGCACGACGCGCCAGCTGAGCTGCGACACGCGCCTGGTAAACACGCCTCTCTATCTTTAGTCCCAGCGTTAGCGCTTGCGTATCTCTGCTTCTTCCTGCCACATCTGAGGACAGTCTATGCTGAGCACGCCTGCAAATGTTGAGATCATCTCCCCTGAGTATTGAAGGGAGCGTAATGCTGCCGTGCGCGCTGCGTAGTGCTTGATTAATTAATTTAGAATAACTTGAAGGGCTGGGCCGTGAGTGATGGATGAGGCATCTGGCTCTACTGCAGTTTGGGGCACGTGTGTTCCATATGTGTGGTGCGATGTATAGGCGTTTTAACGTGAATAAATAAGCTTTATTTCAAAGATTCTTTATAAAATCTTATTCAGGTCGGACAAACCTATACAGTTTCTTTACGCAGGATAATTCATTTTCCTGCACGCACAAACGGTCAAAATGTCCTAAATTTTTAATATTTTCAGAGAATTATGAAATTAAATTACTGTCCTCTAGAATATTAACCCTTTCGAATCTGCTGGGACATATGTGTCAACTGATTTTTGTGAAAGCAGACTCGAAAGGGTTAACAAAGCCAAGGGTTTCAAAAATTCATTAAAATGCATTAAATGAAGAGATGTTTCCACCATTCATGTGTCTATTCCTGCATGTGGTCCTTCATATTGTTACATGGCGTCACCCTCCGATTACTCTCATACTGCTTTAGTATTACTGCTAATTCTCTTCTACGAGCACGTAATGGAATAGAAAGGTCGGCCGCGAAGACATTTGTAACGTTCGGATAGTGACTTCATTAGATCTGAGTGACCAAACCCCAATGACTCTAAAGTAATAATAATAGCCAGATGCCGCAATCATTTCATTGGGTTGCCAACTAGGTTAAGTGAATTAGATTAAACATAATTGTGCTCCTTAAGGCGAGGCTACACTATGCGATTTTTACTGCGCAATCCTCAGGCATTTTTTACCCCCTGCATGCTAGAGCGGCTACACTACGCTACGCGGAGCAGGCGAGCCAGTGCTTCCACTTTAGGGTAAAATACCCCATTTTAGGGTAATCAGGGGTGGTCTAGGGTAGAGTTTAGGGTAAAGAAAAATTCCATGATTTTTAGGGTAATTCGACTTCTGTCGGGGTAGAGCAGCAAAATTGATGGGTAATTGCCTGTTTTCATTACCAACATCAAGTTTGCTCTCAAGTACTACAATATACCTTGTTTAAGGTACATTGCAGAAGTACGCTACCGAAGCAGTTATGAAAATGTTCAATAAGAGTCAAATTTGGAACAAACTTGCAATAACTCGCTATTAATTTAGTCTTTATTGCACACTACGATCAGGCACAAATTGTTGTTCACATCCCTGCAGATCTCTCGGAATGCAGATCTCTCATCAGCATAATGTTATCAGATTTGCTGCATAAATAATACCTTGGCTGATTAGAAGTAATGACAACAATTAAAGTGATATGCAACTTGGTAGAATGTTTGGAATTTTATATTTTCTAACCTTACATAACAAACTCGTAAATGTATCAAGATTTACACCAATACATCGGTCATCGTCCTTTACTGGAATTGAACAGCTATATAACGTGTACTGAACGACACTGAGAACCGAGGGTAGGTAGTTTTGTTTCAGTCGAGTGCAATTAACTGTCAGGTGCTGTCACGTTCAGTGTTGCATTCTGACGAAATATTTGGTCACTTGCGTCGCAGTAAAATTGTTTTTATTAAATATATTCTGTGCCTGATGAAGCTGCTACACCACCTATGAAGGAAAGCCAAATTTTATCGTCTGTTAAGCCCTTTTCACGAAAAGGAAGAAAGGATAGAGGAGCGAACAACTGTTTCGAGGCTGGTTAGAAAAGTCTCAGTCTTATACCTCAACTAAGGATATGGTATACTGTACTACATGGTCAACTATCATTACGTTTGGTAAATCTGAGATTATTCTTCATGCTAACACTCAACGCCATAAAAAATCTCTCAATGCAGAGAAGGAAAACACAAACCATAACTTTGTTAATTATGGAGAAGCATGGAAACATGTTTGTTAATTATATCATATGAACCAATTGACAAGCCTTGTATAAAAATTGAAGTGCCGATGTGTGCAAACTTTTCTGAGCATGATTTGCCTATTTCGTTACTACTGAAACAAATGTTTCTTATAGAAAGTAAGCTTAGGGAAACAAAGAGCCTCAAACATTTTTAGACAATGTTTTGTTAAACATATACTAAGTGATTTCGTCGTTGTCCTTTATGAAGTTTATACTCTGTAATAATCAATGAAAGTACTGATCGCAGTAAAGCTAAACAACTCGGAGTCATCGTCCAATAATGGAGTGAGAGCGCAATCTAGAGTTCCTCTGTTGATCTCGTTGAAAAAGAGGATAGCACAGGCAATGGCTCGTTTAATACTCATGAAAAAAGATTTTAATGAGAAAAATATTAAAGTGAGCGACATTGTAGTGTTCTGTTCTGCCACAACTAACGTTATGATGGGATCCAAACATTCTGTCTTCTTTGTTGAAAAAAATGATTTTTTGACTTCATAGAAGAAATGTTGGCTTGGTGGAAGTACAGATATTGGGAGTGAATAAAAAAAGCTTGCGAGATAGGAATCGACGTTCTTCTTTCATTATTCGTGGCACTAGGGCTTATTTACGTAGGACTCCGATTCTTGGAGGAGCTACAAGTGTGCGACTGTAGGTTTTTGGCTTTTTTTGACATGTAGGCTTCTATCGAAAAATATGCCGGCCATGGGCCGAGATACTCAATTGTAACGAGGCTCTTATTTGTAATTCAATGGGGGCTAACTTTGAGCCTTGAGCAACATCTGATTCGCCTTACTCAACGTAAATTATCTCTATACGCAGTTAAATTCGAGTCAATGGAGTATTCCGATTGCAAAAATTTTGGGAAAGTCATAATTCTTCATTTAGTGCATTACATTCTTTGCCACGTTCTTTGCAATTGCACCGTGAATTAGGGTGTATTTGCACTTATTTCACATCTAAATTCCTCTAATTTTTTGCCTAAAAATTGTGAAACAGTGTTTGTGTTGAGTTCCATAAATAAATGTTTCTAGTATTAATTTGTCGTTCATTTCCTCTTACTATGTCTTTTTTCTCTCTGCTAGTCAGGAATGGATCGCCTGGCCTCATACTTCACGCTCATTGAACAGAGCTTGTAACTAGGTAACCCATACGAAGAAGATAAACTATAGTGAAAGCAGTATGAAATGTTGCACGTATCGTGACACATATGACTTCGTAAAGTCAGAGAATTTCATTTTCTTATAGCCGCATGGCCTTGATGTTGTCATTTCTACACATATAAGCATGGAAACATTGAAAATTTTTAATGTAATACCCGCTATGTGCTTATTTGATATTTTAGGGCAATCTATGCATTTTTAGGGTAATCTTGAACAAAGTTTTAGGGTAGGAACTTTTGCACTCGTGGAAGCCCTGAGGCGAGCAGCCAGTGCTTCCACTTTAGGGTAAAATACCCCATTTTAGGGTAATCAGGGGTGGTCTAGGGTAGAGTTTAGGGTAAAGCAAAATTCCATGATTTTTAGGGTAATTCGACTTCTGTCGGGGTAGAGCTGCAAAATTGATGGGTAATTGCCTGTTTTCATTACCAACATCAAGTTTGCTCTCAAGTACTACAATATACCTTGCTTAAGGTACATTGCAGAAGTACGCTACCGAAGCAGTTATGAAAATGTTCAATAAGAGTCATATTTGGAACAAACTTGCAAGAACTCGCTATTAATTTAGTCTGAATTGCACACTACGATCAGGCACAAATTGTTGTTCACATCCCTGCAGATCTCTCGGAATGCTGATCTCTCATCAGTATAATGTTGTGAGATTTGCTCCATAAATAATACCTTGGCTGATTAGAAGTAATGACAACAATTAAAGTGATATGCAACTAGGTATAATGTTTGGAATCTTATATTTTTTAACCTTACATAACTAACTCGTAAATGTATCAAGATTTACACCAATACATCGGTCATCGTCCTTTACTGGAATTGAACAGCTATATAACGTGTACAGAACGACACTGAGAGCCGAGGGTAGGTAGTTTAGTTTCAGTCGAGTGCAATTAACTGTGTGAGGTGCTGTCACGTTCAGTATTGCATTCTGACGACTTATTTGGTCACTTGCGTCTCAGTAAAATTGTTTTTATTAAATATATTCTGTGTCTGATGAAGCTGCTACACCACTTATGAAGGAAAGCCAAATTTTATCGTCTGTTAAGCCCTTTTCACGAAAAGGGAAGAAAGGATAGAGGTTGGTTAGAAAAGTCTCAGTCTTTTACCTCAACTAAGGATATGGTATACTGTACTATATGGTCAACTATCATTACGTTTGGTAAATCTGAGATTATTCTTCATGCTAACACTCAACGCCATAAAAAATCTCTCAGTGCATAGAAGGAAAACACAAACCATAACTTTGTTAATTATGGAGGATCATGGAAACATGGTTTGTTAATTATATCACATGATCCAATTGACAAGTCTTGTATAAAAATTGAAGTGCCGATATGTGCAAATTTTTCTGAGCTTGATTTGCCTATTTCGTTACTACTGAAACAAATGTTTCTTATAGAAAGTAAGCTTAGGGAAACAAAGAGCTTCAAACATTTTTAGACAATGTTTGGGTAAACATCCACTTAGTGATTTCGTCGTTGTCCTTATTGAAGTTTATATTCTGTAATAATTAATGAAAGAACTGATCGCAGTAAAGCTAAACAACTCGGAGTCATCGTCCAATAATGGAGTGAGAGCGCAATCTAGAGTTCCTCTGTTGATCTCGTTGAAAAAGAGGATAGCATAGGCAATGGCTTGTTTAATACTCATGAAAAAGATTTTAATGAGAAAAATATTAAAGTGAGCGACATTGTAGAGTTCTGTTCTGCCACAACTAACGTTATGATGGGATCCAAACATTCTGTGTCTTCTTTGTTGAAAAAAATGAATTTATGACTTCAAAGAAGAAATGTTGGCTTGGTGGAAGTACAGATATTGGGAGTGAATAAAAAAGCTTGCGAGATAGAAATCGACGTTCTTCTTTCATTATTCTTGGCACTAGGGCTTATTTACGTAGAACTCCGATTCTTGGAGGAGCTACAAGTATTCGACTGTAGGTTTTTGGCTTTTTTGACATGTAGGCTTCTATCGAAAAATATTCCGGCCATGGGCCGAGATACTCAATTGTAACGAGGCTCTTATTTGTAATTCAATGGGGGCTAACTTTGAGCCTTGAGCAACATCTGCTTCGCCTTACTCAACGTAAATTATCTCTATACGCAGTTAAATTCGAACCAATTGAGTAAACCGGTTGCAAAAATTTGGGAAAGTCATAATTCTTCATTCAGTGCATTACATTCTTTGCCACGTTCTTTGCAATTGCACCGAGAATTAGGGTGTATATGCAGTATTATGCACTTATTTCACATCTAAATTCCTCTAATTTTTTGCGCAAAAATTGTGAAACAGTGTTTGTGTTGAGTTCCATAAATAAATGTTTCGAGTATTAATTTGTCGCTCATTTCCTCTTACTATGTCTTTTTTTTCTCTCTGCTAGTCAGGAATGGATCGCCTGGCCTCATACTTTACGCTCATTGAACAGAGCTTGTAACTAGGTAACCATTCGAAGAAGATAATGAAGTGAAAGCAATATGAAATGTTGCACGTATCGTGAGACATATGACTTCGTAAAGTCAGAGAATTTCATTTTCTTATATCCGCTGGGCCTTGATGTTGTGTCATTTCTACACATATAAGCATGGAAACATTGAATATTTTTATGTAATACCAGCTATGAGCTAATTTGATATTTTAGGGTAATGTATGCATTTTTAGGGTAATCTTGAACAAAGTTTTAGGGTAGGAACTTTTGCACTCGTGGAAGCCCTGCGAGCAGCGGCATCACGCCGCATCAGTTGCACAGCGCAGCCCGGAGAGGAAAGATGTCGATAAACGTGCGCTCCGGTCAGTCGCTATCGCATGTGCGATAGGGAAGAAAAAACAGGAAAGACAATCACTCACGCTACCTGTCTATTTCCTTCATGTATAAGTAATTTACAGTCAATCAAAGACATAACTACCCAACTATGTTTCATTCTAATTTCGGGTTAAGCTATCTAATCAACAAGAAACCGGGTTGATTTACTCGAAATAAATGCTATATATTTCAAAAATATATACACGGTATTCATTTTTGATTTTGGTTTTATTCACTCAGGTACAAATGCAATGGGAAGAATTATTTAACTTGTATATTTTCTATATACAAATAAATAATACACATGACTTACCTGAGCGACTACTTGACTATGCAAATTTGATGTTGACTGCCGTCTCTCTACCCATCATTAAGAAATGACAACATATCATAGCAAGATTGGGTCAGTCGCTGTACCTCCTCTGTACCTGCTTCGATTTTTTTTAAATGCTGAACATTTTGTTCAGCCTAAAAATACTGTGTCTTCAATGTGTGAATTTCATTTTTACTAGTTCAAAATGACAGAGTTACACCACAACGAAAAGTTACATGTCCTCTGTTTAGCAAGCATAAAAATAAGCTCGAAATGTCAATTGAGCCTGAAAAAAATTAAAAACAATGTCAATTGAGCCTGAAAACATTTCTATCCGTGGTGGCCTCTCTTGGTGAAATTTTATTCTGAAATGTCTATTATCTCTTCCGAGCTTTTTAAGGAAATCACAATTTCGAAAACGATAACTCAAGTTCCAAAATCTTGGGCTTTATACTAAGTGGTAGCCAGGTTACTGGTCAAACGAATTTAAAACATTTTTTCGCATTATCAATTAGAAATATCAAAGCAAAATGATGAATTTCAACAGAGAAAGCTTCAAAGAAAATTTCTATTTGTAAAAATATGCTGATTGCGTATTCTGGATACCATAATCCAAATGAAAGGGAATTTAATCGCCACAGAAAAATAATGCAGTAGAATAATTTCTTGTATTTCTTAAGCTATATCCTTGTTGCTATCAAAGCTATCGATTAGAAGAGGGAGTCACACAGACGGATGGACGCGGCTACTTCTATAATAGTGGTTATATCAACTGTCAATGCCTTCTCAGTGTCTAGAGATGTTAACATAATTTTGTAAGCAAATTCTTATAACTTTATTTCTTATATGTTGAATTTTTGACGTTTCAGATGCATTACTTTACTTTAAATTGGTCTCTGAGCTGGAGCACCAGCTCGCGTGGCCAATCACTCGTTGTAGAAAGCGCAAGCAATAAACAGAAGTACAATAGAACACTCCATGATAAAGTACAACTGCGAAATGGGAGAGCTGTCGGGCGATGACCCTGAAATGATGTGTAGTTCACTCCTAACTACGCGCCACAGATGCTTGCTTCTCAAGAAGACGCGTCAAAAACCGCACACCGTCGAAGTTCATGCAGCACTCGTGCATCCGACATGCATGCGTCAAATTAGGGCGAGTCGCGCGTGAGTTGCACGAAGAAACGCATAGTGTAGCCGGGCCTTTAGAATTGCATTGGTTGTTGGATGCCCTAGAAGTCACTGAACTTATTCGGGCCAACAGGTAGCTCTACTCAAATTTTACCTTTATACCAGATTTAAGAAACAATCTACTTCTGTATCGCTTGTGGTAAATAAATTGTTTTAATTGTTTCCCTAGACTCGTCACCGCTGTCGCAACTGCTGTGGCAGCTGAGACGCCACCACGTCCTACTACAGCAGCGACTGCAGTTCAGCGCCAGGCTCGAGTACCTCTACGCTTCCACCCTGGCCAGCCAGGCTGTCATCAAAGCGGTGAGCGAAGCCTGGTTCTTGACGTTTCAAAACTGCTGGAAAGAGCTTTTGTATGCTATACGATCACTGAATTTATCCTGTGTCATCTTGCTATTTTAACAAACGGAAGTGGGGAAATTATACACACTTTATATCCTTTTGGTTGTTTCATCTGTGTACAATCCTCTAGTCTCATTCTAGTTTATATTCTGTCCAGGAATCAAACAGCACTGCAGTGGCCTTGGAGCAGCAGGTGCAGGAGGCGAAAGTGAGGCTGCAGAAGATCAAGGAAGAAGAAGAGCAGAAGTTAGAAGAGAACAAGCGTCTTCTGCTGCAGCTAGACGAGGATGGACGTAGTGCTGCCTCTGCTATTAGGTAAGCTTCTTCACGTCTTATTGTCGTTATCGCAAGATCAGTGATTCGAACACAGTGGTAGGTGTGCCCACGAGGTGTTACGACGTGACGGATACAATCGACCTAGAGTTATTGGATGCGAGCTATAACTTAAGGTTTAAAAATTAGAACCCAGTCATATTGCTATATAATGGTGTTTGGTTAAAGTTTAGAGTAACTAGGTTGAACCAAGAATAGTTTTTTGCATATAGAAGTTTACGTAAGATGACGTCATATAACTCAAGGAACGTCCGCATTTTCTTGCCATTATTTCAAAATTGAAGTAGGAAACATTTTGAATAATGTGCAGCACAAGCTACATCAAAATTTACGGCTAAAACTCCGTCTCCTTGTGTTTCATCTATTTTCTCGAGACTTAAATTTCTAGTTCAATTTTATAGTATAATAATATCATTAATTAATTTCTTGTAACTTGAACCCCGGAGAGTATAATATTTGAGAATATAAACGACATTTATCTTCTAGATGCGGGCAGAAACAAATATTTCCATATGATTCCATCTCAACAAATTCCGTGAGCGAAATGATTCTATTTCAACAAATTCTGTTGCGAAGTGATTCTATTTCAATGGATGCCGCTGGCGAAATGAGTCTATTTCGACAAAGTTCAGCCACTGCGCAGTATTTTGCAGGCAGGCAGCAGCACAGCAGCAGGCGGCCGCGCGCCATCACAGCAGCCGCCGTCAGCAGCAACAAGAGGAGAACTTGTCACGGGCCACAGCCCGGCAGGCCGAGGTGGAGGAGCAGCACAGGCTCCTGGAGGCCAGCATGCGACAAAAGCGGTCGGGTAGAATTCGTGATAGGAGGAACTACATGCGTTTTTTTGCAACGTATAAACACTTTTTGTTTCTATCCGTTGAATTATTGTGAGTTTGAACATTAGGGATAAGCTCCCTTGCTGTGTTTTGGATAGAAGGAAGCGTGAGGAGGCTAACACGGGGCCTAGAGATCGATCACACGTGGTCCGTGAAGAATTCGAATAATCTAAACATATCTGTTCTGCAAGATTTATTGTCAGGTTATTTTTGAATTTTTCGTAATTACTCAAAGTATTGGGGAAAAAATGAATACTGTCTATAAGTAAACTGAGTCTTGCCTCTTTTTCCCTTACATTGAGTTCTCTTTCTATTTACTTCATTGAGGAGCAAACTCTGCTGGTATATCAAACTGTTCACAATATAAATTACCGGAATGCTTCAAATCTCACTCTTTTGTGTTATTCTGCTGACCACAGCCGCGAGATGGAAGCACGGGTGCTGGAGGTCATAACCAAGTATGACTCGGACATGACCTCCCTGCAGGCAGCTCGCGACGAGCTCGTAGCTCAACACGCGCAGGCCACGGAGAGGGTGCGTCTGCAAAAGGTAAAGCTGGCGTGAAATTTTGGGTCATTTACCATCATTTCTAACCCTAATTTGATGTTAAATGCACGTCCTTTATCTCCGGTTAAATTAAAGTCAGATGATAACCGACATCTCCTACTAATTTGATGTTAAATGAATATCCTTTATCTCCGAATAATTTTTTTTAAGTTTATTAATGTACCGATATGTCCCACTAATTTGATGCTAAATGATTGTTCCTATATTCATGCCTAATTTAATACTTGATAATTTACCAACGTATTTCGTTAATTTAAACAATTTAAACAATTTAAACAATTTATTTACCACAGGAGATACAGAGGTAGGTGATACAGAGGTAGAGTTTTACTTAAGTCTAGTACAATGGTCAAATTTGAGTATAGCTACCTGTGGGCCCGAATAAGTTCAGCGACTTCTAGGGCATCCTACCATCACGCTATTCTAGGGTGTACAAAAGTTTAACCTAGTTCACTTAACCTAGTTTCGCATTAGACTGATCATTGAGATGATTAACTCGATATTTTACAAGTCGGCTATATTTAACAGTATGTTCGATAAAACGATTCAAGAGCAGAGAGAAGATTGGTTATGGTACACAAGGCAAGTTACATTATGACATTATCATTAGTTACATGTAGGAGGCAAGATTTCGACACGGTGATCTTACACGACTAGTATTCTGATAGGAAGTGAGACTCAAGATGTCTTTTGAATACTTTGTACGAATTACATTCACGGATCTCTGCAGGTATAGAGTTCCAAGTTTTGGTTCCAACGAAGAGAATACTGTGTTGCGACCTGGCCTTTGAATAATAAGGAAGCATGAATTTACTTCTATTTCGTGTTAAATGGTCGTGATGACCAGTTTGCGCAGTCAAAAATTGTCTTAGGCTATTGTCGCCATCATTTCTTAATGTTTTGTAAATGAAATTACAGATGGAGATTTTGTATAGATCCGAAAGTTTAAGTATTTGTAAATTTTTGAAAGAATCATTTGTGTGAGCATTATATTCTAGGTTCTTTACCGCTCTGACAGCCCTTTTCTGCAGAGTAAAAATTTTGTTGGTTTTATTTTTATCAGTTCCGTGCCATGCTTCTATTCCGTATTGCAAGTATGGAGAAATGAGCGTTCGGTAGAGCATTTGTAAAGCTGTTTCAGGCAGAAAATTTTTAACTTTATTTAGGATTCCGATGGATTTTGATAATTTAGAACTAATATGAGTGATGTGCTCTTTGAAGGTCAGATGTTTATCTATTATGATGCCCAGAAACTTACATGAGTTGGTTTCTTCGATTTCACCTTCGCCAATTTTAATGCATGGGAGAGATACATCTTTCTTGTATGAGAAAGTAATATAATTTGTTTTATCGATATTTAGGCTTATTTTATTAGCTTTGAGCCACGATGAAACCTTGTGAAGTTCAGTATTTATACTCTCCACAATCATAGCAGGATTTTGGTTCGGAAGGACCGCAGAAAGCGTACTGTCATCGGCAAAAAGTATGAATTTGAAGAATGATGTAGATCTTACAATATCATTGATAAAAATCAGAAACAAGAGAGGCCCGAGAACAGATCCTTGTGGAACTCCATGGCTAATTGTCTGTGGGTCTGATTTTGCGTCGTCAATGACAACGTATTGCTTCCGATTTGTTAGGTATGATCTGAACCAATCATGGGCAATCCCTCGAATGCCATAACAGTGTAGTTTCGATAATAGTATTTTATGGTCCACACAATCAAATGCTTTTCGGAAGTCAAGAAATACAGAGAAGACAGGCTTTCCTTCATCTATATTAGAATAGAGGAATTGTAAATGATTTAATATAGCCTGTGTTGTTGATTTTTTAGAGCGAAAACCGTATTGTTTATCGTAAAGAAATGATTTTTGTTCAAAATAAGAGTACACTTTTTTATACACAATCTTTTCGAATACTTTGCTAATAATTGGTAGAATGGAGATAGGTCGATAATTGTTTACACAGGTTTTTTCACCACTTTTAAAGATAGGGGTTACTCTAGCAACTTTGAGGGAGTTCGGGAAAGTGCCTAGTAAGAGAGACTGGTTAATAATATTTGATATCAGTGGGGCTACAATGTCAGCAATAACTTTAAGTACTTTAGTCGGAAACGTTTGTAACCCACTCGATTTATTTTTCATGTTGTTTATGCACGTAATTACATCGGAGGAGTTTGTAGGCGTAAAGAAAAAGGAGTTGGGTTCTCGAATATGATCCATAAATTCCAGGTGATCAGTAGGTTCACTTGGAATACCATCAGCTATTGTTTTCCCTACGTTTACGAAGAAGTTGTTAAAGAGATTAGCAATTTCTTTCTTCTCATGATATTTTACATTATCTTGAACAACATATTCAATTTTCTTTTTATCGGCATTATTCGGTTTACAGCAGGAGTTAAGGAGATGCCAAATCTTTTTAACGTCAGTTTTGAATTGAGTAAACTTGAGCGTAAAGTAGTTCTTTTTTGATGTTCTTATCTGGTTTGTTACATAGTTTCTAAATCGGTTATATGTTTCTCTAGATATTCGTCCTTCGCAAAGGAGGGCTAGGTACGCTTGACGTTTCTTTATATTTATCACGATGTCTCTGGTAATCCAGGGCTTATGTTTATTTTTCGGGGTAACTGTACGAGTTACAATTGGGCAACACTGATTGTATGCGGTCATTATAGTTTCAGTCAACTTTACTACTGCTTCATCAATGCTCGTAGTATTATTGTTTTGTTGAGAGATGTGCAATGTAGGCATTGATTCTTCTAGAACGGTGCGCATTTCTTCAAGATTTGATTCGTTTATTTTACGATATGAGTAAGTTTCAGCCCGTGCCTTGGTGCAAGCAATATAGACATTTTTCTTAATAAGAAAAACTGGGAAGTGATCTGATAAGTCAGAAGTAATTATTCCAGCAAGAAAATCACTAGGGTCTGTCATAAAGATATTGTCAAGCAGCGTAGCACACTCTGAGGTTATTCGTGTAGGCTTTGTAATGATCGGAAGGAAGGATTGAGACTGAAAGGTAGTTAGGAAATTAGAGATTGGTTCATGGCTTTCATGTTTCAGTAGATCATAATTGAAGTCACCGCATATTATTATGTCATTGTATAAGGGCCTGTTGAACTGAGAAATAATACGATTCAATTCATTCAGGAAGGATATAGGACAGGCTGTAGGAGGCCTATACACCGTTCCAAGCACAATGCGTTTACCATCTCTAAAAAGTTCTACGAAGAGTGATTCTATATGATCCTGATTCATGGTTGCACTTGCTATGGTTCTCGAGTCTATGTGGTTAGATATATATGTGCTGATGCCTCCGCCCCGCTGGTTTTTTCTTAGCGAATGGTAACTATGATAATTTTCAAATCGAATCATGTCTTTAGTCGAGTCATCTAGCCAGCTTTCGGTGAAGCTAATCACGTCTAGGTTATATTTAAGTTCAGTAATAGTACATTGTATCTCTTCCAATTTTGGATAGAGTGACCTACAGTTCCAACACAGGAGTGAGAAATCTCGGTCAGTTATTCGTATAGTTTCGTTGAATTCTGATATATTAGTATACCTACACTCTTGAGAGTCATTTAGGTTTGGATATATTCTGTTCAAATGATTGAAATCTGGATCGATTTCCTCAAATATTACAGGGTGATCAGTCATTTAAAATAAGTAAAAGTAAGAATTAGGTACTATAGAGCTTAAGACGAAATACAGAGTCAAGCTTAAAGGGATATTTCAGTCTAAAAAGTAGCTTATTAAGTAAGAAAGAATAGAGTAAAAAAGAAAAATCTAGCGCGATTTCGTGAGTACACACAAACTCAGTCCATGAGCGAGTGATAATGGAGTTCAATATCACAACATTGGTGCAAACAGATTGCTAAGGGCGTTTTCGCAAGTTCACATACAACAGGTAATAAATTTCTAAAGATTATGACGACAATGATACAATCAGCTAATATGGTTTACGCGTAATAATAACTGTAGTGGTAAATAGAGAAGAATTCACAGTAACATTGGTTGGTGAAAAATTACTAATTGCGATGTTACAAAATGTGACACACAGTTGTCATAGATGTTTACACACACATCTATTATTTATTTGTTATAATATTGGAGTTCGATATCACTACATTGGTGCAAACAGATTGCTGAGGGCGTTTTTATAAGTTCACATACAAGAGGGAATAAGTTTTAAAGATTATGATGACAATGATACAATCAGCTAATATGGTTTACGCGTAATAATAACTGTAGTGGTAAATAAGGAAGAATTCACAGTAATATTGGTAAGTGAAAAATTGCTGATAGATTATAATGACAATGATATAATCAGATTATAAGAAGATTACAACGACAATGATATAATCAGATTATAAGAAGATTACAACGACAATGATATAATCAGCTAATATGGTTGTACGATGGCAGTGGAGGGCAGAAGCGATTATCAGATTATAAGAAGATTACAACGACAATGATATAATCAGCTAATATGGTTTACGCGTAATAATACTTAAGTGGTTAAGAAGAGAAAAAATTCACAGTAACATTGGGAGGTAAAAAATTGCTGATTGCGTTGTTTCAAAAGTTCACACACAGCTGTCATAAATGTTTACAAGCACATCTGTTATACACTTGTATAGATTCAGGTTGAACGAGCATCACGTTGAGGTTTACTGACATGATACCTAATTGAGGTTAAATTAATACGAAATTGACATATTTAGGGGATGAAAATGAAATTGACTAATTTAGGGGATCACCTAGTCTAGGGAATTTAGGGGATCACCTAATGACAATGATATAATCAGCTAATATGGTTTACGCGTAATAAAAAAACTTTAGTGGTAAAAAATGAAAAAAAATCACAGTAACATTGGGAGGTAAAAAATTGCTGATTGCGTTGTTGCAAAAGTTCACATACACCTATCATAAATGTTTACAAACACATCTGTTAAACATTTGTATAGATTCAGGTTAAGCTAACATCAAGTTGAGGATAAGCTGATATGATATCTAATTGGGGTTAAACTAGCACGAAAACTGACAATCAAATTGAGGAGATCACCTAGTCTAGTCACCCATGACTTGTTTTGATGTCATATTGAGTTGTTGCATCAGGTATTGCTCGAGGTCATCTGGCGTGTTGATCTCGCGGCGTCTTGAATCTGGGTTTCCGGGGTTAAATATGAAAATGTTTCCATCCTGTGTTTTTGGGGTTCCAACTTTATCCGGGAATTTCCTTTTGGCCATCCTCAGAATGTACATGGCGTTAGCTCGTGAAGGTATGAGGTATTCATTTATGAAGAAGAACTTTGGTTTCTTTTCTCGGCAGGCGTTGAGAATTTCACGTTTTTTGTTGTAATCTTTTAGTTCAAATGCAATGTTTCTTTGATCTACGTTCCCAGTTACTGGTTTTTTCCCCATTCTTGTAGCTGACGTCATATCAGTGTCGGAGAGGTCAATGTTGATCTTGTCCTTCAGGAGTTTGCAGACTGTATCCTTACAGATTTCGTTTGCGTGAGATTTCGGTATTTCCCTTCCAGAAATGACGAGAGTACATTTTTTGTCTTCAATGTCTCGGCGTTGATTATTTTTTTCCAACTGGTCGAGGCGGGAGGTTAAGCTATCCATTTTCTTGTTCTGTTCATCGAGAATTTTTTTGTGTTCCGCTTCTTTTGTTCCAAATAGCGTTTTAAGGTGGCTTATTTCATTTTGCATTTTTTCAATATCACTATTAAATTTTGTCATCACTGAATCGAAGTATTTTATTAAGACAGAGACCACTTCTTTACCGCCTTTCGTTAGGCTAGACACATCAGGGTATTGACCAAACTTCGGTTGAAATTCGGTGCTGTTGTTGCTGCTGTTGTTGGTGCTGTTGTTGGTGCTGTTGCTGGTACTGCGTCGTTTGTTAGCCATCTTGAAGATTGAGGGAGTGCGGTCGTTGTGTAAACGAGGGTTGAATACTCTCACGCTTTTGAGGGAATATTATACTTTTAGTTTGATTATTTTTATATATGGGGTATTTAAATCACATTTGAATACTCAGGACGAGAGTGGGTACCCATTTAGGTTAGAGGTACATTCTTTCTAACAATAGGCACTTTGTTTCGGAGCGAGCGCCACACCCGTCCTCACACCACGGAGTCACTGAAGACACTAACATCACTATTTGATGTTAAATAATCGTTTTAGATCTCATACTAATTTGGATTTTAATGATCTACTGATATGTTCCTTTAATTTGATACGAGATGAGCATCCCATATCTCCTATCGCCGGTCACGTGAGGCTGCTAGCCAGTTGCTGCTCTTTCTATCACAACTGTTGTACTTGGCTGTTGTTTTTAGCTCTTCCTTATGGTAAATTTTTCGGGCTCAAATTTTGGCTTGCTTATAATTTTCGTTGTATGTTTTTTGCACCTATATGGCAAATGTATTTCAAATTTTTAAATATTTTCGTGGTATAAAATTTCAAGTTTTGAAAACTATTAAATGCTAAGAAGTAAAAAAGGAAGAGATTCAGTGTCCTCAGTGACTCCGTGGCGTGAGGATGGGTGTGGCGCTCGCTCCGAAACAAAGTGCCTATTGTTAGAAAGAATGTACCTCTAACCTAAATGGGTACCCACTCTCGTCCTGAGTATTCAAATGTGATTTAAATACCCCATATATAAAAATAATCAAACTAAGAGTATAATATTCCCTCAAAAGTGTGAGAGTATTCAACCCTCGTTTACACAACGACCGAACTCCCTCCATCTTCAAGATGACTAACAAACGACGCATTACCAACAACAGCATCCAGTTTGAACCGAAGTTTGGTCAATACCCTGATGTGTCTAGCCTTACGAAAGACGGTAAAGAAGTGGTTTCTGTCCTTATAAAATACTTCGATTCAGTGATGACAAAATTTAATAGTGATATTGTTCAAATGCAAAATGAAATAAGCCACCTTAAAACGCTATTTGAAACAAAAGAAGCGGAACACAAAAAAATTCTCGAAGAACAGAATGAGAAAATAGATAGCTTAACCTCCCGCCTCGACCAGTTGGAAAAAAATGATCAGCGCCGAGACATTGAAGACAAAAAATGTACTCTCGTCATTTCTGGAAGGGAAATACCGCCATCTCACGCAGGCGAAATCTGTAAGGATACAGTCCGCCAGCTCCTGAAGGACAAGATCAACATTGACCTCTCCGACACTGACATTACGTCAGCTACAAGAATGGGGAAAAAAACAATAACTGGGAACGTAGATCAAAGAAACATTGCATTTGAACTAAAACATTATAACAAAAAACGTGAAATTCTCAACGCCTGCCGAGAAAAGAAACCACAGTTCTTCTTCATAAATGAATACCTCATACCTTCACGAGCTAACGTCATGTACATTCTGAGGATGGCCAAAAGGAAATTCCCGGATAAGGTTGGAATCCCAAGAACACAGGATGGAAACATCTTCATATTCAACCCAGGAAACCCAGATTCAAGACGCCGCGAGATCAACACGCCAGATGACCTCGAGCAATACCTGATGCAACAACTAAATATGTCATCACAGCAGATCATGGGTGACTAGACTAGGTGATCCCCTAAATTAGTCAATTTCATTTTCATCCCCTAAATATGTCAATTTCGTATTAATTTAACCTCAATTAGGTATCATGTCAGTAAACCTCAACTTGATGCTAGTTCAACCTGAATCTATACATATGTATAACAGATGTGCTTGTAAACATTTATGACAGCTGTGTGTGAACTTTTGAAACAACGCAATCAGCAATTTTTTACCTCCCAATGTTACTGTGAATTTTTTTCTCTTCTTAATTAACCACTTAAGTATTATTACGCGTAAACCATATTAGCTGATTATATCATTGTCGTTGCATTCTTCTTATAATCTGATAATCGCTTCTGCCCTCCACTGCCATCGTACAACCATATTAGATGATTATATCATTGTCATTGTAATCTTCTTATAATCTGATTATATCATTGTCATTATAATCTATCAGCAATTTTTCACTTACCAATATTACTGTGAATTCTTCCTTATTTACCACTACAGTTATTATTACGCGTAAACCATATTAGCTGATTGTATCATTGTCATCATAATCTTTAAAACTTATTCCCTCTTGTATGTGAACTTATGAAAACGCCCTCAGCAATCTGTTTGCACCAATGTAGTGATATCGAACTCCAATATTATAACAAATAAATAATAGATGTGTGTGTAAACATCTATGACATCTGTGTGTCACATTTTGTAACATTGCAATTAGTAATTTTTCACCAACCAATGTTACTGTGAATTCTTCTTTATTTACCACTACGTATTATTACGCGTAAACCATATTAGCTGATTGTATCATTGTCGTCATAATATTTAGAAACTTATTACCTGTTGTATGTGTACTTGTGAAAACGCCCTTAGCAATCTGTTTGCACAAGTGTTGTGATATTGAACTCCATTATCACTCGCTCATGGACTGAGTTTGTGTGTACTCACGAAATCGCGCTAGATTTTTCTTTTTTACTCTATTCTCTCTTACTTAATAAGCTACTTTTTAGACTGGAATATCCCTTTAAGCTTGACTCTGTATTTCGTTTTAAGCTCTATAGTACCTAATTCTTACTTTTACTTATTTTAAATGACTGATCACCCTGAGATATTTGAGGAAATCGATCCAGATTTCAATCATTTGAACAGAATATATCCAAACCTAAACGACTCTCAAGAGTGTAGGTATACTAATATATCAGAATTCAACGAAACTATACGAATAACTGACCGAGATTTCTCACTCCTGTGTTGGAACTGTAGGTCACTCTATCCAAAATTGGAAGAGATACAATGTACTATTACTGAACTTAAATATAACCTAGACGTGATTAGCTTCACCGAAAGCTGGCTAGATGACTCGACTAAAGACATGATTCGATTTGAAAATTATCATAGTTACCATTCGCTAAGAAAAAACCAGCGGGGCGGAGGCATCAGCACATATATATCTAACCACATAGACTCGAGAACCATAGCAAGTGCAACAATGAATCAGGATCATATAGAATCACTCTTCGTAGAACTTTTTAGAGATGGTAAACGCATTGTGCTTGGAACGGTGTATAGGCCTCCTACAGCCTGTCCTATATCCTTCCTGAATGAATTGAATCGTATTATTTCTCAGTTCAACAGGCCCTTATACAATGACATTATAATATGCGGTGACTTCAATTATGATCTACTGAAACATGAAAGCCATGAACCAATCTCTAATTTCCTAACTACCTTTCAGTCTCAATCCTTCCTTCCGATCATTACAAAGCCTACACGAATAACCTCAGAGTGTGCTACGCTGCTTGACAATATCTTTATGACAGACCCTAGTGATTTTCTTGCTGGAATAATTACTTCTGACTTATCAGATCACTTCCCAGTTTTTCTTATTAAGAAAAATGTCTATATTGCTTGCACCAAGGCACGGGCTGAAACTTACTCATATCGTAAAATAAACGAATCAAATCTTGAAGAAATGCGCACCGTTCTAGAAGAATCAATGCCTACATTGCACATCTCTCAACAAAACAATAATACTACGAGCATTGAAGAAGCAGTAGTAAAGTTGACTGAAACTATAATGACCGCATACAATCAGTGTTGCCCAATTGTAACTCGTACAGTTACCCCGAAAAATAAACAAAAGCCCTGGATTACTAGAGACATCGTGATAAATATAAAGAAACGTCAAGCGTACCTAGCCCTCCTTTGCGAAGGGCGAATATCTAGAGAAACATATAACCGATTTAGAAACTATGTAACAAACCAGATAAGAACATCAAAAAAGAACTACTTTACGCTCAAGTTTACTCAATTCAAAACTGACGTTAAAAAGACTTGGCATCTCCTTAACTCCTGCTGTAAACCGAATAATGCCGATAAAAAGAAAATTGAATATGTTGTTCAAGATAATGTAAAATATCATGAGAAGAAAGAAATTGCTAATCTCTTTAACAACTTCTTCGTAAACGTAGGGAAAACAATAGCTGATGGTATTCCAAGTGAACCTACTGATCACCTGGAATTTATGGATCATATTCGAGAACCCAACTCCTTTTTCTTTGCGCCTACAAACTCCTCCGATGTAATTACGTGCATAAACAACATGAAAAATAAATCGAGTGGGTTACAAACGTTTCCGACTAAAGTACTTAAAGTTATTGCTGACATTGTAGCCCCACTGATATCAAATATTATTAACCAGTCTCTCTTACTAGGCACTTTCCCGAACTCCCTCAAAGTTGCTAGAGTAACCCCTATCTTTAAAAGTGGTGAAAAAACCTGTGTAAACAATTATCGACCTATCTCCATTCTACCAATTATTAGCAAAGTATTCGAAAAGATTGTGTATAAAGAAGTGTACTCTTATTTTGAACAAAAATCATTTCTTTACGATAAACAATACGGTTTTCGCTCTAAAAAATCAACAACACAGGCTATATTAAATCATTTACAATTCCTCTATTCTAATATAGATGAAGGAAAGCCTGTCTTCTCTGTATTTCTTGACTTCCGAAAAGCATTTGATTGTGTGGACCATAAAATACTATTATCGAAACTACACTGTTATGGCATTCGAGGGATTGCCCATGATTGGTTCAGATCATACCTAACAAATCGGAAGCAATACGTTGTCATTGACGACGCAAAATCAGACCCACAGACAATTAGCCATGGAGTTCCACAAGGATCTGTTCTCGGGCCTCTCATGTTTCTGATTTTTATCAATGATATTGTAAAATCTACATCATTCTTCAAATTCATACTTTTTGCCGATGACAGTACGCTTTCTGCGGTCCTTCCGAACCAAAATCCTGCTATGATTGTGGAGAGTATAAATACTGAACTTCACAAGGTTTCATCGTGGCTCAAAGCTAATAAAATAAGCCTAAATATCGATAAAACAAATTATATTACTTTCTCATACAAGAAAGATGTATCTCTCCCATGCATTAAAATTGGCGAAGGTGAAATCGAAGAAACCAACTCATGTAAGTTTCTGGGCATCATAATAGATAAACATCTGACCTTCAAAGAGCACATCACTCATATTAGTTCTAAATTATCAAAATCCATCGGAATCCTAAATAAAGTTAAAAATTTTCTGCCTGAAACAGCTTTACAAATGCTCTACCGAACGCTCATTTCTCCATACTTGCAATACGGAATAGAAGCATGGCACGGAACTGATAAAAATAAAACCAACAAAATTTTTACTCTGTAGAAAAGGGCTGTCAGAGCGGTAAAGAACCTAGAATATAATGCTCACACAAATGATTCTTTCAAAAATTTACAAATACTTAAACTTTCGGATCTCTACAAAATCTCCATCTGTAATTTCATATACAAAACATTAAGAAATGATGGCGACAATAGCCTGAGACAATTATTGACTGCGCAAACTGGTCATCACGACCATTTAACCCGAAATAGAAGTAAATTCATGCTTCCTTATTATTCAAAGGCCAGGTCGCAACACAGTATTCTCTTCGTTGGAACTAAAACTTGGAACTCTATACCTACAGAGATCCGTGAATGTAATTCGTACAAGGTACTCAAAAGACATCTTGAGTCTCACTTCCTATCAGAATACTAGTCGTGTAAGATCACCGTGTCGAAATCTTGCCTCCTACATGTAACTAATGATAATGTCATAATGTAACTTGCCTTGTGTACCATAACCAATCTTCTCTCTGCTCTTGAATCGTTTTATCGAACATACTGTTAAATATAGCCGACTTGACCTATATTGTAAAATACAGCATAAAATATCGAGTTAATTATCTCAATGATCAGTCTAATGCGAAACTAGGTTAAGTGAACTAGGTTAAACTTTTTTGTACACCCTAGAATAACGTGATGGTAGGATGCCCTAGAAGTCGCTGAACTTATTCGGGCCCACAGGTAGCTATACTCAAATTTGACCATTGTACTAGACTTAAGTAAAATTCTACCTCTGTATCACCTGTGGTAAATAAATTGTTTAAATTGTTTAAATTGTTTAGATTTGAGAAGGAAATCAATGTCTGAATGGAGAAGACGATGAAGATCATTAAGTAGGATCATTGGTAAAAAATCGATAATAAATTATGTTTCCAACTTGTTCAAATTTATGAAGTTATGAACCATCTAAATTCAGGTTGATAGACACCAGTAAGTGAATTAAATTACCATTTCTGCTCTATTTTCTTAACTGTGAAAATTCCTACTCAATGTTTTAGCCTTTGAAAATATTAGGGTTGTTTGGTATTTTTAGCACACTGAATTTACTTTTCATCCTACAATTCATTTAATCTGTTTCTCTATCTTCATTATTTGAGTTGAGATTTTTTCATTCAAGTTTGACGAATAGAATTATGTAGGAAAAACGAGAGCATCGAGTGCCTCGTCTGTTTTCTATTCTAAATTTTGCTTCCCAGTGGGCTTGATGCCGAATGTGTTGCATTGTTATTGCCAGGCTTTTACATGTAATTGTTTCATGCAATATGTGCAGCCTTTGAGGATGAAAAAAAGCTGCGCATAAACGTTTAGTCGAACGATAACATCACAAAATTGTCCCTAAATTTACATATTTATCAAGGTGTTCACCAAATATCGAGTTTCAAATAAATGATTTATTTTGCGTACAATAGTAAAAATCCACGAATGCACTCACGCATTTGCATGTCTGAGCTCGCCACGATGCCTTTGCCGAGCGTTAACCTCAGTGCAAATGGTATTATTTTACACGTTCCACTCCAGGAGGTACTGGCGCTCGTAAAAGAGAAGCACGACATCATCGCCGAGCTGCAGAGGCAGGATGAAGAAAAGCGGATGCTGGCCATTCAGGTAAGCGAAATGACTGCACAATTGCGATATGAATACTTTTCTTATTTATATGCCTCTCAGTGGATGAATTAAAAGCCCTTCTGTTTTCATAATTTGTTAGATGTAAGTGTTTACAAAGATTGTGAATTTTTCGCACAAAACGAGTCTGAATAGCCATCAGAAAATTAAAGATGGGTGTAAAAAATGATTTCTTGGGAAATTCCCTCTGAGGAAGAATGCTGAACTAACGTGGGGTAAAAAATCGTGATTTGGGGAAAAGTTTTGAATTTAAAAAATAGTTCCTTTAAAGTAACACTGTGGAATATTTGCCAGGGTGTTCAAAATCTCATAAATTAATTACTATTCTACAACATTCGAAAATAAATCCATTATCATGAAAAGACTGAGAAATAGAAGATAAATGTTAAATCATTTCAAGCAATTGTTAATTTCACCACAGTGCCATATTTCTTTATTCCGAACATCTTTTTTTAGAGTGCATGGACTCTGGAGTGGAGAGATCGGAAGAATTGTGGGCTAGGATTATTTTTGTTTATTTAGGTCTATCAATGCGTGCTCATTCCAATTGTTATGTTTTGGGATTCTCTGAAACAGTAAATTCCTTCACATTCTTAACACACAAATTTGTCCTCCCCAGCACTATATTTAATTTTCTGTCAATCAGGGACGATTGATTCTACCCGGGAATTTTTAGCTACATAGATTCTTTATTTTTTCCATCCTAGAATTGAGGACTAAATGATTTTTCGCAGTTTTTTTTTCGGGGACGAGAACTACTGTTCCCTAAAGCGAATTTAAAATGTGCATGACAGTTTTTCGGGTTTCTACATTTTAAAGACACCAAGTTTGTCAAATGATTGGAAACTAAAATGAATATTCTAATGACGAGAAACTCAAATGAACTGTTTTGACGAGTGTGATGGGAGAGACACGGAGGTCAAACCACTCGGTGGGAACTGAAAGGAGGATGAACGAGAAACATGCCGATCCTTAACAGGGTCCAGGTTGGCTAGAGCTTAGAGTTTTAAAATTAATTTACGAAGAATTGGTGTGAACGAACAGTGAGTTCGTCTGGGCAAAATAGATTTGGGCAATCATAAGCGTGCGATTCATGAGGTCTTCGCCCCGACTTTTATACGCAGCATTTAGTACCGTTCACAGCTTGACAAAGGAAGTTGCGGGCATGATGCTAAAGCGTATCCGTTAGCACGTCATCTCTTATCTCGTGCGTATCCATTTCATTTTATTGAATCAAATAAAAACAGCAGTGTGTTTTGAAAGAGATTGTATGGATGATTTCTTAACCAATACCTCACCACTTTAGTTCTTTGAAACTATTCTATAATTTTCATAATGCAGGGAATTAATACGAAGTTCTATTCACGCCAGTTAATAAATCAGTAATGTTTAGATACTCATAATTATTTTTGAGGTAACTCAACCTATTATTAGACACTCTTGTATTTCGCATGTTGAGATAATCAACAAGACGCAAATAACACGAGTGCGATTGTCCCCCAGGCGGAATTTTGTCGTGAGCGTTCAGCTCGCACCATCCAGCGGGCGTGGCAGCACTACAAAATAAAGAAGATGCTCAAGAAGGCGCATAAAAAAGGGAAAAAGAAGAAAATTTCGAACGTAAAATAATGATTTTCCGCTTATCGTTTCTTAGTAACGAATAATCCAGTTGCAGCATAACTTCTAGCTAGTTGTTTCATATAATTAAATCTTTTGTTCTCGAAATTGATTTGTGATAAAAATACCAAACTAAGCTAAAAGTTTGAGGACCCTACCTATACAGTAAATTGTATTAAGCCGTGTTCTAATCAATGACTCACCATGTAGCTGAAGAGATTGCTAGTACACGGGCATTCATAAACTAGTAAAACTGCCAAAAATTTTGGGACACATCAGTAACGTTAAGAATTTTAAGTAAAAGAAGTAAGTAAAAAATTTTTTTCATAGGTGAAGCGTTATCGTCCATCAATCGAGTATCATTCGAATTTAAGTAAGGATAAAAAGCTGTCAATTACTATTAAAAGTGAATAGCTTGATCTAAAATAAAAAGTCATACTCGTTTGTAATCAAAGTTTACGTTACGCAAATTCAATTGTTGCGAACCAGCATCGCGAAAATCCCTGCAAATCTCGTACATGCTCCTTTACATTGCCAATACTTATATACTAGGCTAACTAACGACATGGAAGTTTAGAAAAATGTTATTATTTCAGCCTGTGTTATGAACCAAGTTACTTTCTCTCTAATTTTGGCTGCGGAGAGGTGTGTTATATGTGCTCGCCATAGCGCAAGTGGCTAGGGGTTCTGCCACCGTGCGGGAGACCCGGGATCGATTCTCGGCGCTGGCGGTGGCGATTTTCTCTGTTGGGTATAGGAGAAAAATTCCAAGTACAATACCCCACTCCACCCAGGTGTCTGAAATGGGTACCGGTCTTGACAGGGGGAAAGAGTCATGACGTCCTGGCGTTAGTTATAAGGCATTTGAAAATCCAATGTACAAGGTGATATGTATCAGGTTTGATTGGAAATAAAGCATCCGTAGATGCCTTCATTATATTATAAATGCTGACGAACTTGTGGGAGTGTTTATTGAGACATTGCTGAGTTTGACATGGCGGAGCAAAATCCCGGACGATTTTGTGGAAAATATGGCAGCGCTCTACATAGTTGTGTTCTTCTTATTGTTTGGAAAAGAAATTGAAAAACGCTGAACGTGCAGTGGCTGGAAGTAAGAAGAGAGTTGGTTAAAGAAGTTTGTGATTAGGATGATTTGTTTACTTCAAAATAATTGCTCTCTCATGAAAAGGCGAAATGAAAATATAGTCGTCACTCTGCTTGAGTATTGAGCCAAAGATTGACAACCGCTATTAATAATATATTGGGCAATACGTTCAATAAGATCGTCAATTTGCTGTTAAATATGCTTATTCATTGCGGTTGCAAGCGATGAATATTTGACTTTCGATTAATTTATTCAAAAGCATTTTTCGCGTGGTTTTCAAATGCGGTGTAAATGCTGTCAGAGATAAGGTTTTACAGTTAGATAAAAGGTATTGCAGCTATTCATTGATTTCGCTAACGGAAAGAAACACCTTGCAAGCTACTAGATGAAGTTGACTTTTAATAATAAATAACAATTTTTAATGAAAAACACTGTCCACAAATTTTCTGAGTTACTTTATTTTTTTAAGCGAAAAACTAATTAAAATTTGAAATATAGCGCTACGGAATTTGAATCATCTGGAGCCAAAACACCTCTGCAATTTAAAATCGAGGTCTTCCATCAAAGTAGTATAGCTGCTCAGTCTTCGCTTCGTGAGTGACGTCACGTTGTTTACAAACATATGTGTAGAGAAAATGTGAACTTGAAGTCAACGATTACTGTTTATATTCTTCTTGAATTATTTATATTGGTTTATGCATACAAGTGTTATCTAAACTAAAAAGCTCCGATCATATTACATTTGCCGTATCTGTTTTCTTCATTTCGTGATCGGCTAAAACCATGCTTCTAAATTAACTCATGATTTATGAGTTATGCAATGACTAATGTGCCCGGTAGCCTAGGCAAAATCCGAATCATTTACTGTAAAGTTAATTTGAGGTGGGATTACTCCTAGCAATTGAAGCTAGGGTAATTCATCAAATATCGAACAGAAACCACGTGTGTCTAGAAACAACCTTCATAAATCGGTAACTTTTGCTCTGAATAACTCTTGCGGGCCTCAAGGTTATTCTTGAACAGTTGCTTTCTTGTTCTGTGATGTCGCTTGAAAGACAACGTAGATTATTGATATGTATTTATTGTTCTAAAAATCGAATTTTTTAGTAAGATAATTTCATCAATATCGAACATGAATCGAACAAGAATTTTGATTCGAACAGGATGGTTTGTCAATTAGTTCTCTTCGTATGGAACTTTTGTTAGACTATTAGCACGCCACGTATGGTTTGTCTATTAGTACGCCTCGTATATTTTGTCCATTAATATGCCTCGTATGGTCTATCTATTTGTACACCTCATGTGGCCACTTGGAAAATAAACGTTTTTCTTTCATTCTTTTTTTCTTTGGTGCACTGGATTTTCTTGGAAGTGCTCGCGGTGGCACAGCGGTTAAGGGATCGGACTTGTATGTTGGAGTCGTGGGTTCGTATCCCGGCGCTGGCGCTGCGATTTTCCCCGTTGGGTATAAGGGAAAGCTGAAGCACAATACCCCACTCGACCCAGGTGTCGGAAATGGGTACCGACTTTACGGGGGAACCGTCATGGTGTCCTATATATAGTGTTAGTTATAAGACATTTGAAAAACCAATGCTTAAGAACATTTGTATCAGGCTTGATTGGAAATAAAGCATCCCAAAGATGCCGATGTTTGTTTTGTTTGTTTGTTTAAAATGACTGTCTCATTACTTATTTTCAGGAAGCATTTGGATGGAGAGTTATCAAAATTTGAATATGATGTCGATGTTTCATTTGCAGTGCTTGTTGAACCATCATTGTGATCATCAACCTGTGTGACCTTTTTTGGAGTAGAGTGTAGAGCACGCGTCAATGAATTATTATTGATGCTTGCATCAATTTTCTTGGCAAGGGATTGATCATCAGTAAATGTAGCCAGACGAATCATTGATGACCTTGAGGGCCTTGGAACACCAGCAGCTGGTTGGTCGCCATCTTCAACTATTCATTGTTATTGTCAAGCGTTAATACAATATTTAAAGGAAATGAAAGAGGCGTTCAATAGATCGATTCAGTTATTTAAAAGAATTAAGAATCGAAAAGCCTTGTTCGAGGCATAAATTCATGATTTTTAAGGAATTTCGATTCGAACACCTTTGTTCAGTATTTAATACTGACATGAAATAGGAACTGAATGTCGAACATGGAATAATTATCAAGTTTTTAGCGGGAAAGAAAAAAATACAGCAACAGAACATCATTTGACAACACTACTCTCTAGTTATGACGGGAGGTTGACGTTGGCACAACAACAGTTAAACCGTCGCAATTTTTCCGAGGTGCGTAAGATTTTTCAAGTGAAAAAATATGACCAATTTGTAAGGGTCGTACAGAAAATGTGTTCGCAACAGCTGGTAGCAGTTTGCAGCTCACAGAAATGAGTTCTTATCACTAAAATAGGAGTTTTAGATATAAGATCACCGGCACTGTGCAAAATTGGATGCTTACGAAATTCATTACGCGCATATTTTCAAAGTTGTTCGATAATCAGTTCAGTTCGATATTTGATGAATTACCCTATTAAGGAGATCATCTCAGGTGGAGAACTATTTTCGTCCGATTTGTTTGAAAATTGGCCAGTATAAGTCTTTTGTGAAAGTAAACCTTTTTTACTCCTGTCATTTTTTCGATTTAGGCGTTAGTTTTTTTTTTTGACGAAAAATGTGTTTTTGGTATATTTTTCAAATTGAAACTCCTCCTTCAGTTTTGATGCTAGAACAAGAAGAAAGACAGTTTTAGAACCTTTGGAACATTTCTAACAAACGATCGTTCTGTTTATTTTCAAATTCAAATTTTTTCAAAATTTTTGGAAATTTCAAAAATCAGCAACAATTTTTTGGGCTTAGAGCTATATATTTCTTTAAAGAATTAGAATTTGAAAACGAGCTAAATGTCGAGAATATGTTCAGAATGATCAAATTTTGCGAATTAAAAATAAAAATTCTTGTAATTGTGTGTAATGTAACAAATTTGTGCCTACGTAAAAAGTTGTGTCTTGAAATGTCTCAGAAAATCCCAGCAGCGGGGGGGGGGGGGGGGGGGGGGTCGCTTCAACATGAATGTTTTATGTCGCTTCAACATGTATGTTTTCACGCCTGTATGTTTTCTTTCAACTCAGCAATGTTAGGAGGCTGCGATAAGGTGCGAGAGCCAAACGGTGTATGTTTACAGTGTGTGTTGTCTCTGGAGGGGACTTTGGCAAATCTTTCATTAGTGCGAGCCCTTGGAAAACCTGAGACGCGCGAAAAAATGCCTACACAAGCGCGAACAAAGTCGCCTTCTTGTCAAAGATAAATCGACACATAAATTGCGACTCTTGAGCTGCGAGGGTGAAGGAGTAACGGTCGGTTCGAAGGAGCTGAGCGTGAGAAGAAAAATGAGGCTGAGAAAGAAATAAAGGCGAGCGGCGGCACTACCAATTAGAAAAGAGGTAGGCGGGCACTCCGAGGCTCCTAAGATTCTCATAGGCCGAAGGTGATAGTGCACAACCCTCGAAGAAAATGCGCCAGGGCTCAAGGCGTCTGAGGAACAATGGACAGTTCGACCGGCGAAACCGTAACGTGAGGTGCAACCAAGAAACGCGGGTGTGTTCACAATAACAAGCGTGCTTAATGCAATAATAAGAAAAGTGGCTATATTGAAAATTATACTAAGTTTCACGCTATAATGTAATCCAGAAAGTAACACATTCTCGTTTCACTTGCAGAAAATTTACGTGTTCCCGTCACCACGTTCACAAAGGGGAAATTTATCAAAACATAACCCACCGTGGGAGTTATTGATGGAACATGGAGATGCTGCACTAGAAGGGAGGGTAAGAGATGCATTTCTTAAAAAAAAAAAAAAAGAAAGAGTAAAGATATTGTTGAGATAAATATTGCGATAATTCATTGTCATTCAGTCATTGATGCGCTTAAAAAGTAACAAGTTAAATTTTTATCTTTGACAGGCGGGACGGTAATTCAGTCACACATCTGAGGATTGATCAGCTCGAATGAAGGGAATCGACGTGTGAACATGCTGAAACGAAATGAGCAAGATAACGTCCTCACTAGACATTTTCTGAACAGTGCATAAGATAGGCCTTTGAACTGAAGCGAGTCGCGGACGAATTTTGTGGTTGAAGTGACCTTCGCCTACTGGGCTGCTGGGGGGCGCTGAGATATTGTAGGCATTATTTGTGTTATGTTTGGGTGCATAAGCAATCTGCGGTTAAAGGCTGGCCAGCCAAATTTCTGGGTAATTATGTGCAGTAGGTCATTTGACGTATGCTATTTGCTTTCATTACTTAATTAGAATTGTTCCTAACACCAATCATTGTGTGTGCGCTCATTGATGTTTGTATCACGTATAGCTGGGAATTATAAATGTTAAGCATAGTTCACCCTGTGTATCATGCCCCACAATATTAGAAGCAATCCATCGTAATGCAACGGAGGGCGCCCAGAAAATGCGCTGCGTAAGTGGGTCAGCGATCCCCGGTGAGTACCTTTATTTTTAGTATATGTACTGTAATTGCCGATTATAATTCATCTAATTTGTGTTGTGTATGTAGCCTGGAGGTGTGCCATTCCTCTATTCCGAGAACCTGATCTTCTTGTTAATGAATTGTTAACAAGGAGGTGAAGGGTAACATCTCTCGTGACATCAAAATTTGGTGAGATCAACACGGTCGCTTTGTAATATTTTGCGAGTGTAGTATAGCAGTTGCATTGTATTTTTTTTGCGTTTGTTATTTCATGTGCAAAACGTACAGAAATTCAGTAGAGGTACATGTCTCGTAGGGATGATTTTCTGTGTTCCGGTGTGAGAAGCCAGCAAGCACACTGCCATGTAGATCAAGAAAGTGAAAGTGGTTATAAAAGTGATAAGTTTGAGTGAGAAAATTCTGGTGTGTTCACTCGATTAATTTCAAAGTTTCAGTTAAAGTTTTACAGTGAGTAGGTGTGGAAAACATTTGAGTGATCGCAAATTTTTGAGTTTTTGGAGAAAGTGAATTGGAGAAGATCGACAATATGCCTGCCCGCGGGAGAAGGAACAACGACCGCAGAAATGCGCCAGCAACGCCACCACGACCCGAAGAGGAAGCAGTAAACATGCCCGTGGTAACGAGTTGCGTGGGAGCCATTGGTGCTAAATTCAGGAGGGGCGATGATGTGGGGGAACATATGGCAAGATTGAAGTTTTTGACGGGTAATCTGAATAACAGTGAGCAGGTGAAAGCCTTCTTCCTTTGCCTAGGTCCACAAGAGGCAAAGGAATGCAATCAAATAATTGATACACTGACGAACCTACGAGAAGCAGAAAACTGGCTGCGCTCTTACGCCGACCAGGTCGAACATCCAACTCAAGCGCTGTTTGATATAGTAACCAAGAAGCAAACAAGCCGGGAAGGAGTTTCAGAGTACCTGACGCGCCTGGAAAGGCTGTACAACGAGAATTATCTGGAACATCCGGAACGAATCCTTGTAGATTTGATGTGGCTCGGATTAAGGGAGAACATCACAAGACCATTTCGAAGTGATGCGCGACCTACGACAGTACAAGAACTGAGAGACATGGCAATCGAGGTGGAAAATCGACGGATAGTACCAGTGCCAAGGGAAACGACAGAGAAGAGGGAACCGGAGAGAGAAAGAGCGCAGCGAAGCGAGAGGAGGCAACAGCATGAGACTGCACGTGTCGGCCATACGATGCGGCATTCACCACAACGGCCTAGAGGGTACCGCCATGAAGTGCCACCCTGGAGAGAAAGGAACAGACAGATACGACACTCTCCTTATCAGCGAAGAGGAAATTATGAAGCACCCCACTGGAGCGAAAAGGGCAGACTTAGGAGTCAGCAGCACCAAATATACTACGCAAGAAAGCCACAGCCGCCTCCGGAAGCACCACCTGCACCTGCAGTGGACTTAGCCCAGTGTAGAGCAGTGCCACCGCCGTGCGTAAACTGTGGAAAATTTGGGCACCTAAGGGCTGATTGCAGAGTGCAACAGTTTGCAGGACAGCCAAAAAACGGAATAGGAGACCGTTAGCTCCGATAATAAATCCCAGCGTGATACTCCAAGTGAATGGCACACCTGTTACCGCCCTTCTTGATACCGGAGCAAATATATGCTTGGTAAAAGAGCGTGTGGTTGCGGGAATTAAAAATGCTAGTGTGAAAGGTACATCAACTGCATTAAAAACAATTGGAGATGAACCCGTGCCGGTGCTGGGAAAGATTAATGTGCCAATCAAAGTTAACGGTCAGAAAATTGTTCAGAGATGTTTTGTTGTGAAGGAAAATGCATTCCCAGGAGACCTGCTAATAGGGGTGGAAGTAATGAACAAAGTCAACGCAAAGATAGACTTCGGAAAATGTAGGGCGTCCTTCTTTGGAACTCACGTGAACATGTTTTCAGCACCAGGACACGCTTCTCCGAAAATTCTGTGTGTAACGCGGGAAGAAAAATCGGTAACTCTGGCTGAGGACATTACAGTGAAGCCTCGCACGCAAGCCATGGTAAAGTGCCGAGCAGATGGCAAGTTTGATGGAAAGGAAGTAATTTTAGAGCCTAGAATTAAGTGGGCGCCTTACGTCGGAGCCACCGCTGCAAGGGTACAAAACGGGTATGTTTTGATGCCTGTACTTAACCCTTTTGCCGAAGAAACCGCTCTGACCGAAGGAGCAATAATTGCAACATGCCACGAAATCGCGAATGAAGATGCAACTGCAGAAGAAAACAATGCGGAAAATAGCGAAGCAGAAGATCACCGCAGAGAGAAGCGCTTCCAGCAAATTGATGAGCTTGACCTCAGTCACTTGGTTGCTGAAAAACAAGAACAAGTTAGGAACCTGCTGAAGGAATACCACAAGACGATTAGTGCAGACGAGATGGATATTGGCAACATTAAAGGAGTGAAATACAAAATTTTGCTGAGTGATTACAGGCCAATTCAAACAAAAGGGTGGCGTATTCCATACTCCAGCCAAGAAATTATTGATAAAAAGGTCTCGGAGATGATCGAAAGTGGAATTGTGCAAGAGAGTACAAGTGCTTGGAAAAACCCGCTCGTACTCGTAAAGAAGCCAGGAGGAGGCCACAGAGTTTGCCTTGATTTGCGAGCTGTAAACATGCGGGTGATAAACGAACATTATCCGATTCCACACATTGTAGGGACACTGGAGGAGGTGGCTGGCAAAGAATACTATTCCATTGTCGACGCAAAATCAGCCTTCCATCAAATTGAGCTAGATGAAGAAAGTAAGCAATACACGGCATTTCAGACTCGACAAGGCAACTTCGAATTCTCTAGGCTACCAATGGGACTTAAGTGCTCAACATCAGTGTACCAGAGAGTAATTTGTCATGTTCTGAAAAGGCAACTTGGAAAATTCGCCGCTATTTACTTGGACGACGTGTGCGTTAACTCTATGACTTTTGAGAGTCACCTAGAAAATTTAAGGGAAGTGTTGCACGAGTTTCAATGTGCCGGAGTAAAAATAGGCTTGGACAAGTGCAAATTTGCACAAAAACAAGTAAAGTACCTAGGATGTTACATCAGTCGTGCGGGACTTGTTCCAGACCCCAAAAACGTGGAGGCAATGCAGAGTTACCCTAGGCCGACTACCGGACGTAAAGTGCGCTCGTTCGTGGCAGCGCTTAATTTCTACCGGCGCTTCATTCCGCACTTTGCCACAACAGCTGCACCCCTTAATGCGCTGACTAAAAAGGGGGCAAGATTCCAGTGGAAGGAAGAACACGAACAGGCCTTCTGCAAACTTAAGCAGCTCATGATAGAAGCTCCAGTGCTGAAGAAGCCTTCTCTAAATGAGACGTATTACTTGAGCTGTGATGCCTCGAATGAGGGCTCGGGCGCGGTCCTTGCACAGAAATGTAATGGTAAGGAACAACCGATTGGATACTTCAGCAAAAGATTCAATGATGCTGAAAAACGTTATTCAATCACTGAACGTGAAGGATTAGCAGTGGTAGCGGCTGTGAATCACTTTTCACCTTACCTGTACGGCAATAAATTTGTTGTGATTACTGATCACACAGCTCTGAAATATTTGTTCAAAGGTAAAAATACCAAGAACAACAGAATTATGAGATGGGCCCTAACACTCTCTCAATATGATTTTGAGGTGATTTATCGGCCAGGAACTCAGAACGTGGTGCCCGACGCATTGTCGAGAAATATTGCGAACGACAACGAAGAAGAAAATCCAGACGACGAAGCACCTAAAACAGTGTTCGTCACGACGATGATAAATGAAGCGCCCAATGTACAAGAGGCAGAAAGTAGTTTGCAGAAAGAAAATGTGAGAGTAGAACAGTTGAAAGATCCCGTTTGGGGGCCAGTTCTGAGGTATCTTGAAGGTGACAAATTAGGGGACGCTCCAAGTCTTGCTCTGAAATCCGAAATCTTCACCGACGGAGGTATATTGTATTGCAGAAAGGCGCAACGAAAGCCTAATAGAACAAGGCACTTGATCGTTGTGCCAGACGCCCTGAGAGAAGCAGCAATAACGTTAGCGCATGATAGCACAATTGGTGCACACCAAGGTCGTGCTAAAACGTGGAAAAAGCTCATGGAATTCGGGTACTGGATTAACATGGCGCGTGACGTTAACAAATACGTCGATTCGTGCATGCAATGTCAAAAACGTAAGATCAACAATCGCATTTGTGTTAGCATGGGTTCATTCCCTGAAATTGACAAGCCTCTGGACAGAATAGGCGTTGATTTAATCGAAATGCCAGTGTCGAATGAGGGCCACAAATACATCCTCACCGTGGTCGATCACTTCAGTAGATATGTTGCAGCGTTTCCGCTCAGAAGCAAGACAACTGAGGAAGTAACGAAAGCGTTAACTAAATTCGTTACTACGTACGGCACAGCCAAGAGTCTCATCTCAGACAGGGGCACCGAGTTCACGTCAGCTTTGTTCAGAGATGTGTGTGAAAAATTGAAAATAAAATACTACAACACTTCAGCATATCATCCCCAATCCAACGGAATGACCGAACGGCAAAATCAGAATATCAAGACTGTTTTATCACACCTTGCCGCCAACGATCAATCTTCGTGGCCTGATGCACTTCCTTGGACGTGCCTAGCGCTGAAAACAAGTTAGCAAAGTGTAATTGAAGAAATTCCGTATTATTTGTTTTTTGGTAGGGACGCAGAAATTCCTGTTGTTGACTGGCTGAAAACACCTCGCATGGATTATTCTCTTGGGGACAACTACAGTGCAGAGGTGAGCGCCCGACTTCACAATGCGTTCAAGGTGGTGAAGGCCAAATCCAAGGCGTCACACGACAAGTCGGTGCAAATGAAGGATAGAGGTGTGAAAAACAACCAGGTGGAGAGCGGAAATATTGTGTTATTACACAATCCGACAGGAAAGGCCGAAGCTGCAAGCGCGTGGCCTACCGACTGGGTAGGCCCGTTTCGTGTCCTTGAAAGGAATGCCACAAATGCGACCATTAAAGCACTATATAGTAACCGACAAGAAAGGGTTCATTTGGATAGATTGAAAGTTGCTTTCCTACGGGGCGAGGCTTTTCCCGGCACGTCGGACGTCGCAGCTGAACCAGGAAGTGGAACCGGATATGAAACAGTCGATAGTGAAAATGAAGAGCTGAGAACAGAAAAACACGTGAACGAGAGAGCGGCGGCCAGGACACAGCGGAGCTACAATTTACGTTCTCGTTGTAGGTGAACCGCCAACTAGAAACGAACTGCGGAGGACTGAAATCGTGCATTAACTTGCCTTTGCGGGATGTATTCTTGTGTGTTTAATTTTAGAAAAACGCTTGCGTAGGAGTGAGTTTTAGCGTTGTATTGCTTTAATCTAAATGTGTTCTTTAGTAGAATTGTGTTATTCTAGCTGTGAATTGAAACTAATCTCACTCACTAGAGTGTGATGCTTTGTTCAATAGAAATATGCTCTAGGTTATGTAACTCCAACTTACTTTGCTCACAAGAAATTTCGTTTGGACGAAAATCTTGTTGAGTGATCTAATCTTACACTATGCGTAGTTCTCATTTTCTCTCTTGCTAAGTAAAGGGAAGTTGAGCGTTTATTAGGTTAACGTCGTGTGTTTCTCAAGAGGAGTACTTTGTTTCCGTTGTAGGATGCTTATGTTCTCGCCAGCTTCTCGTGAAGCGTGCGCGCTTCGTACGAAACAGCTCTAGCGAATGAATTAAGTTTCATCAGAAGTACTTAGGCTGAGGCTATCTCAGGCTAGCTGATTTTATCTATACCTTTAGACCGTTCATTTTCACAACGGGGAAAATAAGTTTAGCGTCATATTAAAATTTCGTATTCTTTTGTACTGTAGCGTTGAATTTCTGACTCTGTGTCTCACTCTTGCCCTGAAAGAATATCGTAAACACGGTATTCCGGAAGGAATTATTCTCCTCTTACTCGGTAGAAGTATAGTACATTTCTTTTCAGACTTAAGGAATTAATTTCTTGGTAGATTAGCGTAGTATGTACTTCAGCACAGAATAGGCCGGAACAATGGCATAACACGAATACCTCTCGTATGAGCAGCAAATTAAGGAAGGATCACGTGGAATACAAGTAAATATTTACAAGAACGAAGAAGATAGAACAACAGTACAACATAGGGGATTCATCGCACTTGTATTGGGATCATTCACTGTGGGACAAATTTCAGCGTTGCCGTGGGAAACGACGAAAGATGTATGTACGGCTGGAAATTTTGCACCCTGTTCTGAAGAATGCCGAAGGCACAAGTAATTAGCTCAGAGCCGCTTGCGGTGGAGCTACAGCCAGAGGTCGCGCACCATGTTCGAAGAATGCGGAGGACATCAGTAATAGCTTAACTCGCCAGTGGTCAGGCTGTAAGGAGGACATCGTTAGTGAACGGCCGAGCCAGGAAGGACTTCTCGACTAATTATGTTAATTAGCAGCACTCGACACTTCGAAGTGGAAAGCACCACAGAGCGCCGCAGTACCAGGATGAGGAAGGAAGAATAAATGAAATTAAAGCATGTGATATTATAGGGTGCCTAGATGTACTAGCGTTCAAAAAATGCTTTTATACAGTGGACACTCCAATGAAATAATAATAATGCTCTTATATGACTAGGTGTTAAAACGTACTTAAGTATTTTGGAATTTGCGTCGTGACATTTCTGCCTGGTAAGGCATTCCTGAAATTCGAATGTAAGTTCCTGTGAATTTTACTAGGCAAATCACCACATTGGAATATTGAAGCCGCATTTTAGGCCTCTCTATTTGTACGTGAATAAAAAGAAATTAAAAGAGATTACGTCGGATAGCCTTTGAATGATACGTACGATCTTCGAAGTATATTAACCCACGAAATTCTCGCATAAATAAGAATGTTCACTCGGAGAAAATGAAATATTATTTGTGTCTATCGGATTCCACGTCGACGTCAAGGAATACTGAAGGGGAATTCTACAGGATACCAGCGTGCACTGCGCAGGATTGTGCCTCGGATTACTTCAGCATTACTTCGTAGGATTAGGAACCCTATCGCGAAGGGGGACTATATTGAATGAAATTTATCGACGCTTCTACTCTTATTCTTCGACAGGTCAACATAAGTTCCTGATCTGCCAATTCGTCTGATCAACGAATAGGCATTCATGAGTAATCTGCCGATTAAAAATTTGAGTTTGAATAAACGTCATAAAATGTATGTGAAACATTGTATTTGACTTGATTTAGTGGTAATTTGAATCGTGATAATGATCCATCTTACAGAACGCAATCGTGTAGTAATGTGGTGTATAGAAATTTAATACGAGTCTGCATATTGGGATCGCAATGCTTCCTCCTGAAATTAAGCACTCATCTTCGACGCGCGTGTGAAGCTATTGAAATGCCAGAAGAGAGGCATGGAAAAAAGGGAAATTCGTCAGCTATACCAAAGGAGTTAACATCGAACCGTCAACAACAGCGTCAAGGATTTGGACAACAGAAAACGCAAGCGTAAATTGAAACTACGAGACATAAAGTCATCAACGCTGTAGGATGTTTGAGAATGTAGGGGACGTAACCGTAATACTTTATGAATGTTATTAGGGGTGAACACGCAAAGGATTTAGGATGTACTTTAATTCGGAAGAATACGACACAATATATCACGCTGTGGCTGATAGTAATGATTGTAGTGTTAATTGTAAGGTACCCTGTTTCTGCGGAAGAAAGTTTAGATGATAATGTGCTTAAGTAGAATTTACCATGTGTGTCTTATATTGGCTGCATACAGTAGTACTTATTATTCAATAAATAGCTGAAGGCTAATTCAAAAAAAAAATTGTCAGGCCAATTTTTTTTAACTCTAGGAGGGCCGTCCTGTCGAGAATATGTTCAGAATGATCAAATTTTGCGAATTAAAAATAAAAATTCTTGTAATTGTGTGTAATGTAACAAATTTGTGCTTACGTAAAAAGTTGTGTCTTGAAATGTCTCAGAAAATCCCAGCAGCGGGGGGGGGGGGGGGGGGGGGGTCGCTTCAACATGAATGTTTTATGTCGCTTCAACATGTATGTTTTCACGCCTGTATGTTTTCTTTCAACTCAGCAATGTTAGGAGGCTGCGATAAGGTGCGAGAGCCAAACGATGTATGTTTACAGTGTGTGTTGTCTCTGGAGGGGACTTTGGCAAATCTTTCATTAGTGCGAGCCCTTGGAAAACCTGAGACGCGCGAAAAAATGCCTACACAAGCGCGAACAAAGTCGCCTTCTTGTCAAAGATAAATCGACACATAAATTGCGACTCTTGAGCTGCGAGGGTGAAGGAGTAACGGTCGGTTCGAAGGAGCTGAGCGTGAGAAGAAAAATGAGGCTGAGAAAGAAATAAAGGCGAGCGGCGGCCCTACCAATTAGAAAAGAGGTAGGCGGGCACTCCGAGGCTCCTAAGATTCTCATAGGCCGAAGGTGATAGTGCACAACCCTCGAAGAAAATGCGCCAGGGCTCAAGGCGTCTGAGGAACAATGGACAGTTCGACCGGCGAAACCGTAACGTGAGGTGCAACCAAGAAACGCGGGTGTGTTCACAATAACAAGCGTGCTTAATGCAATAATAAGAAAAGTGGCTATATTGAAAATTATACTAAGTTTCACGCTATAATGTAATCCAGAAAGTAACACATTCTCGTTTCACTTGCAGAAAATTTACGTGTTCCCGTCACCACGTTCACAAAGGGGAAATTTATCAAAACATAACCCACCGTGGGAGTTATTGATGGAACATGGAGATGCTGCACTAGAAGGGAGGGTAAGAGATGCATTTCTTAAAAAAAAAAAAAGAAAGAGTAAAGATATTGTTGAGATAAATATTGCGATAATTCATTGTCATTCAGTCATTGATGCGCTTAAAAAGTAACAAGTTAAATTTTTATCTTTGACAGGCGGGACGGTAATTCAGTCACACATCTGAGGATTGATCAGCTCGAATGAAGGGAATCGACGTGTGAACATGCTGAAACGAAATGAGCAAGATAACGTCCTCACTAGACATTTTCTGAACAGTGCATAAGATAGGCCTTTGAACTGAAGCGAGTCGCGGACGAATTTTGTGGTTGAAGTGACCTTCGCCTACTGGGCTGCTGGGGGGCGCTGAGATATTGTAGGCATTATTTGTGTTATGTTTGGGTGCATAAGCAATCTGCGGTTAAAGGCTGGCCAGCCAAATTTCTGGGTAATTATGTGCAGTAGGTCATTTGACGTATGCTATTTGCTTTCATTACTTAATTAGAATTGTTCCTAACACCAATCATTGTGTGTGCGCTCATTGATGTTTGTATCACGTATAGCTGGGAATTATAAATGTTAAGCATAGTTCACCCTGTGTATCATGCCCCACAATATTAGAAGCAATCCATCGTAATGCAACGGAGGGCGCCCAGAAAATGCGCTGCGTAAGTGGGTCAGCGATCCCCGGTGAGTACCTTTATTTTTAGTATATGTACTGTAATTGCCGATTATAATTCATCTAATTTGTGTTGTGTATGTAGCCTGGAGGTGTGCCATTCCTCTATTCCGAGAACCTGATCTTCTTGTTAATGAATTGTTAACAAGGAGGTGAAGGGTAACATCTCTCGTGACATAAACAAACGTTTGTTAGAAATGTTTCAAGGATTCTAAAACTGTCTTTGGATTTGTTCTAGCATCAAAACTCGAGAACTAGTCCCAGGATGAATGTTGAAAATTCAAAGTGTTGGGTAGGCTATAAGCAAAAAAAAAATTTCGTGTTGAAGTGTAATATAATGAACAATTGATGTAATTGAATGCAGTTTTAATTTTTTTTCCGATACTTTCCATACATAACTTCATATTCAAACTGTGAATTGTGATTTAAAAAAAAAAATTATAAAAATTTTTCCTTTTTCATAAAAAAAATAATTTTTAATTTTTTTTTAGTCTGATTCTTATAAAATTTGACTATGATATGTAACCTTTGAAAAGAAACATAATTGATTCCATTCTTTTTTTTTGATTCAGGCCTTAGATTTTGCAAAAATTTGACATATTGGTTTTCAACTAGGTATTGATATTTCCCTAATATTGATATTTCAAAATGAAACTCCTCCTTCAGTTTTGATGCTAGAAAATAAACAAATGCAGTTTTAGAATCCTTGAAACATTTCTAACACACTCACATTCGGCTTTTTTCCATTTCCCATTTGTTCTCTTTTTATATATGGGGTCAAAATTGAGAAATTTGAAAGATTTTGGGTGTTTTTCATTGGTATTGATGTTTCAAAATAGAACTCCTCCTTCAGTTTTGATGCTAAAATAAAAACAAATGCAGTTTTAGAATCCTTAAAACATTTCTAACACACTCACGTTCGGCTTTTTTTCCATTTTCTATTTGTTCTCTTTATATATGGGATCAAAATAAGGAAAAAGTTAAAAAAAATTTGGGTGCTTTTCATTGATATCAATATTTCAAAATAGAACTCCTGCTTCAGTTTTGATGCTAGAACCAAAACAAATGCAGTTTTAGAATCCTTGGAACATTTCCAACACACTCACATTCAACTTTTTTCTATTTCCTTTTTGTTCTCTTTTTATATGGCGTCAAAATCGGGAAAATTGAAATATTTTGGTCCCTTCACCCCCCTACCCCCTCCCCCCCCCTCCCCCCCCCCCCCCCCGGAGAGGGGGAATTATTGTCGTAGTGCGATAAAATTTTAGGAACGAATAGTCCACCAACTAAGGGTCCTTCTACAACAAAAACATGCAAAATGACCATGACATTGCAAGGGCCCCATGGGCCTCCGGATGATCTCCCTAAAGCCGTTCCTGGAGGTGACTTAACGTAAAACCCAGTTTGCTAGGAATTGAAGGTTCTGGAACCAAAGTATTTCCAAATGTTGAGAATAATTATTTATAGATCCAATGGAGAGAATGTAGTTCAATATCAATGTGGGCTGGATATAGTTTTTGCTATTTAATTGGGATATTTTACCCTGATATGTTGAATTTGATCTATATGTTTGAACATATGTTAATGTAGAGGTATTGATAATCTAGCCATTATGCAACTAAAATCTTTGGTAAATGTTGAGGATTAACCGGGAATCAATTATCCACTTTTCGAATCCTAAACATAGTTAATTAGATCAAAATAAACAAGTATTCTTCTATGCAATTTCTGTCGTAAATGAGTATTTTACGAATTATAGCGGTAGGTTTAGTTTCGTCTTTGATGACAAATGCGCTCGAACAAACAAGCTACTCGTTGATTTTTTAATTTTTGTTGCTTAAATCATGGTAATGACATCGAAATAAACTAACTTTCATGCATACACTTTTTGAATATTTTAAATATTTCAAATGAATATTTTACGAGTTAGCGCGGTAGGTTCAGTTTCGTCTTTGATGACAAGGGGTCCGGAAGAGAGCCTCCATTGCAGTGTTGCCATTCTTTGGGCTTGATGACTTACTTCCTGCTTCAAACACTTGAGTTGGGGGAAACTAATTTACCGCTAGGCTATAACTCGTAAAATACTTATTTATGACGGAAAGTGCAGAGAAGAAAACTTGTTTATTTCGATCTACCTGAGTATTGTGAAAAAATCATTCTTTTATGATAAGTGTTCATTTTTTCATTTCTGTTGTGAATTGTTGATGCACAGCATAGCAAGTTTTGTCACGTGCGGAGTATTAAACCTAATCTCCTAAAACTGAATTATCTTCTATTAGTAACAAGAAGGTCATTTTGAAATGTGTTGATTTTTACTTCTAATTCAATTCCTTTTATTTTTATATGTTAACTCCTTTGCTAATTAATCTCTGCTGAAAATTTTTATGCTTCAAATTTAACTTCAACATAAAAATTCAACAAAAGACTTTGCCATGGATTTTATATAGCATGGTAGCTATTTTTTCAATTTTATGTACTTATTTCATTGTATATTCATACTGTTGATGAATCTTTTTGTCATTTTAACAGTTATAATCTAACTTTTGTTGCTTCATAATGTGCAGGTAGTCCAGAATAAGTTATTTTATGCAGTCTTGAAAGTTTATTGCTAAAAATATTGATCTACACACCCAATGAGGTTGAAGCACTTAGACATTGCTTATGGCAGTGACATGGATGCTTCTCAAGAGTTTCCAACTACAAAATGTGTTACATCCTCATCAGCTAGTTTGTTGGCTGATGCATCTGCCTCATCACAGCAAGTTTTGCATCCTGAGTCATCAAATTCAGTTTCGCAAACCATGAGTTCACAAATTTCTCTCAATACTTCACTACTAAGTGAATCTTTTTCTTCTTTCCCGACCACTCCCAATGCTGAAGATTTTTTCAAGAACCTTCCAAAATCCACAACTCCTGGATTGTCAGATATTGATATTGAACCATCCCCTTCACCTGGTACCTGTATAGCAAACTCTAATGGGGGAACTCTGTTGCCTCAATCTTCATTTATATATACAAATCCAAGCATTTCCTACTCTCACATCACACAGGCGCCAACAAAAACCTCAACTGAAAGTTCTTGCTTGATAAGTTCTGATTTTCAAAATAGTCATGTTGAAAGTCTGTTTCTACCTTCTAATTCAGTTAACCAGCAAATGTGTGGACTATCAGTTTTGGAAGAACCCTTAGATGTCAGATATGGCACTGAAAGTTGCCTACCCTCTTCTGACTTGCCATACATTGATATGGTAAGTGCTGGTGATGAAAATGTTTTCACTATTCAAGTTGGAAACAATTGCAAAGTCTTCAGTGAAATGCCAACTGATTCTCCAACTGTAAGTGGCACTTCTTCATTCCAAGTGAGCAATTCTTCTGATCATCAACTAGAGCCTTCAATGTCCATCCAAAAACAAGTTTCTTTTTGTGATTCATTTCAAGAAAATGACCAGCCACTTCTTCAAAGAGAAATTCCTGAGACCAAGAGAACAGAAAGTGACAAATACCCCAATGATATCCCAACTGACAACCCAAATGTGGAAGAAGATGGCGAAATGGGTGTATTACCTCCAGATCTCTGCTTATTTGAGGTTGTAAGCATGCTCAAGTGTAGTCGGTGTGATGATGTATTTCCCGACACTGCATCCCTCATACAACACTACCAAAAATCACATGTAGCTGGATATGCAGTGAGTTCAGCTAGGAGTTTTCTTTATGTTGTAGTGTAAACTAGTATATTGCATTTTCTAAGATGCATGGGGAATGTTTTATTTAATGTATTCTTATAATATATCTTATGTCTTATAAAAAATGTATAATTTTAGATTGAAGAAGCTTCTATTTTCCAGCTTCTTTACATATGTGTATTTGTTTAAGAATACATGTGCTGAATTTTGTCTACTTGAAATTATTTTTGTATGCCAAGGCTCAAGTTGTGATTATGTTATGGAGATGCACCTAATCAATTTTTAAAATTTTGTTGCCTGTATCATGGTAATTACATCAAAATAAACAACTTTTCATCTATGTACTTTTAAATCCTTTTATTAAAACTTGTTAAATTTTTTTCAGGCATCTCCAGTGAAGATTAAAGTAGACACTGCTGCCAATGTCAAGCTGCAGAAGAACAGTAAGTGTTGTTGTAACAATTCTTTGGTGTAGAGTTGTTTTTTAATGTTCTCACTTCAATTTCAAGCAAAATAAACCAAGTCATGGAATGAAAATTTCAATTTTCTTTTGCTAGATGTACTAAATGGCCAAGAAAGGGTTGTTTGATTTCCGGAATTTATTAGTGAGTAATTGACAACCTTTATCTTGAATTTCCGCTTTCCTTTTTAATGACATTGATTCTACTAGATTTTTGATCTTCTGCAGCCATTTTTTGCCTTAAGTGAAGTAACTTGTTGCCCCAAAGCACTCAGGAAAGAAAATCCTAATTTTAAAATCTAACATAAAAGTATGTGTGTGCTAATATTAATATAATTTATATGAGAGCAATTGATTATTGTCTGCCTACACTTAATGTACCTCATGCATCAACATTTATCACTTAATTTTATTTACTCCAACATTAGAGCCTGTGGTGGTGTGTCACAAGTGCGGGTCCAAGGTTCCTTCTTCTGTACTGGAATGGGTGAGTCCATAAATTGCTTATTTATTTATTATGCGCTCTAAAAATGTGCTTATGCGATTACTTTCAAATTTATTTATTTTAGTATTATTTTTCAATGAGAATTCTGAGACATTTTAGTATTATTTACCTAAAATTAATGCAATTATGGATCTTTAAATTAAACTTTTGTAACTTTTGTGTAACTTTTGCTCACCAATATGATCTGTTCAATGGCCTTTCCTTTCATGGAGTAGCACTTTGTGCACCAAGTATGGATATCTTTTTTCATACAGATATCCAACACACCTCAGCAAGGCTGCTTAATTAATATTGAAATAGATTTTTCATTGAAATAAGAATATTTTATGAAATATTCCTTGCACACATTAGTGTGCGTGTGGAAGGGGGAAATAGTTTTCATTGTGTGCTGTTGCTGGGATGTATGTGCAAATATGTAGATGCACAAGTTAATTCCCAATTTTATTTACCATATCTTTGTAAGTCTCATGTCTTTTACAAAATTGTGCAGTTGAGCATCAATCCAAAATAACTGAATAATGAACTGTAAGCTTTTTGTGTTGAAAAATCTGAGGTGTTGATGTTACTTAAGTTAAGTTATTGTGTTGCTCTTTCTTTCCTTCTGTGATTTTATGCTTCATTTTCACTTGTATTGCTGTCATGGTGTTCACATGACTGCTTTTAGTTCATGGAAAAAGTGTTTCATTATTTGTGTTTTCCTTCTTGGTTACTTGATCTGTTCTAAGCAATATGTGATGAGTATTTATACAAGGTTGAATTGAATAATTGAAATACATTTGCTCAGGCTGAACTTACTTCCAAAGAGCTACAGGCTTATCTGTAGCCTTTGCCATCACCTAGTGAATGAACTGTATGTTTATTTTTCTACTAAATAAAGCTGTTTTTGTTCTAGAGGTCATCTTTCCCTTTTAATTTTGAAATTGGGAAAATGTATGACCTAACTTTTTTTTAACTGTGATGGTAATTTCTTTTCCATTGTTGAAATGTTTCATAACATTTTTTCAAAACTGATATATGTAAATGTGTCCAAAAAAAATTTATGAAGTGCGGGAAGAGTGTAGGATTAGTTGTGAATACGTGGCTCAGGGAAGTCATCTTTTTGGCTTCATGCTTTTTTAAATCATCCATTTGTTGCCTTGTTTTATTTTTTTGTTTCTTTATCTCTTTGCTATTTTACATTAGTAATTGACCTTGCTTAATTTTTTTGCCCTGAACAAAAAACTTTCTTCACTTGCTTTATTGCTACATTTTTACTTATATTTTCATGCATCCATAAGTTAAAAAGATTTAGAATTAGACTGTTGCTTAGTTATTATTTTTCTCATTGAAATACACTCATTTATGTAAATGATATATTATTACTGCATGTACTCTAGTTTCCTGGTGTCATCATTCTTATAACTCATTTGTATTGCAGTATGTGTCAAAAGTTCGAGGAAAAACGCCGGGCCGCAAAAAGAAAACACTTCCATCGAGTGAGACAACACAGGTCTCTCCAAGTGCCCCGTCTGATCTTTGCTCTCCTATAAGGGCAGAAAATATTAATGTCCCAAGCGACATGCAGGCTTGTCTCGATAGCGTTGCTTCTGGTGCTCCTCACAGCTGGTCGGCAAGCCTCTCTCCTCCTGCGTACGATAGCCACGAATCCTTTGACAATGCTTCACAGTCTATGTTCGTGCCCAGTGATGCCTCTAGAGAGGAGCCAGCCTCCCCATCTGGTGAACCTAGCAACTCGTCCCCTGCTGCTGCAAGAGAAAGTCAGTGTTCAGATGAGAACTCTGAGCTGAGTGAAGAGGAGAGTGTTGCTGGAGATGGTAATAAGAAAGGAGGTTCTGAAGACAGCACCATGCAAGTCTACGTGCTGGACGTGCTAGGTGGCACTGCTCAGCACAAAGGTGGTCAGGTGAGTGAAGTCACGCAGGTTGTCTTGCTTCTGTTGTTCTTGCTTGTCTTTTGTATTCAGATTTGTGTATGAGTTCTTGTTGAGACTTGAAGGCAGTGCTGGGAATTATTTTCCTGCAGTTTTTGCTTCATCTCAAGACTGCTTGAGATGACTAATTTTTGTGTGCTTTTCTTGTGCTAAGCCACAGCGTTATTCTTTTCCATATGTATGGACGAAATATAATACAAGTGCAATTGCCCAGAAACTTGCCGCACAGGAACGGCCTGTCGAACCTCCTGTGGTGTAGAAATGTGCTAATACAATCATGAGCGATTATTCCAATGGCATCAGTTGGGTACCATGTTGGACTCGACTGCATCTGCAACGGCATCGAATGTGCAGTCCTGTTGCAACTAGATATTCTAAACTACTTTACTGGTACTCAAATACTACTTCACTACATAACTGGTTCGTAGATACTGCCATACTTCACTATATTTTCCTGATACCCAAATACTGTTGCTATACTATGATACTTGCCTGGCACCTAGATATTGCTATGGATAGTGACCTCAAGATATATATCACAAGTATTATTTTCAAGTGTGGTTTTGGTGATTGTATTTTCGTGGCGTGTGTTCAGGATGCTGGTGGTGACCGCGACGTGCAGCAGAAGCGCCTCGTGCGGCCCCCTGCTAAGCTCACAGAAGACGAGCTTCCGCCTATCGCCTTGCAAACTCCCCCCAAAATCCACAAGTGAGTCCTTACTTCAGAAACCAAACTAGTGTGTTGCTGGAGCTTATGAGTTCATGCGCAGTTCTGTTCTCGAGTGTAGCTTTTGTCAAGCATCTTGTGGGTTTGACTGGGCTCTTCCTAGGGGGTCAGATGGGAGGTCTTGGACTGAAGGTTTGATGGGTCTTCCTTTAGGAATTGAAAGCTCAAAGTTTGATGTTGAAAATAGTGTAGGCTATTTTAGAAATTCATGAAATAATTGTTAATTTTTTTTAGCTAGATTAAAATCAATGATCAGATGATTACAACAGGTTACCCAGACAAACTAAAATTTTAAAGTTGACGTCTCTAAAATAGCGTTCAGCACCAACAATTTTGATAACGAATGATGACATTTTCTAATTTTATTTGAGAAAATGAAAAATTTGATTATTTAAGCTAGTAAAAGAGCAATCAGGCATGCGTGGATTACGTGAATGCAGGTGCGGTACCGAGGGCTGTCGCCTGCGCTTCTCCTCCACTGAGTTGCGCGACCTGCACCGCCGCTGCCACCGCCCGCCTCCTCTGCACTTCATGTGCCCCTTCTGCTCCTTCACCATGAAGAAGGTGAGACTGCTCCTTCACCATGAAGAAGAGGAGACTGTTCCTTCACCGTGAAGATGGTGTGGTATCAGCACGTGCATTTTTGCTACTCTCTCGGGATGTGCAGCAATGATTTCTCTTTCTCGTGTGACAAGTCAAATTAGATTGGTGCGCTTCAAGGAGAAAACAATGGTAAAGCGTGGACATGACCACTGATGCATGGGCTAAGTGTAATATAAATATTTGTCGTCCGGGTTCTTTCTCCCCCCATGATGTTCCAATTGTGCCTACATCCTACTTGTTTGCTCTCTATGGAATTTATTGGTGGTGACTGTACTGTATTTGTTTTCTTTATCGATGTAATGCTTTGAATTAGTTGCAATTACAATATTAATATAAAAAATATGGGGTTAAAGAATTTTTTCCCATTTTTTGTTTTATTGTCAAGCAAGAGATGGTGATGATTTTGTGATGTACATGGCATTCAAACCTACGTGTTTTGAGGCAAATTTACTTGAAATATTGCATGTGTGAGCTCACCTTTAGGATTGAATTAAAATAGAAAGAATTTTGTTCGTGTCCCATGTTGCTGTAAGAGCTTATTGTGGGAAATTAGCGCGTATGGAGGGGTGTGGTCTGGTGTTTCTGGCGCTTGAAATTGTGTCAGCCTGGTTTACAGTTGGATCGTCCTTACTAATATCTGAAAGGTAAAGCTAATACGGAATTTCTATAAAAATGTGAAGATTAAAAGAACTTTACATGTATGTAGTGTTATGTGTTGTGAGAAACACTTTAGCTGATCTTGTCTTTGTGTATGTTAACTATGAAGTGTTTTAGTGATGTAACACCTTCATGAGAGATGTTTTGCTCTGTGACGGTAGTTTCCCACATGATGTTTGTTTTTTTGCAAATCATTATGTTATTAGGCTTGATGACGATGGTTCAGTGAGAATAACTTCCTTGAACTCCTCAGTTATAGCTCAGTTCCTGGTGAAATTTTTCTACTTGTTCATTAAAGGCATTTGCACTTATGTTTATTTACTCAAGTTTATGTTTTGAAGTAAAATTTGAAATCGTTGGCCTAAATTTTCAAGGAATGTTCAAATTTTGTTGTTAATCGGTATCAGAGATAGCATGAAAAAAGTGATGCAATAGAATTAAACAAAACTTTAAGTTTTATATGTTTGGACTTGTTGATATCACTGCTACCAGTGTAACACCAGTAGCAGGTAGCACATGAAAGTGAATGTAGCCGTGTGAAATACAGTTGTACACATGTTCTGCAGTGGTACGCAGTGCAGCGGCACCTATGGCAGGTGCACCAGCGTGATGTGGACATGCTGCGGTGCAGCGCCTGCACCACATTCAGGGCTCACAACGAGCACTCTTTGCGTGTGCACCAGGAAACACACTCTGCCGTCAAGGCATACCCGTGCCAGGTCAGTGCTGTTGTGGCTCCTATCTAACTTTTTCACCGGAGCATTTACGATTTTTGCCGCGCAATCATAGCCCCTGCACTGGGCTGCAGTTAATGTCACAAAGGTGTTCTGTGTAGTTTTTAGACGTGAGCATACCTTCCGAATTCATTTGAATGTTACTGCCTCAAACTTTAGGTCGTCAATCGGTTTGGTTTTGAAGAGTTCTTTGGGTGAATAAGATTACTTGAAGAATCTGTTGTTCAATGGGCACATTTATCCGATGCTTTTACTAGTACTCGTACTTGTGGAATTCAGATTTGAGTACTCATTTTTTCAAGGAGAAATGTTGATCCCGAGAATGGGACGCATGCACTGTGATATTGTCATTGATTGGAGTGTGCATTGATATTTGTTGCTGAGAGGCCTGTGAGTTAGTACAGATCATTTTTTATGCTTTGGTGTCAATAGGAAACAGTAATACATAATATATCATAAACGCAGAACTCAAATAGAATTCAAACTTGGAGGGAATGACAAGATAGAAATTTTGACTGGTGACTCAAAGGTTATACGTTGCTTTGAGAACAGCCTTGTGCATGCCTCATGATGAGCAGTATGTTTGTTTGTAAGTATTATTGACGCACAGGTGTGAGCACCTGCTATTCTGAACGCACAAATGTTATTTCTGGTTGATGAATCTTGTATTTTTCTCATATGGTTTACTGTAAATTTTAAAAACCTCTACAAGAAGTACATGATGCCTTTGCATGCATTTATTTTTTCTCGTTTTGGGCGTATCTCAGTTCGTAAAACCATAATTTTTTGACCGAATGCTCTCGTTTGACTTACATTCATTTGGTTTAGACTTGCGGCCAGCGCTTCCGGCAGCTGTCGCAGTTGCTGAACCACAGCAAGACGCACCGCAGCGAGAAGGAGCGTCACCAGCCGGAAATCCAGTGCTCCGAGTGCGGCAAGCCATGCTGCAATGAGAGGCAGCTCTCCAGGCACATCAAAGCTGTGAGCACTGACGCTACGTTAGCATGCAAGTTGGATGTCGAGTCCTATATTTTTAGGTAAACTTGTAATGAGGGGATACTTGGATATCCAGGTACTAGGGAGTCGTGAACTAACTGATATAATGATAAAAATGATATCCAGGTTCTTGCTTTAACGTCACCTCCTGCTTTCACGTCACAAAAAAATTGTATGTTGTTGAGGATAAATATGCTGGTTAGCTGGTTAGCACATTTCATTCACGTGAATAACTCGAGCTCTTTTTGTATTAATTCAATTTGACTTAATGTGAAACTGCCAATAAAGTGTTCACAGTTGTACATTAGGCAGTGTTGCTGAAGGTTGGCAATGCTGAAGGTTGGTTGGCAAGGTGATGGCTTAGCTGTGTTTGTGCTTCTACACTTGCGGAAATACTCGGACTTTTCTGCGGTCTTGTGCTTCAGAGGTACTGGCTGATTCATGTTGTGGTGTATTATTAATAATTGCTGGAGATTATATGCGTGTTATTGTAGTATGGGTAGATTCTTCCATTATTTTATTCTTAATATACTACTATAGTTTTATAATGTGGGTATATGGTTGTACAAAATGAATGTTTAATAGAGAGATTATGACCAAATAAATGCCCAGAGTGTTTCACTGAATGATAATTAGAGCAGGTGACAAGATAAAAACTTGTTGTATTCAAGCAGTGAAAATGAGAAAAATTTGTTTTTCACGTGATAATCAATCCTGAGCTCTATCGATTTAGAAATGTTACTACGTATGGAGATGTAGTTTACATTAGTACGTTCGCAGTAGCAAGTCGAGTTATCTTTTCTACAGTCATACTTTCTAAAGAAGTTGTAGTTTCTCTGTTCTGGTGTAGTGTGGACTGTTCCGGCTACATAGGGAAGTCTTTAACGCTTTGAATGTTGCAGCATGTGTGCAAATGGCTTTGGGTTAATTCTAATTTAACTTTTTAGCTAATATCTTCATTTTAGCCCAATTCACAGCATTTCACGTTTCAGTAATAGGTCATGAAAATTGTGCGCTGTATTCAAAACTACAGCTCCTATGAAATTTCAACAAAGTACGACCCCACTGATGAACAGTGCACTAGTATTGTGCTCAGGTAAGTGTGCAAGAAGTATTCACTATTGCATTCAGTATTCAAAACTTCGGGTCCTGTAACACTTCAGGGATGTAAAGTACAAGAGTGCTGTGTGCAGGTGCACGAGAAGGTGTGTCTGCACCGCTGCTCCCTCTGCCCCTACGCCACCAACCGGCCTGCTGACCTGCGCAGCCATAAAAGGTACCTCAAGTATGGTCCATGTAGACGTGAACACAGTCCTCAGAACTTAGTTTGGGAGCGTCAAGCACTAGGACTGTCAACTGTAATTATTAACACAAAGTAGTATTTTTGTTTGAAACTTCTCAGCCGACCTAACTGGTCGTATTTGTATTTCAAACCGATTTGATAGTATTTTTCCAGTTGAATTTTTGCCCGTCACTATGACAATTTGTTGAAGAAATAATCTTGTATTTTGGTTGAGTTTACTGAAACTATTGCGTCCTGTAGGTGTGAAGCTTAAGATCTCTGGGCCGCTAAGGCGGTCAACGTCGTGTACAGCGGTCAAGCGATTGATAAATAATATATTAATGATGAAGTAGTGGTGAGTTGGAGTTTTGCACGTCGCAGTGCAAGGTTCCGAGCTAAAGGTTAGGTAGGCCATCCTTTTGTTGTCATGGGCAGAGCTGGGAAGTCGGGACTCTGAAGATCCGACTCAGACTCCTGGAGATTTGCAGGACCGACTCTGACTTGTAGTAACTAAATATTTTCCTACCATATACCTATTTTATGTGGCCTATCAACAAAAATGGCACTTCATAACATCCAAGTGAAGCATCATGCTATTTCTAAAATTATGAATAACTTCATAGCTTTGGTTATGCCTATTTTCCTTATGACTGAATTCAGTATTTCGATTAATATCTCGTAGGTTCTTAAAAACTTTTTTTAAGATTCATTGTTTTAAGATTCATTAAATATTTAGGCATGTGTTTTGATGTATAAAATTGTAATTGTGCATTCTTTTTGAAATTTTCACATGGTTATAATTATGCTTCAAAGCCTATATGTCAAAGATGTGTAATATGTATTTTAGTAGTTAATAATTTTTTTGTCGGTTGGAATTATTATTGTCTTTTTCTATTTAAACTATAAATTTTTTATTATCCATGCCACAACAATATGCATGACAAATTGTTGACTGTTACTTTCTATAAACAATCAGCATTGAGCTACCTTCAGTATTTTTTATCCAAAAAGTTGTCGAAAAAGCCAAAAAGGCATTGCTTTTGGCTTTTTGGCAATGCTTTTGGCTTTTTCGACAACTTTTTGGATAAAAAATACTGAAGGTAGCTCAATGCTGATTGTTTATAGAAAGTAACAGTCAACAATTTGTCATGCATATTGTTGTGGCATGGATAATAAAAAATTTATAGTTTAAATAGAAAAAGACAAAAATAATTCCAACCGACAAAAAAATTATTAACTACTAAAATACATGTTACACTTAGAAGTAATGAAATGTCATTTTTCTTGATAGGTAACATAAAATAGGTGAATGGTGAGAAAATATCCAGTTACTATTACCAATAATGATTCGATTCGAATCCGACTCTTCAAATCTATTAATCGGTCCTCACTCCATCTCCTCGACTCTGACTCCCGAGCCCTGGTCATGGAATAGGTTTTCGTTTTGTTAAAGACCATCTTTCTTCTGTTCACTGGTGTCCTGTTTCCCAGCACCTACTGTTTCCCAGCACCTACTGTTTCTTCTTCAACTTATATCATCTTTCATGACACCTCAGGGGGATACAACTATTGTATCTATGGGAATTAGCGCTCCCAGGGGAAAAATGTGAGGGTCCAAGCTGAGAGTTAAGTAGGCCTTCTTTTTGTTGAAATAAAATGTTTTTTTGTTGTGTTAAGGACCACCTTTTTTCGGTTCACTACTGTCCTGTTTTACAGCACCTCTGACTTTCTTCTTCAACTTTTATCTTATTTCATGAACCTCTTTCTCATCTTACTGTTTCTATGCCCCCTCAGCATAGATTCCTCCTTTGTTATTTCCATACTAAATTGTGCCTTCCTCCTTCCTCTCTTCGATACGCTTTATTTTTGTAGCGGTTAGGGAGGCTTAAACTAACTTATAAATCTTATAATCCTAATCATGTTTCATGAACTTCTTTTGCTTCTCATTGTTTCTATGCACCTTGTGCATAAATTCCGCGTTCCCTTAACTCTATACAAAATTGTGTCATCCTCCTTCCTCTCTTTGATACGCCATTGTTGCGGTTTGGGAGGCTTAACCTAATATCTAATCTTTGTCTCTTCCTCCAAAAATTGAATTTAGACCACCTCTTTGCCTCTCAGCAAAGCTTGATTCCAAAAGGATCATTACTTTACCTCCTGTAGAGCGCCAAGTATTTTGTGCAGGAGACACGCTAAGGACAAGTCGTTTGAGTGCTGCGTGTGCGAGATGAGGTTCTGCGACAAGACCTCACAGAGAAGACACCTGCTGCGCCACCTGCCCCTGTCGCTGCTGCAGTGCCCGCTCTGCTCCTTCCACACATCCAGCCCTCAGCACTTCTCCTCTCACTTCAGCTCAGTGCACCCGCCCCTCCAGCAACAGCAGCAGCAAGCCCTTACCTTCGAGTGCAAGGTAAGCTGGAATGCCACAAACTGTACTCACGCTAATTATCGAAGTATTTCATACTCTTCCCCCTCAGGGGGATACAACTATTGTACCTATGGGAATGAACTCTCCCAAGAGGAAGATTTTAGGCCCCGAGCTTAGAGTTAGGTAGGGATTTCTTTTCATAAAATAGGATTTTGTTCAGTTAGTCCTTTTTTTTCGGTTCACTCATGATTTTTTTAACTCCTATTGTTTTCTTCTTAAATTTTTATTTAATTTCACAAATTTCTTTTGAGCTTGCTGTGTTTTTTGTGCACTTTTTTGGAAACACTTTGGGTATAGATTACCCGTTCCCGCAATTCCAGTCTGAATGCTATCTGCCTTCTTCCTAGTGGTCTCGTTACTAGAAAAAGAACGCCCACTTAGCATCGAAAGTACGTGCACTAAAGTTACTTAAACTAACGTGTAATCTATTCTAATCTTCAGTGGTCTCGTTACAAGAAAAAGAACGCCCACTTAGCATCGAAAGTACGTGCACTAAAAACTTCAAGAGTTGTATTGGTTTTACTGTTTTGCATCCTAACTTTTACCGTGCGCATTCACTTGCGTTTTGATGCATAGTGTTTTCACACTGTAACATTATACGTTTACAGATTGCATGTTAGTCTTTTTGAGACAGCAACAGTTGAGACGGTTCTCATTAATTAATTTAGTTCTATTTTAACCTATTTAATTATTCCAATTTTCATTAATATTTTCGGTTGTAGACGCAGTCTGCTATTTGAACTACCATTCAATACTGTCCACCTCAAGGACTAATTTTGAAGTTATTGCGGCCTATGACCAGCTGCAAAGAAAACTCCTCACTTGCACATCCTAATCTAGAAGTTCTCGTCATGTTTCTGATATACTCGTAGCTGTGCATCTCACTAATATTCTCGAGACGTGTGGTGCTGGTATTGGGCGTCAAAGTTTTTGAAGATAGCCTTGTACCAGCGAGTAAGCAAGGAACTTGGTACATGCAGAAAGATTTAAAAGGATTCTGCCCTAGTTAGTCTTATTTGAACGTGTTGCATTTGAGAGGTGTAGTGAGTTGTCTCTTAAGTATTCAACCGCGCTGGCTATCAGAACCTGTCGTGTCATAGTTTAAATTGAAATTTTACTTCTTTTCATTTCCATTTACCTTCTCGGGGAGAGAAGAGAGAAATCATTTTGTTCCTTCTGTGCGTTTCGATTTTGGTAGAGTTCTATTTTTAAAGCTGTTGTTCTGTTGTTGCTACAAAGGTTTTGCCGTGAAATCAAATTTTGCATTGCGCTCTAAAGTTTGCATTGCCCTCCTGAACTCTACGGTACTGTTTTCCCGATTTCATTGACATTGCGACAGTTGTCGGAGTCTGAAATGCATCAAGTTGGGAGGGTCTTCTGAGTTTTACTTTTTAGTGTCAGTTTTTTGAGTTCATTGATTTGACTTGCCTTTAACATTCACATCCAGTTCTACTCTTAGAAGAAATGAAAGATCCTACAGTGGGTCATGCTTAGAATGGAAAGACTTGGACTTAGAACGTAATTTTCAACGCAGTGTTTTGGGCAAAATTAAAGAATCTCAGGGGCTGCATGTGTGCGTTGCAGCTATGCGGAGAGAAGTGCTCCACGGCGAGCCTGTACTGTTCACACTCCCGCACCCACCACAGCGACCTCCTGCAGCAGCTCGTCGCTCAGCACCCGCCTGCGTCCAAGCCGTCCTAGCTGTTGCGTTCTTAGTGTTTAGTTGTTAGGTGTCCTACGGTATCGGCTGTTGCGTTCCGAAAGGTTCCAGCTGCCATATTTTTAGCAGTCCTGCTTGTTTTAGTTTCGGTCTGATCTAAGGAAATTTGTTATTCTCCATTTTGAAGCACTTTTGTCGTAAAATATTGATTCTGAATTTCTAGCTTGGATTTCCGGAAAACCTTCATTTGTGCTGGTATTTTTTAGTATTGACGCTCAATGTGCTGAAAGAGAAAACTAATGAGCTTTTTCTCTTCATTTTTGTTTTATTTTTTGAGTAGAAGTCATTTCCCTAAGATCGTACAAATTACGCTCGTCACTGAAGTTTGTGTTCCTGCGTTCCTTTTATAATTTCATGGCTTTGAATAACTTTCTTAATATCAAACCAGTTTCTTGTGCATTTCTCATTGAAAAATTTGGCCAGCTCACTCTTGGTTCATTCGCTCGAAAATTTTCGTGTAACTTTATTTTTCCTTCGAGACGAAAATTGGTAGTTTCGGAGCAAAAACTAGCTCAAGTTATTCTTACCTCATAATTTGACGGAGGGCAACGCACTTTCTTTTACGTTATTTTATTGCGTTTTAATTTCCGTTCGGTCCAGTCCAATTTGAGTGAAGCTATTGAGCCACAAAGACAAGTTACGGACCTCCACGTCTCTGTATCAGGTGTTGTACTTCGGCTCGGACGGAGGTAAGTTTATATTTTTGTGAACTTCTAAGAAATGGATTTTTTGTGGCTTGCTACAACGTGCACGTTCTGCTGTTGACTTGCATCCTTGTCACTAATTGCTCTGATCAGTGACAGCCCAGAGCCCTCAGGGGGGACGCAACTCTTGTACCTATGTGAATTAGAGCTTCCTGGAGGCATATGTGAGGTCCTGAGCTAATGGTTTGGTAGGCCTTCATTTTTTTTAAATCGAATAACGTTTGCTTTATTACGGATCTTTTTTTTTTGTTCACTTTTGTCCCGTTTTTCAGGACCAACTACTTTCTCGTAGAAGTTTTTATCTCATTTCATGGACTTTTTTCTCAACGGAGTCTGTGCACACTGTGTATAGATTCCAAGTTTAGACTAAATGGTGCCTTCCGTCTTTTCTCTCTTTGGAAAGCCTTTGTTACAATTTGGGAGGCTTTAACTAATGTCTAATCGAATCTGAGTTACAGTCCAGAATAAATGTGTGTAACATTGTTTGTTGTGGTGCTCTGATGAATTTGTTATTCTTCTAACCCCCATCTCCTTTGATTATATAACCCATTGTTATTGTAATAGCGAATCTTGAGATAGGAAAATGCTAAATTAAGTTCAACTCCTGTTTATTAAAAAATTAGTGGATATCTGCTTGCGCTAGTCCTCTATTCTAATGGTACCTGTTAAGTGTTTATAATTTTGTTCGTGATTACATTTTCCATGAAATGTCTCAGGTAATACATACTAAACATTGATAAATGTTGAGATTTATGTGTAACCTATTTTTGCAACCCATAATCTTCAATCTCCAAATATTGTACGTAAACGTAAATTTTCAAAACCCTTCTGTAATAAGTTCCGCCAAATTTGTCTCTGTGATTAGTAGAATTTTCAGTGACGTTTTGCGAAACGAATTGTTCCTCTCTATACCTGCAACCAGAACGTTTTTCTTCTTTCTCTGAAGAACGCGTGACACGTTACATTTCAGTGTCGTTAGATTCATGTAGCTTTTTTGATCATCTAGTTACTAATTTCTTATGCCGAGACAAGAAGTTAAAAAGTTCATACTCACTTGTATACTTCAGCGCCAAGATCATTTTCCTAATGTCTTGCATTAATCATCATTGTATAATTAATGTCTTATCAGTAGAGTTAACATTGTACCAGAGAGGATAAAAGATACCAGTTGTTTATCTTCGTGTGCTTTATTGCATCCGTAACAATGAGCACTTTCATACGGTTTAGCAATGTCTCAATGAGCTTCGCAGCAGCGCATCGCGGTACACTACACCGCCCGCTGTAGACCTCGCCACACAAACCAGAGATGGGCCTCAGAAACGTGGGACGGAGGCCGCCGCCCTCACACGTCGCGCAACTCTTCCGTGGACGGGTCCATGAGCGCCGTGCGGTGCAGGCGGCACATCTCCGCCGCCTCGGCGAGGTGGTCCTTCAGCCGCCAGCTGTCCAGCCCCTCCGTCTGGGGGCGTAAATGGATGCATTTAGCATCAATGGATGCATTTAGCATCAATGGATGCATTTAGCATCAATGGATGCATTTAGCATCAATGGATGCATTTAGCATCAATGGATGCATTTAGCATCAATGGATGCATTTAGCATCAATGGATGCATTTAGCATCAATGGATGCATTTAGCATCAATGGATGCATTTAGCATCAATGGATGCATTTAGCATCAATGGATGCATTTAGCATCAATGGATGCATTTAGCATCAATGGATGCATTTAGCATCAATGGATGCATTTAGCATCAATGGATGCATTTAGCATCAATGGATGCATTTAGCATCAATGGATGCATTTAGCATCAATGGATGCATTTAGCATCAATGGATGCATTTAGCATCAATGGATGCATTTAGCATCAATGGATGCATTTAGCATCAATGGATGCATTTAGCATCAATGGATGCATTTAGCATCAATGGATGCATTTAGCATCAATGGATGCATTTAGCATCAATGGATGCATTTAGCATCAATGGATGCATTTAGCATCAATGGATGCATTTAGCATCAATGGATGCATTTAGCATCAATGGATGCATTTAGCATCAATGGATGCATTTAGCATCAATGGATGCATTTAGCATCAATGGATGCATTTAGCATCAATGGATGCATTTAGCATCAATGGATGCATTTAGCATCAATGGATGCATTTAGCATCAATGGATGCATTTAGCATCAATGGATGCATTTAGCATCAATGGATGCATTTAGCATCAATGGATGCATTTAGCATCAATGGATGCATTTAGCATCAATGGATGCATTTAGCATCAATGGATGCATTTAGCATCAATGGATGCATTTAGCATCAATGGATGCATTTAGCATCAATGGATGCATTTAGCATCAATGGATGCATTTAGCATCAATGGATGCATTTAGCATCAATGGATGCATTTAGCATCAATGGATGCATTTAGCATCAATGGATGCATTTAGCATCAATGGATGCATTTAGCATCAATGGATGCATTTAGCATCAATGGATGCATTTAGCATCAATGGATGCATTTAGCATCAATGGATGCATTTAGCATCAATGGATGCATTTAGCATCAATGGATGCATTTAGCATCAATGGATGCATTTAGCATCAATGGATGCATTTAGCATCAATGGATGCATTTAGCATCAATGGATGCATTTAGCATCAATGGATGCATTTAGCATCAATGGATGCATTTAGCATCAATGGATGCATCAATGGATGCATTTAGCATCAATGGATGCATCAATGGATGCATTTAGCATCAATGGATGCATCAATGGATGCATTTAGCATCAATGGATGCATCAATGGATGCATTTAGCATCAATGGATGCATCAATGGATGCATTTAGCATCAATGGATGCATCAATGGATGCATTTAGCATCAATGGATGCATCAATGGATGCATTTAGCATCAATGGATGCATCAATGGATGCATTTAGCATCAATGGATGCATCAATGGATGCATTTAGCATCAATGGATGCATCAATGGATGCATTTAGCATCAATGGATGCATCAATGGATGCATTTAGCATCAATGGATGCATCAATGGATGCATTTAGCATCAATGGATGCATCAATGGATGCATTTAGCATCAATGGATGCATCAATGGATGCATTTAGCATCAATGGATGCATCCATGGATGCATTTAGCATCAATGGATGCATCCATGGATGCATTTAGCATCAATGGATGCATCCATGGATGCATTTAGCATCAATGGATGCATCCATGGATGCATTTAGCATCAATGGATGCATCCATGGATGCATTTAGCATCAATGGATGCATCCATGGATGCATTTAGCATCAATGGATGCATCCATGGATGCATTTAGCATCAATGGATGCATCCATGGATGCATTTAGCATCAATGGATGCATCCATGGATGCATTTAGCATCAATGGATGCATCCATGGATGCATTTAGCATCAATGGATGCATCCATGGATGCATTTAGCATCAATGGATGCATTTAGCATCAATGGATGCATCAATGGATGCATTTAGCATCAATGGATGCATCAATGGATGCGTTGAATAAAATAAAGTCTAATTGCAGCAGGTTTTCATCTCCGCCGCTGTGTGCAGCTTTCTTGTTTCGCGATAGAAATTGATTATAGGAATATGATTAATATTGGACAGTTAAAGATTGATCTGCTTTTATTCATACTCATGGTTTTAGAATTCCATAAAGGGCTTTAATTTGCCCTGTAAGATAATTTTTTCTTCAATTACGGGTTAGGGTATATCATGCACACATAAATATTTCAACTGTATTACCTGTAAAAAGACAAGTCTGTCCGCTGGCGTCGGGAGCTGGCTGAGGGTTTTGTAGAGCTGTCGGAGCCTGTACTTAAGCACCGCCACGGTGATGTAGACGGCGTAGTCTGGCCCCAGCAGGACCACGGCCGCTGTCCAGTTGCACACCTCCGCCCAGGACATCATGCCCAGCCAGCAGCCATCCAGCCACCCTTGGACTAGGTTCCATATGCATCCGCTGCCGTATGTCTGTTTACCCAGAAGTTTATAAGTATCAGTGAAATAAATCGTGGAAAATGCGTGCAGTTGTTTTATTTGATGCCAGAACAAATATGCGAATTGAAAGAGACTTCTACTTCTTTCAGTGATATATTTTTTATCCAATGTAATTTTCTTACTTTATCTACATTTAATACGGCATTTACAGTGATTACATTCTAATGAATGTCGAGCCTGCTTTTATAAATCTTTTGCGAGAAAATTTCTTGATCTCCACTACAGCAACTTGCGTGCCAATTCTTTTAGTCCTATGTGATGTTAACTGTTCGTCTCTGATGTAGAGAAAATGCTTTGAGATAATGGGAAAAACGTGAAAAAACCCACCGTATTTGACAATAAAGAAAACGCTAAGCCAAGTCATCCTTCTTGAAAAATTTCTATCGAGGCAAATTCTTCTGACCTGTTCTCCTCTACACTGTATTAATTTAACTCTTTAACTTCTTAATGCACTTAGTTTGACAGTTACTACTAACGTTGATGCCCCAGTGTCATTAAACGATGTCGGTAGACTCGTGAACTGAAATGCATACGAATAACAAAAAGCCAACATCCAAAGTTCTAGCTCATAAGTAATGTCAGTTGAAGTGCTGTTATACAATTTTGTTGGTTCGAGCGTTTGGGTATACTTGTTTAACAATAGTACAGATTAGATTCTAAATTAGTTTAAACCCTCCCGAACCACAACAAAAGTGTTCTTGAAAAAGGAACGAGGAACGCTCTTTTTAATCTAAAATAACTTCATCATTGATGCTTCTCAGCTCAATGCATTTACGCTCTTTTTAGTCTTCGCCGTCCAAAATAACTGTAAAATTGTAAAAAGTTCATGATGCAAATTAAAATTTGAAGGAGATAGTAGGTGAGTTCTGAAAATGGACAGCAGTGAACCAAAGACACTAACAGAACAGATAACTTTTTTTTTTTGTTCCGATGAAAGGAAGGGCTACCTAATCTTAAAAGCTTACATCTTCCTTCTCGGAACGTAATTTCCACGTAAAAAGGAGTCTCCTCTTGAAAGCGATAGCAACTCTGTGGTGAGGACCAAAAAGCACATAGCAGGCTCTTAAGAACAAAAAAATTCTAAACCTCCGCCCTACTGAAACCGTTTTTAGTTAGAATTGTTGACCGAGTGCAAAATGAAAACAAACCTGGAGGGCGTTGAAGGTAGCGGGCTGATATTGGGAGAGTAAAAGCTTGGACAGCTTCACCACGAGCGTGGAGGACCGAAGCAACGGCCACAGAGCGCGTCCTGGAGGGGATACTGACAGCCTTGCTAGAGCACCTTTCGCCCTGTCAACCGGCAAAGATATCAGTACTTTATAGTAATTTTATCGAAATATCTCCAAAATTTGCCAACCCCCATCATTAAAATCTCAGAAGTGTAGCATAAATCATGGTATTACGCTTGAATAGCGTCACTGCGAAACTATGTATTAGTCTAGCATTGAAGTTTTAACTTTACTTTATGAAAACTACGAAGATCATTAAGTTTGACTCAAAATTCAGTAGGACCGGATTGAAACCGTCTAGTCAAACCTGTCATCCCGCTAACTTAGACGTTTAAGAGAAACTCATTCTCTCCGCGTACTTAACCGCTTGCTGGGAAAGTATTGTTGAAAAAGGATCCACTGCAGTTATCCTTGAGCTGGTGCAGTTCGTTATGATTATAGGAAGGCAAAGATAAATTGAGGCTCATTTGAGCCGAAATAGCAGAGAAAATTTAAAAGAAACAGGCAGTTTTACGCATACAGTGAACCGAGCATCGTCATTTATCTTTCATTTTGAAAAATCATTGGATTGGACTTGTTAGGTTCAGTGTCTCAGGCTAACAGGAAAGGCTGTCCTCAACAGGACTACGGATGAAGAACTAGTATCTAGAGATCCATTTTCAGTTGAAATGAAATTTCAAATTCCTAAGGACATGTAACTGCTCAAGTACTGAAATTAATGGCTCAAAACTCAATGTCATGCAGTTATGATAGCGTCACAGCGTGCAGCAGCAGGATTACCTTAATTGAGTATCTCGCGGTCTCCCGAAAAAAAACGTTAAGTACCCATTGGCAACGAAAGGCTCAACCAATTCCCGATCAGCGCAAACTTTCCATTGGTGAATACAACCATATTTAGATCATTATCAAACGGACAAACGGAAGAGCTTGCGAGGTTCATAACAACTAACACTCCGATTTCTCCAATACTCCAATTCTCTTATCTTGACAGAGTGCCGCTGCCCAGCCAAATAGTAGACTTTCTTACATAGCAGATGCTGGGCCAAACACCCTGGGCAACTTAGACAAAATTGATAAATCCCCTGAACGATCCCATCGAGATAGTAACTTCACTGTCTTTAAAAAGAGTGCTAATATAGGTAAAATCAACATCAAGCATGTAAATGCTCGAAGCCTGAATGGTAAATTGGATGAAATCAGAGTAATGTTGGTCACTGAAAAAATTGGCATTTTGTGTGTCTCAGAAACATGGTTTGATTCACGAACCCAAAGTTCATTTTTTAACATTCCTGATTACGTGTTGTACCGCTACGATGGCGCTAAAACCAGCAGAGGCAGTGGATCTTGTATTTTTGTGAAAGAAATGTACTCAACATCTCCACTACTAGCTAATAAAGTTTGCGAAGGCATTGAAATGGTTTGGTTAGAAGTGCAAATAAATAAACACAAATCAATAATCATTGGCAGCCTTTACCGGCACCCATCGTCTCCCCTAAATCTAACACTAGATTTCATTGAGGAAACCTTCAAAGAAATCCTTCAGGCAAAAAAATCATTCTTTGCTTTCGGAGATTTCAATGTTGACCTAACGGACAAAAATAATCAGCTAAGCAAACTATTGTATAAACTAAGCTTATCACAAATGGTCAAAGAACCGACTCGCATCACTAAAGTCTCTGCAACTCTCCTCGATCTAGCAATCACAAATAATCCCACCGCAATACTTAGTACAGTAATATCTCCTTCTATTTCCGATCACCACTCTATAGAATGTGAAATTAATATTGCGAAGGAAAGACAAAAATACCGCTTAATGACCTATCGCTCGAAAAGGCACTATTCAGCAGAACTATTTCAAGAAAAACTACTCGATAGGTCTACCGAATTCCAGAAAATGATGCAATCTGACGATGTTGACATACAAGTGTCAATCTTCAACGAGAACTTCACAGCAGCTCTCGACGAATGTGCACCTTACGTCACCAAAAAAACAAGCCAAAACGGACTGTTTGGATTACTGACGAAGGTAAAGAGATGAGCAGAATAAAGAGAGCTAACTTGCGAGAGTACAAAAACAATAGATCAAACAGTACCTTATACAAGAGATATAAAGAACATGAAAAAATTCTTCGAAAGAAAATCACTGAAGCGAAACAAACTCACTTCCACCAGGCACTGATAACGGCTAAAAATAACCCGAAGCGAACTTGGGAAATCATTAGTGAGGTAGCCCCATATAAAAATTTAGATCGCATAAGTAATTTTGAAAATCCCTTAGCAACAGCCACGGTTTTCAACACATTCTTTTCAAAAGTAGGGGCTCAAGTTTTCAGTGAGGTGTGTACCAATCCAGATGAAACGACAATTGAAAATTCATGCCCCACTGCACCCTCGAGGACTGATGTCAAGTGGAGACCACGCCCTGTCGATTTACCGGAGTTACGAAACATCTTATACTCACTAAAAAACACAAAGGCAGTTGGACATGATGGTATCAGTCTTCAATATATCAAAGACAGTTTCCCTGTTACAGCACCATGGATTCGTCTGATAATTAATACATCAATAGTAACCAACACATTTCCAAACCAATGGAAACACTCCGTTATTAGACCGTTGCACAAAAGTGGTGACTTAAATACAGCATCAAACTACAGGCCCATCAGTCTTTTGCCTGTCATGTCCAAACTATTGGAGAAAGTGGTGACAAATCAACTGTCATTTCACCTGGACGAGTCAAATTTACTCCACCAAAATCAATATGCCTATAGAAGAAATACTAGCACTCAAGACGCTCTGCTCAATATATCTGAAAAAATATACAGTGACATTGATCAAAAGAATGTAACACTCTTGCTGCTACTCGATCTCTCTAAGGCGTTCGATAGCGTCCAACATGAAAGACTTCTACGTAAAATACTGAACTTGGGAATAGACACGCGATGGTTTGAAAGTTACTTGTCAAATCGATCTCATGCAGTCCGCATAGAAAACAAATTGTCCCCATTCATTCAAAACAATTTTGGTGTTTCCCAAGGATCCATTCTTGGTCCACTACTGTTTTCTATTTTCATTAATGATTTCCCTCCAATGCCTTCTAACACACGGATCTCAATGTATGCAGATGATGTTCAAATTGCAATAACAAGTTCTGTATCGGAAAAACCACAGACGCAAATTAAAGCCAAAACTTTACTGACTAGCCTGAAATCATGGTACGACCGAAATGGTCTGAAATTAAATGCTAATAAGAAATTAAATGCTAATAAAACACAATGCATTATTTTTGGATCCAAAGATGCAATTAAAAAAACTTCAGATCTTACTCTTGCAGTTGGAAATGATAAAATTAATGCATCAGAAAAAGTTAAAAATCTGGGTATCTGGTTCGATAGAAATATGTCCTTCAAATCTCACGTTGAGACTACTTGCAACAAAATCTACGGAATTTTAATGTTTTTTCATCGTATAAAAAGTATGCTAGACGAAAAATCCAGATTATTAGCCATTCAATCCCTTGTGTTATCGCGCATTGACTACTGCAGCCTAGTATGGGGAGACTTACCTCAATACCTTAAAAGGGACTTACAAAAATGCATGAATTTTGCAGCCAAGGTGGTATGCAACGGTAATTTCAAAAGAAGTGATCACGTAACCCCTCTCCTCAATAAACTCGGCTGGATCCCTATCCAAGAAAGGCTCCTCATGCAGAAGGCCCAATACGTATTCTCCTCGTTATATCTTCCTCAGAGCAATGCTGAGATAGTGCGTTTCCATCCACCCACTGTAACCAATCAAAAACCGAACAGAAACAATAATGTCTTAGTCAACTATCGTTCATCTCACTTAGGGCAGAAGGCTCTGTCCATATCAGGCGCCTTACTGTGGAACAAACTTCCCCTGAGTATTAAAGTCCCTCAAAGACCGAGAGAATTTAAAGCCAAAATAACTCGTCATCTTGTGTCTCAATAATAATCCTTAATTACAGAACATACTGAATGAGTACTGACGAATCTCATTTACCTGGTTTCTCCATTGCTGAACAATCTCCCTCGCTCATTGTTTTATAATTCAAGACATCACACAACAGTTTTGAAGTATGCGTAGGTATTATGATTTGACCGCCTATACGTTGTCATTTGCAAACATGCTTACTTGTATATGTGTGTACGTATATAGGTGTATGTGCGCATATGGGTGTGTATATGTGCACGTACAACTGTGTGCACTAGAGTAGATCAACCAGTCGAAGGTGCATTTTATGTCATTCCTCTCCGTTTCTGTGCAAGCATCAAACTAGACCGACATGGTACCTATGTGTGTGTGTGTTGATCAATTGCAGACATTCTGCACAATATTAAAAAAAATAATGTGTTTTTTTCTAATATGAAATTGTAAAGCATCCATGTAAAAAAAATAAATTCGTTGTGTGATCATCCATTTATACTGCAGTAATATACTTATTCGGCTTATAGTTATATGCTTATAATAATGTGATACCTATGTTTGTTTATCAACTGCCGACAATTTGCGCCATATTTCAAAGATAATGTGATTTTTTTTTCTAATATGAAACCTTTATAGGACATTAATGTTTTCTTTCTTATTCACGTCCCACAATCGTTTTCATGTTTCCGACTTAAGTGGACTGTTTTGTGCCACTATTTTTAGTACGAAATTTTATAAAATTCATGCTATAATAAAAGATATTTTCTCCGTTTCCCTCGATTGGAATTCTGGTTTATACGAACTATTTTACGCTGATATTTGCGCACATGCTTACTTGTGTATATGTGTACGTGTCCACGCTATGCGTATGACACTCTGTAGAATGCGTATGTATTGCCTCGATGCATAGAAATGCATTTGTGTTTGCTTACGAGTTTGGTGTAAGTATGTGCGTGGGTATATGTGTGCATGTGTATGTGTATATATTTACATGTATACGTGCACATATGTGTATACTAGACTGACAACTAGCATTTTACCAGAGATAATGGTCTTTTTTCTGTGCACTCTCAACTTGTAACATTACCTAACTCGTCATCTCTTTAGTATTGTGAAGCATTCATGTAAAAACTATACTTTTGTTGTGCGACCATCCATTTATATTTAAATAAAATGCTTGTTAACTAATGACCGTTATGTTAAAATTGTTGAATCAGTAATACAAAACTTATAATCTTCTTGGTCCTCATGCTTATATGTATATATGTATTTGTGTGTGTGTGTGTGAGTGTGTGTATGGATATGCACACACATGCATACGTATATGTACATATGTGTGCATATGGATATATATTTATATATATATTTTTTTCATGCTTCCTTAAAACGACACTTGTGAACATTGACCGAAACAAGCGATTTCATATATTATTTCCTGGCGTCAAGAATTGCGAAGTTTTATGTCATGTACATGTAAACTGTCAAAAGTGTTTTCACCCCACAATGAAAATGCATCGTCCATGAAATTGTGTTATCTCTTATAATTATCATTACATGTATTATCAAACGTAGATTAAGCTAGATTAGGAGTTCATTGCCCTCAATCATTTCTTTTCGACTAGTGATACGAGTTTTTCAATACTCGTGTGTGTGTATCATCTAAGTATATTAATTTTAAGATATTTAAAAACCAATGATTGTAATATTGTACAATCTCTATTGGAAATAAACTGTTTTTCTTTTTTTCTTTTCTTTTCTTCAGACGTTCAGATGACTAGTCGCTTCTGAGAAAATTTTTTTCTTACTCTCATTACAATGGAAATGTTCCTATGCCGTTGAAACTCAGGCAATTCATTCAACTAATTGCCTCCTTCATGAAGAAAAAGCCATTTTCGTTCACAGTGTTCTAAGTTACCTAGCTCAATAAATCAGTCATACCAGCTAAATTTAATTGATACTTCATGCACCTGTCCTCAGCATACTGTTTTTTTTTCCTGCTCTAATTTCTATTCCTTTTAGATGATTGAAACTATGGCTGGTTTAGATGACGCAATTAGCGAAACTTCTACTCCGACAATTGATAGCGTTATTCAATCCATTCCGTATAGCGTCAACCACAGCTACGCTACTGAAAACGATAATGATAGATCTGGCCAATTAGCACGCAGCGCTAAGGTACGCTCATGTTCTTTCCGACACGGAATTTAGTGTTCTGTAAGGTTGTAGAAGCAAACTAGCAATGGTCAGAACTGCAAAATTTGTAAACTTCGAAAAGAGAGTTATTTCTCAAACGCAGTCCTTCCCAGTCGAACAGCGCTTAAAGTTTGGAAATTCTCAAATTTTATTCTTTGAAGGCTTCTTAAGTAAAAAAAATATATAAAGAATTCACGCCTAAGCAACCATTCCACTAACAACAATTCTGCATAAATTTGGAGCTTTAGCCTTCTTTTTTAAGCGATCATCACAAATGAACTCAGTCAAAAAGAAATTCAACGTGACACCTCAAGACCGCGAAAATAAAGGAATTTCGGTTGGCACAGCTCGCTACGCGGACAAAACACGACACGAGTATTTCGATAAGACGAGGACGTGAAATGAAGCAAGATAATAAAAGACCGAGTCACTCGTGCTTGAGTTCGCCTGCACAGTACTCTGATATCTCCACGAGAATAAAAGATACGTAAACTATAAAACATAAAACGACCTTATGAGAAATCTATGCCCACAACTAATTCGAAATGCCACAAGTGGGGCATTTCTGGTGGAAGGTTGACGAGGCAGCTCCAACAATGCTCATATTTATACATAGGCATAGGCATAGCCATAGCATTTTGTATATCCACAGAAACTACGTTAAACGTTCGTACACCAACAAAAAATACTACAATAAATAGATTAGATGTTAGCTTAAGCCTCCCTAATCGCTAAAAAAATCGTTCCGAAGGGAGGAAAGAGGAAGTCACCGTTTAGGTATCGAGATAGGAAACGCGGAATCTGTGCAGAAGGGGCATAGAAATAGTAAGTTGAGAAAGAAGTTTATGAAGCATGATGAAAGTTAGAGGAAGTAGTAGGAGCTGAAAAACATGACAGCAATGAACCGAGAAAAGGTGATCCTCTAAATAAAAATGATAAAAAAATTTATTTCAACAAAACTTTCAGCTCGGGCCCCCGCACCTTTTCCCCCTGGGAGTGCTAATTCCCATAGATACAATAGTTGTATCCCCCTGAGGGGCATTGCTACAATATTATAACGCAGTGTTTTTACCTTTCAAAGTTGGCATCAGCGAGAATGTAGAAAAGGATGGAAAGCCAGTCCGTGGAGCGATGCTCTGGAGCCATCATCAGGCGCACCTCCGCCAGCAGGTGTTGGAGCTTCTCGGTTGACCATCGGCCAGCGGTCACCATCTCCAACTGGCTGCTGTACCTTTGAGGAAAACTATCAGTTTTAAAAAAGCAAATACTACAAAGTTTTTTAAAAAACTGAGGTGATGCGCCCATTTTCTTTTCAAACGTTGTTCACTATTCGTGGTGTTCGGTTGTTTTAGTGAAGCAGTTTAATACACTAACAGAGCGCGTAAACTCATTTCGACGAAATGTCATGCTAATGAAGATATTGTAAAACACATATTTCGAGATCTGCCTCACATTTAATGCCTACAACCATCAAACATGAAATTATACTTGGAAAGCCGGCGGGTCATGAGATTGCAATTTTCTACAAATGAGCCAACTTTGATCTATGTAGTAGCAACTATGTGTCGGACGCTTTGCGCATCGCGAATGGATCAAATTCATACACTTCACATTCGAGGATTGTTGAAGTGAATGGAGGCATTTAAGGCAACTATCTGAATTTCTTCCGTACGTTTTCGTACCTCAAAATAACATCAAACGTTCCCAAGTGTGATTGAATATTATTATCGATAAACTTTATGCCGAAGTTCCAGTAACGATGACATTTGAATTTTTAGGTTTCCTTAGATTCTCACACATGGCTTTTTTTGGAATGCTAAATACGTGCCCCACAATAAAAAGTATCACTTAGTTTATTGATTGTATTTGCATAGTTTATCAATCTCCCGCCTGGCCAAGAAGTACTTTCCAAACGAACACAGTTTATTTTAGTCATTCATCGATGGTTAGCCCTATTAAATTTTAATCATAACATGCAAAGGCTTAAAAAGTCAAAGTTAAACATTTTACCTGTTTTTTCATACTACTCACTGAGGCAGGAGAAGAGCCTTAGCACGTACGTTGACCGCGATGTGTTCGACTGAAGTTCAATGTTCAACTCAAATTTAAAGTCAGTAGTTATTGACAGTTTTATAAGTATCAAACATCAACTAGGTCCATTAAATGAAATTAAGCTTAGAAGATTGTTAAAATTTTTCAAACGACCCATCGATGGATCGTTTCGCAGCAGGGCGTGTCAACTTGCTTATTGTTTTCCCTGACGAAAAATTCACGGATCAACAACTTCTCTGCATTGGAGCTCACATTCAAGGTTTAGATGGGTGCCGAAGCTACTCTCCCCAACAGTTCTTTTAGACAACTTGCAGCTTTTTCAACAGTACATATTTCTTTGTGCCATCATGGCATGACTCTCACGTTTGTTCAATTGTGACAAAAATAATTTTTATTTCTGCAAGAGCTTAAACGCAATTCTATTTTTAGTGTTATTTTGTTAAGAAAGTTCCTCCAATTTATTTTCTCCTTTCGCAGGTGGTAATTACCCTTAATTGAATTTACTTGAAGTCAAAAACTTTTCAGAAGTTCGAGGGCTTTCGAAACCCATCTGGTTTATTTGGAACAAACGAAGCATGCTTTTTTTTATTGACCATCCGGCATTACGATGGGTCTCGAAAGCGCTCAAACTTCTGAAAATTTATACCGCGAGGGAATTTTATCAAAGGTTACTATAATCTGCGGAGCGAAGAAAGAATTTGGAGGAACTTTTATAACAAAATGACACTAAAAAGTGAAATGAGATAGAGCTTTTGTAGGAATAAAAACAAGGAAAATAATAAAAACGGATATGTAAGATGGTCACATTTACGCCACTTAATTGAAGGAATAAAAATAATGAAGTGAATTATTACTTACACAGAGCTGCAAAATGGTGAAGACATTTTTAAAACAAATAGAATTCGTTCTTCAGACGACTTAACAATGGCTTCAATGATGCAAGAGCAAAGCATTACACTTTATTTAAATGGATAGCAACTCAAATCCCAAAGTGGTACAGTTGCGTTCCTGACGACCGAACTCACACATGCCCGGATGTCAAGTTATTCCGGTTGTTAAGTCACCCACAGGAAAATTATAGATTTATTGAAACGTAAATTACTTCATTGCAGGTAAAGTTGGTAAGAACATTTGCAAGGTTTGCATGTTTACATTTAAATAAGAAACATGTTTGTGGTTAGACTAAACCAAGGAATAACACATGTTAATTTAATGATACTACGATTGTAGTAAAAATGAGCTTCATTTCACTGTGAGTAATGTGAAGTTAATTGTTATTATTCATCTGTATTATCGTTCATTGTCTCTTTAAAAACATGGTAAACAATGCTAATGATATTCATTCCATGTCCGGTATTCATGTTAGTCCGGTTGTCAGATGTCTGGTATTCATGTTAGTCCAGCTGTCAGGAACTCTACTGTACTTTCATAGGGATAAACAGCCCTATCAGTTATGATGAAAAACAGAGCTGACGCACCGAAGAGACACTCTTCCCCTCAATGTGCTTGTCTTGCACTTCATTCATCTTAGATCAAGAAGCTGAAAAACCGTTGCAATTTTAACATAGTTGTAAAATTTAGCGAAAGAAGTCCATCTCGGATTCTTACTTTTTAGCGAGCTCGATTGCTGCATCGATGACAGACCCATTCTGTGAGGCGGGATAGGTCACGTTGTGGGCAAGAGCGTCTTTCAGTTGATCCACCTCATTAGGTCGAGGTGACGACTCAGGAGACGGTGATGCGTGCTGCGACTGGGCATCGTCTGGCGAGTGAGGAGAGTCTTCGCTGCCCAACGCCTCCAGAGCCCACTCCAGCATGTTGAACGTTTGGCTGTTCTGTTGGCCAGCAGTCACCCTTCATATGGATACGTTTTGACACTTTTGCAAACTGAAATATCACATCGAGCTTTAAAAAATTGTAGTTCATGAAATTTGCCAATTGTTGTGTTGGAGGGTATCACGTTGTGCAAGGTATCAAATAAGTAAATTACATACCCTTAGCTGCAATTTTACGCTTGAAGCTTAGATGAAAAAACTTAAAATCATACCCTCGCACAAATTTCATCATGAAATAAAGATTCTTCCAATTACCAAGAATTGCATGGATCTAATTATCCTGTCAACGAATGGAGCTTCTGAAATATTGTATTCTAGTTCAATTGATAAGTGTGGTCATATCAGCGTTCAACAACTATTAACAACAAAGTTCATGCATGACGGCGAAACATATTTACGGTCTCCTGAAGTTCAATGCTAAAACTCGTCAAATTTTGAGAGAAATAGTATAGAGTTTTTCCGTAGCAGGACAAGCTGAAAAGTATTTGAAAACGTGAACACCTGAACAAAATATGTGAGACTCGGAGAACACTCATCAAAAGCGTGCACAAGGATATCACTTGAATCATCCAAATCCAGCACTCTTTTTTGACACCAAAAGATCAAACCTATGATTGAGAACGACATTTATAAACTTATGAATTTCAATCAGCATATATAACGTTATTGATTTTAATGCACAAAGTCGAACAAATTGGACTCGCCGTTTAATTTTTGGTCTTCATGCATTTAAGATATCCAGTCGATTCCCACACGCACACGGTAAATTAACGCTAAGGCTTGAAAACGAACCTTGATGTTGTCTGATGCGATGAGCGCTGCCTGGAAGTGGCGGCGGCAGTGGCGCAGCCAGGTGTGGTCGTGCACCGACATGCGGGTGTTCTGCAGGAAGTGCCACAGCCCGGACTGCTGCAGCAGGTTGCGGCGGGTGCCTGCTGGGCCTCCTGTCCCTTCCTTTGGTTCTGCCTGCAGACACCGTATTCATTTCTCAATAATATATTATAACAATTAGAGCCAATAATAGCAGTGCGATGACAGAATGCAAAGCCTATGAAGAAAATGTAGTCCGAAGGAAAAGATAGGAGTAAAAAAAACGAGAACAACAGAATAGGCAACGAAAACAACAGAGTAGGCAACTGAAAACACAGAATAGGCAACTGAAACGACAGATTAGGCAACTGAAACGACAGATTAGGCAACTAAAAACGAAGAATAGGTAACTAAAACAACAGAATAGGCAACTATAGCAGATTAGGCAAAGAAAACAATAGATTAGGCAACAAAAACAACAGATTAGGCAACGAAAACAACAAATTAGGCAGCGAAAACAACAAATTAAGCAACGAAAACAACAAATTAGGCAACGAAAACAACTAATTAGGCAACGAAAACAACTAATTAGGCAACGAAAACAACAAATTAGGCAACGAAAACAATAGAGAATGTAGACAACTAAAACGCTTTCGCTGCAGTCAGCTTAACCACTACGACATGATAAATTGCTTCTAAAAATCCCCCTTGAGCAGGGAGAACACTAACTCAAATATAACAGGCAATGCCAACAGACATTAATATATCGTTCCTTGAACGCAGTTAACGACATCACCTCATCGTCCATGGTGTTCCTGTGTGGCGGGAGCACGTAGAGCTGCCGGTGTTCTGTGCCCAGGTGAGCAGCACGCTGCAGCAGGTGGGCTCGTAGCACGTAGCTCTCGTCCAACACGGGGCCGTCCGCATACTCCTCAGTCAGCTGGCGACTCAACTCCTCCTACACACACAGGCGTGATGATCACAGGCTTGATACAATCAACACGTGATGACGTGTTGATTGTAAAAGCAGTGTAAGCGTCTGTCTTCAAATGCGAGTTGCTTGTCAGACAGCAAGCTGATATGGTTAAGTTCTCGATTACAAGAAAGGTAGAAAGAACAGCTTTCATGCATGTTTGCGTATCTTTCAAGCACTTACATTTCGGGAGTAATCTCGCCCATTTTTGCCTTTAGTCAAGTGCATCAGTTGTGTTGTACAACCGTCGTCTACCCTAGCAACCTGATTACCTTGAAAATAAGTCGAACTTTTGTTGTGGCCGGAAGAAACAATTGAACATGATACTGAAATTGTCATAACTAATTGCTTATCATGATTTTAAACACAATGACAGAAAATGTTGATTAGAATAACGAAAAGCTGTCACATCTCTGAAGTAAAGTGTTTCATGCAAAAACGTCACGATTTTGTTAAGGATCATGCCAATTGTGCCCCACGAACATATAACTATAAGACCCAAAAACCAATCGTAGGCAAACAAATAATTTGTAAAACCTCAACTAAATGAACGAAAAACAAGGTTACGGGCTCTAATACTAAGCAAAATGAATAAAGGTATCCATTTGGTTTTATTTGAAATAAGGAAAGATCACCACAGTCAACTTCTCCGTTTCAAAATCAATGTTTCGAGAAAATTCTCTGTTCGAGAATCGATTGGTCGACAAACCTGATGAAATATTCTTCTTCAGAGCAATCGCTCGACGCGGATTTTTATCCTCTCAGCGACGTAAGGGCAAAGAGTTATAACTTCTATGAAGACTCTAGATCGTATCCCGTAGCGATGCTTTACCCATGAAGAAAACGGAGGAAACGAGGGGAAGGTTTTGTAGAGTAAATTCTTATGGTTATGCTCGCACATCACTCCGCCCTTATGGGTTAAGAAGATGAAAATTTGTAATTACATCCTAATTACCAAAATAAATAAATCACTAAAAATATCTTTGCTCGTACCCTGTAGCCGAGCTTGTCTTGGAGCAGTAACCTGGAGTCCAGCGCCCCGCCAGCGGCGGCCACGAGCTCCAGCCCAGCCTCCCGCTCGTCCAGCTTCTGCCAGCTGAACAGCGCACCGGCCAGATGGCGCACGCCGTGCTCCAGTATCATCTCCACTCCTGTGGACAGCGAGTCTCGATGAAATGCGTCCAATACGAGGGGTGGAGTCATCCATTAGAGTTGTGGGAGGGGTGAGAGAGCGGTATATTAGGTGTGGGAAACGTGAGGGATTAATGCTAGCAGTACAGTGAGCTAATTGGAGCTGGGAAGACAATATGAGAAAAGAAAATATGCAGACCAGCAGAGATATAGAGAGATGATAAAATGAAACTAAAGAAGTAACAATGTAACAATTGAATTTATGATATCTACTAGTGTTATGAAATTTGATTTGCCAAAACAAAGCGTTTCGTTTTCTTTGTTATTTTCATTTAATGCGTACAGTTCTAACACAAATGCTCGAAAGAGTAATTACCATGTAATAAACAAGTAAAAATTGTGACGATATTAACACAAACAGAAGCAACCACTAGAAAAAACTGTTCGAACTTGAACCCGAGTAACACCAAAATAAAGCGATGCCAATATAGCCTAACAGTACGGACAATTGTATCGATTGCTCCAATGCTGCAAATTTTATTACCAATTTTTTTTCAATCATGGTATTCATTGAAAAGAATTTTAAAAAAGCATAGCTACAGTACTCGTGGAGATAGCAGAATTACCTCTTGTCAGAAAAGCAGTGGCAAGCCCCGAGAAAAAGCCAAATATACCTACAACAGCTTCTCCCACCACCAATGCTGTTTTTGCTATGAGTGGCTGAAGATTCCGTTGAGAAGCGCTAATTCCCCGTAGTATACCAAGATTGGCTCTATCAACGTACCTTGACTAATTTGAGTACACATATACAGGTAATTAATTCATACGAATTTCCCAGATGAGCCTCACATAACTAAAATATGAACAAAAAAAGAAACAGCGCCCGTCCACATACAACCAAAACATGAACAAAAAACAGCGCCCTTCCACACCACACGGCCCCAGTTCACATCCTCATGAGAGGATGTTTTTTGCAAAATTTCTAGGTGGTCACGCAGATCACCTGCAGTGTGCGAGGCGAGGGCGAGCAGAGCCAGAGGCAGCTGGAGGTGCGGGGGCTGCAGCCACAGCAGTGCCGGATCCTCCTCCACCACGCCACGCAGTGCCGCCACTCCTGACCGACCATACCACCGAAAAAATCATTTCGCGTCTCATAAATGCGGGCGAATTTCACCGATTCGAACACTCTTATATTAGTCAAATCTTTATCCTTTAACGTGTGGCAATGGCATTCAATTTTGCGATAAACAAAACTTTTTTTTTGTAGTATACCCCAGAAAATAAACGCTTTATGAACAAGTGTAAAAGAAGCTTCGAATACTGTGCCCAGGTTTCGATAAGATTTGGTACCGTAGTTTGAGCCTCCTTAACTACGACAAAGGTGTTCGGGAGAGAGGAAGGGTGAAGGCACCATATGGTATGGAGTTGAAGGAATGGGGAATATATGCAGAGGGTGTTTCCACACATGTTAGAAATAGCAAGATACGAAAAAGTTGATGATCAAGTTAAAAGTGGAAGGAGAAAGTAAATACGCTCTGAAAAAAACGGACAACAGTGAAGCAAAAAATGAACAACCTCAATAAAAAAAACTTTTTCTACTACAACAAAAGGAAAGCACACCTAAACTTCAGCTCCGGACCTTTTACTTTCCCTCTGGGAGAACTAATTCTCGTACATGCAGGGTGGGCCAAATGAAGTCATCTGATGTTGTTAGGCTCTAATTTTTTTTTAAATAAGAAACCTCGATTCTGGTTTTTTAATATGTTTATTTGAACCTTTAAAATTATATTGTTCAAGTCGAGAAGATGATATCGGCCAAATGGGCGCCGCCACAATTGATTGCTATACGGGCTCGTTTTATGGCATTTTTCATCACTTCGGCGAGAACTTCGGGCGACAGATTCTCGCACTCGTGTCGATTGTTGTCCTTAAGCGCTTCCAGGGTCTCGGGCTTGTTCACATACACACGGGACTTCAAAAAATCCCGCAGAAAAAAGTCTAGGACGGTCAAATCGGGCGATCTTGCGGGCCAATCCAAATCGCCAAAACGAGAAATCAGGCGACCCGGGAACGCCGCCTTCAGAATATCGGCTGTGACTAGCGCACTGTGTGCGCGAGCCACAACAGATATTTACATCTGTCCGATATTTACATCAGTCAACTTCACAAATGTCAAAATAGATTTCACATTGGCCGCAGTCTGCATAAAAAAGGCATATTACAATGGGGTGACTTCTTTTGGCCCACGTGATAGATGCTATAGATGTATCCCCTGAGGAACACACTGGAGGCATGAGTTTGTAATAAGTCTAACGACAGTGAATAAAAATATGATTAAATTGTATTTAACACATTCATCTCATTCAATACAGGCTATTTTTTCAGTTTTACGAAGGCACTCGATGCCTCATTTACTTGCAATATTTTCAATGCATCGAGCCATTCGTTAACACGCATCAAAACCTAACAGAAAGAAAACCAGTAACCCGGTTCTTGTTTCTTAGCCAATTTCATGTATAAGATGCAACCTTTAATTTCCACGCCACGAGAGTCGTTAGAACTCGTCACTCGTACGCGTTGCATGGTTGATTGCTGTGAATGTCAAGTGATAAAGGTGGAGCAAAGGTAAAGGTGGAGCAAAGTTAAAGGCTAAGGTAAAGTAAAGGCTAAGGTAAAGTAAAGGCTAAGGTAAAGTAAAGGCTAAGGTAAAGCAAAGGCTAAGGTAAAGCAAAGGCTAAGGTAAAGCAAAGGCTAAGGTAAAGCAAAGGCTAAGGTAAAGCAAAGGCTAAGGTAAAGCAAAGGCTAAGGTAAAGCAAAGGCTAAGGTAAAGCAAAGGCTAAGGTACAGCAAAGGCTAAGGTAAAGCAAAGGCTAAGGTAAAGTAAAGGCTAAGGTAAAGCAAAGGCTAAGGTAAAGTAAAGGCTAAGGTAAAGTAAAGGCTAAGGTAAAGTAAAGGCTAAGGTAAAGTAAAGGCTAAGGTAAAGTAAAGGCTAAGGTAAAGGGAAAGATTTTTGTTGCATAATCAAGTCCTCTCACCGTGAGGAGTGGAGATGAGAACAGCGATGACATGTGCAGGCAATGTAGACACGTGGTCGAGCTCTTCCGCCGAATGCTCTCGCTTCTTCCAGGAGGCGCTGGCCGGCGGCTCCCATGCCTGAGCGGGAGGCCCCTGGAGGGACTTGGACAGCGCTGCAGCCGCCGTCTGGCGCAGCAGACTCTGCCGGTGCTCCACCACGATGGAACCGTTCGCTACTGCCTCCAGGACGCCCAGCAGACTGCAGGAGTCAATGAGAAATCTTCCAATAACTGTACATAATGCATGTATAGAGCTCACAATAGCTGTACAGAGCTCACTGGCTCTGAAATATGCGATACAGCATTGACTAATCAGATTAGTTTGTGTGTTCCTAACTCCCCTGCATTTGGGTAGTCGAAGCCTAATGCCTGTGTCGTAGCAGGGTTATTTCATGATATAATGTTACAACATAATATGTAAAATACAAATCAGCACGTACTTCCTGTGATAGAGGCTGGTGAGGTTTATCAAGGTTTGACGAAAAGTTTGATGGCCAGCGTAGAGAAAGCGGCCGATTTCACACTTGAGAAGTGTTGTTGACATTTCAAACACGAGCGCGTAGTTCATGCTCATTTGATGTTCCTCGACTAACAGTCTTCCAAACAAATTGAGAAGATCATTGCAGAGCTCGTTGCTAGTTAGTTGCATTGATTTCTCGATATTGCCTTGAGAAATATACCTGAGTCCTCTGGCAGTGTTCAGTATCACCTGCAGAATTCCCAGAAGTGTGGATAGAGAGTCTCTGTCCATGAGGTGCCGTCTCGTCTTTAGCTCTTCTACGAAGTGTTCAACTGTTCCAACTTTACAGACCAAACGCACGACTTGTTCGCTGGAGACACATATCTCTTTCAGCTTTCGTCTCACGCAGTTAGAAAGTTTTTCCATATTCGTTCGACCATTGAAAGTCAACATCGCAGTGAGAAAAGACGACACAGTGATTGGTTCATCTTCTGATGAGATGGAAACTGGAAACAATTGCCGCCCTTCTTCATACCGTATGAACTCTAAAATTATGCAAACACTGTGAACGAATTTGATGTTTTCCAACTCGATTTCAGAGAGGCCTGAAAATTCTTTCCTGTGTTTTTCTTTCTTTACTTGAGAAATATCACCGTTGAAGAAGTTCATGCAAACTTTTAGAGCATCTGAAATAAGCACAGGTGATCTAGAGACAGCTGCTAACACCATAGCTCTTCCATAACGAGGATGGAGCCAGTGTCTTAGCCAGGTTGCCTCAGGGTCCAGAATCGCAACCATGTCACAACTTGACAAATGGTCACCGCCTCTTTGGCTTATACCAACGAGGAAATCGAGCCATCGCTCGATCAGTAACACAGTTAAATGCTGAGGATATCGAATCCATAGTAATGACAGATCGGCTTGGAAATGCAGAAGCAGTTTAACGATGCGAAGAACTGGAGAGCACTGAACGAGTTTCATGTCAGATTTGGTGGTAATGAAAGCTGACAGTTTTTTCGATAGCCAAAACTCTGAGGCAGCTTCAATCAAGTTCAGGTTGGCCTCGGTAATCGCCTGCTGCGTTTGCGAAGCGAGCAGTTTGGAATGCATTTTAAGTGATTTATCAAATATTTCATTCTGTTCAGGATGTTCCATTGAGACGGGCGTGAGTAGACAGCTTTTTAAGCCTTTCTTAATGTCGAACCACGACTGTTGAAGAACAGGCTCTCCAGGGGTCACGGACAGCAGTTGATGCAAACATTCGCCCCAGTCAGCGATGAGCTGTTTGTTTGTCAGTGTATTAGCAATGCGTTCGTATTGTACCGATGTCAAGAAAAGAAAACCGGACTGGTTTAAAGAAGAATTCAAGGAAGACGCAGTACTTGAGTGATCTTGAAAATATTCTCCATTCATGCTCGAGTTCACGTAAAACTCGTGCATCACAGATGCCATTTCGCCGTCGAAATTTTGATGTAGGTAATCGGAAGAGTTGAGTAAAGTGTTCTGAAAATCTTCCATGTAGCTGATGAACGTTTCGTTCTGGAACAAGTTATTGAGAACTGCTACTGCGGGGTTTTCTTGTTTAATTTTATCACCCGCTGTCTCCAGGTACTGGTGGACGAGTTGGTCCACGGACGGTTCGAGAGCTCTCCTAGCCCCTTGTCTCATGGCCTTAACGAGCTGTAGGGTGTGGAAGTTCGGGTCTGTGTCAGAGAGAAACATGAGCATTTCTGCAGTGTTGTCACTTGTTCCAGCCATGCTGATCATGGGAGACAGTCGGATCAAGAGATCTTTTAAGTGCTTTACGCATCCAGCTTCTTCTTTGACTCGGCTGTTCCGCCTTCGGCTATCGACCTTGAACACTACATCGGAATCGTCGCTTGCGGCGGCTTCACTCAGAAAACCAGGCTCTTGCCTGGTTGATCTGATCTGTTTTCCATTAATGCCCTCATTAGGGTGATGAGAGTCTGTTTCAGATGAAGACTTGTTGTCTCGCAAGGTCGAGTCCGAGGCCGTGTCGGAGTCGCTCTCGTAGCCTGCTGAGTCATTTGGATCTTCGTCAGGGGTTCTGTCCAGCCCGTTTACACCGCGACGATTTGGCGTGCGGTTCATCTTAATTTGGACTTGTAAAATGATTTCTAAATATATTCCAAGTATATTTCAAATTGTTTCTAATTTTTTCCCGAGTCATTCATTCAGAAGTCGGGTTTTCAGATAATAACTGCGAATGAATAATGAATTTAAAAGATCGTTATGAGAGTGCCATAATCGTATGAACGATTCACCGGGAACTTGATTCGAGAGCGCATTTTGCATATTTCTATTACTGCAAAATGTCGGAAAGTTTTTAGCATTCTTCGACACTTTCTTTACTCTATACTCAAGCACTTTTTCCTTCAGTCTGTGAGAAGTAAGTCTTTTTTATGGCACACGTGAGAGATAAAAATCAGTTTATTGGAGATGAATTTGATTGAAGAATATTAATAAATATCAATATCAGTGAAATTGATAACAATACTGGAAAATATTGCCATTAAAAATACCAACCCCCATAATTTTCAACTTTCATTATTCACTAAGAAAATTAAGTAGTTCTCGTTTCTACAAATTTTCAATAGAGCGACAAAAATAGTTACGACGCATTAGCTTTACTTCGAAACAGCTCAAAAACATGCCTGCAGTTAAACCGTGCACGGCAAGACTAAATCTGAAAGACGATACAAAAGATTTCACAAAGCAGAAAAACCATTAAGAAAGTTCTTGCGTACAATATCGTCAACGCTATAATTCAGGCCTCCGTACATGTACTCAAGACGTACATCTAATTTGTGACTTTCAACGAGCGTGCTAATTCTGAGGACTCGTTCGTTCCGAGATGAGCGGATGTCGATTTTTCAGTGCATTGACCAGATTAGATTAGATTATGTTAGCTTAAGCCTCCCTAAGCGCTACAAAAAAACATATCGAAGAGAGGAAGAAGGAAGGCACCATTTAGTATGGAGATGAGGGAACGCGGAATCTATGTAGAAGAGGCATAGAAACAGAAAGTTGAGAAAAAAGTCATAAAACAAGGTAAAAGTTGAAGAAGAAATAGCAGGCGCTGAAAAAAACAGGACAGCAGTTAACCGAATAAGGTGGTCCTTAATACAACAAAAAAATATTTATTTGAACAAAAAAAAGGCCTACCTAACTCTCAGCTCGGGCCCTCACACATCTTCCCCCTGGGAGCGCTAATTCCCATAGATACAATAGTTGTCTCCCCCTGAGGAGGTGCGTTGACCAACATGGATGTTGATTTTGTCAGTGCAAATTGCTTCTACGAGCAGCTCGGGCTGCTACGGTGTGATATTCAAAAGTTGATCCCTGGAAAAACGTAAATAGCTTGCAACGTATTAGACGGAGATCCTGTTCCAGAATTTGTAAGCATCCAAGTTGTTTTAACAAATCGTATCGAGAGCACATTTAATTAGCCTGAACAAAAAAAATTACGCTACATCTTCTGGAGAGCAAAACAAAATGGCATGGAACGTCGGTTGCGAGAAACATGAAAAGATTTGGTCAGAACTAAGCTACACTACAAAGCCAAATAAAACTATGAGCAAGTATTGGTGTCTCTGCAGACGGTAGCTTGCGTAGGATTTCTTTAGAGAAATGCGTCAATTTCTCCACTCACGCTCCAACACGAAAATTATAAAGATTAATCTCTTTCTTCGTTAGGAAAATTTTTCCTCGCTTTAGATTTGAGCCAAAAATGTGCGTTGCAGAACTTAAAGTACGTATGCAAATGGATGGAAATTTTAGGCATAAGTGAGAAAAAAAAGTTCGCGATTTCAGCGACAACCCCCTTATTGAGCAACTAACACCTAAGTCTCGACCCAACATCATCTTAATTAAGTAATGCTCAAATATTTAACCCGTCGTCATTAGCTCGCAAAGCAAAATTTAACAAATATTTTTTCGGTCATGTTAACTGCAACAGCAGCTACGATGGCTTCTTCCTCTTTTCCTCCATAACCTAATTTTTTTATATTAAGCCTTTGAGGAATGGCATCAAATACAATCCGGCAAGTCATAGAAATGACAGCATCGCAGAGTATTTTCCGTTGCTTCTTATGGTTCATGTTATTACGCTACAGTCTATCATGTTGCTCCTAGAAAGAACTTCGGTTCATCCGATTGCCTACATGACCGTAATCGAAATGTCACTCCAACGACAAAGGCGATCTCAAGAGAACGACGAAAAAGAACGATTCGGTACGGACTTTATAAAACGAGAAATCTATGCACAAACTGTGTTCCCATAGAGGACACTCAGCACATAGAAACAGCAAGTTAAAAAAGAAGAAAGAAAAAAGACAAAGAAAAGCTAGCAAAGAAGGCATAAAAACAAAAACAAAGTAGGCACGTTAGATAGCAGCCCTGAAGGCTGAGGTTGAAGCTCGTCTCAAATGCCCCTTTCTGCAGGACTACAACCAGGAGAGCACAGAGGAGCTCTAGCACACGGAGAGACAGACTGGCGTGAGGGCTGCGCAGAGCTGATCTGTGTTGTTGGTGCGTCGTCATGGCAACCGCCGCAACTCCACACGATTCCGCTGGTGCAAAAAATACAGTCCTCTAAAACAGTAACTAGGAGAAATATATATAGTTCATGGGGCAAGGAAATTAATGATCAGCCTCCTGGATATCTAACTAACTCCGTTTATATTTCAATATCAGCGAAATTGATAATAGTGCTGTTGAAAATATTGTCATTTAAAATAACTCTATGATAAAAACCACCATCATATAAACCACCATCATATAAACCACCATCATATAAACCACCATCATATAAACCACCATCATATAAACCACCATCATATAAACCACCATCATATAAATCACCATCATATAAATCACCATCATATAAATCACCATCATATAAACCACCATCATATGACCCACCATCATATAAACCACCATCATATAAACCACCATTATATAAACCACCATCATATAAACCACCATCATATAAATCACCATCATATAAACCACCATCATATAAACCACCATCATATAAACCACCATCATATAAACCACCATCATATAAACCACCATCATATAAACCACCATCACACAAACCACCATCATACAAACCACCATCATATAAACCACCATCATAAAAACCACCATCATATAAACCACCATCATATAAACCACCATCATAAAAACCACCATCATATAAACCACCATCATATAAACCACCATCATATAAACCACCATCATATAAACCACCATCATAAAAACCACCATCATAAAAACCACCATCATAAAAACCACCATCATAAAAACCACCATTATGAAAACCCCGTTATAAAAACCATATTATAAATCCCACCACTGTAAATACCACGATTATAAATACCATCATTGAAAATACCACCATTCAAATTACCAACGTTCAAAATACTACCGTTCAAAATACCTCCATTAAAAATACCACCCTTGAAAATTCTACCATTGAATATACTACAATTGAAAATTCTACCATTGAATATACTACAATTGAAAATTCTACCAATGAATATACTACAATTGAAAATAATACCATTCAAAATAATACTATTGCAAATAATACTATTCAAAATTATACTATTGCAAATACTACAAGAAAACAATTCCGTTTTAATTTCGATATAAACAAAACCGACGACATGAGCAACCGACGAAATTACAAGGAAATTCTACCTTTACTTTATTCACTAACGTTCAAGATAAAAATCATTAATTGAAACAAAATCATGATTGCAACTACAATCAAATAATTTCTTTGCTTAAAATGTCAGTTTTATTCATTAGCAAACTAAGAGCTACAGGATCAACATTACTGTACGGTATTATTGCAAGGACGTATGTACTGATAAGCTCTAAACTCTTTCGGCCTAAACAATCCAGCAGTTGTATTGTAAAATTAAAATTGCTCTCTATGGGTATAAATACTTTAATTCTACTGAACGAACAACTTAGGAAAACATAATGCAAATTTTAAGTGGATTTAAGGACTGGTCCGTAGATTAGAAACGAAATTCACCCCGTGGCTCATTTAAAAATTGTAATTGCATTCAACACAGACCACTTTCAGTCGTTGAAGTACTGAAGAAGCTTTTTCTTCTGGCATTGCTCTTCTAATGATGACCTAATGACGCAAAAATGATAAAAAGGAAACTGGCTTAAGAAATCACAACATTAAAGGGAAGTGAGGAGACAACTTATGAAGTATAGAAGCAATTACAAGAAACTGTGGGAATTAGACGCAATGACTTGGCATTTTCATTGTGAGCTTCATTAGAGCATCTGTGGTACAGTGCCTGCAACGTCTTACGCAGATAAAAATTCTGGCTTGATCATTGAGAGCTTTTAAACAGTTTAAATAATTTATTTCAATGCGCTTTAATGTTCCGGAGATGGAATATTTGTAAAGAAAGAATTAGTGAGAAAATCTTGACGAAGATCTCAGGGAGCATCGAAGCTCATGAAATATTTAAACGAGAGAACTTACATGGATGTAATGACAAACTAAAATAGAAAACTGCGATGCACATCCTAACATTACCAAACTCAATGTGAAAACGGTTGGAGTTTTCAGGCAATTTCCTTAAATCTAACCACGACGAAAATCAGGCGCCGTGGAAAATAATATCCACTTATCAACAGAAAACATAACAAAACTTTACTGTGAACCGTCCTTCCGCTGTTGAAAATCAGCTTCAGTTACGTGCCTCACTTACAATACACATTCATGCTCACTCGCACACTCTCCAGCCCTCTCCCACACTCTACACCCCTCCCGCACACTCTCCAGCCCTCCCGCACACTCTACACCCCTCCCGCACACTCTCCAGCCCTCCCGCACACTCTCCAGCCCTCCCGCACACTCTCCAACCCTCTCCCACAGTCTCCAGCCCTCTCCCACACTCTCAAACCCTCTCCCACACTCTCCAGCCCTCTCCCACACTCTACACCCCTCCCGCACACTCTCCAGCCCTCCCGCACACTCTACACCCCTCCCGCACACTCTCCAGCCCTCCCGCACACTCTCCAGCCCTCTCGCACACTCTCCAGCCCTCCCGCACACTCTCCAACCCTCTCCCACAGTCTCCAGCCCTCTCCCACACTCTCCAGCCCTCTCCCACACTCTCCACCCCTCCCGCCCACTCTCCAGCCCTCCAGCACACTCTCCAGCCCTCCAGCACACTCTCCAGCCCTCTCCCACACTCTCAGCCCTGTAACACACTCTCCAGCCCTCTGGCACACTTTCCAGCCCACTCACTCATTCTTCAACCCACTGGGATGTCCAGTTCAGGGTGGAAAACTCTCTGAAAATTTTAATCCAATCCCGTATTATTCATATTGCTTCTAAATCGTCCATTTCCCCACTTACGGTTGAAACAAGAAATTGTTGCGTCATCGGTGATGGTATTCTCAGATTCCAAAAGTTTTGATCGAATCTGAAATTCTGGTCCCAAACTTGCATTTCCGCGTATCGCTATTTCAAATCAAGTTTGTATTGAATTAAAATGATCATCAGAAGCGAATAAACAAGAGGTGTTAAGGCATGAACGCTCGTATTCATGATACGAAGAAATGGGACTCTCCCTGATGTTCTTGTGAAGGATATTATTTGTGCTACAGCGCTCCCACCATCGACAGAAAAAATTTGCTCACTTATTCTGAAGAAAATTGCAATTTCCATTAACACTGCAAATGAATTTTAGGCACACGTTGAACTTGCACGACGCAAAATAAATGATACCTGAAGAAAAATATAACCCAAATGTGATAGAATTGTTTTAGAATTCTCATGAAAACTTTGAAGAAAATTCACACAAAAACGTTGATATAGTTGCCTCTGCCTCAAAAAATTCACTTTCTCATTTAATGCTGAAGAAATTATTATTTTGTAGAAGGCAATGTAAGTAAAATTAAAACAGTGAGCCTCTCATCCCTAATTTTAAGCTTGCGCCTGTACTAAGAGCAACCTTAACTTACTAGCACCTGAACCTCATGTGTAGTAATACGCTGAAGTTTAAAGCTCTAAATGTACATGAATTGCTTTTAGCCAAAATACCCGTTTTTCAGTCCGATAACTGAAGAGTGAAGACTCGCTTTTTAATTCATATTTCATAGAACACCGCGATCAAATGGAACTTACAATTGTTCAGAAGTTTTCTATTCATACCCGTAGCAGTTCAAACAAGCTTATGCACTCTTCTAAACGTAAGTCATGCCGAAAAAATTAACGTCCATTGGATACAAATTCTCAAGACGCTTTACAACATCCGCGGTGAGGATGACCCACCCAAGGGAGGTTGAAAGCTTGCTAACAAAACTCAGTTTTTTCATTTGAGTTTCCATTTATACCTTTAACATGAGGCCTGAACTCCCTCTATACTCCTATTAATTTAGCTTACAGCGCACCACCGATAAGCGACTTATAGGCAGAAAAAGAGGAGGCTGCTATAATAGCACCAGCTGAAAGTTCTGGTCGGCTGCACAGCCCAGAGAAAGGCAGGCATCTGTGTTTTATGGACAGGAGAAGCCATTTTCTCTGATGGAAGAAAATCTTTCCGTCTTAGAATGAGAAAAAAACAAAAGTGAGACAGTCTTCCTGCAGGCAAAGACCGGTTCCGATCCCGTATCAAAAGAAGGGAGTGTCGCCTGTGTCGTGTCGCGGGATTTCACATGTTTTTTGTATGTATTTGAATTAGCTAGCTCACGTTACATTTTTTCATACGTTAAATTTTCACGAACCTTATTCAGCTACGCACAATGTCCGTAGAAAGGAAACTTCGGGTCTATAACTTCTAGAAAGCTCCCAGAATTAAAAAAAATTAAAAAAGGTGCCACGTGAAATTTTCATTTGAAACCAGTTGTGATCTATAAAATATTTCGAACATCTGTCAAGATACTGAGCTTTAGGAAACACCACGCCATTTCGGGGCAATATTTCTTACATTTATCATGTCAGTCTAGGCTTCAATTCTTCTACTGGAGCAAAAAGGACTGAACAAGCGTTTTCAAATTGACTCGCTTTGTATTCAGTAAGAGCTCATTTTAAAGGTTAATTTCGAAGTCATCTCCAAAGAAGACTCCGACGGAGGGGGGGATTTTTTTCTCTAATAATTAATTGAGCAGGAAGCTCAATGAATATTGAGGAGTAGGAATACATAGCTTGACTTCAAAGGCTCGAAGCGAATACTGTTCTGTATCGCCGCCTCAAACTTAAATGAAAAACAGTTACATTACAGAACAGTGATGGCGAAACGCATAGAATTTGATGCGCTGTTGAATCAAAATTCCATACCATTAAAATGATCCCTTTTATAAAATTTACCATATTCTTGAGAAAAAAAAATTACAAATATAATAACACTCTGTTTGATGGTTGCTGGTTCGGTCCATCCGTTTCCAGTCACGTGTTGTAAACTGTATATGTAAGCATATACATACAGGGTGTTTCAAAAAATGTGTTCCTTACTGTTAAATGTTAATAAAATTGAAACCAGAGAACCTCTTTTAACATACTTTTTCTCATTGAATGCAGTATGGCATTCATATTACATCCTAGCTGTGAACATGATGCACCCTATACACCGTATAATATAGTCTAATAACTATATGTATTTCAAACTAGAGTACTCCGCTAAAAATCTGTATTTTAAAAAATTTCGTCGACTCTTTCGCAGAAATATTTTCAAATTAACTGCGAAAATGTCTGTGTTTTTTGTATTACTCCATTTTATAGGGTAAATTTGAAATTAATTCTAAGCCCGTTCACCGCATTTTCGCGGTTGTTAACGGTTTGATTTGGTAAGGTTGTAAGTAGCAGAATAGGGCGGGAAATCGATTTTACTGCTCGAATAAATTATTTTCTTAGTAAGAAATATGAAAAATACATTTACGCAGTTACATACACTTCGTATGATACCAGTTTTTTTTAATGTGTAATATTACAAAATGTGTAAAAATGTGTAAAAATGTGTAATATTAATCGAAAATAATCAACTGAAATTTCCAGTCATTGTACAGGGTGTTTCAAAAAAATGTAAACCTCGTTTTTAAATGCTAATAAAATTAAAAATTGTGATCTGACTTTAACGTACTTGGTCTTATTGGATACAGAAATTCCTTCAAATTACATCCTTAGCTGCAAACAAGACGCTGTTATCTTATGATATACAGAGTAATCTGCTCCGTAATTTCTAGAAAAATTAACCCAATCCCATTACGATGCAACTGACAAAGGAGCAGCTAATTTTTATCGTGAATATCTCCATTCAAACAAGAGGCTACAAACAAGTTCCTCAGTTACTTTCAGAAGTTTTTTCAGGTAAATCATCTCCAACTAAGCTAACCATGCATCGCAATGTGCGCAAATTCAATAACGAAGTAACTGCTCAATTTGAACAAGGCACTCTTAGCCTTGTTCAAATTGAAAACATTTAACTGCATCATGTTAACAGCAAAAGATGTAATGTGAATGAATTTTTGCATCCAATAAGAGCAGGTACGTTAAAATCGGTTCACTATCACTTTTTTTTCGGTATCCTGTACAATGACTGGAAATTTATGTTGTTGAATTTCAATTAATTTTACCCGTTCCCCGCGTATTGGGCCATATCTGTAACGAGTAGGTAAATTGCTCATTTACGTACTAGTATAAATGAATTTCATTTGTTTTGCAACCAATTTAATAAATATCATAAGGTGAAATATCGTGCTAATATATTTTGGTCAATATTTACTTCATGTTAGCGATTTTTAAATTTCCGTAGCTGTATTTAGGTAATAGGACTCATTTTAACACGTTTTACACGAATAACATTTTACTCACAAATGCTTCCTTTTCGAGATATTCAACTTCAAAGTTATAAGAACGTCGTATATAAAAGTGAAGAAACATACGCGTAAATATGCTGCAATATGGTATTGACGTTACCGTAGGTGAGGTTAGGTTAGGTTAGGTAACGTTAGGTTCGTTAAATAAACATAGATGAATAAACCTAAATAAACCTAACGTAACTTAACTGAGCCATACCGAGACGAATGTTTTTGCGCCAAAAAATGGTTCGTGTTCCAGCAATGCAGCAACGACCCGGCCGACTGTATGTTATTCTTACCTGAACCTTATTAATATTATACCTCGAAAAATAAGCATTTGCAAGCAAAATGTCATTCGTGTGAAACGTTTTCAAATGTGCCCTATTACCTATTTCTAGCAACGAAATTTTCAAAATCGTTGACAACACTAAAGTGAACATTGACCTATATTTTACTTATTTCTTTTGAGAAAAAATGTATTCGAGCTGTACAGTTGATTTCAGTTTTTTGCTACATACAACCATACCACACCAAACCGTTAACCGCAGAAACGCGGTGAACATGTTAAAAGTATTTCAAATTTACCCTGTGCAAATAAAGAAATTCTAACAATGAACTGACATTTAAACTGTTAATGTAAAAATTATATCCGTGAACGAGTAGAAGCAATTTTCTAAAATACCTGTTTTTAGCGGAATACACTAGTTTGAAGTGAAAATAGTAAATGAACTTCTTTGAGAATTGCAGATAACCTGGAGGAAAGACAATGCCTCATTTGCGCACATACCAGGAGTTAATATAGACCATTAACGTAACATCAGGTACCAACCATGGTAGCTGAGAAACTGTGGCAAGCAAGACTTCCTTCCCACATACTTATGGTACGATAAAAACTTTCCTACAGAACTACTCCTCAAATCTGTTTAGCACGCACGAAAAAATGACTTTACGTTTTCGCTGTTTAATTCTGATGAAAACTAAGCACTATTACTCGTTTTCCCATGTATAATGTCCACATACGAACTAGAGACACAGATGACCATAAAATCTAGATGCATCGTTTGCTTACCACAGATGAAAAGCATAATTTTCAGCAGTGTTCGAGATTGTAACGTACGAGGTATTAAAACTTTATGGAAATTGATTCGTATTATACTTTAGGTTTTAAGTTAATTTGATACGTCTTAAAATTTTTCAATCATCAATCGAGACAAGTGATAAACTCCACTTGCTCTAGTCGTCCAAAACCCAATTTTATGAAAGGAATGTTACGAAAAAACGTTCTTACCCAGCCACTATACACCAACCGAACAAACAAACTTCACACATTTACCCAATTTAATTTCAAACATGCAAGTAATTCGTTGATGCATGAAATGCATGCAGTTCCTGAGTTATATAAAACTGCACTTGAAGAAATACTCCTAGACTACACCTGAACTTCACCTGAACTTCACCTGAAATTCTACACCTACTCTGCACCTAAACTGCTTCTAAAGTACTTCACCTAAACTACACTGGAAATATACTACACCTTAACTACATCTGAAGTGTACTACACCTAAACAAACCCCAGGAGGTGCTCGTCAACCCGGCGCAAAACTTGAGCATTACCAGTTCGTGAGGCAGAGGGATGGATTTTCTACCTGCCACAGCATATATGAATAAATATCTGAACTAAATAATTCATAAAAACAGAAAATTGTTCGTACCTGTAGGAAAAAGTACGTGAAACGAATGGTATAATATTTAATCACAGAAGTACCAAAATGTTTAAAAATTTCTGACTCACCATTGAGGCCAGGGAAAGACATGAAAACACAAAAAAGTTTCGAACACAACTCACATGTTTTAGTTGAGAAATCATGATGCTTCACAACCATACGGACACAATTCGATGCCTCTGAAAATCTGAAACATGGAAAACTTTCCACCCTGACGTGAATAGATACCTATAGCAGTTGATGTTCTGACAACACTTGAATGCAGAAGTACATAACGCGGTGTTGGTGCATGCCGCTTGATGTAAAATCTCGTCAAAATATACTACATTCACTTTTATGTATATTAATAATTTCATCGATATTTCAGTTAATGAAAATCAGTCTTCATTCACACTCCGTTCATGTGAGGGGCGTCCGACATGGTCAAGAACATTACAATCTTCTATTCGCAAGCACAACAAACAGTTGTTGTTTCTTTCTTGAAGTTCATGAGAAGTAACCATGAAATGGATGCCTGAGAATTAGAATTAGTGTGTCTCCTACATGATTCATATAGGGAATAACTTCCACTAATATTTCCAATTAAGATTTTTTACCACTTTTCAATTTCTTGAAACTCTTGATTCATAAAATTAGAGTTTTTTTTAATTAATTTCTAGGAAATATTTCGAACGCGAGAACACTCGCACCATTTTTTTCATAAGGATTGAAACAACCCACTGCCATCTCCCCTGCATTTGCTCTGTCAGCCTTATCATGATCCAGTTAAATACAATTTAGATCCGAAACGGCAATAAATTTTTCATGTCTAAAACTCTGGACCATGGTTCAATACGGTCCTTTGATGATGGTGCCCGCGTTTATCAATGCATCAATGTGCCCCAAAATGTTAAAATTAAGAACGGCGAAGATGCGCATGGGAGTGAGCCCATTTGTGTTCCAGAGAACACACGACAGAGGGTGCGTAACCATGCCATCGCTCCTTGCCTCTATCAGGGCCTTAATTAATCCAATAACCACTGCAGTTGCACGTACATGCGAGAACAGGATGGAGAGCACGAATTGTCGGGAAGAGAAACACGCAGAAATAAACAGGTTCACAAGGCTTCCAGTGCACGAACATGCTCAAAACATACGCTTATTGCCCATAGCTCGAGCAGCGGTTCGAGTATATACAAAAGCTTGTGCGACAATTACAAAATCCGTGAAAACTTATCTCACGCACCGACAGTTTAATGGCTGTTCCTCTTTAATTTGATCACTTTGGTTTTGTCAGCTGCATTTCATGTTGATTTTTACATCCAGTCAAATTTTTGCTGAACCAACTTTTTATTACGCCAAACTTTTCGTTATGTCCTATTATTCAGCCATGTCGAAGTCTACGTTACGTCAAGACTAAAACTATGTCAAACGTTTCGTTGTGCCAAATTTTGCGTTATGTCAAACCATTTTAGGTCACTCTACATTATGTTAACGTTATGTCAAGCTACGCTAAGTCGTGATTTCTGCTACGTCATACTGTCTAGAGTAAATGAAAATGTCTCCCAAGCTACGCATGCGAATGACTAGAATCAATCACCAAGTTCTTAAAAAATATAAATAACTAAGCAATAGCACTACTCTAGCAAATGTGACTTTTTTGGCATACCATTCACGCAGCAAAAAATCCATTGTGAGCTTAAGATCATAAAGGGAGTTGTTGTAGTTGGTCTGTGTGTTGAGCTTGTACTTTCTGCAAACACTAAATGCACGAGGGTTAGGTCGACTTATTTAACCCGCTTTTTTACGACATTTTTTAATCAATTCCCGCTGTTTTCCATCAATTTTATCCCCTTGCCCGAGCTGTATCGAAAACATCAGGTGAACTCGAGAGAAGATGATAAAATGGTGATGTCATTGATGCTTCAAAATATCATAACCGAAAACTATAGTTGAAAAGCAATACAGATGCTTCCCAAACACAATTGATATCATCATTTATCACGTTTGGCTTTCAATCATAATAACTTTTAAATTACATTGTAAATCAAGTGTGGTTCGAGTGAGACACCAGTGAGGATTCCTCATGTTTTCGTATCGAGTTCGTTTCACAGGTCTATTACTTTTTGCGCGCTTTGTAGTCGACTTGCATGAGAACAAGTCTTCTGCAGCGCTTCTTGGAGACCTGATAGCGTCTGGGGCTGCAGTTTGAGGCCGCGCCGATGCGCACGACAGACCAGGATTACAAAAGTAGTCATTTTTCAGGCCAAAATTGTCCAATTTAGGCATTTTGTGACATAAAATTTAGCGGTGAAGAGCAGACAGTATCTGGTAAATCTGTAGTGTTGCCAGAAGCTGTGTTTTATGATTGAATTTCATTTGGAAAATGACTTCATTAAAAAAAATTTCGATCTCAAAAAAGCTCAGTCGAGTAGCTTGGGTGAGATTTTAACGAGAGATACAGCGTGGCACATAACAAGAAACTTTTCAGAATACTTAAAATGTACATTTTGGGGAGTATACCATTTGCTCTACACGCAGTATAACATTATCTTATTTTATGAAAAGAAAAGTCATAAATCTCTACAGAAATCGGAATTAGTTGAGCCTGCTGGTCGATTTTTTCAGCTTTTATTTCTACAGCATTTGGCCCAGCGATGCAGAGATGGAGCGGATAATCTATTTGCAACAAACAAAGAAGCATTTAGACCACTGCAAACCCCTATGGGACGTAAAAAACAATTAATGATACTCATGAATGCGTGCATTTACTATTGTAGTTTCAACATCATCTTTGAGATCGTTTGTCATTTGACCATCGTGTAGACTTAAAAAAATAACTTTCCCTTTCACTCACACTTCATTTAGGTTCCGTCGTAGTTTTGGTCAGATACTCATAGCAATGGTTGAAGTTCTTGCTACAAGTGAGGAGTCTTTCTCACCTTGAGAGCAGGTTTCTTCAACCTCCTTGAGAACTAAAAAGTCCAGCTCAAATTGGTTTACATACATCCATCTAAAAACCGCCTTTGTCAGAGTCTAATTTACGTCGCCATTCTAGTCGACTTTGATCCTATTTTACTTAAAATGCTGCTGGACGCAATTGTTACTTTCCCAAAAAGTGCTCCAAGTCAGGAATAATGAAGGTCAACAGCATTAGTAATGAGAAATTGAAGGAAAAGGTGTGAAATTATACATGATCTCACGCTGCTTAATCCAGGATGTTTATTTTCTTCATACGGATGAATATTAATTTAATTTAGTGGTTGTGTAATCGAGGTAAAATTTTTCGCGCTGAGCGATAGGAGGGGAATTACCTGAAGTACAAATGGACGCTACTGTAGGGAGCGTTCCTTCGTTATTCACTCCGTGCGTCAACACGAGGTAGCCATTAAGTGATGTACAAAACAAGTACTTGCTAAGTAAATCCCCGTTTTTAGCTGGTTCTTGCACTAGGTCAAAGAAGGTAGAATTTTACTAAATATGGAATGTAACTTCACTATCTTTCGATGTATGCAAGTTTGTATAATTCTTTTTCAATACTCTCTCGCCATTCCCTGTCTTAATGTCTCGGTAGCAATTATCAGATCTCATCTCAATATTCAGTGAAAAGCAATTCGCAAACCAATATTGATTTCTGAGCCCATGCGGGTGCGCTTATTCATACTTAAGCAGTACGTCGCTGTATGTCAAATATTTCACTATCATAAGACCTTAGATAGTCTTCCGAGCTACGAATGCTTGTAAAGTCTTAAAAACGCTGATGCAAAATTTTTCCCGCGCATTTCATTTTCAATTTTAGAAAGAAAAAAGAAAGAAACACCGTTTATTTCCAACGACGTTGCCACAAGAGTCAATTCTGTCCATACGTCCAGTGCCTCATGAGCAGCACTCGACAAGCTTGAATGAAGAGATGGATAAGATTATATCAGTCAGGTTAAGCATCCCTAACTACAAAGGTATCCCAAAAAGAGAAAAGATGAATGCACCATTCGTTGATGCCACGAATTAGGAAGGAAAAAACAAGTCCACTGAAATACTTACGAAGAGATTAAAATGACTATCCTCACACATACACGATACAATTAAGGCTCATTCAAGAACACAAGAACAGTGCAATATAGATCGCCCAGCGTAGTCTGGACATCTAGTAAGTATGGTGGAATGAAAGTAATTTATTTAGTAGAAGGATATGAGACTCGTTTTCGTCAACATGAATAATAATCAAAATTTAACCAAATCAACAGTTCAAATTTAACGAGCAACGTCTGAGTTTGCAATTAAATATATGAACAAAATACTTCATTCACTAAATTCGTCTGAAATTTTCTTCCGTGGTTTTTAAGTGAACGTCCAAAGAGTAAGAATAATGAAGAAATAATATTGAAATTACTCGAGGAGACAGAAATTTATTTTATATAATTACTCAGGCAATATTCAGCATATTAATATGAGAGCATCTCGAAAGGGCAGAAAGGAAATAAAGACAAGTAGAATTTATCTTATTCTGTGCAACGCACGCGCAGAGAATAATGGCAACTTGGATCCTATTTCCGTAATAATTACTCCCAAATAAATAAAACTTCTCAAGGGGCATAGGATACGATTTTAGGACTTTTGTCGTTCATGCCCACTTTGCCTCTCTCAGTTCTCATGCCTTCTTCACTATCACTTCTTTGTTCCTCCTCTTCTTTCCTAATTCTCAGTTTCTATGCGCAGGATATCCTGTGTGGGACCTCACAAGCTTCATCGTTTTCTACAGTCCATACTAAATGGTCCCATTACTTTACTCTCTCAAGATTGCCTTTATTGTAGATAGAGAGTCAAACTAGCTTATATGGTCAGATCTTTATTAAATAGAAGCCGGATTTGGACAGCTCTTAAAGCTCTTGGAGATTCGGATTATTTGGACAGCTCATAAGCCCTTGAAGTTCGGATTTGGACAGCTCTTAAGCTCTTGGAGTTCAGATTTGGACAGCTCTTAAGCTCTTCGAGATTCGGATTTGAACAGCCCTTAAAGCTCTTGGAGATTCGGATTTGAACAGCTGTCCTTAAATCCTGGCGTGAGCTAAGAGGAACTGAGCAGCCTTGACGAAATGGTGTGAGTGATGCAGCACACGCCGCGTCCCGCCCAGCAGCGGGCGTGACTGGCCGCAAAAACTCGCCCGAGCGTGGCAGAAGATCACGTATCCCAGGAAGCGAACCAAAAACCAATGCCCGTTTTTTACACTGCCAGTTTGTCCGCAATATTATGCCCATCGCTGGTTTCTGCGAGGCCTGGTGCTGTACGTGACTTTTAAATACACTTCCAGATAGTTTGAAGGCTACATGGTTCGGTAGGAAGGGCTTCTGTCGTGCCCAGCAGCGTCTCGTGAAGGTTGTGTCGTCAGTTGAGCCAACGCATAGCTGAGTTAACACACGGGACCTGTGTAGTGCTCTTCTTACTAGTGTGGTCAACTATGCCAGGGCACAACTCTACTTCTTCGCCAAGACAGTACATTAGATCTCAAACGATACATTGAAGCTTCTTCCTTCGAATATCCGTCGGCTCGGAAGCAGCCTCGATGTGGTTCCACCGCCAACGAAAGTTCACGGTAAGAACATCGTTTTTTTAAACATTACGTTTTCCGTTTTCAATTTCTTCCGCGATTTTTATTCATTGATTGACTTGATGGATGAAGCTTCTCGTAGCCTTTTAGATTTTAAAATACTCTCGAGCAAATGCTTGTGGCCACCGTGGCTTAATGGTCAACGCGGTCGCCTTGCAAGCGGAAGGCTGAGAGCTCGAGCGCCGAAGTGCCGTGCGAGCCCCGTGTTTCTTCTCGATGGGAAAGGAAGACAGATACTATGGTTCACTACACTCATATATTTGAAATGGGCTCCGTCTCGACTAGGAGTAAACGCTATTACGATTAGGCGTTGATATCAAGGTCTTGAAAAACCAGGGGAAAAAATAACAGGTATCTAACTGGTTGTTATGAAATGTGTTTTATAACATCAAGAGCCTAAGCTAGAGTTGGTAGATTGGCTTTTGTCGAAGTCTTCAAATTCTGCTGTTTCAATAACTCAAATTCAATTAAACTCTTGAAAGCTTACCTTAGAAAGCCAAGGCCATTAATTCTTTAAAAATTTGAGCGGCATAATTTTTATAGGTACTTTTCGATTGCACGTGATAGACATTCACCTAAGAGTGAGCATGACCATCATCACTATATCGGTTAGCTTAAGACTCTCAATCCACATCATGTGTGATTTTAAAAGAGCAAAGAGAAGGTAGCATTAGACGTGGACTGTTGAAAATGGGGAAAGCATGCGCAAGATACAGCGAGTGAAGAAACAGTATGTTAAGAAGGAAGAGAAAGAGAGGACACAAGAGACAGTCAAGAAAGCATGAGAGTGGGAAGAAGCAAAGTGGGCGGGAAAGATACAAGTCCCAAAGTCCTATCTAAATTTACAGCGGAGGTAACTTAAGAGTATCTTGTCTGGGATGACTAACCTATACATTGTAGGGCATAGGGTTGACAAACCTATGCAAGCTATGTAATCCTCTTACTTACACTATGCCCAAAGAGAGGAGAGTAAGCAAGAATAAAAATTCTGGTTTATATATTGGCAGATATACAGGAATAAAAATTCTTGTTCATCTTCTCTAACGCTCATAAAAATTGAGTCTTCTCAATGCAATTCAAGGTTGAATAAAGAGTGCGTAAACATATGTTAGTCACTCAGATTCATAGAATCGTCTCATCGTTTAGGCGTAAACGCGCTTGGCGTTAGCAATGTATCTTATGAAGCTGAAGGAAACTCTTTGGCTTTTGGTTAGCTCTACAAATGACTTCTAGCTGCTGCAAAATCTCCTTCGTTTATTCTACAATCATTGAGATATTTGTTGTCGTTTTCTATTCTATGAGGATGCTAGCCCTGTTAGATGGTGTGTCACAAACCCAAATCCTATTCAATTTCTGTAGAAAAAAAATCCCATCCAACCCTCAGCTCAGGACCTCACACTTCCTTCTGACGGCATTAATTCCCATCGATATAATAGTTGTATCCCCTGAGGGGTGTTGAAAAAATCGGGATATCAGGAACATAGTGCAGTTACTAAGTCATACTCGGTCCCCGTGTACGAGTGATGTGATGCATGTTCATTTAACTCTTTGACTGTGGCAGGTAAAACTGAAGTTTATTATTCAACTCAAATATAATGTTAATTGTGATAATTAATGCTGAAAATAGCAAGTATTTACTGGATCGAGCCTTCATTTAGCTTTGATTGCGTATTCATGAAAATCGAGTTTGTAGCTACTGGTTGGCGAGCAGCATTATGAAAATTCCTTCCGTGTCCACCGGTGGCTCATGTTGTGTTCATAAGTGCTAATAAGAGTTTCCACGATTGATTCATGCTTAAAACTAAAAATAACGCCGTCATTTTTGACAATGTAGGCCCACTAGGAATAAGAAAAGTACTGACGATGTCAGTTTTGAAATCACGGAGGAAAAAAGATTAAATGGACATATCCTCTTCACTGTTTTTTATCCCATTGGGTTTCTCATCCGCAATTTTCCATACTTCAGACAAAATTTTCCTGGCTCGATTACGCGCTCAACCTTTAAGCAGCAGGACGTCTTCGAAAAACAAAATAAACATGGCAAGTTGCTTCATTTCTTCCACACTTCAGAGAGAAATTCCCGTGCTCCGTAACAGGTATAACCTTTCAGCAGCGGGACTTCTTTGAAAAACAAAAGTGGCAACTTTTTTAATTTTTTCCCCGCTTCAAAGAAAATTTTCCTTGCTCAATTACGCGTTCAACCTTTCAGCAGCGAGATGTCTTAAAAAAAATGCAGTACAGCGACTTAATTCTTTTTCGTTCCATTGATTTTATATAATTTTCGCAGCGCTGTCTAGAGTCCCTATAGCTAGAGTCACGTCCGCCACTGGAGTGGCTGCATGGGCGAGGGAGACAATTTCAGGCAATTCTGCGGCGCGCGGAGTTCGTTCGACCTTGTCTGGGTATATTTGTTTACTCGGCCTTCACAGCACTTATTTGGCGTTAAAGTGATTATTTACATTAAGAGTGCTCACAATATCTTGAGATTATTTATGAGACTTTGCAAGTATTCCATTCATTTTTCACTTTTGGTGTAGGTAAATGAGTATATTGTAATAACTTTTATATCAAATAATAAATTGCGTTTATGACGATAAGTTGGGAAGTTCCTAAACTATGATTATTTTGAGTTAGCCGTAAAGTTCCTGCAAAATTATTTATGTTAATTTTTATTTTCCGTTCATGTATCTTCAACGCATTTTATCAACTTCATTACTGTCATACAGGGACAGTATTGAAAACTAGTGTACACGACCCACCAAAATATGACGCGATTCGATATTTTCCTTACATAAATTTTTTTCAGATGTGAATGACAGACAAATATATCCATCCTAATAGTACCTGCGATTAAAATGTTCTCGTACCTGTGCACTGTGAAAACACGTATCACAGATACGGCCATTAAGCATCCTTCAAGTCAAATACGAGAAACTGCTTCTCAAGAAGCTGATATAAAACAAATATATAAAGAAATCAACTCACGAATGGTATTATTGGGTAAGAAGACAAAACACTTTCAAACTGCTTACCTTGTTCCCTGTCATGAGGACCCGACGAGGCACAGTGCATTCGTAGCTCATCTTACGCTAGAGCTGACACTTTCTAGCCACAAAGTCGCCTATTCCGAATGAATTTCCGGCTTCTGCTGCCGCAACATGCCATCCGAAAACTGCTGAAATTCTAAAAAGCTGTAGCTAGGTATTGATGTATCTAAAATTAGAAAGAACTTTGGACACTGGGTATTGAACTGAGGGTCAACAACTGATTTGTGATTTACGAAAATTAAAATATCGCTTGAAAAATACTGATGGTCATCGAAAGTTTTCGGAGAAGTATATTTTAAATGGAATAAATTTAGAGACAGATAAATGAGAAATTTGAAGTAAGGTAAAAAATTATTAAATGAACACTTCTACTCCGTAATTAAGATGATCTTTGCCCCCTTTGAATTCATACAATCAAAAATAAACAATATCAAAATAGCGTTCCCATACAATCTCAAAATAGCGGTTCCTCATTTCTAAAAATTGGATGATCGAAATTTGCGAGTTCTATTGCAAATTTCTTATTAAAATTAATTCAATGTTTTATCATTGAATCTTGGTCAATGATAAGGTTTACTGTTTTATCATTGACCAACAATCCCAAGATCGTCATGCTCAAAGTTTCTTTTCAAAATTTGAGCTTGACCTTGAAAGTTAGAACTGATGATATTCGAGGCCTTTGTTACGGTCTACAGTTCCTTATTATTCACACACAAAAGAATGATTTCCCCAAATTTGTTGCCCGAGAATCAGCCTTATTAAAGGAAATTGTTCAGGGTCCATCCTGAGTCAAATCAAGATGTAACAACCATCCATGGGAGCCCCAGTTTGTCAAAACTATTTCAAAACCTCATGTACTGAAGGTCATCAAATGAGTTTGTCAAAACTATTTCAAAACCTCTTGTACTGCAGGTCATCAAATCAGTTTGTCAAAACCAATCTGTCATGTACTGTAGGTCGTCAAACCCTCTCAAGCTGACTGTTCAGTCATCGTTGCCTCTTCCTCGCATTCACTCGGAAATTCATCTCTACATCATGAAGAGTCAGGTTGTTTTCTAGATCCAACTCTGCAAAAAGGCTCATACCAGAATGATATTGTGCAAGAAGGCTCATACCAGAATCATATTCTGCAAGAAGGCTCATACCAGAATTACGTTCGGTACATCTAGTATACCATTGGCTCATACCACACTGATGAGGCACCACGTTTTTGAGGAGCTCTCTTTCATGCTTATACTTACTACATTTCAAAGCCAGATGTTCTACTGTTTATTCTACTCCGCTAAAAAGTTCTACTCTGCTATCACACTGCACACATGACTTATTACTCCCTTCTTTCCATCTACATGGGCGTCTCTTCGCACTAAAACCCTAAGGACATTTACCAGTGAATGAATACAATTTTGTGTCATGTGTCATTTACAACTCACGAGGCTATGTTGTTGCTGGTTAAGTGAATTAAGATCCAATTTGTTGTCATCATTTTGATATTAAAGAATGAAATCCCATTTATTGCAATCACTTTGATGGGAATTAAATTGTGTGAGCAACTGAACAGTTGGTATATCTTCATAAAATACGAGGTGCATCGTTATCAACGCTATAGAATGAAGAAATTTCGGAAGCTGAAATAAAACGAACATTAAATTCTAAATTGATCTGAGAGTCATTTTGCCCCAAGATGTATCACACGAGTGTAATATTTACTCATTCACAGTGTACATTAGACAATCATCTTGTAGCAGTTTCAAGTCACCATTAATTTTCGCTGAAAGATAAGATGAATATCACATTCTAGGTATGCATTGCCAGATCACACATGTAAACATGCACAAAATTCAATTTCTGTCATTAGTATTTTCAAAACTTTCCAAATCAGGCAAGGGAATTCATCTGTTACTAGCAGGACCCGTGGAAATTCCACGGACAATGCCATTGTTATGCTAGATCGACCCGTGAAAAATAATCAGTCAACATTACTTTACTAATTCCAACATAACATATTCTAAGACAACGTGTACCATCCTATCCTAACAGAACCGATCCTGATAATATATCATACGTAAAAAAACCGTGGACACGTTGAAAAATTTCATCAACTTTACTGAACCTATACTAACCTAACTTTTACTAACCTAACCTATACTAACTTAACCTAATCTTTCCTAACCTATCTTAACCCAACCTACCCTAACTGAACCTATCCTGATAATATATCAAGCACAAAGAAAGCCGTGGACCCGTGAAATTGTTTTGTCAAATTACCTAACAAATTCTAACATTACATATTCTAACCTATCTATCCTACAAAGCTGGGCGTTATCGCGAAAAATTATCGCGATAGTTTATCGCGATAACGATTTCGGGTTATCGGTTCTCCGATAATTTTTTTTCCCGAGTTATCGATTTATCGGTATCGCCGATACTTTTGGTTACCAACCATCGATAATCGATAATTTCAGTTTTTCCCGCTGGGATTCGATAGGACGGGGCGGGACGAGTTCGGGACAGGAACTATACGTGTAGGATGTACGTGTTATGGTGTAATAAGGTTGGCTTCTTTTGTGGCCTTTTTGATCAAAAGTGTGGCCTCATGTGGACTGGGACATCTGGTAACCCTGTGGGTGAGACCGTGACGACACGTATTCAGTTCGTATTTAGCTCCTCTGATCGTTGGATGTGCATTTAAGTCCGTCTTGTTTCAGGTCAAACTTGCATTATATTAATTGATTGATAATATGAGTGATATAGAGGAACTTAGTGACAGTCTTCTGGCCACTGCCTTCCACCCTAAGTTTCGCCTCAAATGGATGGGTGATTTTGAGGAAAGAATGGTCAGGAGGTCAGAGGTCAAGCCCTGATGGAGAGGAAGGTGGAGGAGTTCTTGCGGCGTGCTGACCTGAAGACCGCCAGCAGCAGCAGCGATGGCATGGAGACGGAAGACTACTACGCCAGCATTTGTGATGAGGAGGATGACACTGGGGGTCATCACAGGTCTACTAGGTCCAAGGCTCATATTGTGCATGTGTGGCTGCAGCCTGCAGGCCAAAGGGACTGACAGTCTGGCAGACCCTGCCCTCAACAGCGATAAGGTCCTCATCGACCTCTTTTTGAGGTACAACACGGCGATGCCGAGCAGCGCCGCGGTGGAGCGTTTGTTCTCCCTTGGAAAGGACATTTTCAGGGCCAAGAGGAGCTGCCTCTCTGATGAAAACCTCAACATTCTTAACTTTATGGAGGGGAACATGCTGCAGAACCTCGTCTAAATTTAGTTATTTTACTTTAAACCGCAGTTTTTATTAGTAGACAGGATAAACGTTTATTATTTTTTTCTAAAAGTTTTCAAAGACTTCTATTTTTTTCTAAGATTTTTCTGTTGTCTAAGATAAAGATTAAAAAAAACATTTCGATTGGTTTTTTATATGAAATACCAATATCGTTATCGCTAGTATCGGAATTTTGGATTTATCGGTTATCGATTTTCGGCGATAAATTTTTCGCCAATTATCGATTATCGGTTGTCGCCGATAAGGTTTTCGTTATCGATTTATCGGTTATCGCGATAACGTTTTTTCGTTATCGTGCCCACCACTGCTATCCTATCCTAACCTATCCTAACCTACCCTAACCTATCCTAACCTACCCTAACCTATCCTTACCTATCCTATTCTAACCTAGCTTAACCAATGTCATCGTTAGGCTTGGTGGACCCATGAGAAAATTCGGTCAACATTTACAAACAAATTCTAACATAACATATTCTAACATAACATATTCTAACATAAACCATTCTAACGGGGTATATACTAACCAATCCTATGCCAATCGAAACTTCCTGATTTGTTAAAAATGAAAAAACCGTTGACCCGTGGAAAAATGTCGGCAACATTACGTAACCTATGTTAATCTATCCTAACCTAACCTATTATATCCTAACCTAACCTGTCTTACCAAATTCTATCCTATCCTATTCTAATCGAACCGATCCTGATAATATGTGAAACGGAAAAAAACTGGATCCATAGAAAAAATTCCGTCAGTATTACCTAATCTAACCTATCTTAACCTAACCTATAATAACATATCCTAACCAAACCGATCCTGATAATATGTCTAAGAAAAAAAACATGGACCCGAGAAAATTTTTTAATCAACATTACCTAACAAATTCTAACATAACATATTTAAACCTATTCCATCCTAACGTAACTTATTCTAACCTGTCTCTTCTTGACCTATGCTAACCCAACCAATCATGATAATACAGTATGTCATGTATAGAAAACGTGGACCCGTGAAAAAATTCCGTCATCATTACCCAACCTATGCTAACCTAACCTATTGTAAACTCTCCAATTCCATTCTAAGCCTAACTTAACCAATTTCATTGTTAGGCTAGGTGTACCCGTGATAAAGTTCGTTCAACATTACTCAAAAAATTCTATCATTACATATTAACATAGCCCATCCCAACATAGTATATACTAACCTATCCTATGCTAACCGATGCTTTTCTGATGATATGTCAAACATTAAAAACCGTTGACCCGTGAAAAAATGTCGTCAATATTACATAACCTATGCTAACCTACCATAACCTACCTTACCCTATCCTAACCATACGTATCCTAACCTTACTTAACCAATGTCATCGTTAAGCATATAGGTATACCCATGAAAAAAGGGGTTAACATTTCCTAAGAAATTCACACATAACATTCTAACCTAAGCCCTCCTAACATAAAATATCCTACTATCCTATTCTAACTAAAGCTATTCAGATATGTCAAATATGAAAAAATCATGGACCCGTGAAAAAATTTCATCAACATTACCTTACCTATGTTGAAATAAATAAAAAATAAATAAAAATTACAATTTGGAAAAACAAAATAAATGAATAAAATTGATGAAATAAAAATAGAAAACAAAAACAAAAAATGAAAAAATATATATATTAAAATTGAAAAAAAAACTGAAAAAGTATAAAAATGAATAAATACATGAATAAAAGAAGGAATAAAATAACAAATTAAAAAATGTAATAAATGAAAAATGGAAATAAATAAAAGAAACAGAAAATTACCAGAAACGAAAAATGAAAATAATAAAATTAGAAATGATAGAAAAAATCGAAATTTTGAAAATAAATTGCACAAATATACATATAAATAAAAAACAATTGAAAAAATACTTGAATTGAAAAAAAAATTTTAAAAAATATAAAAAATAACAAAGTTCAAAAAAATGAAAATAATAAAATAAATTAACATATTAAAATAATTAAACAAATTATTATAAGTTGACAAATTAAAAAAATGTAATAATTGAAAAAAATGTGAACATTAAAAAAAAAACCCTATAAAAAATTACAGAAAATACATTAAAAAAATGAAGAAATAAAAACTTGACATATAAAAATAAAATTCGCAAATAAAAAATTAACAAATAAAAATTTGATAAATAATAGATGAAAAAATATATAATTTGGAAAAAAATAAAAAACATGATAAAAAATAATAATTTTTCAACCCTAACCTAATTTAACCTATCCTACCTATCCTTTCTTGATAAAATGTCAAACGTATCAATGCATTTAAAGGCGATCATTTTATGTAACACTCAGGAATTTGTTATCCATGATACCACCTACTCGGATGAGAGCGTTACCCACGAACTTAGTTTTAAGCGTATTAATATATAGATGATTTTCTCTCAATTTCTCAACCACTCTCACGGCCATCAAATAGTGAAACATTTAAAAATGTGGAATGTACTGTAATTTGTGCAGCAATTCTTCCCTAAATAAATTGACTTATTTTTTAATTAAAGTTTTTTTTTTTGCATAATGGTTCGCACATGTATATATTTGAAAGACAAACATTGTTTCCCTTTTTTATTACACCATAAATGCTATTACTTTTGTAAGCAGATTATTAGCAAAGTAGTTTATTTGCATTTTTTCCCTTTTTCTTTTCACCATTAATGCTATTTTTCTGTTAGAAGATTATACCATCAAAGTTGTTTGTTTTCATTATTTCCCTATTTTCATTTCACCATAAATGCTATTACTTACCACTATTCCCATCAAAGTTTTGTTTCATTTGACGAGCAGGCCCTTCTGCTGCTGGTGGCGCTGGCAGTTCAGCTGAGCTCGGCGACCTCTCCCACACCAGCGAGGCACGAGAGGCAGCCAGCTCGTCCATTAACGAGTCCCAGGGCGTCACCTGACGTAAGACCAGCGGTTGGCATCGGGAACGACGTGCCGCCTCCCAAAAGAGGCATAAGTGCCTCTACTTCGACACAGGAAAGGAAATCAGTGAACGGGTACGCCCCATCTCGGGTGAATCTTCCATCACCTAATGCACCGCGGCCTCTCACCACGCGACTTACCAGGCATGGAGCCGCTGGACAGAGCAGTCAGCCTTTAATGGCACGTTTGAGGCACTCGACACCAGAGCAGAGTCCGAATATTGACACTCAACGTACAGTTTTTCCAGTTCTCAGTAGTTCTGTAGAACATTTGAAATCAGCGTTACCACATGCAAAACTGACGGGATCTTTGAGTCAAGTACAAAATGCAGCAACGCCTCTTCAGAGACCGCTGCAAGTTACGAAAAACTTGCAAACTATGCTCGATATACCAAAAGCGAGACTCACTCGACATCATGAAAATGTTAAAATGCCATTCGTAAATGAGGTGATGAAATCGGAAATAAAATCAGCATCTAATGCTCAAACTTCGGTGGCAGGAACCCCGGATAAAAATTCCATGAACTCAGGAACTCCCAAACAGCCTCTAACCAAAGAGCCAGTTCATAATGTTGCAACGTCTTTCAGACAGTTTTCTAATGTCCCTCAAAATCCAATGTCAAGTTTTTCTACGGGTTTGCCAAGCAGAACTATGAATCAACCCATGACTCACGACGTTCAACCTCCCTCACACGATTTTAAAATATCAACCATGAGATCATCTGTTCCTTCCTTAGATATCTCCCCTCAAATTCCAGTACAGCATACCAAAACCAAAACAAGAGTGTCGCATAGTCCAGGTCCTCATGAAATGCTGAGGAAAATTTCGGCACAAGGAACGAGCGTCTCAGGATCTTTACCAGCTACATCGTCACCTAGACCAAGTGAAGCAGGAACAAATATTGCCTCAAGAATACGTTCACTCTCTTCAGCAGTTCGTGGGATACAAACAGCTAATGCGCCAAATTTGTCACTGCTGAGTGGCGAAAATATTTCCAATATCAATCGACCATCTTCGCCAAGCACAATGAAGGTAAATAGCGAAGCTATGAAGGCTACCCCACAGCGCTCCTCCAGTGTCCAGGATTCGAGTCCAAGCCATGGGCAAAATAGCGCTCCTTTTCCCAGAGCCCTCAACCAACTGCCGCATGTGGCGCTGCAGAGAAATGTAGCACCCGCCAAGATCTTGCGTATGTCAAATGCTGCACGAAATCCTGAGGCAAATCCAATTGTTCGACACATTCTTCCTCCGCGTCCATATTCAGCATTGATGCCACCACGAAGAAACCAAAATTCGGCCACTGCTAGTACGTCGAATGTTCGTCAAAGGTTCGGGCTCAATCCATTACCAACTCAGAGAAGTACCCCAAATAATATTGGGCTCAGTTCTAACACTTCTGCTACTCTAGAGGTGTTGCCAGCTCGAAGTTTTGATCAGAAGCTTTCTCCAAACATTGAATCCGAATCTAATATTCCCAAAAATCTATTGGTAAATCCAAATACTTCAAGAGAACATGCATCTGGAATCAAACAAAACTTACCGACCTCTAGCCGTGTGTCTATCACTCAACAAACTTTAATGCAGCCTACTGTCATTCTTCCTAGAGAAAATAGAGGAGATAGTTTGAAAAAATTCTTACATGGAAAAAAAGTTCCGTCCAAAACAACGACTGCTAGTCAGCCTCCTGACAGCAATGAACATCCTTTGAACATCGCCTTCGCAAACAGTGCAGTGCCAAATTATGTTTTGAAAGCCCCTACGCCCGTGAACCCAGAGGCAGCGTTTACAAGAAGTGCGGGAATCAGCAGCGCATTAATTCCTAATTACTTTCTGATGAACCCGATTCCTCAGTCTGCCAATGAAACAAAAAATATGCCGCAAGCCAACAACCAAACAACAACTTCTAATGACACTCAAACCTCGTTCGAAGATGACAGTACTTTGCAGGACCTTCATCGTGACTGGAAAAGTGAAGTGTTCAACAGGTATTACAGCACTATCGGTGTGAAAGCGGTCGTCGAACAAAAAAGTTTACCAAAAAACCTAAATGGAGCACGTAAGACAGCAAACAGAACATTAACTGAAGCTGCAGCTATGTTAATTAAAAATCGCAACATGACGAGCCAGAACGAAAGTCATTCTTTGCATGCTAAAAATTTAACTGATGTATTGGGATTGCCCTCAACAGTTACACACAAGAACTCAAACCAAATTTCTGAATCATTCGAAAGATTCTCCAGAAATGTCAACTTGTCCTCTCAAGCTGAATTATATGAAGGGAAGGACGGAGTAAATGTGACTGAGAAGTACCCTGGAATTCCTTCTCCTCGGCCTCCACAGCTGAATATTTCCAGCAACAATGACACTCTGATAAAGAAAGATATACTTGCAGAGCATTTAATGTCAGAGAACATAAATACAACAAATAACGTTGAAACGTCAACAAACCCATCCGTTGACTCTGATTCGCCAGTGAACATTATTGTTGAAGATAGTCTCAAAAATATATCACTGAACTCGACGCACAATATCTTCCCGCCCCTAAGCAACAACTCACTGCACAGCAACCATGAAGTCGATTTAACATCTGGTGTCGATGCAAATACAGAAAGGTTACTAGATATGACAACTGCTTCCTATCAAGACCCTACTCGGGTTCCAGACCCATTAACATTGAGTAGCTTAGTAACTACGCCCTCTGAAATGGAGGTTATTCCAACAACCGTCACAGCTGACGGCGAACACCCAACTTCATCATCAGTCAATTTGGTATCGAATATCGATACCGAAACTGAAATGCCACCGGAAGCGACAACTTTCCAGCATGAGGAGCCAACTGACGCATCTAACTTTGTAACGCTCGACAGCTTGTCAACGACAATATCGCAACTGGAGGTAAATGAAACAAGCGACTCAATTGACGGTGAAAACTTAGATTCATCTGTTATTAATCGCACGTCTAATCTCGATGTCAATACTGATAGATCGCTAGACAAGAAAACTTCATCGCATGGAGAGCCTACCGAAATTTATAACCCGGTAACAATGAGTAGCATATCAACTGTGTTTTCGAAACCAAAAGTTAGTGAGACGAGCGGCTTAACAGTTGGAGAAACCCTGGATTCAATAGTTCGAGCTGAAGATATTACATCGACTAAAATTCCGATTCCTAAAAAAAGTAGCGCAGAGATTACACAAAAAAATAATGACGAATCGATATCGAAAGCCATTAGCTCGAACCCCGGAAACTCATTACCCAAGCCAAGAGTAAAAGAACCAACTCGTCAAGTGCTAATTAACAACACCGGACTAGCAAGAAGTGCCGTAAGACTCAAGCCAAATGAACGACGCGTTGTGGTTTCCCTCATTGATAAGCAAGGAAGGAAGATTTACGTGCCGGCTGTGTTCACCCCTACAGATTCTTCACAATCCAACGATGAAAATGGATTATCCGCTCTCCCAGTGAAGGAAAATGCAAGTATATACATAAACACAACCCCAAAACCCAGTGTGTTAAACACAGCTGATGAAAATAAAATCAAAGATCCAGTTGCAGCGAAGGAAGATAAACAACCTGAATCAACGACTCGTAGAAGTTTGTTAGACGCTATATTTAGAAGAAGTACAACCACTCGTAGAGTAACAACCACCAGTTCCACAACGCCAAGAGCTACAACGCAAAAACCTACGACACCAAAAACTACTACGCAAAAAACTACAACCCCGGCCACGAAGAAAGTCACAAACATCATTGATCTGATTTGGGAATCGGTCACTAGAACGACGACCCCATCCACTACTACGGTAGCAGCAACGACCACTGAGGCCCCTCGCGTCACCAACTTAATCGATCTAATTTGGGCATCAGCTACAGAAGCCTCTACCGTAGCGAATGAAGTTACTCCCCCCACAAAAATAGAAACAACAACCACTTATGTCCCTGGCGTCACTAACCTCATAGATCTCATATGGGCATCAGTAACAGATGATGAGACTTCTTATCTGGTCGAAACCACAGAACGAACACTTACTTCACAACCAGTCACTGTGGGTTCGTCCACGGATCCCTTAATTCCAGTGCTGCAAGATGTTATTAGTAACATCGATAAGAGACTGAATGAACTTCAGAGAGAAATCACCAACGGGAACACCTCACTTGCTGAAGAGTTAAACTTATTAGCAGCTCAAATGGTGCAAGGGTCAGATCTATTATCGCAGGTTCCAGTTCAGCCAGAACGCCAACGTACTTATTTGGTAGCCAGCGAAGAAAAGAAGGAAAGAACTCCTATTCGCTTTGCTGACATAGTTGAAGACACCCCTCTGAATCCAGTGCTCACACTGTTGAGAGAAGAAGTGAACAGGGGAGCCGAACGAGTTCGGCAAGAAGTATCATATCTTGCAGCAGATACTGCAGAGAGCTTACGGAAGGGAGTAGAAGATGCGAGTGAGAGAGCTTCAAGAATTGCGGCGACAAGCTACCGAGGTGCTCTGCAAACACGGGATGCATTGGTGGGTCTGCTTGGAAGTGCGCTAGAAAACATGAGCGTGTATGTGAGCAATGTCCTACAAGATTCTATTCAAACTGCGTTTGGAACGGCTCGATCGGTAGGAGACTTCATCAGGGGCTTGAATGATAATTTGGTTGGTGGTATTCTTAGACAAGGACGAGCAGTGAGGAATCTCTTCAGCGATACCATCGAAGAAATAGGCCAGGCTAGCGACCGCACTATCGAGGTCGTGAACAGAGTTGTGGAGAAGAATCTTAGAACCATAACGGAAGAAAAGTGAGCTGCTGCTCGGCTTCATCATTCACGGCCATGTTGTGATGCAGGGATTGGAAACAAAGCTGGATTTTGCAATTGTCAAAATCTCGAGAGTAGATAGGTTAAATGAGCTATCTCGTTATTAACTTGGTTTTTTATCACAATGTCCAGTAGCATCATATTGATGTGCATCGGAATTCTCTTTTGATGGGAATTCTTAAACAACGAACCTAACTTCTGCCCTAGCTCTTGATCGTCTTGGATATGCGTACCAGTCAATTTTGTGTCGTGAACTGTAGAATCTAGAGAGTGTTCTGCGGGGATTGTATTATACTTGTAAATATATGAAGTAAGCCATCTTGTCGTGACAGTTTATTATTTCAGTCCTTGTTAGTATTAAAATTATTGGGATTGTGTTCGTTTCGACAATAGGCAGGCAGCATCAATTTCTCTTCCCGCTCACAACGACAAGAATGAACACATAATGAGAGAATGTGTGTTGAAGAATAGACGGTTTTATTTCGGAAGCGAATAGTAAAATTTTAAAATAACACCACTTCTCAGGTACAAAATAGATATCTTTGTCGAATAAATAATGGTAGAATTAATGCACACGTTGTCCTGCACCTTAAATGCACTATCCGATGCCAAGCCGAAATGTCCGGAAGTTATTACCATTGATCTGCGTTACAAATTTTTATACGAACAAAACTACTGTCAACCAATGGAAGGTGTTATAAACACATACGAGGATGAGATATCACTTCGTAAATAATTATTCAGATCGATCATTCCTTATATAATTTATCCTCAAAAGACAAATTGAACTATACATCGGCACATTTTGCACATGAAGGCAAAATTTTTTCACATACTTCGTTCATAATGTGAGAGGTATACAGTGTAACGCAATTTCAAAATAAAGAAAATAGGTGTTTACGAAATAAACTTCTCGACAGAAGCTTTCGTACTCCAGGAAGTGTGTCAAAATATAATACAGAAGTTAGACTCATCACACACTAGCACGACGCGCAGTGTTTTTGGGTTGTACAACAAATATTAATTGGGAACTCTTAATTTCTCGGTCCGCGTGATGACATCGAGTGCATTGTCATTCGGGAGGTGTATTTTATTTAGAAATAAAATCTAAATTTTAATTACGACAATACTTTGAACTCAGATTGACATGCTTGATTACGCCTGAAAGTTATGTTAAATAACTCAGCTTTATCGGAATCGTTATCTGAGATTTATATAAAGAACATGACAAAAGACAAAAGAAAGCTTGAGAGGCGTCGAACAATTTAGCGACATTTCGTTCACTCCAGGACCAGATGCCGGAAAGATCATAAGAAATAAAATTGTAAAATTCAGCGACTGAAGCTATCAGTGCGTACAAATTTTACACAGAGCAGGTTATCTTCCCGTCATCTGTGCAGTTATTTAGAAAATCTTATTTGCCTCGTCGGTTCTCTGTCGTGTTTGTCCAGATGCCGCAGGCGACTTACATTGCCCGATGGCAGTGCCGCCCCCCTTTTTACTCACGGCATCCGTGAAATCCTCTACGTTTACACGCTCCAATAACAAACTTCCTCCAAAGTATGCATTTTGACGCGAGTTGAAAGATTTCATCTAAAAAATGCGACGCAACGAGGAAATGAATTGAGTTCCAGACAGAAATGGAAGATTTTCATGCATTAGCACTACACGCATCGATGAGTGTCGGACGACCGCGCATTTTTGTAGCACATTTGCTGTGGTGCTGTTGTCGTATCAGGTGCTGGGGCTGTAAATGAGACTTTCTTTGTATCTGAGACTCTCTCTTCGCATGACTTGGAGTGAAATGAATTTGTTTTCGAAAAATACTTCCGAATAGAAGCTTACAGGCATTTAAGTATATACGTAATAGATCCTTTCAAAAATTTGAATTTAGCCCAACGAATGTGTTTCCTATCAATGGAACGAGCTTAATTTGAACGAATTAAATGGAAGGCATGTTATTGGGTGTAGTTATTGAAGATTGAAGATTTATTTTCCGAATTCACTAAAATGAAAGTGAGTCACCGTTTTTCTTATATTATCAAATAAAATGGTCAAATCACACTTAATAATAAAAATAAAATTAGATCGTCAATTATCTGATTCAAAACAATGATAGTTTCAGAATCAAACGAAATGAAGTATGGTCTCAGAATTCACATCTTAAACTAGCGACGAAAAGAAGACTTAATAAAAGTTAATTGCATTGTATAAAGGGCTGCTTAAATACACATGAACTAAAACCTTACTGTCGCTTTATCATGATTATTAATTAAAATAACGCATAACATGAGAACGCAGCACCAGCTGAAATATTCTATATCCTAATTGGACGACTGAATAGAATTAATAGAAGTCTCCCATCACACACGAGAGGTCCTGTTTTTGACAAGATGTGGTCACTTTTGCTGGTCGACAGTACCAATGCCTCCTACACTGAGGGTGCTAATGCCTTCTATACTGAGGGTACTAGTGCCTCCTACACTGACGGTGCTAGTGCTTCATACACTGACGGTGCTAATGCCTCCTACACTGACGGTGCTAATGCCTCCTACACTGACGGTGCTAATGCCTCCTACACTGACGGTGCTAATGCCTCCTACACTGACGGTGCTAATGCCTCCTACACTGACGGTGCTAATGCCTCCTACACTGACGGTGCTAATGCCTCCTACACTGACGGTGCTAATGCCTCCCACACTGACGGTGCTAATGCCTCCCACACTGACGGTGCTAATGCCTCCTACACTGACGGTGCTAATGCCTCCTACACTGGCGGTGCTAATGCCTCCCACACTGACGGTGCTAATGCCTCCTACACTGGCGGTGCTAGTGCCTCCCACACTGACGGTGCTAGTGCCTCATACACTGGCGGTGCTAATGCCTCCTACACTGGCGGTGCTAGTGCCTCATACACAGACGGTGCTAGTGCCTCATACACTGACGGTGCTAATGCCTCCTACACTGACGGTGCTAGTGCCTCATACACTGGCGGTGCTAATGCCTCCTACACTGGCAGTGCTAGTGCCTCATACACAGACGGTGCTAGTGCCTCATACACTGGCGGTGCTAATGCCTCCTACACTGGCGGTGCTAGTGCCTCATTCACAGACGGTGCTAATGCCTCCTATACTGACGGTGCTAATGCCTCCCACACTGACGGTGCTAATGCCTCCCACACTGACGGTGCTAATGCCTCCCACACTGACGGTGCTAATGCCTCCCACACTGACGGTGCTAATGCCTCCCACACTGACGGTGCTAATGCCTCCCACACTGACGGTGCTAATGCCTCCCACACTGACGGTGCTAATGCCTCCCACACTGACGGTGCTAATGCCTCCTACACTGACGGTGCTAATGCCTCCCACACTGACGGTGCTAATGCCTCCCACACTGACGGTGCTAATGCCTCCCACACTGACGGTGCTAATGCCTCCAAAACTGACGGTGCTAATGCCTCCTACACTGACGGTGCTAATGTCTCCTACACTGACGGTGCTAATGCCTCCCACACTGACGGTGCTAATGCCTCCCACACTGACGGTGCTAATGCCTCCTACACTGACGGTGCTAATGCCTCCTATACTGACGGTGCTAATGCCTCCCACACTGACGGTGCTAATGCCTCCTATACTGACGGTGCTAATGCCTCCCACACTGACGGTGCTAATGCCTCCCACACTGACGGTGCTAATGCCTCCTACACTGACGGTGCTAATGCCTCCTATACTGACGGTGCTAATGCCTCCTATACTGACGGTGCTAATGCCTCCCACACTGACGGTGCTAATGCCTCCTATACTGACGGTGCTAATGCCTCCCACACTGACGGTGCTAATGCCTCCCACACTGACGGTGCTAATGCCTCCCACACTGACGGTGCTAATGCCTCCTACACTGACGGTGCTAATGCCTCCCACACTGACGGTGCTAATGCCTCCTACACTGACGGTGCTAATGCCTCCCACACTGACGGTGCTAATGCCTCCCACACTGACGGTGCTAATGCCTCCCACACTGACGGTGCTAATGCCTCCCACACTGACGGTGCTAATGCCTCCCACACTGACGGTGCTAATGCCTCCCACACTGACGGTGCTAATGCCTCCCACACTGACGGTGCTAATGCCTCCCACACTGACGGTGCTAATGCCTCCCACACTGACGGTGCTAATGCCTCCCACACTGACGGTGCTAATGCCTCCCACACTGACGGTGCTAATGCCTCCCACACTGACGGTGCTAATGCCTCCCACACTGACGGTGCTAATGCCTCCCACACTGACGGTGCTAATGCCTCCCACACTGACGGTGCTAATGCCTCCCACACTGACGGTGCTAATGCCTCCCACACTGACGGTGCTAATGCCTCCCACACTGACGGTGCTAATGCCTCCCACACTGACGGTGCTAATGCCTCCCACACTGACGGTGCTAATGCCTCCCACACTGACGGTGCTAATGCCTCCCACACTGACGGTGCTAATGCCTCCCACACTGACGGTGCTAATGCCTCCCACACTGACGGTGCTAATGCCTCCCACACTGACGGTGCTAATGCCTCCCACACTGACGGTGCTAATGCCTCCCACACTGACGGTGCTAATGCCTCCCACACTGACGGTGCTAATGCCTCCCACACTGACGGTGCTAATGCCTCCCACACTGACGGTGCTAATGCCTCCCACACTGACGGTGCTAATGCCTCCAAAACTGACGGTGCTAATGCCTCCTACACTGACGGTGCTAATGCCTCCCACACTGACGGTGCTAATGCCTCCTATACTGACGGTGCTAATGCCTCCCACACTGACGGTGCTAATGCCTCCAAAACTGACGGTGCTAATGCCTCCTACACTGACGGTGCTAATGCCTCCCACACTGACGGTGCTAATGCCTCCCACACTGACGGTGCTAATGCCTCCTACACTGACGGTGCTAATGCCTCCTACACTGACGGTGCTAATGCCTCCTACACTGACGGTGCTAATGCCTCCCACACTGACGGTGCTAATGCCTCCTACACTGACGGTGCTAATGCCTCCCACACTGACGGTGCTAATCCCTCCTACACTGACGGTGCTAATGCCTCCTACACTGACGGTGCTAATGCCTCCCACACTGACGGTGCTAATGCCTCCTACACTGACGGTGCTAATGCCTCCCACACTGACGGTGCTAATGCCTCCTACACTGACGGTGCTAATGCCTCCCACACTGACGGTGCTAATGCCTCCCACACTGACGGTGCTAATGCCTCCCACACTGACGGTGCTAATGCCTCCCACACTGACGGTGCTAATGCCTCCCACACTGACGGTGCTAATGCCTCCTACACTGACGGTGCTAATGCCTCCTACACTGACGGTGCTAATGCCTCCTACACTGACGGTGCTAATGCCTCCTATACTGACGGTGCTAATGCCTCCCACACTGACGGTGCTAATGCCTCCTACACTGACGGTGCTAATGCCTCCTACACTGACGGTGCTAATGCCTCCCACACTGACGGTGCTAATGCCTCCTACACTGACGGTGCTAATGCTTCCTACACTGACTGTGCTAATGCTTCCTATTCTCTTTATATCTTGCTTCATTTCGATGGTACTCTCGACAATGCACCCATGGATGTCGATCTCACGCTCTTTCAGTATTCTTACACTGAGCACCAACCAGTTTTGGTAAAAAAAATCCTCTCAAGTCGGTAGCACACGAATGACATTGAAATTTTCTCGAATTCAAAGCTAATAAAAACCTTAAAATCTCGTATACCTGAATATTTAATTCCCGGGCGTTGTCCTTACTACCGAGAAAATTTATATTCTTATGTTCTAATGTTTGTGCAGAGTTTTGATACATAATAAAATTTGAGGAAATTATAAGAACCAATGAAGATCAAGTTACTGAATGACAAGACAAATAATTTTATATTAACATAAATAAATTCCTCTCGCATATATACTTAAGCTTAACCTGCATTATCCAAGCTGATGATCAATTTCTCAGGTTCTTAAAAATTCAAAGCCAGTTGAATTTTCTGTAAGTAAAAATTAAAATCGATAATCTTCATCGGTGAGTTACTTACACCAAATATCACGACTGGGTGTCACACTTCGTAATATGAAAGGATGGTCAACTGGGTAACACACACACATTCACCGTGAATATTGCTAACTTACGATATTTTCTCCCAAGTGATAATCTTAAAAGTGCGCATCAGTAAATAAAATCGGTGCACCTAGCATTTAATCTGCACAAGACATACCTAGAGTACATGATATTATTGCATGCGTTCTGTATTTCCACCACTCTTCAATGGATCATAAAAATGGGTACAACTTACGCGTAAAATATACGTGAAGATGCTAGTTCAATATATTGATGTGATACGGAAGCCCAGAAGAACACGCGCTCGTCGCTTCCACCAGCCTCGACACTTCCCGACCCAGAGGGAAAATCAGGGTTGTTACCAAATAAGTAAATTTTGGTACCTGTTCACACGTGTTTGTACAACCATAAAATATGTTTCATTCTACGAACGTTTTACTTGGACTACCTCTTGAATTTCCCACGGCCGAGTGCTCTCTTACAGTATTTTTGCATACAGTACTCCAATTTACCAAAGAAACTAAGAAGGTTGAGTCGTTCAGTGACCATATTGCAGGTGCTCTGATTTTTATGCCCATCAAGAGGTTGAATAATATGTTGGGACAAATGTTTCACACGAAACAACTTTACTATTACCACTAGCATCCCTCTTTTACAACAACTTGCTTCCTATTACCATTGCTCACGACACAATTTTTCTCACCTCCCACCCTTCTTTACTTCTCCCAATTGCGAGTAATCTCATTTGTTCGCTCGTCTATGCATGCTTCAAAAAGAACGAGTTCACATTCCAAACTAGCCAAATCAGCTCTGGTGAGACTCGCGTGAAAATTGCTAAGACCTGATCATTATACATAGAGCGGGACAATTTTTTTTCATAATGATAAAACATTAGAATTTTTAGCTTGAACATAAACGTTGAACTTCTCGTAAATTTTGGTGTTAACTCACTATAAATCGTTTTAGGATGTCATGATTGCAAGAAAACGAGCGCTTTCGCAATGTTAGGTTGAGATTGAGATTGGTTACGTTGTGCGAGTAAAATAATGGAAGAATAAGGCCTTCGAGCCTTATTGTTTTATTTTACTTCTGGACGTTCAAACTTGAGTGTAGCCTCCAAATTACTTAGAAATCCTTTAATTAACAAATACTGTAAATTGTGTGAACGTTAATTAACACCCAGAAATAAGCAACGTATACTACCAATGTTCAAAAATTCAAGATTCAAGAGTATGATAGATGAAATTAAAAATATCTACACATGAGAATTAAATGCTATTCAAATGTCAGTAAAATCTTTAAAACTTAGTTTAACTCTCCTAAATTTGCTGCTGAGATCGTTACCATGGAGTTTTTTCAACTTTGAGCGAACACGGTCAGACGTGACAAAACACTACTCTGATCATGCGACCTTGCGGCGCGTTCGATCTTCAACGTGAAAAAAAATCCAGAAAATCTGCGATCCCTGAGGCCGGAATCGACTCTTCATTCTCAAATACATCGCTTAAAATTTTCAAGTATTGAGAGCCTTGATTTGCCTTCCTTATATTCGAATTATTTGTCTGTATTGTGCATTTAAATGCGAAAATGATTCGTCAACAATTTGCACCTCACAATACCGCACACATAGAAGAAAACTATCCAGCGCTATAGCTAGCCAGAAAAGTTAGTGATAGAATTCACTTAGAAACGGCCATTTTTGTCACTTGATCTTTTGCAACGCATGCAAATCAATCTTCGTGTTAATCGAACTTTTTTTACGCAACAAATATTTAGCTATTACAAAAGTCAAGGCTACGTTCTCTAGCTTGTCTGGGTGAACATCACTTAGAAGATAAACTGCTTACTCACTACCGACCCATTTAGCAACACACTAAGCAGCCCACGAACCAACCTACTGAACAACCTACTATCAATCAACCCACTAAACAACCCACTAAACAACCCGCTAAAAAGCCCGTTGCCAACCCACCAACCTACCCACTATACAACCCACGTACTGTTTGCCACCTTACTGAGCAAATTCTTAAGCATAGGTAGAGCAAGTAAAATAGCAAGCAAAAACCATTACATTGCTATGAATGTCGTTCATGGAATCTCAAATTTATATTTAGCCTTCCTATAAGAGTTAAGCGACATTTGAAACAGAATTAAAACAGATTTTTATTTACAAATCAATGTAGTGAATTCAATTTTTTCCAGCTGGAGGAGGATGATATTTTCTCAAAATCGTCGAGGTGAACAGGTGAGAGATTCTGACCAGACTTCACGCCTGGTCAACGCTGACACCGATGACGCTCATGTGTCGCAAAATTATTTCACCCTTAAACGCCATTATTTTTATACCTATACCATCGTTATCATTACCCCCGTCATTAGACTGGCACTGGCATCAGGTTTTCACCGACATCAGAACAGGGAAGAACTGCACTTCGGTGGATAACATTAAATAGAGATTTTGAAAATAGGATTTATATTTCTATTGTAGCAGATTGTTAAACTGGGAAAGTTTTTATAGTTTCTTACACAGTAATATGACCAAAGAAATATGATTTCTATTTACGAGTACTGTGAATGCAACCTCCTTGTAATATCGTGGTTTTTCATCACGATATTGGGATTAGTAATTGTAGCTGCAAACTACAGTATCGGTAACTGTAACTACCGATCTGAAGCGTTAGCTTCAGGAGTAGGAAAAGGAAACTCTTAGCTAGGTTCCTATTCTTGTACTGAATCATCCATACACCGACACTGCTTATAAGCTATAGCGCTCGGAAGTTAAACAATGCTCTTCCGGTGCATACCAATGCGATGCGCCCCGAAGGCACAGCTTCCGGCGGAGGTCCCATAAAGACATCTGACCTGAACGCGATATGGCATCCGGCAAGCCGCGCAAACCTCCGCTCCGGAACTCGTACTCATAAAACCAGTATCACATTATACGATGCATATTTTAATATACAACACTCCTAAAATTACGAATGCATGGCAAATTAGAGTACACATTTAAGAAGAAATACAGTACAGTGAGTTTTTTTCGAAAAATGACCGTAAAATCCAGTAGTACGCTGAAGAGTTTAAATAGATCGATAGATCGCATTTTCAGCATTACTAAATCTTTCTCTAAAGATTTATAATGGAAAAAATTACGCGCTTGCATTGTCATCGAACTTTGTACATATTGCTCTATATGGTTGCCAGGTAGAACATATGAAAACCTATTAAAGCATAATTAGTTCAGTGGCTTCATCAAACTTACAACTTGATTCAAGGATCTTACTTTTTGAACACCTATGTAGTTTACTGATGTATATCTGTTGAAAATTATTTTTTTAAATTCTCGTGACCAAACCATACGTACAAGCGCAGCACGAGCGGATAAAAGGCTCATTTTCGTCTCTTCATCCTGAAATATTACCTCCTTTTTTCTAGATTTTCTTATGAAAGGCCAGCGTTTCAGTAGGAAACAGCACTCAATTATTCAGTTAGTCTTCACTGAAATAATGGACACGAATCTTAACGGTACACTTGGACTTCATGGTCTTGGGAGTTGTTTATCAATGTCGCTGTAATTTTTTTAGCTCAAATTTGACTCGACATTTGTTGAGACAAAATTTAAATTCATAATTTTAAGGTTCTTTTTAAAGCACGTCCTTTCCGAGTTAAGCAAGAGAGCTTTGTTTTACAATCCATGCTCACGTGACTGATATAACGGGCCAGTAAAAAACTTATACGTTAAAGCCCCACGGACACCAAACTGGTGTCTGCCATCGTGACTTTCGATAAATAGACTTACTCAGAGACATCAGGAGTTCAAAAGCTATTTTCAGGAAGGTAGTTTAAGCAAAAGGTAATAAGTAAGTTCAATTTTTCAACAAATTGAAGAATTTTACCAATAAGGTTTTTAAATTAAAATGGTGTGTTATTGAAACAGAATGTTAAACTTTGAGTGATTTTAGTCCGTATCGTTTAATCACTAATGTCACTAATGTGCATCAATGAAAATTTATTTCAATTACGAGGACTGTGAATCCAACTTTGTGGGAAATCTTTTCAAATCACTAGGTGTAACTCTCGTTTGAAGACAACCCAGTTTAAAATAATTTGAATACCACTCACGATACGGACAAACTCTCAAAAGAAGAAATTTAGCAAGACATTGGCAATCATCTAATAAAATTATAAGTATTGGATGTCCTCCTTTGGGTCCAAATATATTATACCGCATCGAGAAGTTAGCGTTTGAGGTACAACAAGGGCTTGGCTCAGCTTACCTTTGTGACAGCCACACATGATGAGCAGAGCCCGGAAAAAAACTGATCTAAAAATTGTAAACGTATACATACCACGAATGAAGGATACCGAAGTAAAACAGTCACCGTTCACGAGTGGTTTGAAAACGCATTGTGCCCGTTGAAATATTTTCAAAACTACCGACGTAAGGCAAAAATGCTAATATTGTCCGTGGTGTTGCTTCGAACACCTTACTTCTGGACGAATTTTTCAAGTCACATGCTTGTCAACACGATCATTGATGATTACAGTTTCAACCTCTGTAATCCGATTTAATTTCAATTCATTAAAAACAATTTTCTTGCTGTATTATTTAGACAACAATATTAAATGTATTTGCTATTCATATCAGAAGAAATTTGAAAAATGGGAATGAACTGAACTCATGCGTCCAAGCTCTTGGCCACCTTTTTCTTATGCCCGCAGTTACTTTCTGTTTATGGAAGATAACCTAAAAAAACGTGAACGAGCGCTGAAATGCTGGTTTTACAGTGAAATGTTAGTGTAAATTGTTGCGAAATACAAGAAACATTTTTACCACTGTTCGTTAACGAAACAGAATCCGATCTCTCGCGCAGCAGACCTGCTGGAAACTTTGGATTGTCGAGGTGTTAGTCAAGACTCGTAAAAGATTGGTGCCAAGACTAGCCGGAGACAATCATCAGAACTTTGAGAATTCAGATGACACTTATCAACAATCTATCGCGTCGTGGAAGATGAGATGCTACAACAGTGCTACATTTTGACAAACAGGAATACATTATATTAACTGCTATTCCCATCATGCATTCCAGTCTCCATATGAGCCTGTGAATCATTGAATTAAAGTATTCAAATGAAAATTCATAGACCAGGAAATTCTAAGCAGATAAAATAGAGGTGGAGCAGGCAAAAATTCCCCTAATTAATTCTATGGTTAAGTTTTTAAACACTTTTCGAATAGCTCATCGCACAGCGATAACTAGGAGGCATCGACAGAACTGTCGGTCACACACAGAATTTCAAGACTGAAGATTCAAATTCGGGTGCAAACATCGATTTTTAGGACAAATATATCGGTGGATGCCAGCGATGTTTTTATTTTGCCAAGATGACTTGTCGGGAGGGCGAGGTGAATCCTGAGAATTTTTCGTACTCTGTTTTAATTTAAAATCAATTCCCGATTGTAGATGTTTCTCACCTCGAATGACTATATAAGGCCACAATCATAAGCCATCATTTCTGGAAAAAGTACAGCCATCTGAATTCTAACGCCTATATGACGCAAAAATAAAAGCTGTGAAGAAATCCTGTAGCAACAGATTTGAATGACGCTGCACCTTCTGCGGAATGTGATTTGTCTTGAGGGTTGTGCCTGTGTAACCGCAAGCAAACTGGGACGAAAAAATGTAGAAGCTTTAATCGTTTCATTTTCATTCACAGAAGCACCCATTATAATGTTCTAGAACCAGGCACCGAAATTTTACCTCTAAATCGCAGCGCCCGTGTTTTCTACGCTTTTTTCGCGTGCGTGGAGTAAAAACTAGATGGTTAGCGGAGGCATCCCTACCGATAACCGGTTGGCGACCTTGAGAGTTGCGTTTGTACAAGGGTAGAACACGGAATATGAATTGACCTGATAAGGAGAGAAGCCAAACAAAAGCTGAACGAAATCAAAACTTCATGACAATATAAATAATTCGAGTCAAATATTGCCTTCCCGTGAACATCGTGGAATCCAAGAGCACATGGCATCTAATCCTGCAGGTGTGGCTATAGGCAGGAGGACATGCACTTTTTCTTCGATATTCCGGATCAGTCTGCAACCTGCATACGTGATAGTAGTCATCCGAGCCAAACCTTGAGAGGAGCCTCGCTTGTTCCAACACGCACAAAAACGGCCTCTAGTTGTACACCAACCAACTGGGCTGCAACCATCGTTCAAACCCTCAGTTTCGAGTTAGAGAGTGTCCAGCGAACAGCAACGAAACAGTTGTAAGTAATCCGATATTTGTTTGAGTTCTTCCTGCCTTCTTTGCGTTTACTGTACGAGTCGGGGTAGCAATATTAGATGATCGCTGAAAAGTTGGTAGGCTTACACATAATTGAATTCTTACGTGGAACAAATGTTCGATTACATCGAAGTACGAGTAGCGCGTTAATTTCAAAGTCTTCTGAGTATTTTAATAGCATAAAGTGATTAAGTCGCGAAATTACAGTTATTTGAAATCAGTATGGTTTTAATCAAAGGTCCTGTATTATTTTTGTGAGATACATTTCTAAGCGTCAGCAACATTACAGGACGTAAAACACGTTACTACTGTAAGTGCTACGTAAATGAGCTTCGATCACTCCCAACCGAAATGTGATACTCAATTTCCTTATTCCTTAACAACTGCATCTTCCGACGCTCATCCTAAGAAATGAAACGTTTAAAAAGAAATCAGTTGACATTTTATTTCCAACTACCCCAGCATTACGCACTTGATCTATCGAGGTGATGAGTATGTGTACGGCATGTATTAATGTCAGAGAATCCTGAGCTGACTGCACTCATCTCCATAAGAAAAATATTTCGGTTTATTAGTTTTCTCGGGATCGCTGCAACCAAAATACCAGTAAATTCCTCATCGAAAATCCGTAAATTGTGAATAACATGGTTGAAAAGTATTTGTATCTTGTTCAATGGAATTAACGAAGGCAATTAGGCTACGACGCACTACGCTCACAAAAGGTTTCGTTATTCGATGAAAACGTTCTTGGAAAAAGAACAATTCCTTGTTCCTCAGCTCAAGAACGGCTTTTCAGTTCTCAAGTATGGTTTTCTCGAGTTATAGTTAAAGTTCGACCATTCATCATTTCTTAAGCACTCCTAAGAATTTGTTAAGCATTTCTTAAGAATTGATTCCCATGAAAACTTTCCAAAGATTCCCAATTTGAGTGACAAAGTTCACTGAACTCAGAACTCAACTAATACGTTAATGATTGTAGAAAATAGAATTGGTGGTTTCCTCTAGAGGTAACATTGAGTACATCAAAATGAGTCGTTTGCAAAATCATCTTACTTCTGATGAATACTGATTTGTTTTTTAAGAAATTGCGTTTACCATTTGAGTTATAATTGCTAGGTTGAGTTTGGGAACATAAATTGAGGACATTACCTGAAGTATTTATCGAAAAATATGCGAATTAATCGAATTGAACAAATGACGTTCTTTTCATTTCCAAACCCCATACTTTCCCTCGATGTTTCTTCTATTTTAAGTTGAATTATGTAACATACTCGTATTTTGAAGATATCGGCTAAATATTCATCGGGAAATATGCAAATTAAACATTTCGAATAAACTGGCATTCTTTCCATGTGCAACCCCGAACTGTCTCTCGGTGTTTCTCCTATTTAAGTTGAATTATACAATACATAATGAATATATTGGTTAAAATATTCATCGGGAAATCTGCAAATTCAAAAAATTGACGTTTTTCATTTCTAGCCGACGAACAATTTCTTGTAGCGACGCTTCTCCTGTTTTAAGTTGAATTATATGATACAGAAGAAATTAGTTTAAATTATTCATTGGCCAATATTCAAGTTGAATAAGTTGACGTTTTCATTTCTAACCCTCAAACTATCTCAAGCAGCGACGTTTCTCCTGTGTTGTCAAGATGGAATTCCGCAAGATAATCCTGTACGTGATGGTGGCGAGCTTCGCGTCGTGGACGCATGCCGCTCCTTTTGGGGACATCGTGGTGGAGCTGACCGACGGCTTCTCGGGTCGCCTCACCATTGTGGGAGACGCGCTCCGCAACATCTCTGACCTCACCGTCGACGGTAGAGTTGCTGGCTTACGTTGCCTTGTATTTCAGGGCTTGATTCGATCCTTAATTTGTGCATGAACTTATGGGGACCTTACCTCATACGAGTAAAAGTTTACGTGGCTTAAAATTTCTGTAAATTCGCTGTATAAGAATGCTGTTTATTCCCAACCATCGTATTAATCTGTTGGCAGACACTTCGGTTATAATTTTCCTTCAAATCACTCAGGTTGGATTAAATTTGCAGCTGGGCGCTAACTCCAGTGGCTTCATTAGTGAGGGTCATACCAAGCTGGGTAATTAGGGATTCCAAGCAAGCTTCGAAAGTGGGGACTCTTGAAAATTTTAAATTAAAATTCCAAGCATCAAAGAAGAAAACAACGACCCGATTAGTAGCATGTCCCCCATTAATCATGAAGCTTATTCGCTTCTGTTATGAACACCTCATCATACAGTATATTAACAAGAAAACAATATTTCCAGGCATCGCTGACGTCCAGAAGGAAATCAACGACCTCCTGGAAGACCAGCTGAACCACCGCGTGGAGGACGTGGAGGACATCAACGAAGCTGTGGGAGACGTGGCCAGGGAGACGGTCCAGGGCGTGAAGGACACCGCCAACGCTGTCGAAGGATACATCGACGATTCTCTGAAGGACTACGGTGAGCCTTCCACCGTGTAGACAACATTAGCAATATACTTTTTGTCTTCTTTCAGAGGCTTCCAGTCTGACTTTTTCTGCGCCAACATGCACGTTTTCCGCCGCCTAAGCGATTTATGCGGTTAAATCGCTTAGGCGGCGAAAAAAAGCTAGACTGGGTTTTGGTGTTCTCAACCTCATATAGGAGATTGAGAACGCTTCATGTGTTTTCTTGTTTCTGGTACTTGGACGGGTTATAATAAAGTGGTCCAGATATCACTTGAACACTAAATGTAGGAAATTTTTGTATTGTTCATACATATTATGTTTGTTCGAATTAACAGAATTCAGTGTACTGAAATATCTGCCAAACATCGTTATCCATTTTATATCTTGGTTTGTCGACCATCTTGACCGAGAGGCTCAACGAATTTTTTTACAACTCACCCACCTGATGAATAATTAACTATTAATCTATGTTCTGTGCAGGGTACAACTTACCCATCTTATGAATAGTTAATTAATAATCTATCATGTGTGCTGCTTATAACTTAACCTTCTTATGAATATTTAATCAAAAACCTATCTTGTGTGCAGGGTACAACACACCCATTTTAGGGATAACTAATTAATATTCCATCTTGTGTGCAGGTCGCTTCACCGACAAAGCTGCCGAATCGAGCATCAACGGCCTGGTAGACGCGGCAGAGGCGACCAGCAACTTGGCCAGGGACGTAGCGGACACGGCGGTGCGCGTGTGGCAGGACGCTGGAGACGCGTTCCAGGAGTACGCGGGCAACATAGCAGACAACACCGTCCAGTTGGCCAAGGACGCAGGCAGTGTGTGGAGAACTGTCGCCCGAAATGCGGTCAAAGCTCTCACAAAATACAGTCGCAACGATGACTTCTAGTGTCCCGGCTGCTTAAAGTCAACACCGACGGTTACTTCAACGTAGTGATGTAGCTTAGATCACCTAGCTTGTTAGCTCTATTAACACTTTGACTGCGGCAGGTAAAACTAAAGTTCAATATTCAATTCAAATTTAAAGTCAATCGTAGTAAGCAATGTCGGGAATGGCAAACATGAATTGGATCGTGCTTTCATTTAGCTTTGATTAAGTATTTATGGAAATTGAGTTTGTGACTGCAGGTCGGTCAGCGGCATTAGGAAAATGGCCTTCGCGTACCACCGGTGGCTCACGTCGCAGTCAAAGTGTTAAACGATGGCTTTTTCAAACGTCAGAAGTACTTTTATGGGATTGGTTTCACTTTTATGGCAATAATGTGATCTTCTTGCTACAACTATTATTATTGCAAACTTTATACAAGACTTAGGCGTAAGGTAAAAGTGATGTTTTCTGGGGCATTAGTGTGAATAAAATTGTATTTTAAGTAATAAACTACAAAAAATGAGATATGTTTTCTTGGAACTTCAAATTTAAAATGATCAATATTAACTGCTTCATCCAATAGGAGAGTAAATCAAAGGAAACGAAGAATATGTAGAACTTACCATGTATTTCAATAAATATGAGCAAATTTCAGATATAAAATGGAACAAAAAACGGGTGATGGATGCTTATGTTACAGTATAAAAAAATAAATATCTAGCAAATAATCAACGCAACAATCAACAATAAATTACTCTACATCCAAACAATCAACAACAATAGAATAGAGAGATTGTGCAATTAATTTTGGGAACTGCTACTGATTTCTTTCAACAATTTAGCCGAAGTTACAAGCTTGCTTAACATCTCAGCAGGGAGCGATCTATCGTCTTCCTTGATATAGATCAAGGTCAGCGAGACTATAGTGATCCATAACCGAGCAATCACATCTCTGTGGAGAACCTGCTAATGTTTATGGAAACATGAAATTCACCATATAGTTAGCTACGCTTCATCGAATAATAAAGAGAAAGGCCATTGGCCAGGAAAGCACTTCCAGCCATTCCATACTCCGGTAACACAGGGTACTTAATGATACATTCGTTAGAGAGTAGTCTGTGCTGTGAGGCAAGACTTATAACAGAGCTGCGTAAAAATTACTGGTACCACAACGGATAATAACCCCGTCGACAAATTCTACTTGGATAGAACATTCGTTAAATTGTAGCCTGTCTAGTGAGGCAAGACTTATAACAGTGCAAAACTTACTGGTTCCTCAATGGATATTACCTTGTTGACAAATTCAATTTGAACAATACGTGAGTTGGAGAGTTGCCTGTACGGTAAGACAAGACTTATGACATAACAGCGCAAAAAATAATGGTGCGTTAAAAGAAATTAGCTAGTAGATAAATTTCAAGTCGATCTGATGAAAACTGTCCCGCATCAAGGAGTGTCTTTTTTTTCTCTTAATCAAGAAGTAAGGAAGGGGTTTTTAATCGCCTAACAATTACAATATAGGTTCTAAGTGATTTATATTACTGACGTCTCGTATACTTAAGGTGATAACTACACATTTCGCAGCAATACCATTAGAGAAAAGAAAAAAAATTAGATTTATCGTACGCTGGAACATTTTAATTACTTTGACAATTACAGATAATAAAGAATGCATTTTAGAGTTTTCTCATTAACTGTTCCACAATTCGGAGTGCTTTATTCGCTCAGAAGCCCAAGCACGTGAGCGAGCAACGTCATAGATAATATCTAACCTTGTCTTGATAAGTATTTCAAAACCTCTAAAACGAAATCCAATTTCAAACATAAAATAATAATAAACTCAGTTTAACAACAACTTCGGTCAGAGACTATCAAAAATAAAATACGCTCCCAGATCATGATCCAGAGAAGAACTTCAACCCTATATACCGTATGTAAAAGGGTATCTAAGAAATTGTATTTAAATGTCCCAGTCTTTGTGACCTGCGCCGTCCTCAGCCTCCGTACGAGACCGGATTACAATGCCGTTGCCGAGAATGTTGCCGAATCCGCTGAAGAACGATGTCACCGAGTTGAAACCGTTAGCGATCTGTACATAAAAAAGTAAAAACATTTCAAGTGGATAGCTTAACAAGCGTTGATTTTGAACAACATATTAACGTTTGTGATTAGATTAGATTATTAGTTCGTTTAAGCCCCTCCAATCCGCCACAAAGGCGTTCCAAAGAGAGGAAGGAGGAAGGCACCATTTAGTATGAAGTTAAGGGAACGCAGAATCTATGCAGAAGGGGTATATATATAGTAAATTGAGAAATAAGATTAAGAAACAATATCAAAGTCGAGTAAGATTAACGTTTGTGAAGGAGGCACAAAACTCGTAAATGACATGTTCCTTCTATAGGCTAGGTATAGTACACGACGGGCTAAGCGAATGAGCTGTAACAAACTATTGCCTCGTTGAATAGTATTTGTTATCTTTAATACGAGCCATAAACACAAAAATGGTAGATGGTAATAAAGCAAATGTTTACGGAAGCATGAAATTCACTATATATTTAGATACGCTTTATCGAATGATAAAGAGAATTCCCATTGGTCAGTTTTGTGTACAGACAACGGTTCAGGTTTCGAAAGTGTTTTGGAAAATGCGTTACTGAGATTTTTGGTTCCAACTATGAAAACGATTCGCTAAATCCAAGATTTTCTATCAAATAAAATGATTGTAATTTATTGCAGAATCCGTGGTGCTGCGCAGCTAATGAGGTCAATTTGATTTAGCCGCGTTACCAAGCTCGTTGCACAAAATTTTTACTGACAGATAAACCCCATTACGTCATTATTTCCTCTGATAGTGATTCAGAAACTTCTCAAAGAAACATGAGCGCAGTGAAGATGTGGTTACAAGTTTAACGGAAATTTCATTTGATCAAAATTAATTTGAAATGCATCAAACGAACAATGAGGCGAATACTGATTTTATCAACTGTGTTCAGACTAGTTTAACATTAAACGTTTTATTTTAGCAGAACGGTAAGTAATTATAAAATTCAGAGGCTTTGTACGTATCTTGCATCAGTCTGTACCACTACAACAAGGCTCCATGTGTATTCATTTTTATTTTTCCTCAAGAAATGCACTCCATCTCCAAGTTGTTCGACATCGAACTATACTGATAATAATTAGTCTCATTTATTCAGCCAGGCGATGCTTGATTCGAGTAATAAATGGCTGGGATTTATTTTCGTCAACTTAAGTTTAAATTTACATTAGATAACATATAACTTGAAAAAAGACTGAACTTCTAAAGCGTTTTATTAAAATATCTTGAGCATGTGGTACGCTCCATACCATAAAAAAACATTCCGAAGTTCAGAAAACATGGAACGCTAAGCACACGTGCCCCACACCCTCAACACACGGGACCCCCACCCTCAACACACGCGCCCCACACCCTCAACACACGTGCCCCACACCCTCAACACACGTGCCCCACACCCTCAACACACGTGCCCCACACCCTCAACACACGCGCCCCACACCCTCAACACACGTGCCCCACACCCTCAACACACGTGCCCCACACCCTCAACACACGTGCCCCACACCCTCAACACACGTGCCCCACACCCTCAACACACGTGCCCCACACCCTCAACACACGTGCCCCACACCCTCAACACACGTGCCCCACACCCTCAACACACAGGCCCCACACCCTCAACACACGCACCCCACACCCTCAACACACGCACCCCACACCCTCAACACACGTGCCCCACACCCTCAACACACGTGCCCCACACCCTCAACACACGTGCCCCACACCCTCAACACACGCGCCCCACACCCTCAACACACGCGCCCCACACCCTCAACACACAGGCCCCAGCTACTCACAGCACTGAGCCCATTCCTGAAGAAGCTGACCACGTCCGGATATCTGAAGACGAGCAGCTGCGTCTGCGGCGCCGGCACTCCGTTAACCGTAGCGATTCCTGACCTCTCGATGCTAGCGCCAGGCAGCCTAATCAGGGGGAAGGACGAGGTGCTTGGCCAGGAAGGCTTCGCGATGTTTGTTGGGAAGAGGTTAGAAGAAGCAAGGCTTGCCAGGGCAGGCTGGAAGAAGTTGAAATTTGGGAAGAAGCTACTCGTGAAAGTTGGGGTCGGTACGCTCGCTACTGACGAGGTGGAAGGAGTTAGGAACGACGGTAGGGAAATCGTTGGCAGCGAGGGGATCGATGGTAAAAATGAAGGCAGATCTGCTGTCGTAATTGCTTTCTGTTTCTTATCAAGAGAAACTTTTTCCGCTAGCGCTGGCTGTCTAGTTGCTGCGCCAAAGATGCTCCAGTCCCAGGATGAATCGTAAGTTGAACTTCCATCCAAGTATGCGCCTGTTGCCTGTGGAGTGTCGGTGCCGATACTCACTTTACTGGAGCCTAGCCCTGGTCTCGTCTGTACACAGAGCAGTGTTTCTCGTCAGCTTACATAGCAGTGATTACCGCAGAAAATTTAGAATTTATTGTTCTATGTAGGAGAAAAATTAATTAACACTTTGACCGCAACGTGGTCCATTGAGCCAAGGATCCAATTTTCATAATGCTGCCAACTGAGCATAGTCACAAACTCAATTTTCCTAAATATTTAATCAAAGCTAAATGATATAAAATTGCTTACTACAATTGACTTTAAATTTGAGTTGAATATTGAACTTCAGTTTAAGCAATTGCGGGTAAAGGGTTAAGAAACAATATTACTTCATTACACACAGAAAAACAAGAAACAACATTAAATAGTTCTACACTTGACTTGAATTTATAGCACAAATTGAGGTATCAGCTAAAAGCAAGTAGCAACTACCATGACTGTCCATAGTCGCGTATCCAACTTGTTCATCACTCATAACATTACATTATGATGAGCATTTCAAGTCAGTATTTAAGGGACACATGGAAATGAACAATGAAATCAAATGACTTCAAAAAAATTCGAGAGTAATATTAGCACAGCCATTTTACCGTAGTAAGTATTTTTAATTTGATTAATGTTGAATTATGAGATATTAATAATATTATTATTGTTGCAAACGTGCGGTAGCGTTCAGAGCATGGACACTGCGACGCCAACTACAGCTAGCGTCGAAATTATTCGTACACCCCTCGTCTTTCAAAACTTTCTAGAATTACTCAAAAACTATTATTGCCACAGGCATAATATTTTCACAGGGTGCGAAGCACATATTAGTGACAACAATACGAAGTTTCTAGAACAAAATATTATTTTTTGAAAGATTTTACAAGCTGAATTTAAGAAACACGATAAGACAAAATTATTGTACATACGTATTTTACACATACTATTACTGTATCTTTATTCAGCCAGGATTACAAATGTTTTTGATAAACAGTAACAAGAAATTCTCAGAGAAACTCTTAATTATTTATATCATAGCTTTATCACAGCAATTTAAATGACTCAAGAAACCTTCTTTTTTAATTTAGTTTTATTTTTAATTTCTAAAAGCTTACGAGTGCAATGGAGGAGTTCCAACACAAACAATACACGTGCGTATCACCATCATTTGTAAGGGAAGAAGCTCGCATAACATTAAACAACACTTAGTTTAATTTTGCAGTTTTAAATATTTCGTTATACAATCTACTCGTTGTTGATTTAAAAATTGTCATTGAAAATATGATAATTTGCGCAAAAACACTAAATAAAGGCGCGGTACAGAATTACTACCGGATCAGTCACCGCCGAACAAAACTATTACATGCCTCATTCGATTCGAAAGCAAGATGTGGCCCCGCACACAATGCGCAATGAACAACCTGCGCACTTTCGAAGACACAAACTCAACAAAAGCCAAGGGTCACAGCGGCCTCAGGCCCCACAGCACGTGGGTGTAAAGACTTTGGCCTAAATTCAAAAACACGTATTGTCTTACGAGGCTAATTGTTTACTGCGGTGCATCGCGCGCAAATTAGCCTGGGTCAATTTTTACTGCGTCAAAAGGCGAGCACGAATACGTTGTATCCTGGTAGACATACAAAAAGGAGCTGTTCTGAATTATAGGTCTTTGAAACTTATCTCGGAGATCACTCCATGCGCATGGGAAAGCATGCATGTGTGTCCTTGTTGACCGTGAAATTCGTTTGTCCCACCTGATTGGTTCCATCCTCAAGCCTTATTCTACTAGTATATTTTACGTGACTCACTAGCAAGAACATTCATAACATATCCGATAATAGCAAGAAGATTCAAATTCACGCATGCCTTCCGAACTACAATAAGTTTAGCTCTATTATCAAAGAAACTGTCAGGGCAAAATCTAGCCCTTAGTTCGTAATGCGAGTAGACTAAGGGCTTGATTTTGCCCTGACAGATTCAATCGTCGCACTGCTAAAAGAATTGTCAACACGGTTCGCATAATTCCCCACAAGCCCCACAAGCGATGGCGTGATGCGGTAACGAGGAGCGGTTGAGTTTTGTACTAAGGTGCATGACTCACGTAGTCGTGGTAGTCCAACATGAGAGCTGTGGGGTCACCGTCTATTTTCCTCGCCCCTCGCACGAAGTATTCTGGGGAAGGAAACGTTAGACAGGTGTGAGTTCGCCTGGTTTTGTAAAATTTACTGCGCAAGGATCATTAACGAAATGTGGAACAGCTTTCCTCACTAGAAAGTTTCAGCGATCGGGGTAACAACTGTCCGCGGTTGTTTTAAACGAAATAATGGAATGTTTATTTTTGTTTGAAGTTTAGGCAGTTCGAACGCTTGTTTCAAAAAATCAGTTCTTTGACGGAACGTGGCTTTCGAGGCGTAAATTTGAAGATAAATCCTGAAAAACTATTGTGTAATAAATACCTAATATACTTTTTAACCAGAAAAAGATGGAAACTAATTCAAGAAAAATAGAAATAAGATATGAAAAAACGAACCATTTTTAAGAACTTCATCTTTTTCAAGTGATATCGATAAGTTAGATTTCAAAATGAATGGAATGAAGCAGGTTAGAAGAAATTTATATGACACCTCAAAACCAAAAAGTTTGTAACCCTTAGCAAAAAAGTGAACTTAACTGAATAAAAACCAGGCGAAAAAAACTTATAGAGTTCTTCAAACTTCGGTTGCTTGCATCATAATTGCCTCAAAATCATTATGGAATTATAATTTTATAGTTGGGATCCAAATTTTTTTCCAAAACATAGCAGAGGATTTAACACTTCATAGACAACAACGCCATCGAATTTCGAAAGCACGTGCTAATTAAAAGCGCACAAGAGTCTTCAGAAAAGTTACGCAGTCCAACTTTTTCACCGGGCATCTATCACCGTATCCGCCTGATGTCGAGACGATGCTTTGGCGAGTAAAATTCTCGATCCTACGGCGAAAAAGTTAGACGCAATTAACGAGTCTGGACACGATCTGAGCGAAAGTTCATTAATAAGAAGAAAGTGCCACAACGCCTGAATCGAAGTCGTGCACGCCATGTCAACACGTTATTAGGATTTGAGCATCAAAACAGGGAAAGAGTTTCTAGAAGTCGAATTGAAATATTCTTTATTGTAGTCCCCAGCCAAAAAAGTGAGAACAACTTCAAAAAAGTCAGCGAGAAACCTAACCGAAGATGACAGAGGGGAGAACGAAGAGGCACTGCAATACGCGCTGTCATAATCCGGAGGGAGGATGACTGCGGAGGGAGCGGCAAAAAATATAATTGTATCGTTAACCCACTACACCCCCCCCCCCCCCCTCAACACACACGTTTCCCATATGGTAGTCTACACTCTATAAAAATGCTCGTATATTTTATTACTTGTCAAGTAGACGCTCGTATATGTTTTTTGAAGTAAGTTCAGTGCCAAGTAGCAGTCTCGTCTCTAATCTGATGTTGGAGACAACCTGATGCTAGAGGCAGTCTAATAACGGTGGTTATAATACCAGTAATATGAGTGAAAAAATTAGATGGTTCAGGCTTAAAAAGAAAGCATAACAACACTACGTACCGCTAGCAGTGGGGGCAGAGATGCACCAACTGTCAAGAAAATGCTCTTCTGTGTTTTTAAGTTCACCGCCAAGTGGCAGTTCCGCCTCGAATCTGATGCTGGAGGCAACCCGATGCTAGAGCCAGTCTAATAACAGTGGTTATAATACCAGTAATATGAGCGAAAAAAATTAGACAGTTTGGGGTTAAAAGAAAGCATAAGAACGCAACGTACCGCTGGCAGAAGGGGCAGCGTAGCACCACCGCGCAGCCGTCAGCGCTAACAGAACGCTCACCGTCAGCATCTGTTGGCAGAGGTGACGGGTTATGTGCGGGCATCTGCGAGTCGTGGTGTGTCTAGGGTAGCTATAATTACGGTGCCGAGGTGTGTGCTGATGGAGTTATGGTCACCATTTAATTTAAAGGCGTCAGCTAGGGTAGTAAACATTTTTAAGATGCATGAAAACAGAATTGATCCAATCATCAATTAAAAGGAAGAGACCACGCAGACTGGGATTATAAAGTAATTACGAGGAGAATATCTGCGTAATTTTTTCTAAAATGGGAAGTTAGAAAGTCACGTATATTCTCGCTTTTCTTGAAGCAGCTGGAGGTGTAACCGCTCAACCGCGAATGCATGCGTTCTTACTACCACGGTTGCATAATTTCTAAAAATAATGCACAAGCAAAATGATTGTGCACGTATGATTTAATCAAACACTAATATGAAAATTTCAAACTTGAGCGCTAGACCGTAAAACGAAACTTTTTCGACATTAAAATCCTTGATATATTAAACATTAAAACTTTGCGCCTCCGTTGATGGCTATAGTATCGGAAAAAATTAAAATTTAATAAACCCAGCGCATAAAATATGCATAAAAAATAAGGAACAGAAAATGAAATCGAAGATGAAACTTGCAAAAAAAAATTCATTAAATTAATAAATTTTCATTTAATATTCCCAAACAATGTTATTAAGATTTGCAAAACCTCTCAATATAAAACAAACGAAAAAAAACGTTTCCTATCAAAGGACATGAGGCACATTGAGTGAAATTTGCTATTGCATTTCGAAGAAAGTGTTACTGAGCGAGAGCTAACTTCTAGCAATGGGATTTGGAACCGTTCGCAGTCATCTGCCTCACCACATGAATGACAATGGAGTTTACAGACGTGCTTACAAGCAACTTCCTAAAATTGTAGAAATAAGAATGATCGCGTCAATGCTGCGTACCTAGTTAATGGAGAAACTATTTTTGCATCGTATAAGATAAATGATTAACTCGTGAAATAGAAGCAAACGGCAATAAAAAAAATCCCAGGATTTGACGCCAACACATTTCAATTACAAGACACAACGCTCCCACGAGGCTAATTTCTATCTCCCCTGAATTAACAATCGTGCTGGCAGGGGATGCAGTTGTTTTGAAGCCGACTTTCGCCTCTGGGAAAATATTTAATGTAACGTTAATAAATTCGTTTCGACTGTGTCAGAGTATCAATTTTACTTATTTACTTTATTTTCGAAACTCTTCCATCTGAAAACATCTCCACAAAAATATTTGAAAACGTATATTCTTTGAATTAATATAGATGTTCCAAAATCTATTCCAATTAATTTTTTTTAACTCAAAGTTAAAATATAATAAAACTCTGCTCTAAACATCTTCATTTTAAAAGACGAAATAAAAATAAAAGCCAGCATGTGAAAATTATCACAAACTCGATTCAATGTAGAATTGATCACCCTAAAACATTCAAAGCATCTAGTTTCTATAAATATTTTTAAAGTTTTCTAATATTTTCCCGACAAATTAGCAGCGGCCTCTGATGAACGCTTCATTTTACTTCCTCTCAAATATTCAAACCTACACGACATCAAAGTGAAGCTCCCTACGGATTTATCAGTTCACATCTACACACCGAGTTTTGCCCAGCGGTGAGCGAGCGCACGTCTCAGCTGTCAAGTCATGACAGGAGAGTAATGAGCGAGACAGGGTACAACAGAGCGGCTTAATTCGTAAGAATGAGTGGCCATGGCTCATGCGCTACTGACGACATGCGGCTCAAACAATGCCACCGACGCTCAGCACCGAGAGGCGGCTACCGCGCAGCTCACGACAGGATGACATGCACATGCTTCTGCGGAGGACTAATGAAAAAATGCATGCTTGATGACAGTAATACTTGATGGACGGTAAAAGAGATACAGAAATAAAATTTTACAGGAGAAAGTGGTCAACAGGGAGGTTGCACTCGGAAAATAGCCACGTTCGATCAAAAGATGGTGATGTCAAATGGGTGTTAAATGTGAATAATTAATTTCGTAAATTTAAAACGAAAGCACAGAGTTGCGAAGTATTTTTATTCGTAGGGTTTTTGATTCGGTGATGATTTGAACGTGATAACGATATTATTGAAATGAAGAAACTTGGTGACGAGTTCTTCTGAATCTTAACCAGGAACAACCCAGCTGTATTTTACTACTGTGAGGTACCGAAGTGCACTGAGCATCACGCTCTACAAAAAAAATGATTAGACACTATTTGCCGTCTTCGGTTGATTTTGGAACTTTAGAAAATGTGTCTTGGTTTAATTATGCAATATTAAAATTCATAGTTTTCCTAAACAGAGTAATACCAGTCGTGAGACACTTGACGGGTTTTCACATGAGCATTTACACAAAGATTTGAACATGAGCATTTTGCATAGGAAGTGTTAATGCAAAAGTAAACCTAAGTTTCGCTACGTTATATGATGAGTCGTAGGCACAGTTCCCTGCTACGGAGTGCGCTGAGTAAATAACGCGCGTATAACAACGCAGAATTGAACGTTGTAAGTAATAACATGCAGTACATAAACAAACCCTTTTTTGCTGCAATCCTTCATCACTAAACAAATTAGGGTTCTTTCCCACTATTAGTCGAACTTGAGAAATAAATCGTTGAAAACTTTGTTCGAGCGCTGTTGAATGATACTCGAACTAGAAATAAAAATTTCAATTCAAAAAATTATTTCGAACATTTATTTTCGAGAAAAACACGAGCTTACAAATTGTCTTCCTACAGTTAAATTTAAATTTGGAGAATACTTTTCATGCCCATCTTTTTGTTGGCTTTATTTCTTTTTTAATTTAATGGACAAAAACTTGAAGCATCGCGTACCACTGTTCGACGTACATATATTAAGAAAGACGGAACATATTCATAGTTGAGTGCAGTAAAATTTTAGTAATAGAGACCAAAGCTGAAATCATAACAGAAACATGACATCAACGCTCAATAATTACATAGCCGTCCTGCAACTTAGAACAGCGAGTTGAAGTTTCGTAACACCACTATTCTGAAGGCGTGCGTGGCTGTGAAAGTTTGCGGTTATTCAAGTGTTTAAAAGAATCGGGGTTCTTAATATCAATCAAATGACACTATATCAAAGCCATTAAAAAATCATATAAGATAATACGAATTAGCAATGACACCGTGAAGTGAAAAACAAGCGATTTCTGGAAAAAATTATTATTTAGGTGGAAAATTTTCAACAACAGGTGAGTACTTGACACTGACTTACCTTTTTTGAGTCTCTTCTTGCCGTAATCCCAAATCACTCAGCAAATCGAGCAAGGTCTCAAATTATTACACGTAATCACTGAGGTTTTTTAACTGTGAAACAAACACAAATTTACATTTACTGTATTTGTGTTAGCTTTTGCCCTGGACACGAGATGATGTATTCGCAATAATCTCTGGAGATGTTCCTGCAACAACAACAATTATGTCACTCATTTCGCTGCATTACTTTTTATCAAGTATTGGTTAGTCTGTGTGGTTTCTTGCGCGGCAGCATTTCATTATTAATGCGTATGACATCTTGCGCTGCTGCTTTCTGTGTCATGCTCATCAGAAAAGTTGTTATAAATTGTTTAATTCAAGGAAGTATTAACACCTTCTACAAGTATTCATCAAGTTAAAGAAGTAGAACAATGAACATCATCCGCAAATTGAAAACCTCGAGCATATTACTACTCGATATACGAGAAATTAATAAAATAATATGATTTTTATGCGTGAATTTTTATATTTTGATACGAGCAAAATAACTTGGAAAGACGTAAACACATTCGCGCAAAGGTGCTTTGCAAGATTTGGGCAACCGCAGTAATGGTAGAACGGTAAAACCTACATGCGTTCATTCCAGAGTTATCATTTAGATATTTCTACACAATCCTAAGATCAATTATAAAATCTATACAGATTACCATGGATTCCAGATGAAAGTAACTTTTTGTTACACGTTTAATCATTTGGTTTGTTACCCAGAGTTCACAGTAAGTTCTATCTGCCGACAAAGGCTTAATAAATTTCTACCCACAAAAGGTAGAGAAATTACAGCGCGAGCGACACGTACGAATTTCTACTTACGCGCCATGTCCACCCACAAGCACAGTTAGCCCACATAAAAACTTTTATCCTCAGAAACAGGCTTTCACGGCACCAGCTGAGTGAGTTATATATCGTCCACTCCACGTACTGGACAGAGACCACGTCCAGAGAAAGCACAGCGTGGCGACCACAAACTCTGTCCTGCTCCACGTAACCAGGATGGTGAAGCCATTTACATCGCCTCGGGCCGAAAACTCTCAGTTTTTGCTGCTAATCTACCTTCACTTCGCCCGGAGCGAGAACGCGATTCTCAAGAATCGATAACTTACGAAAGTCAGTATTCGAATGATTTTTCCCCCTTGGCGCAGGAGGTGCAGCAAATGGAAGGACGAACTAAGCAAAAACTTCTCAAAATTCTAACGGGAAAATAACACAAAACTTAAACCTTCCAAAAGAATACCAGGAATGAAATACAAATATATTCATCGCTCATCGCCAAAACTGTTAAAATATAAAAGTCAACGGTTTAATAGACTAACTACATACATCCAAATCTCAATTCACGAGTGCGTCAACGTTTCTCGCAATTTTGGCGCAAATTTCGCGATGTAAACTCGTCTAACCGAACCAAATGCTAAATATTTTGCTCATACCGCAGCGCAGTGAGCTCTGCTAACGGATTCATCAGATATCCCTGCGCAGGCAAACGGTCACAAAGCGGCTGAGCGCGACCGTCTCCCTCAGGGCTCATACAGAGTGCTGGTGCATTCATCAAGAGAAGAAAGTTTCAGCTTCGTGAGAACGCGATCCTCAGGCTGCGAGAAACTGAGACGCTTTTCGTAAGTGGCCTCTAAGGACGAGGCGATATTGCGTTCTCTGAGGGTATAAACTTCAGAAGAAATGTCTTCTTGGGGGTATGAGTTACGGACTGCCTGAAAACTGTTATCATGGAGAATGAGTTACGAAGTCGACTGCGATCGATCGATCGTTATGAGTTCGAAAATTCATGATTACACTAGAAAGGGCTTCGACAAGTTTTTATCAAGTAAATGAAGCTGTAGTAAGCAGTATTGAAAAGCAAGAAAAATATTCCATAATCTTTATCTACTTCAGTGATTAATAAGCCTTAAGAACGAGCGAAACCTACTAGAAAGTGAAGTGTATTTCAAACTAAAAACAATAAAAAGCCACAAAGAATTCTTGCAATTTTTGGGAACAAATTTAATTTTTCACTCGAAAAGCACAGTTTCCCATACAGGAAGCCCATTTAAAGCCTGCCTAGCTAAGGCTAATCAATGTTTGACATTATGCTCATTTGTGACATGACTCTTGAGAAGTTTCAGCTACATTTCGTATACTACCGCATAAAACAAAACAAAAATAAGGCTAATTATTCCAACGATGGCTGTTGACCCGTACAGGACCGTAACTCCTCCTGATCTACCCATGATTAAATGGTTTAATAGGCACACCTGAACAGTTCAGTTCACTGAAGGATACTTATAGCAATAATTTATTCATTTTAAAATTATGAAATTCAAACGTAAATTATGAGTTTTACAATACTTTGCTATTCTGCCTAAAGGTGGATTGTAACTATGAAACCGTATACAAATTTTTTTTCACAAAATCCAAAAAGAGGTTTCACTGCACATATTAATACTTAATGTGTCGCTACTTTCACCACTTCATCGGTCCGTTTCCTTAAGTCATTAATAAAATTTGAAAGCTAATACATGCGATATGTTTTTACTTTCAACAATTGAAAGATTGTTAAAATTTACTGCATATATGACTAAAATCTTTAGGATGTTATCCGTAACGGACATGCTACTAAGTAGCGCAAATTTGGTGGCGCACTGACAAAACTTCAATCACTTCTGATGAATGACTTTAATTCGGACTCTTACTTCATTATTTCAGTACTTTGCCTAATCGTGCGAGGTACTCAGACTAGTCAATCGTTAGGACTTAGGACTAAGATGACCGATCGGCCTCTGACCACAGCAGTACAAATGAATGATGTATGCAGGTTGTGTATCTTGGATAACACCGGATTGAATGAAGAGATACATAACAGAGTCCTATTTCTCAGTCCTCCGGAGTCGTTCAGAATTCTTCACCAGTGAATTGGAACCCTAAAATTTGAGTTACAAAAACAGGCTCAAGTCATTTATCTGCATGAAGTTATTTAAATGATAACAATGTCTAAATTAAGCTGTGTTAGAACCTATATCTTTAGTCGAAGATGCTCATTTAGTAGAAGGCAACTGAAATTAAAGGCACATCGTTCTTAGTTGGGTTTGATTGCTCAATAAACATCTTATGATTCAATGATCTTGGTGGTTCTGACCTAAGTCAAATCGTTTTATTGCACTTCTTCTATGAATTGGTCGAGGCCTAAAAATTCCAAGGCCCAAAATTAAAGGCGAGAGTTCGGGATGCAAAAGAGTTTCTCGGTGTGTCATCTATTTAACCAAGTCACCTAAGTATGCAGGCCTGCGTAAAGAACAATTAGGTATTTTAAGGCGATTAAGTTTAAGTAGCGATCGACAATGACCATTTGCAGTTCTGAGGAGCGTGTTATGAGTCCAAAATTACAGTCTTTTATTTAATTCCACAAGTGAGACACTTAGAATTTGCATCGTCTGTCTCGTATTTCAAGGGAAATTCATTTCTCTGTTAAAATAAATTTAATCTAGCAAACACTAAACATCGACATTGAACGGGTTCAGATTGGTGAGATAATATTCTCGTTAGTTCTCGGGTTTGAACTAAAGTCACACCCCAGTCTAACTTTTTCGCTGGAGCATGCATGTTTTTCGCCACCCAAGCGGTTTAATTACTTAGGCGGCGAAAAACTTGCATGCAGGCAGCGAAAAAGTTAGACTGGGAAGCCACTTCGGGACACATTCATAAAAATTAGTTCATTCTCTTTGTTTCCTTTCCTGGTCGTGGAACGACGAGTATTGTGCCTGCGTCTAACAAGAAGGATTTTCTATTTGTTTTGATTGTTAACATCAGAGCATACAACATTTTTACGCCAATCTGACGAGTTCTCGCTTCCTCCCCAAAAATTATGCTCTTAGATGGTTAAATTGTTTACTCGTTAAAAATTTCATCTTTTCGCCAAGATAACTCAGGGACGTGGAAATATCTCCGTAAAACGAAAGCTTCGTATGTAAAGAACAATTCTGCACCATTTGTGAAAATATGTGTATGAATGTTTACGAACACGTATATGAATGAAATGTGTTCCATAAAGATGTCCCGAACGATGAAATCGTTAACTCAATTTCAATTGTACCTCGTTCATGAACAAAATTTTCTTATACAGATATACGAGTGGCAGAGAACGTACTTCAAATGAGTTGTATTTGGATGAAAACAGAAGAGAGGAATAAGTTCATCAAGAACTGGTGTATGGTAAAAGTGAAGAAATTTCTTATGTTGGATGCAACAACTTTGTCTCAGAAAAACTGCACTTGGACGAATACTTGCCTTCACAGTAATTGTGTCCTTGGGCGAGCATGGCATGGACATGAATATGTATGGTTTAATATGAGTTAAATTTCTGATTTTGAACATCAAACACTGTACACAAATGTAAGGAGTAATATTTCCAAATAGAGTGTATCGGGACTGAAATCTCCCTTAATTTATCTGGATAGCTTGAATCAAATTTTTTATGGTTTCATTGCAATGAATCAGGTGTTTTGGCTCGCGATTTGAGGGTCGCTTTTATTTAAAAATATTTCTTCCATTTACGAGTGTATAAATCAAATGATACTACACGTAACGTTACATCCGCGAAATCAACGTGATGTCCTTCGATATAAAACCGTAAGAATGGTAAGCATTGCTCTAGAGACAACAACGCTTCAGCCACAGCGCTAAGGTTGAATTAATGAAGCCCCTAGGCAAATAATTCTACTCGATACAGGAACAGACATCTCCACCGGCCAAAGGGGGCTAGTCGGCCAATAGATACTGTGCACTGACTGGAGTTCCAACCTTTCCCGAGCGTGGCTGAGCCACGACTGGAAATGTAGCTGGTCTGGACTCAGGAGCCGCGATGAGCGACCTAACCTCAAACGGAATTCTATATCCCCGACAGCTCAGCAACTCCACACTTGGAGAAAGCCTGTCTTCCTGTAACTTCTATTGTTCACAAGTTCGGTTTGTGACGCGCGCATAAGAATTTTCAACGCGTACAATTGTTGGGAATATGGGATTTAATTATATAAATTATATTTGAAATTTTATTATATATAATTTAAAGCCCAGAAGTCAGACGGTATTTGTTCTCTATGGTATTAACAGGACTCAACATCGCACAACTCAATTGACCATTGAAAATTAAATGAATAATGAAATCCTTACTTTTAAAATGTGTTAATGATTGTTCACTGGAAATACATGCACTTTTCGGAATAAATAAACAATTGAACTTTTTATTGCAAAATAGTTGGCGGATTCGAAACCTTATAGATTTATGCTCTAGAATTGTAGCATGACAGGTTGCGTACTCGCATCTTCCAGGTTTAAAACATCAACCTTCGTCATATTAGTGGAGGACAAAGTAAAGCACTTGGCTCTGTGAACATCAGTCGCAGGCTATGAAAAACTTCTGTGTGAAGTGATTCCACCGCCAGGATCAAATGTACTTCAATAATAATTATTAATGCCGGGCGTTGAAACAGTCGCCGAAGAACTTCATGTCAAGTTGCGAGTTCTCTTCACGCTCTCTTCGAAAGCCCACTTCACTGATCACACAATTTTGGGGAAAATTCCAAGCGCATCCGGCACGACGATAACATCCTTGGGGTGACCTCGAGAACCCTGACATCCTTTGAACGAGTGCATTACATGCGTTGGCCCCCGTTAATTCCCTCGGAGATTTTCAACCTGTTCGCACAGCTAACATCGTCTGAATTAGACACGTGCACCCACTTCTAACTCTCACATCCTGCTGAGACTTCGTTCATCAACGAACTCTTCCTAATTCCACAACCCTAGAGCCGCATCGTCGACGAAGACGCTGCATGTAAAATTTGACCTCTTTGGTTAACCTGAAAGTAAAAGCTGTTCTTTCTCAGACCAGCACGTGAAGGATTGCAGGGAAAGCGGTCAACGCTTTTCTTTTGAGTTCTGTAAAACGTAATTTTTTGGTGAGATGGCGCTCTTGGAATATCATCCCTGACGCCTTGATTAAGCTTACAAGTGCTCATGACAGGTTTTGCGATGTCTCAATTCGTCACGCATATTGTAGACTTCGATGGTTTCCCTTGATTCGGGTCACCGATCTTGAATATCCTGAATTACAAGATTCAAAAAGGAGCGAGGCAAGAAACCCTCAAAATTTTACATTTACTTTCGTAGTTTGTTTAGAAAAATGTTTTTTTAATAGTGTAGAGAGTCAAATTAATCGTTCCCCGCTAAGTCCTCGTTGCATTACTGATTAATCTATCTCGCACTTTTAACAATTATTAAAAGCACGAATGCATTCTTGATTGTGAGAAATCTCAAATTCTATCTAATCCTTTCAGTTTTCTCTCAAATATAGAGAATAAAACTGAGTTTATGGCGTATAGCACATTTCATATATATAGCCTAATCTATCTCACTGTATAATTTAAACGTATAAACAGTAACTTTTTACATCACACTGTATGGATATTATCATGGTTTCAAGTTCTCGAGTACCTCAAAATGTCAGCCATAACGTGAGTCGTAGGAAGGTAAGAATACCCGAATCCTGTCCTGCACTGCACTGCGCAAAACTGCTCAGAGATATACTAAATTAAATCCATAAGAGACCGTAATCGTTCAAATCTTCATTATTGAGGCGGACACTCATGAATTTAGGGTAACAGAGTGGAGAGGAAAAAACTCGTAGGAGGCGTTTATGGCGAGGCTCAAGAAGAAAGTTTGGATTGATGTCTCGGAACGGACACCGAGGAAGAAGACTCCTACTGAGAGGGCTGCACTAAAAGTGGTCCACGACTCACCTTCAGCAGACAGCATGGGTATATCGGTCAATCTTTGACGTAATCTGATTTCAGAGGTTTAATCGAGCAGACAGATTTTCGCATGAGCATTCCGAGGGCGAAAAAGGAAGATTACTAATAAACGATTGCGACGTATGTAAACCAGAGAGAGCTGCTCTACCGTTCTGAACAAGCCAAAAACGAAACTATGTTGAATGGGGCTCGATGTATCATGTTTGGAGACAAGCGTTCAAGCATTTTGTGAGAACTCGTGTGTCAGACTCGTGAATGATCACTTTGCACTAGGAGAAATTCAAAAACACGCTGTTTTTATTTTTTGAAGGTAGGTATTAGTGTACGAATGCTATTCAAAAAAATTGAATTTTGCCGTCCTGGTGGGCAATTCAGTCAAAGTGAGTGCGTAATTTTCAATTCATTTCTGCCGCGTCAAAGTTACTCGAAAATACAGAATGATCTACGGTGTGAAATTTATTTCAGGTATAATCTGCTTCATATTTTCATTCAGCCGCATAAACCAGATGCCGCTACCGCACTTGAAACATTCATTATCCTGCGCTTATTTCGCATCCCAATTTCAAATTCAGGCGACTCAATACCACAGATATCAAAGAGAAAACAAAGTTCAAGCATTTACTCAAAAATCGTACAAAAACTCACCATTCTAGTTTCCAGATACCCCTTTTTTGCGCCGGACTATTTGAAATTAGTTTGCGCTCGAATTATTGAACAAACAACTGCGTCGCTTCTGCTCCTGGTATTTTACTGGAATTGCTAACAAACTGTGAAGAAGGTAGAACACGTGATAAAAAACTCAAAACCTGCAGACAACTTACGTCCCGCCCGTGCCTGGAAGTCTGTAGAGCAATGAATGAGAAAGAAAGAAATGTCCAACGCCGCAATGATGCTTCGCAAAAACAACCTCGTTTGGCATTCTGAGTTGGCTCAAATGTATAGAATTTGTCAGTATGTTGAACTCCATCAGCCGGGACTGTAACGACGATAGGTATGCGTAGGATGTTCAGCACACTGTTATACATGACACGGAGTGCATCATTTACAGCTGTGTGAACACGATTTGTAAGTCATTGGGCAAAATTTAATTATATGTGGACCATTTCTTTCCGATTCATCGAGTAAAAGTACTGTCAGTTAGTAGTTGAAACGCAATTTTAATACAGGATTTTCAAATGATAAAACATTAATAAACTGCTAAAAACTTCAAATGATTTGCATTTATTCGAAACTTTGAAACGACGTAAGTTAATTTACGCACGCATTTCTAACTGAGATCGTGAATTGTGCACAGGGTTACGCACTACAGTCATGATCTTGGTGAATCGAAATTGAATTTGAACTTATCAAAGGGAAAGTGCGCATTTGAATATGCTTTCCGCAGCTCTAAAGTCAATTGTTAATGACCCTAAGGTACGTTAAGCAAATATATCCATTTCAATACATCTTGGATCCTCGATTTAGGTAGAAGTTTCTAGATTGTATCTAATATGACGCGAATACAAGCTCGCTGTAGAACTTTCGCCTCGAGTCATAAGCTCCGTCACTTCCACGAATAGGAAACTGTGTGCGCCTTAATTTTCTATGAAAAGAAAGTGTAATTCAAAACTAAAACCGCGCAGCAATTCTTTGTGCACCACCTTGATTTTATTTTGTTCTTTGAGAACTTCACAGCGAAGAATACAGTTTACATGCAGTTTACACAACGAACCACACTCGACTTGCAGTGCGCTTCACGCATCGATTCTTCACGACAGCCCTGAATTTCCATCGGCTGAAATGACTAGCATTTTACGTTTGACGATACGTATATAGTTAATATGAAATAGGTGTAGTCATTTGAAAAGGTTATAGCTTCCTCGTAATGCGTGGAAAGGTTGAAACATACATGCTGTAACGGCCTTCCAATGTGTACTAGCAACTGTAATGAAGGGAAAGGAAGAGAAACTGCTGCCAGCCATTTCAGTCACGTCCTCTAACACTCCGTCACACTTGCCTTCCTAGACTCGTAGCTTTTTTGAGCGCACTGCAGCCTGCCCCCGTAGAAAAACGTAGTAACACCACTTTTTCTCTTCACTACTGTTTTCTTCCGCAGAAAGAAAGAGCCGCGAATTTCGCCCTAAAGTTTTGGCAAAAAACTGTAAGTAGATTGCCGAGGAAGAAGAGTGCACGGACGACCTTGCAGCAAAAACTTGGGTTTCATCACTCGACATTAGCGCTCCGTTGGAGAGTTTCGGAGAAGACCACTTGACGCTATTTCGCTGGCTGAACTGATAACGTTGGAGTTTAGAGGTGTTCCATAGCCCTGCTTTGGATTAGAGCAGTGGTTCTTAACCTTTTTTCTCCAATTCTTTACTTTTTAGTGATCCAACTCTCCATTCCCCACCACAGCATCTTCCTTTTACTTATCTGAGATATTCCTTACCAAGCAGTGTTATCACTTTTACCACACCTCATTATGGTCGTTTTTGTTGTTAAAAAAGTTTGCAAATGGTTGTTATTTATAAAGTTAGTCAACATTTGGATGTGATGCTTTAGATTTTGAAATACTATCAATATTTTGTCAGTGGGAACACAAACACTAAATTCCCCACCTGACAACTCCACCATTCCCCACAGGTTAAGAACCGCTGGATAGAGCAAACGACGGCGCATATTTCACTGAGGGGGTGAAATATTAATTGCCTTCAGCAATCCTATTTCTACATAGCAACAAAGATCTTTCAACAGTTTATGTGAGCGAAGGAAAACTGCCATGAATTTCACTGAACAATTCAACTTTCGTCACAAAAATCCAAACAGTCCACGTAAAAATACCATGAAAGAGGATGACTGCGGAAGGAATTTCAAATGCTCGTCCATGACATGTCCGGCAACTTCGTCACCTCCAGAACGGGTCTGTGTTATTGCTTTGTTTGTTGATTTCCCCGTTAGCTGACGTCGTGTGAACATTTGATCAGATATTTTCCAGTTTTCCGACGCCAGATTTGAAATGAGTGTGACTTGTTGTTGACATAAGTACTTGTTTTCATCGTTTTAAAAAAGTCACTGCATAATTTTTGCATAACTCAAACGTCCTTAATGCAATCCACACATTGCATCACGCAATGTAGATGGAATAAACACTCAATTCCATGTTACCAATGAGAGGGTACGATTTATTTTTCTGTTCAGTGATCGCTCAGGAACTTCACTGACTCGTTCAACAAGTACATACTCCCAGAATGACATGCAACACATGAGACCCAATAACTGAGCAGCGCAATTGTTACCTAACAAATTTATTTCATCACTGTCTGCTCTTTTACTTTCTTCATTCCCTTTTTAAGTGAACGTGAATTGTTCTGTATTGCTTAAATTTCTATTGAACGAGGGATCCCGTAAGTCTGAATTACAAATATTCTGATGAATGGGGATTAGATGTCTGTATTCCCAATATACTACTGAAAAAAAGATTACGTGTTTATTCTTATTATTCAGCTGAATAAGGGATTATATGTAAGCCTGTACTCCCTACTGACCATCTCACACGACAACATTCTCCGCCATCATTAAGAGATGAGCAAAGACGAGTGTATCAACTTCTTGGCTCTGAATGTGAATTTCTTCTTCCAAATGAACAATCATTTTTTTTAGAGTTACTTCACCCACAATCTTTTAAAAACATGTCCCACAAATTCCCACAGAACGTTAGGCGATGACCCACTCCCTTAGCGGGTCTAAAGATTGCTAGTTTAGAATTTTTGCCGAACTTTCCTTCCTCTAAGTGAAAAACTGTTCATGCAAGAGAGGCTTAACATGTAAGCAGGTAATATTGCCAGCAGCGCAGTTCCGCATTCGGTCAGGCCGGTCAGTTCTTGAATAGGCCAAGAAAGTTTCGGAGGACTAATTATAGGACAGTCCCAGCTTTCCTCCCAGCCGACGGGCCGTTTAAATGCAGCCTGTGTGCGCTTGCCCCTGAAACGAGCGTTCAAAAAATGCGTCGTATCTACTGGTGTCTTCAGGTCTGAACTGCATTAGGAGTACAGTCGCGTAGGCCCATAGCAGTGATCACCGCAGCACGACAAGTCAGCATGTTGAACAGAGTGCGTAACGAGGATGCCTGATTTGCGGACCTCATCAGTGAAAGCTATGATTTCCAAAACAGGAGGAGAAAATGCGTTATTTACTCAAGGGGATTTTTTAACTAGATGAAGAATCAAAGCGGAATCGAATTAAACATATTTGTATAACGCGCCTTGCGGTCATAAATATATGAGTTTGGAGCGGGAGAAAGTGGATTCTATTGCGTACTTTCTATCCGTCAATGTGACGGAAATTCACGGAATATTTTATTTATTTTATTATTTATTCACGAGCAAAATTATTTTCAATAAAAACTCATAATGAAATGAAAATAGTTTTATATCGTTCAAGAAAATATTTATCACGGCTACATATATAAAGATTCGCGCTTAAATTCCATTTCGTGCTTCTATCGGTTCAAACTCGATCAATTCATAATTTTATGAAAGAATTCAATTGGATTTAACAATATGAACACATTTAAGACCCTGTGTTGAAGCCATACAACCAAGAACGTATTGTGTTTGTATTGGAACAACACAACCAAGAAGGTATCGTGCTTGCACTGCCACTCTCACTTGATAACACTTCTCTCAATGATATCCCCTGCAAACACTGTACGTGTAACTGCCACCAACTCGGCATCGGAGTCACCACCCGCAAGCTTCAGGGTCAAAGTCAATAGCATGACTGGCCGAAGTGCAAATTTGCTCTCGCTTGAGAACCGCGTCCTGAGCGTCACAATTAGCAGCTTTCTGCTCCCGAGTTCAGCACTGCAGCTGATGCCCATCTCGGAGAAAGTAGAAAAGTAATAGTGAGAAAAGCAGCTTCCGCTAAGCTGGGAAGCGCGATTATCTAACGACAAAAAGAACAATGGATTAGTGAAAGTACTCAAGTTCTTGGCAGGGAAAATATCACGACAGTCATGTCTAGAAACAAGTATATTGTTTCTTTATTACGGGATATGAAGCTGCTGGAAAAGGTGCGTTCTTCAAAGGCCGCTATCTACAAATGAGAGTACGGTATTTGAGAGAGCTTGTAAGGAGGGCTAACAGAACATGCTTTCGAGTGTTCTAAATGCCTTTGCAGCTCACTTGCTTTACGGAGTCATAAAATTCTTAAAAGGACAAAACTCTTCGCCTATCTAAGTAGAAACATCACTCTTAATAACTTAAGCAATTAAAACTGTGCAGTTACGCCGTGACTATTTATTTATATCATTTTTAGTGTAGCAACAATGCATGATGGTTCCACTACTTTCTCTCTAAGTAATCCCACGATGACGTCGAAGGGCCAATTCTAAAGAGATTTATTTTTCTAAACATCTGCTGCAGTTTAGGATTCTACGCTTCTTTACACACAGAACGACTTCCTTCAACGAGCTTTAACCGAGGACAATTCGTTAAAAGCTTCACATGTTGCTCATATTTCTCCTAAACGGGCTTCTCAAATGGCATAAATTAGAATAAAAGCATGATTACGGCTTCTATAACAAATGAAAGAAGAGATCAAGCATGCAGCCCACACTGGTGAGGGAAAAGGGGGAATCGCATACCGCAACACAACAATGTTGGAATGTATGTACTACACATAAATTAACAAATATTTACTAGGAACCAAAAATAAACAAAATAAATATTGAGGCCCAAGTGATACACTGACTCAAGTGCCACAGCATAAATGTGTGATTTTGAATTAAATAATTAAAATTGGCGTAGGCGAAAGAGACAGTATTGTTTATCAATGAATGTGTTGGAAACTCCTTCCCCCGTCGTCCCTCGCACTAAAAGATCATGTGATATTAATACAAACTAAGGCATCAAGCAACCACTCTACCATCACATCTGCTACCTACAATGTCAATCTCCCCTTCCGATCTCCAGAAATTAACATCTTGTCATAAGTGTTCGCTTGAATTAACGAGCGTTGAAATTTATGTTCACTTATGCGGATCGTGGAGAATAAAAACCAAGATCATAATCGCTACCAAAATTCTTTTCAATGTTTACAAGATCTTATTCTAACATAAGGAGTACATTCAGGTCAGGAAAATAATCCCGCCCATCTAATTTCCGGCTCTAAGAATCCTTTTTTGTGATTAAATTCAGAATTCTCAGCAATGAAATCAAACTCAATGAGTTACGCTTTCTGGTTTCCATGTGCTTCTATAGTTCCTAATGAAGACCAGCCAAGTCTCTGGTACACGATGTCTCTTTTGTCTAACCACGAAGTTTTCTGATGAAAAATTTAATCTATTTACGCTAAATTACAGGCTATACACCACGGTAATCTAACCTAATGTTCATTTTGTTAAATCTAACTCAATTTCATTATCCGCATTTCTGGAACCGAAAGAGAGCTAAGATTTTAGGCATTGCAATTAATCAACTATTGATTAATCAATAAAATAAGCTTCCTTCCAGAATATCTACTATGAATGACTCTCACAAATGCACTGTAGCCGGCAAGTTTTCCTAATAATAAAAGCGCATTTTGCTACAGAATCAAAAACTCCCTATTCAAGATAATGCATTGCCATAATTTAGATCAATAGCCTAGGAGACAGTACATGCCCCGAACCTGCTTGCAATCTCAAATAAAATGAGATTATTTATGAGCAAAAAGGAGGACTGTCAAGAGAGCACAACCCTGCTCAGAACTCCGTCGTGGTCACGACAACGCGTCGAGGACCGCAGTCAACATAACAAAGAAACGAAACTCGGGCGTTTGGACTATGCCAGGAAGCATCGGTCATCGCCATGGAAAAAAAGCAGTAAAAGACCTGCACATTCGACACTGTTGCTGCTGACGTATGGCTGAGTTGTAACTTGAAGTGACCCCTCCCAGGGAGAGATGAAGTCACTGTGATGAAATCACTTTGACTTTTGGATGGCAGGAGTTCCGGTAAGCGATTACTGAACTGTATGGTGAGCTACGCTGTATCGTCCAAAAATAAGTCCCCTGAACACCAACTCAAAATACACAGGGACAACCACAGATCTAGAGAAGTCATACAACACCATGCAGTGTTGGAAATAGTTCAGCAAAATTTTCAGTTCTCTTACACTCACGCTCATATCTTCTTCGTTGAGGCTGGAATTTTCTTTACAAAGCTTTCCATTATATTTCACTATAATATATTTTTTAACACGCGTTCCTATTGATTTGCGCGTTTGTACCAGGTACACAATCGGTAGAGCAAACGTAATTACACGCGATCTTCAAGCCAATGCATGATTGGCACTAAGTTTATTCCATTCCCAGCATTCGTCTTTCCTGGTTTTCTTACACTCTATCGCTACAATAAATATAAAATTCTGAATAACCACATCAGTTGTTCAAATAAATCTTAAAACCCAGAGATTATAATCAGCGTGCATGAGATACCTATAGAAAGTATTAAACATAAATAATGTAACTCAAGGCAAAACCGCGATGCAAATAGATTATGGACTTGTCATAAATACTGTCATTTATTTCGCTAAAAGTTTTATACTACAATTTCTTTTGGAGTAACTTCTGCTGACGAAATCAGAAGAAACTATTCAAGCAATCACTCCAGTCAAAATTTTGAGTCGAAAATTAGTAAAATTTTCATTCATTGCCCCGACAGTCACTTTCATCGAATACGAGGATATTCATGAGCAGCTGCAGCTGGATTAGGGGTCAAAATTTATCTGCTATATCGATGATAGTGATATTAGTGTTTGCACGCGAACTTTCACTACAAGGAACAAGTACGAAACCTTCACTTGGGTCAGGGAAAGATTCCTTCGCGCAACACGATCTGGTCCTGCAGTCCCTGTCACTTCGTGAAAATGAGCAGTAACACCAGGACGAGTAGAAAGTGACAGTTTTATCATCATGTTGACCATTTCGTGTTTTGAAGCTGAGAAATGTCATGTCTTCATCGTACCTAAAATTCTACATCCTGAGTCCTCTTCCAGCGCGCGAGCTGAAGTCTAGTAGCGAACTGTCTGTCATCGCGTCTCTTAACTGTGTTGTTTTTCCGCACAAAAAACATCATGTTGTTTTGTGCCCTAGCACTGCAGGGCAGCGGACTTGAGTGCGTCTCAAAATGAAGGTTCGAGGATCGCATTTCAGCCACAAGATAATCTTCGAGCGACTAGAAAACGTGGGATGGCCTGGCTAGCCGTAACAACTTTCTCCCTCTGGACTCCGGTCCTACCGGAAAACCTCTACGTGGGCTTTCTCATTGCCTCGCCGGTGCCAACCTAATAGATGTTGGTTTTCTGAAAGGTGAGTGTGTCTTTTGTCCTTTGTGGGAGAACGCTGCCCCTACTGTTGGCAAAAACCTTAATTGGTTGCGACCGCGATCATTCGTGACGGAAAAGATGTCGTTTTTTCCCCGTTTTTGGCTTCTTTGATTTCCTCGATGCCTCGTCATGAACATCATCACATGTGTGTTTAGTTTTCGTTTTTAACATACCGCGTCAAAAAAAATACGTCATTAATTAATCCATGAAAGAGCAAACCGAGAAGGACTTTCTCCAGTGATTCAATTCAGCCCTTTCCCTAGTATTTTCGAAAAAAATTGAAAATGATAACTAGCTAACGGTTAATGCGGCATGCACGATCATATCGAGGTGTGGTATGGATGGAATTACCTCCTCAATTTTTTATCCGAAGTCTTAGACAGCTCGAGAAGAGTTCTCAGTTGATATGCTTCACTTCTTCCAGGTCTTCTATAGAGATGCGGTCCGGCGGGCGTCAGCGAATCTCAGCGACCTCGATGCTCTGCACTAAGCAGCTGTCGTAAATTTATTAGCACGTTTAAAAGTTTTTGTTTTTAGTGTATCAGGTGTATCAGTTTAAGAAAGTGAATCTTCGTTGCTTTTGTTCGTAGTTTATCTTCAAAAGTTACGTCTGCTCTATCGAACGCAAGTGCGTAACGGGTTTGAAATTCCTGTCTTCTCTTGCCAAGAACTTTCTGAATTCTTTTTCAAATGTACATTATGTTACACAGATAATGAAGAACACTTGAGCTCACGCGGGAAGGAACGCGTGATATTAGAGCTTTAGTGTAACTAATTGAGCTATGAAGGAAGAAAATAATTACATGTGAATGAGAGTATGAATGTCAATACTTAATTAACATTCCAAATTTCCAGACCTGTTCACTCACCTCTACCTCATTGTATTAGTTAAAAAAAAGATATTGTGAATTCTATCACTACAAGAGCTCGGCAAAACTCGGAGCGAACTTTCAATATGAGACATGTTTGAATTCAATCATTCATTTCCCTTTGACATGAACGCCGGATTTGCGTGAGATTTAAGATAGCAAATCTTTTCTGTTCGCCCGGTGATATTGGGTAACAGACTCTAATTTTTAAATCTGAATATCATGAACATGTTATATATGTAACTCGATACGGGATATCTTGGATTTCGGTTCAATATGCATATTTTTAGGGTATCTTTTGGAGTTTTTTTTCAGTTGCTCACCAATTTTCAATCGACCTTGAATGCAAGTTTGTGAAGAACGGTACTCCTAGTAAAAAAGTTGGCCTAAGTAGTAAACAAATATTTGAAATTGAAGGAATAATTATATACACTAATTTTAAGCACTGTCGTAAGATAATTAATCAGAATTAGCATTTAAAAGTTGAAATTGGAGGAATAATTATGTACACTGATGTTAAACATTGGCTTTAGAGAATTAAATAGAATTAGCATTTAAAATTTTTTGAATGGCCCATTTATTAAATGAACTTGCTTCAACGTATAATGTAATTTTTTATAATTTTTCGATGCGGAGCGCCTGCTACATGCTGGAGCATTTGACACGAAGCGATACGGAACAAAAAAATCCTCTACCAAATATTGCAATAAGAAGCAGCACTGTATTAGCCGAGACTTGACGTTCATGGAAACTCATGTTTTATTTACTCATTTTTCTTTTGTTCAATTTCAACCCAGTTTGAAACGAAATTTTGTCGGCAGTTGAGAACCACTAAAGAATTTGAGGCTTTTTTCCAGTCACACCAGAGATAGTAGCCCACTCTCCGGGTACTGGCCATTCAGAGACTGGCTCATCAGGTATTGGCCATTCAGGAGGAGGGTTAGAAGATACCGGCCAGTCAGGTAGCAGCATATTAGTGACGTCACGAACATGGAGTAGCATTCAATATTCTTCTCAGGAAACGTGCCTCTTCTCATCTCATGAAAACCTGCCTACTGAGTCATAATACGTGAGAGAACACATGCATCAATTGAGAGATGATGAAAGCTTGGCTTATGTTTCTAAGACAAATAAAAAGTTCAAAAACGAATTATAGGCAACTACCCAGTCTAACTTTTTGCATGTTTTTCGCCGCCTAAGTGATTTATTCGCTTAATTCACTAAGGCGGAGAAAAACATGCATGCACACGGCGAAAAAGTTAGACTGTGTAATGCTGATACTTATGAAAAATTTTCCCTACACTTCAGGTCTCTAGAGAAAAGTGTCACCGAATTAGAATAATGCAGGACATTAGTTAGGAATGTCTGATGGAAAGGCATACGTTTTGTGTGTAAACATAAATTTCTCCAACTAACAAATTCATTTGCTCTAATTGGTGGTATACAGAAATTTTTCATCATCCACGGTTTTCAAAACTTTCGAGTGTAGTAAGTGTGGTAGCATTTGGATATATTTTAGGAAAATATTCCAACAAGTGACAAAATAGAAGCCACACATCTTGCGCGACGCACATCGTCTCTGTTAAAATTTGCCCTTCCAACCAAAAAAGTACGAGTGAAATGCAGGTATTCAAATAATGCGCCAAAAACCAATTCAATTTTGAAAAATCGATGCAAGAGGCGAGCAAAGTTACCCACCTTTCATATGCTTCGTTTTTCAAGGAGTCTAGCATCGGCGAAAATTTCAGGAACGCTAAACAGACATCATTAAATGAAAATAAACTTAGAGCATCTGTAGCGATCACACGATGCTGCGTTCTTGGAAAACTTATACTTGCATAATAAACCAAGAGGTGTTGTACATGAGTTCAATTTTATGTGCGTGCCTAAGTTCTTCGGAAGCAAAAGAACGAAAAAAAGATCGTTTATTACGATCATTAATTTCTATCATTTGACGCTGAATCAAAGGTGGATTAAAAATTATCAAGTTAGTTTCCAGAATATACGAAGTAAGAGAGAAAAATTAGATGTTAGTTTAAGCCAACTTAACTGCAACAAAGACGTTTCAGAGATAGAAAGGCATCATTTAGCATGGAGTTAAAAGAACTCGCAAGGTGCATAGAAATGGTTGAGAAAAAAGTTCATGAAAATAATAGGTGCTGAAGAACAGGACAACAATGAATCGAAAAAAGATGGTGGGTCTGTATTAAAACAAAATACTTGTTCTATTTTAACGAAAGGAAAACCTAATATTTATCTCGGGACCTCACTTATTCCCCCTGGGAGCGCTCATTAAAATGTTCATTAAAATGTTGTGTTCCCTGAGGGAACACAAGTAAACCCTGAAGCATAAAGTCAGTGCATAGGTATGAATTTCTATATACTCGTACTTTCTAATGAATGCCGATTAGATTATTTACCGCTATTTCCCAGCACAAAACGAGCAAACAATTTTCTGTCAAATAATTTATTTAAAAAATTTAGAAGAGATCCTTGTAAATCACAAAATGTCTAACGAATCAGGATTTTTAGCACGATTCATGTCATGACTTAATTTTATCCTTTGATTTTTTTGAGTTAATTTACATTGCATTAAAAGATACAATTTTATAATTCTTATCTTCTCCATCTGAATTTACAGAGGTAAGCCATGATTATCAAAGATTTTATCAGCAAAATTTTCCTTGCTCTGAGAAAGAAAGCAGGCGCGGAAAAAAAATGTTACTCGTTGCGTCATTAGAAGTGACTGCTTTATTATATTTTTAAAAACGAGTTAATTAAACCTTAAAAAACATGTATCCATAATTAACCAACCTCACCAACCCTTCTTTAGCATCCATTTGGAGCATTTCTTTTCTTCGCCGTCAGGAAGACGGAACCATAAAACTGGAACAGGTTTGAGAACCTGCTGCGAGTACAGACAAGTTCCAATTCAAAACCGCTCAGTTTGATTGACGTAAGTTTCGTTTTAAAATTCAGGATGTTATCGATTAAATTTCTCTTCTGATTTGACACCCACAACCTTGTTTTGCCAGGCCCTTGAATAAAGAAACGTGTGTCTCACATCTCATCCTCCTGTACGCTTGACGTCCCGGCAACTTGAACTGTAAAAACACAATTTTTCATCCTGCCGCTATAGTGACGGCCGAGTTAATTAAAAACCAACAAACAGGCTTCTTACAAATGGTCAGTGTACAAGGGTCATTTGAGGCTATTATAGCCCTATTTTATGGACACTTTATTACGCCTACGTGCAAATTATGGTAGATTTATTTATAGAGGATGTAACACACCGAAGGGAGTCTACGTTTTCCGCCAATGTAGTTTGAGAACATGAAAAACAGACGGAAACTCTCTTCTAAACAGGTGGTGGAACCCGGAAAAATATGGCCTGATTTTAAGCCTTCACCTGGACGAACTAGCTCGCCAAAGTAATGAACGAGACCAAACATATGGGAAATGGCCGATGGGTCCGAGCGATTGAATCATCGCTGACTTTCCCAGGACTTGAGTCACTCGAAAGCTCAATGAATGCGACACAGGATAAAATTGGGGGTCATTCGAATCTTTGCATGCTTCTGCTCTCTCAGAATTCCTGACCCTGTCGTTTCTTGCCAAGATTTACTTGACTTTCCCGGCTGGGGCTGTGGGTCCGGAATGCCATTTGCTGCAGTAGTTGGGTCAAGAGTTTACGATATTCTTCGCAGGGAGAGACTATGAATATGCAAAGGAAGTTGGCTCTGGGAATCTCCTGAGGGTGAGCTCCCAAATTGGTCGGCCCCGGTCCTTCACCTTCTCCGTTCTTCTTATGGCATTTTTGCAGTTGGCTTTCAATCGTAAAATGTGTGAAGCGCAATTAAGCGACGTCCTGTGCATTTTCGTTTCATCGTTTTCTCTATTGCTTCTTCGTTTAATTCTTGCCTCCAACACATTTCGTGGTTATGACAGCCTTATATCGTAGCCATGCAACTTGTAATTTTCAGCTAATGCTTAGTATAATAAAGTGACTCTAAAAAAGTGTCACGTATGTTCGACACTAAAGGTAGCTTTCACAGCCAACGAAGTCACTTTTCAGTCATTTTCATTTGCAAATCCTTGCCGTAGTTTGTCATTATTTCAGTTTCCAGCTTTCCCCTGCCTTCAGACACGTGATTGAAAGCAAAGTCTGTTCCTCTGTTCGAAAGGCTTAAGATTGCCCTACGATTATTATCTCCAGAGATTCCAGGATAAGTATTAATCCCGACTCCGGATGATAAACATGGAGCTACATTTGGCTCATAAATTTTCGTGATTGATCAAATCCCATTAAACTTGATGGGTTCAAATTGAGTGCAGCGTTACAGAAGGACCGGCTGCTATACATCCGCTGAAAGTATACTTCCAGAGCAACAGCTTGGGTTTCACTGGAACATGAAGAGCTCAGAGCTGATTAATTTCAGAGCAATTGAAAGGGCCTCGTTCGTTGCCCTGAGAAATAAATGATCGGTCATTCCGCAGTAATGACAAGACGAGTTCCTAACCACTGGTCTGAACGGGAAGGTCATTTGAGGCCATTAGTATCACCTAACAGACAATTCAATACACCTGACTGCGTGGGAATGTGTCAAAATTAGACCGATCATAGTTTTTTCACTCGATTTTGTAAAAACGTACTGTTTTTTTATTATTCACTCGGCAAAGTACTTTAAGCATGACGATTTCATTTCTATATTGCACTGAATATTTTCCACAACATCTTCATCAAAATATATGGACAAAACTTTCCGATTTGAATATATTTATAACATCGCACACGAAAACAATGGATCCAAATTCCCTTAAATTGTATATTTTCTCCTCTAAATGTTTAGAAACTTTCTTACCCTCGACGTTCTTTTCTCATGCTAAAAGAGATATTCGAATAAAGGTTAAATGTCACCGTGATTTTCCATTGTGTTTCCAAGATGCAAGTTACATTTCGCTTCATGTAGGAGCCACCAACGTACGCAGCCATTAGCGTGGCCCACCTGGACTAATGGTTAACAAACAATAGGGACTCTCAAGGGGTGACTGTCAGCATTCATTTTTATGATGGAAGCATGTCCGCGTCACTGAAGACAATGCCATCTTTCCGCTCCAACACCGCTCCATCATGATAGCAGCAGAATGCCGCGTCTCAGCGAGAGTTCAATGAATGTTTTGAATAGAAAACTAACAAAAAAACGCAACATCAAACAAAGCGTCAACGTCGGCTTGCAAATGACTTAAAAAAGCACCAGGATTCACGGGTCTTCAACTTTTATCATAGGTTTAAATTTTCAAATTATTGGCCGAAAGAATCTATGTTCGTATTTTCATTTCCAGTGAAGACGATTTACTCCTTTTGTTAGTACGAGTTTTAATTTGCATTTGGCATGTCGTAACTTTTATGCTGCACTATTAATATAACAATATTCTTGTTTGTAGGGTTTGCGTGAGTAAACTGCGGTGTGCTTTCGACAAATCCTCTCTTTACATAATCCTCAATTACATAAACCTTATGGAACACCTCAAATTCAAATACAACAACTAAACTACTCATAATAATATCAGTGTGAGTAATCCAAGTACAGGTGTTGTAACAGAAAAGTTGTAATAAAAGAAACTGAAGAGTTTTCATCGGCCTGCTAACGTACAGCCTGTCTCACGCAAGTGGTATCGAGCACAGGAATGTTACAAGACGGAGTTGCAGCACCGGTTCCTTTCAACCAGTTTCCCCTGACGCACCACAGTTTCAAAGCCCTGATGTCCGAGCAAGAGCCATGCGACTGCTTTCTTGCCGTAGAAATGAATGCAAGTGTTTACTATGCTTTCCTTGATGAGTTTTTTGCGCATGTTCTTGGCCTGAACGAGTTCTGCTTGTCAATGTTTACGTAATAAATTATAGATACTGAGACACTTTCACTATCAAGATAATTTATGATCTTAACTAGCTCGACCCATCTTCTTGTTATCTATTTAGAACACTAATTTTTAAAATTATAATTTGTACGAGTTTTGTGCAGAAATTTCTATAAATGTACGACCCATTTTCTCTATGAATTTCTGTACTTAAAATATGCTTTATGATTGTTTAATATTTTCACTATAAGATTTTTCGGTCCCAAAAGAGCTCCAAATATTTTACAAGATTTATAAGTAGCTTAATTAGTTATTAGAACGCAAGTATTAAGGTGCTTATGCTGAAACTCAGTATTTCAGAGACTTATCAGTATCTTCCTCATTGTTTAGCGTAAAATAAATTTGCTCTTTTTGCCTCTTCATGAGCTTCCCACACTTTCACACATTCCCATCGACGATTTCCAGTTTATTTCATAAGTATACTATCCTTAATGATGGGGTTTTCGAGCTATCCATATATTATTAGAGAAAAATCGAAAGGTCTTTTCTACTCTACATAATACACGCCACGCATGACTGACCGCGCGGTCGCCTATCCCAGGTCGTTTTTCGTCTTGGGAAAGTGAGGCATCTGACTGAGGCGATATCCCAGTTGGTCCAGCAGTTTTCTAACAATGAAAGTCACACACAAAGCAAAGCCAGGGAACCTCGGGAGAAAGATAAAGCAACCGAAAATGAAAGTTCACGTCGTGACAGACCTCCAATTTATGGCTGCAATGGCCGGCTTCACAGCAGTGTTATGCACATTCATTGCTCGTCAGGAGACTTAAATTTTCCCCGCTGTGGTTTCAAATTAGGCTGTCAGGGGAAATTTTGGCAAAGGCCAAGTCGTAAAACTGTGGCTCGACCAAATGAATGGTAAAAAATTCAGGATGTAAAATTACTGAATCCAGCTGTACAGTTAGGACAGCCTGGCCACTGTCTGGCAGAACAAGCCTTTTTAGAACAACAAGCACTCAATGTTTTAGTTCCCACCCGCATTATCAGCAGACAGCTGCCGAATACCGTATGGAGCCGACCAAACATTTCACACGTCAAGACGGCCGAAAAGATTCTATTTAAGTACGCTTGTTTTCGATTTGTTCGCCACTGATAATCCAAGGGTAATATTCGTTCGACCAAAATCAAAGCCTTTTAGTGGCAATAGTTAGACATGAAAGAAAACAGCTGTAGGGCGAGGCATCAATGAACTTATGACTCTACGTTTATGGATGGAGTAAGAGAGAAATTTTGCTCCGTGCTAAAAACACAGCAAAGATTTTGGCCTCAACACTGAGTGGCCGTTTGGTCACTCGTAAATTTCGCTTATTGCTTTACAGAATTAATGAGATTACTTTCTCTTCGTCTTTTGGGGATGGTATGGACTTATGAACCATCTTCTGCGTGCGAAAATTAAGAGATGAAATTCCGGTCTCTACGCGAGACAATAACTTTGATTCGTTTCAGACATCGAATATGAAATGTGAACACTTTACATTTGAATTATTACAGGTTTACAAAAGAATTCTTGAGCGGTAAGCGGTTCTTAAAACGTAGATCAATTTATTTTATTCATGAATCAGAAACGTTCTCAGTGTTTGGAACTCCGCTTTTCTGCTGCCTTGCAGTTTTTACGCGCAGATGCATGGCGTGTCTAGAAAAATATCCCGGCCTCATGAAATTACAGAAACAGGATTTCGTTTTGTAAGGTAAAGACAACTTTTTTGAAGCAGTTGCGTGTGAAACAAAAACAAAAATAAGGAGTTAAATGGCCTCTGCTGCACTGCAAGTTTGGTAAGAAATGTTCAATTTTTTGACGACTGATAAAGACATTGAATTGTTTTATATTCATGTCGTGAGCGAAGCCCGTATAGAATTTGACGAAAAAGGTTTGAGTGTTCAGAAATCAAAGATTTCGGTTCCTACTAAATATTTTCCTAGAAATACTTGGTGATAATAATTGGGAGTTGTCTTCTTCCTCCGTTTTTACAGCATTACGGGACCCTCATAAGTGCTCGGATATTATTCAAGGACCTTGTCAGTTTTGTGTAACCTTGTGAACAAGTTTTAATTCTATTCGTTTTTATTTCGGGTACGTTTTTCTGAAGAATAATTTCAAAATTCTTAATTTATTTCAACAAAATACCCCGACGAAAAAAAATATTTACGTAAATGAAAAATTTCAAGATTAATATTTTACAAATAAACTTGGAGGGCCTCTTGCAGACAAATTTCAGTAGTAAAAAAGTTGTAATCAAAGTAGATCAGGTCTGGTTACATTAGGTTGAGCCCAGTAAGTAAGATCAAGTCAGTGCAAAAAATATATATAAATTCATAAAAAGGCTCCTTGGAACAGAAGCAGGGCCCTCATCTCCTAAAAGGTACGTTGGAAATTTCTAAAATATGTACGTGCGTACGCACAAGGAGATCTTCTACCCCAGTTTTGAAACAAAGAGAAGATGCAAGCGATATTGGAGAGAAAGCGCAAGCAACATACAAACCGATAGCTGAAAGCCTAAAAAGGCTCATACGTGTGCATACTGCGGCATGTTTTGCGATGTTTCTTGAAGTAAACAAATTGGTAACAGGATTGAAACTCTGTTTAGTTTTCCACAGTGTTCTTAAATCACAGACTTTATGGAAATGACGTAAAACTCTGCGTTGCAGCCTAGGCTTTAATGAGGAAACGAAAGCTACTTCGTTTATGAGTTATCTTTCCTTAGGAGATGGTGAACACCGGAGTTAACAAGCAACATCGCTCGAGCGCAAAGATTTCGAACGCACCATATGGCGGGGGTTGTCTGCCGCCACCATACCTGCGCCCACCACTCTCCCACTCGGTATGGTGGTAGTACTGTGTTGTATGTGTGTTACTATTTGTGTTCATGTATTGCTATTTGTGTGCATGAGTGGCTTTGTGTGCCAGTATGACTCTAATAACTGTCTATGTGTGTCAATGTGTATGTGTCTATGTATGTGCGGGTATGTGTATGTATGAGAGTTCGTTACGGTCACTCCTGGGAAACAGGAATTTTTTTAAGAACAGTTCTGCATCAACGCAAATTTTTCCTCGTGGCCGAGAACGTTTTATCTTAAATTTGATGATTGTCTTTGAATATTTAGTCGTTATACCAATGCTTAACATGAACGAGGATGTTATATCAGCTCTGCTTGAGATATATTCGTAACTTAGATAACCAGCGAGAGTGCACAAGTAATGTCAGCACTCTCAGAGAATTAGCTGTTCTAATTTCTCACGCGCGTAAGAGCAGCTACCGTTGTATGTTGCCTGCACTTTAATAGCAATCGCCCCATTGACTTCCGCCACTTATTCAAGTCGAAGTCGATCATCTACTGCAAGAAGCCGCAAAGTGTAACCGTAATTAATGCTTAGATCTCTACCCTATTTTCGATAAACTGGAGAACGATAAATCAGTCATGTTGGAGCACTATAAAGCTACCTGGAAATATTTTAACTTAAGTAAACTGAAAATCTAAAAATCGCCTTCACTACACTAGAAATTCAAACTTAATTGAAATAGATCCTATTTGTTCGGTTTGGCCCAGACTCCGCTTAGCAAGGAACACATGCTAAGCTCACGCCACAGCGGCACAAAAATCAAATTCACCAAACCAATGCTGATGCACATCACAGAAAATCTTAATTAAAGCTAGTCAAGTCTCAAATTTTTACGTCAACAGAATGTATGTAAGGAGACCGAAGTCTTAGTATAGTTAATTAATATGAGATAAATACAAGTTCCTTGTCATTAAAATCAGTCAACGGTTCGCTGCATTCCCTTTAATCACTCGAAGTATATTACGCAGAATTTTCGAGCTAATAATTTTGAGAATAATGACGCAAAGTAATAATAGCGGAAGCTCCACAAGGTTCGCACTATACTTTCATAAACTAAACTTCTGCCTCTGCAAGAACCCACTGTGGGAAAAGAAATTTCCCCTCAAATTTTTGCAAAACCTTAGCACGAACCTAGACTTTAAAATGATTAATGTTCAGTTGCACAATAAAGCAATACACATTAATATGAAAGATTAAAGCACTTCCGAGTTCACCTTAAGCCATACAGAATGATATACAACTTAGTTGAGAAGAATTCATAATTATGTTTAAAACTACAGTGAAGAGATGTTACTCATTTGGGTTTCTTTTCGTCTACTGTGAGGAGGCTTTACACATGGCTTGCGATATGGCCCACCGGTGAGTCGTTTGAAAAGTTTTTAACGATCTTTTTAAATAAATATTATTTGACCCTGTTAATGTTAGCTAATTATAAAATTTTCACCATCTTTTGACTCTGAAGTTGAGTTTAATATTAAACTTCAGTTTAACCCATCGCAGTCTATGTGTTGAGTTCATTGAAGAGATTGTGGGCATGTGCAAGGGTTTTCTCATTTTCACGAGCGGAATAGCAGCTAGTTCATTCTTCCCAGCTAATTACCAGGACCGCACGCAACACTGTAGTTAGTCATCATCAATTTTACGGCTGCCGAAGTATGGAGTGCATCAAAGATGGCTCAAGTAAATTAAGCATCAAGAAAGCATTTGGATTTTCATTCATACTTTGAAAAAGAAATTTCCTTACGGAGGAGCTTGATGTATCGTCCTGACGCATTTCATTACCTGTACAAATTTCTCAGTAATTTTATAGTTCTACAAACTGTGTCTCATTAAAATGGGATGAACGTTATTTGAGTCAAAGAATTATGGTCGGCATGAAAAGTGACCCTTCATCTCTATGATGCAGGCAGAGGTTCGTGCCCGAGCAAAGCTGCGCTTAGGATAATATATGTAAATCCCCGTCTACTACAAACAATAACGCAGTTCACGCATTCCGTTTTCTTTGTAATATTACACTAACTCTACATAGAGTTTTAACTCTAGCCGAATTTGCATTCCAAGTTTGACAAGTGGCATGTTTACGTCAGGTATATCCAACACGCTGCATGAGGGCGAGCAAATTGGTAAAGCCTTAAAGGAAGACGTAAAGTATGACGGATATAAGCCGCATACCTTGTAGCATCAGCACAGCAATCAGTATACCAGGGAACGCGAACTTGTCAGTTTTCTCTACCCTCTCAGACTTCCAGCATTTAAACCATCATTGAGTGGGCAAGTTCTGGCTGAACGCTTCTACGAGACTCAAAATATCAATTATTGAACCACGTTGGATACGACACTGTACTTTATCCATTATATATCCATAGTTCGAACACGAATTTCTTTTGTAAAGCCAACTCCCGAGACGATTAAAGTGGATTCTATCTCCGATTAGTCTTCATTAGACCTACACACATGCCACAACTTCGATCGTTATCTCATCGGGTTCTCCTTTTATGAAAGTCTTAACGCTCCCAGAAGTATGGTATTTAAATGACCTTTCTTGTAAGCTAAAGGCTTTCGAGAGCGCACGATCACCGATATCGGTATACACTCAATGCGACGGCGAGACAAAGGATCAATCATCGCATTTAATGGCACTTATCACAACAATAAAAGGCCACTGACGGTCGCACCCTACAACCGGAGATGATTTGTTAGGAATAACGAGAAAAGAATAGAGACGTGTATCAGAACTACAAAAGGTAGAATTTGTAAGCTGGTAGACCAAACGACATGTTGAGGAGCGCGTTAAGTGTACGGTATCATTTGGCCATCCATGAGACTTGACTGAGAACGCGTGTAATCAATTTGCTGGCTTACGCACGATCACATTTCTCAGAACCAGAAGATGGCCCTCGCGGTTCCAAAGCATCGAAAATGAATAGGATCGAGCGTTCATTGAACATACGCCAAATTTAGGAGACAAATTTGCTGTTCAAGGGCGTTGAACATATTTTTTAACATTTTCGAGTACCTTACGTATCTTAGCTGGTATCAAACTTTTAACAACTGTGGAGCGTAGATTCTGATTCGTCAAAAAATACTGATTCGAGTTGAATATACATGACGCTCTGTTACATAACAAAAATATTTAAACACACTCGTGAAGAAATTACGCCAGCCCATATAAGGAAGATTGCATAACATTTTAACCAGCAAAGGTTTTGAAAAGGTCTCCCCTTGTTTCATTGGAAATAATAAAGTTATCTTAAAACAATAAGTATTCAACTTCCTGTACTGCAAGTGCAAGCGCTGTAAACAACGCCGCTGGTTCTATTTACTCGTTACATTTTGTCCTGTTAATTTGGTTCCTGTTGAATTAGACAGGGTTGGTGCAGTGAGACGGCTACCGCCACGACCCTCCGCGGTCTCCGCTACCGAACACACTTGCCCAAACTGATCACTTCGAAGCCTATTGATAATTAAAAAAAATCAAATTTGAAGAACAATTAACTTTAAGATGATTCTGAAGCCACATTTGGAACGATGACTATTATTTTTATTTAAAATACTATTACTTTTATGTGTTTAGTATTCAGTGTAAAAATTAAATTGTTCTAAGTTGCAGCACTCATGGAGTCAAGCTAGAAAAGGGGCGAATGAGTAGTCAGTTCATCAGCCCAAGCAAATTTTTTTCGTACTATTAAAAAAACTATTTTTAAAATGAAGTTACACCCTAGAAAAAGTTACCATCAACATTTTTGATTCAAAAATCTCGAATTATGTGGGCAACCTCTGTCCTGTAACATCTCAAACATTCAAACAATATTGTTCTAGTACGTCAAACACGCTATGCAGATGAGCATGAAACACAAATAGAAGAGTAGCTTCTTATCGCCTATTACCTAAAGTACAATAAGGGTTAAAATTTAAGGCTAAGTTGTATGACTATTCAGAACTTTTTTCCAGTATTTGTATCAACAAGTGTAAGAAAATAAAAATGAGACAATTTCTGGTTCTTTGGGGACTTATGTTGTCTAATGAGTTTGTAATTCTAGCAAGCGCACAAAGAAATAGTCTGCGCAAGCTCACCCAAAGCTGGCCTAGATTATTTTCGTCACGCCTAGATCGTCACGTGAGAGAAATGGCCCCCGTTTTCTTCAGACTTGACCTCCCGACTCATAACATTGCAAGAAAGAAGCTGGCTACGCTGTTGAATTCTAATACGTCAAATCGTAAATATAAGAGCACAGATCATTTTGAAGCTTACGCTTCGCTCATCAAGTACATTCTATCGCTTCCTGGGCACTTACAGGCACCTACAGAAGCTGCTATGGACAACTTAGCATTTAAAACAAATGCTTATAAATAATTATAACTGAGACTAGTTATAAAACTCAAATAACTAATTAGGGAAATTATAATGTTAAAAAATTATGTACGACTAATACGTGGATTTCGATGTTTTTACTTCGGTGGCATCACTTGCTCTTTTTATTAAAACTGAATTAAATTTCACATAGAGTAAAAAATTGAAGCGTGCAGTTTAACTTATTTTCCATATAGGAAACGATGATCCACTGTTGTGTTGATCAGCCAAGAAACAAAGTTACTCAACTAAAACACGCTCAGTACGTACTCAAAACAGAATGATAACGTCTTCGAGTCCTGAAACGCACCACACCCGAGAATGAAACACCTGAGCTAAGCCGGCACATCACGATCACTTCGGCAACCAAACCAGTTTAATATGACCTGCACGATTGCGGCTTCATAAATCTCTCAACTTCGCCCCAACAGTTATTGTTAGACTGAAAATTTATGCGTCCGCAATCAATTGACGTCTTATTAAAATTGCGCTTTTTTCAGTGACGGATCAGAATTCTTCGTTCATCCATTTGTGAACAGGTTTGTGCGCGTAGATTGAAAAGCGAATTACTTCGTGATCATTTAGCGCACGCCGTGAAGAATGAGAGGGGCGATTTGAAGGTCCAAAGAATTTTGCCGCGAATTTCTCTTTGCCCATCGAGATTTCACACGACATCCACAGCTGATGATCGCATTATACGAATAAGTCAGAAGATATAGTCCATCTTGACGCTTTCGCGTTGTTTCCTGGTCAGATTGCAATACTCTAACTGATGCACCTTCTGTATGCAAAGGTCCACTCGACGATAATGAGGTTCCACATCTGCTCGAATTACGAAAGCGTAAATAAACCAAGGAAGGTGACTGCTTCCATAATGAGACTTGAATGTAATTGGGCATTTACGAGGCATTTAAAACAGTGCGTAAGAAGCCTCGCTTTCTGGTCCCCACATGGGAACGCAGAATATGTATAACGAAGAGTTCGGCGATCTCTACTCAATGTTGATGACCTACTACGCAGTTGTTTTGTTAGTTGAAAGTCTAATTGTCAATGTACAGAGCCCGCAAACTAGTAATTGCATGATATCATTTCCATTTAGCAATTAATTTTTATTCTCCTGCTTAAACATCTGTGTACAAAGTACACACTAAATACAAAGTATGCGCTTTACTGATTGCTTGAAGATTGCTGGACAATGTATGCAAAACCCCACACTAATTTCATTATGATGAAAAAGAAAATTAAATGATTAAACCTGACTTCTTGATCGTGTGAAACGTGAATTTTTGATGAAAAAGTAATTCGCAGAAAATAACTCTCAAGTCAAATCTACAACATAAGACGATATGAAGTCTGCACTACTAAGTAAGTCGGGAAGTCTAACATCTAAGAGAAGAGAAGTCGGTAACTTCCCTATATCAACGAATAAATAATGCAAATGTGATTAAAAGTAAGCTCCATTTTTCAATTTGGGCATCATTTAATATTCACGAGAACTACGTCCATGCATTTAAAAATAAAGTGCAACCCTAAGCAATTTCATATCTACATGAAAATTGCCTGCGCATAATCGCAACATGTTCTCCGAGACTCGAATATAATTTTATTGCGCCCTGCACTGGTTAAAAAAAAGACCTACTGCAATGTGTTCTCAGGGAGAGCGAAGCTGAAAATATTCTGCTTTCAAATGAACAGTTCTGACTGCATCATAAGACCGCACCCTGCGGTTCTCCTGATCTCACGTGCGGGGTGCCCTACAGTGTACGAAAGTGGCTCCAATGATCCAAGCCCAAATGCACCTGCGATAAGTTACTCTGATAAACGGCCGAAGAATAATTTGATGTGGCGAGTGCTGCTTGCGAGTAATGCATATCGAAATTTTAAAGCAGGTTCGTTCTAAACCAATTACGCATTCAAGCCCGGCCGAGCGTGAAATCTGGGAAAACATGCAAAAACATTCTGTTTTTAATATTTAGGTTGGTTTCCAAACCGGCAGCTGTAGTCCTAACACTTTGGCATTTCTGAAGATCATTCGCAAGAGTTTACGGACCAGCACTTGCATTAACATTGCGATCTAATTTACAGCGCCACTCGCACGCTTTCTGTGCTGAAGAAAGCAACACAGGAATTTTTTGTCATTACACTGCATCTCATTTTTTCGTGGAATCTATTTGACATAAAGCATCTTGAAGCGACATGTCTGAATGTCATGAATGCAGCAACTAAACATAAGTTAAAGGCAAGCTGAAAAATCGTGAGGCATGTTTATACAGGCATGTTTATATCCTCGTAAACGCTGCAAACTTGCAACGTTCAGAAATCGTTCTTTTCTCAAAGATCCTACGATTTCTCATCCGGATTTTGATACCATAATTATCATTACACCAAGTCCTTTAACATGATATTTTTGTTAAATCAATTCAGATAGGGGAAGCTATCCAACTTGTAATGAACTTCTCCCTAATGTGGAATGGAAAACAAATACGCAGCTTGAAAAGGCTGTCCATCTTTCTAGCAAGACTGCGGGTTCGGAATAACTTCAGGAACGTGTTCTTTATTTTTGGGAGCGCCGAATATTTGGCGAGGCACCTGCACGGTTAAAGAAGCCGGCAAGCTTTATCTGCAGCTAGGGTTGCTTTCTAAAGGAGAACGTCGGACTCATCCAGAGAGGAAGGCATGCGCTTCCTGAGTAGGCAAACCTGACCTGAAGTGCTCTCGAGAGTTGCATTAACCAAAGATCTGGGGGCACTAATTTCTCCTTCTTAGAATCTGGAGCATGAAGATTATATTCGACTTCATTAGCTCACCTCGCTCGTTTTATTGCTGAAAGCCAGTTCAGGAAGTACACGAGGCCGTTTTAATAACAAAGAGCTCATTTTATCGCAGGAAGCTGTTTTTATTAAACAACGAAGTTTTTATTAAGGAATCGACGATAACAGCGTCAGAAACGTTTGAAAAATACACAGCGCGCCAAGGGCGCTATTCAACACATTCATTGCAGTATGACCCACCGGTGGGTCGTGCTCAAGTTTTTCCAGTTGCAAAACGATCCATTGATGGGTCGTTTGAAAAATTTTTAAACATTTTTTTAAATCAATGGTATTTATTTTACCCAGTTAATGATTGTTATTTATAAAATTTTAAAAACTTCTGACTTTAAATATGAGTTGGATATTGAACTTCTAACCGATCACAGTCAATGTGTTAAGCATCAATTTCAGAAAATAAACATTGGTGGATGAAATGAAGGGAAAATAATGGGAATAACAGATTAAATTCCGAATGAGATACACATTGGCTGGAATGTATAAAAATAGAATATTCTTTTGTCTACTCTTTTTGAGAAGAAAATTCTTTATTGGTATGCATAAAAGTAGACAATTCGTCCGAAGAATATTCTCCGAAGAAAATTCCCCACACGCTTAGCAAATTTAGCGTATGTGTGCATAATAATAGAATATTCTTAAAAACTGAAGAATTTGCTTCACATTTGAAAGGCAGGCCATCAGGTGTCTTCGAGCAGTTGCTCTGTCGGTCGTGCATTATGGCTGCGTTCATGAATATTAGAAAACCTAAAATATATAACGTTCGTCGCTCAAGCCGTCATGCCCATGACTACAAACGTCTTTTCCGATTTGACGAGGATAACGTACATTGGATTGTACAAAACGTACTACTGGGCAATAATGGTGTTGAGACCAGAGGAGGAGCATTTTCTACAAAACAGCGGCTTGAAGCATTTCTTAGGAATGTGGCCGGTCCAGGTTTCAAGTCGGAGTTGGTGAAGACTTAGGCATATACCAATCTTCAGTTTGCCGTTCGGTTCACTACATCTGTGAGAGACTCGTACAAATAACTGATAACTGGATAAAATTTCATCACACATGGCAAGAGAAAGAAAACGCTTCCTCGATGTGGACTGCAAAATATTCATTTCTGCAAGCTATCGGGGCGATTGATTGCACTCAAAAAGGCCTGTGCGTCGTGTAAAGATGCCTGTGCGTCGCTTCCACCCTGACGAATTTGTTAACAGAAAGGGAGTGCATTCAATTATTGTGCAGCCCACTCGTGACTCTAAAGAGTGTTTTACAAGTGTTTGCGCTAGTTGGGCTGGCAGTGTTCATGATTCGAGGATACTACGATGTTCGGACATTCCACATATCATGCAATCAACAGGTGACTTTCTGTTATTAGGTGACAGTGGATATCCTATAAAACCTTGGCTTATGGTACCCTTCAGAAACCCTGAAACTCCCGCGCAGCAACATTTCAACCAAGTTTTCACTAAAGAACGAGTAATTATTGAGCGATGTTTTGGGCAACTTAAGAAACATATTCCTATGCTGGCAGATGTTCGTGTCGCAACAAAAAAGTTCCAAAAATTATTGTAGCATGTATTGTTTAACACAACATTTCAAAGTATTTACATGATAACCTGCCAGAAGAAAGAAAACCTGAGCCTATTGTCAATGAAGAAATTGAAGAACATCGTGTGGAAACAGATGCTGTGCAACGACAACTTGGTCGTACCTAACAGTTATTCAATTTCATTTAGGCACCTGAAACATACAGATAACTTTAGTAAAAAGAATGGTGTGTTCAGTTATAGATCTTTATGTTCCTACGAATACAAGCTAGTGCTTATGATGCTCTCTTTTTCCCGAAGAATATTCTACTTTGCTCTCTTTTATTACGAAGCAAATAGCAAAATGTTATGCATACCACATTTAATAAATATTCTATTTTCTACTAAGGATTTGCTTTTTCCTATTTTTGGAAGAAAATAGAATATTCTATTTTTATGCATTCCAGCCAATATTTAACTGCAGCGTAAACAGCACAAGCCGTTTTCATATTTCGCTTATCGTAAGACGCTCTTCAAGAAGTTCATGCATAGAAACTCCTTAATTAAAGGCAGTTAAGGAGCGCTCCATCTCAGAGATGCACTTAGCCAAGAGTTTTAATGGAGACAAAGAAAGGTCTCTGCTAACCGTTTTTGGCATCTCTGCCTTAAGTCAGAGCTTCAACATTGAGCGATGCATGAGGTATATGTTGGGAGTAGTTGTGGATTACATTACCCGTATGAAACGATGTTTATCGTCAGCAATGAACGACTTTCACATATGATAGAAAGCGCCTTTTTTATAAATGCCGTTAACCAGCGAAAATGTGTCCTGTACAGCCGGTACGTGGGGTGGATTGTTCGCATACAACAGGAAAGAAGCTTATAATTTTTGCTCCTTAACTTTCTCTGCTTAATGGGTAGATAATGGTCAGTTGAATAACATACGAACCAGCCGAGGAACGGCGCGAGTTGCATTGACTTGCACCCAGATATTCCAGGAAAGTCAGGGCGCTTCCAAAGGTCGCAAGAGTGGACTGCCTCGCCTAAAGTTGCTTTCAAGGCGCACGGGCAGCCCTGATATCGAAACATGATGGCGAAAAATTGATAAAAGAAAGTCTGAAGCCACCAGTGAGTAAGTAGATATGAATTTTTCAATGTCTTCTAAGTTTCCCGTCAAAAAAAGCTGAGGCAGCGCTCAAATTGAAACAAAATGCAAAAATTCGATAAAAAGAAAATCTGAAACCCCCAGATTGCAGATGCGGATTTTTCAACGTGTCCTAAATTTCCACATCAAAAACAGATGAGTAGCGAAAAATTGATAAAAGAAAGTCGGAAGCCACCTGTAAGTAGACGTGGATTTGATTTTTCAATGTCTCTTAAATTTCACCATCAAAAAACTGATGAGGAAAGTAAAAGCAATTTACAAGAAGAAGCGAGGTCCTTTGAAAAAAACGAATGTGGGCTTCCAAACAGAAAATGATTACGTTCTTAAGCCTTGCTGACTGGCATCCATGCCAGATCCACCATTACGACGCACCGGCTTATCTGCAACGGGTCACGACCCAGAATTGGACTCCTCAGTCGGCTTCAGTGTAGCCACGAGTTTCTTTATTACTCGCATTGTTCGCTATAGAAAATACGGCTGTGCCGGTACTCGATAATGCTATTTTTATCGTTTGTATCGTTCACTCTTGAGACTCGCGTCTGTCAGTATATGTCGATACAGAGTCAAGTAATTTTTTGAACGGGCTCGTAAATAATAGTGAAAGAATTATCGCTTTATTTCTGACAGCGTATTTAGTAGAGTGAGCAAAAAATGAAAATTTCTGAGTAGCTAAACAGCACAAAGTTGAGGGACATCACTCATACAATTTAAAATTTGAGCTCGCAAAGCGATTCAATCCAACTTGCGTGCTCGTATTGGTTAAAAATTTTCGATCGTGCGGGAAATTTAGGGCAAAGTGAATGTATTCAATAAAGATTAGTTTCTTCCTACTCAAGAAATAGAGGACGTACTGTAAGATGGTGCGGCGGAATAAAACTTGGACTAAAAGAAGAACAGAGTCTTGACTGCTCGGACTGGGACCTACGGACTTTTTAAGTTCTCAACCTGATGTTGCTTCCACAAAAATTAAAGTAAAATTTACTTTAAGATAAATGCTGACACTTTGTGCCTCTGGTTTGTGGAGAAAGTCTTTCGTCAGGAATACGTTTGTCAGCATGCATTCCTGACAGCCAGAAGAGACCTAGGGTTTTGAACGCGCAACTTCCTGGCACACTGTCTCGTTAAAATGTACTCATTCTGGTCCAAAAAAACATCATTCGTGCTTCTGTAAATCTCAAGTGTTGTGTAGAGTCGTCCGTACCCAAAGGAAGAGACTGGAGTCGTGTAAAAATTTGTCAGCAACCAAAGGAAGCGTGCCAACCTAACGTACCCTGGACCGCTGAGCGACGTCGAGTTCCGTGCCTTATCGCACGCACCTTAATGGGACAAACTTTCACGCTCCAGACATTCTGAAAGTCCTAACGCCGTTCTGTGCAGAGAAACCTGCCCATTTCTGAACAGTTCTCACCGGGAAGTTGAAATGCATCTTCCCTGCGCCGACACCAAGTTCAATGAAAAGTTTGTTTGTTGTTCGTTTGTCCTCTGGTGAGTTTCTATCTTCTGGTGTGATGAAAGGAGAATTCTACTTCAGAGAAGCAATATAGTCTACGAAAAGAATAATACCGACCTATCAAAGCTGACCAGATGTTTCTGGAAACGGCGACTAATTTTGATAGAACATTAATAAAATATTTCTGATCTCACGTGGAATTAGTGAAAATTCAAGTGTTGAAAATGTTCTAAGAACGTTTTGCAAACATTTAGCGATTAGAAACTATTTCAATTTCTACTGTCACCTTTAATTCGAATGAGCTGATGATATTTGCATGAAAACCTGTATTAAAGCAATATTCGCTCTGGCCCTGTTCATATTTCTCGTTTTTCAGGGATTGAATACTTTTAATTCTTCGCCATGTTATTCTGAATCACATAACTATATTGTTATTAATTTCTCAACTCCCTGTGGCTTCTGCTTTTTATTCGATAACAGGATATCAATTGGGCATTGGATAACAGAACATCAATAAATTCGATATTGATAAGATGTTAATCGATTGAACATGAGACATGAAAATATCAATCAATTAGACTCAGAATAATTAGATGGTAATCAATTGGACATTAGATATGGAGATGCCCATCAATTGGAGGTCTGGTAAGATGGAGGTCAGCAGCATGACAGGAGATAGTTCATCACAATTAAGCCATAATAAGAAAACTAAGTTTTTACGCATAAATGATGTGATCTAACACACTGACGGCATGATTCCTTCTCGCATGATGACACACCAACGCTCTTTTACGCTTTTTGTACGCGCTATGTTAACAAGAAATTAACACTCAATATACAGTTTACTGTAATTCAAATTCGAATAGACAGAAAAATACAGCATATTTTTGGTGACTTATACCTTAACATTTTGGCTGCAATTAGTTAAGCTGAAGTTCAATATTCTTCTCAAATTCAAACTCAATTGTGGTGAGTAATTTTGAAATTGACAAACATTAACTGGATCGTGCCATCATTCAGCTTTAATTGAGATTATGAAAATTGAGTTTGTGACTACTGGTTAGTCAGAAGCATTGTGAAAATCCCCTCCACGGCCACCAGCGGCTGACGTTGCGATCTGAGTGTTAAAAATACATACCTCGCAATTTTATTCGGAGAGTAAATTCAATTTTTTGTTACAAGTAATATCTTTTTCGTGTGAGGTCCAATTAAAACTCTATTTGGATGCCTTAAAAGTGAACCACTCGTGTTTCTCCATCTTGATCCCGGCTGCCGATTAAGAATTAGGTTAACATTAATTAGTCAAATTAATTTCAGAACTGTTTCAATGCCTTTATACAATGAAATATTGTTTTCTCTTTTACCTACGGGCTCATTTCGTAAAACTGAAATTGCGACAACGAATATTGTTACATCAGTTACGTTTTCTACCTCATGATTACATTCGCAGGCCATGGCAATCATCTGAATTTTGTATTGAACAAAAACTTTTCAAGTCGTGTTCAACCGACCAATCCATAAGACACAATGCACGAAAAGACATCGAACCGACAGTAATTTCCTTCAATAAATAATTTTAATTCGCAACAATTGGTTTAAGAAAAACAGCTCACCTGCTTGGAACGGATCCTTGTAAAACCATCAGACCCTGAAATGTACAATCCACATGTTCTTTTTAGTGATACACACAAGCATATAGTTGTTCTCGATATTGATATTTCACCACCAAATTACAACAGACCCTTTTTTTAAGAATAATTTTGGCCCCGGCGATCCAGATGTCGGAAGTTCGACATCGCTCGTCCCTTCACGTGTCATTAAAAGGACCAGATCAGAAATGTATTCGCGGGGCGGACACTGGAAAGATTTATTCGAAAATTTACGTCTCAGCACCTTGTATTTTTAGGTAGCAATTCGACTGGATACATAGGAACGAGCCGAGTGGTACACTATAGCAGATGGAAGTTTAAATTCGAACAGATGCAGCGTTACTCCGGCGTAGATAGGAAAACACATTAAATCAGTAATAAATAATTTTAAAAGCTAATAATTTTAACAAAGTACTCCCGCATAGCAGTATTAGGCTAAGTATACGTTATTGTAGATACTGAAAATTTGCTCTAAATTATTAATAAATGAGAAAGATTATTCAAGTTTATGCAATTGAGGGAAGAAGACCCTTTTGACTAGCACAACTTGGTGATATTCCGATATAGATTTCAAATTTAATCAAGTGTTTTGAACTGAGTTTGCCAAGAATAGTTTTTGCTGCACGTCGAATTGCACTTTCGATTACCACTCACATAGGTACTTACATAGGTGCTTGAAAAAATTCCCATCTATTGCTGATGAACTGCACTGCATTCAGATGATCAACAGCGTAGCGAATGCTAAAGAGACTTAAAAAGTCACCATATGTTTAACTTTCTAGTTTCTCTAAAGATAAAAATGCTTTTAGTATGTTTCACGATACAAATTTTTTAAACATTTTCTTACAAAACTTTTGCTTACTCGTAACACACCAATGAACAAATCTTTCCATTCCATGTCTCCCATTTCCGAAGTGTCACCCCACAAGCATATATATTATGATACGTTGGGCCCACAATTTTATATTACAAGTCAGACTTCCAAAAAACGAGCGCCGCATCACCTAAAAAGTAGAAATTTTTGCGGCAAGCTTTGGTCTCAGTGCGACATGGGTACAGAAATCGAAAGCGACGGCGGCGTATAATGTGAAGCAGAGCCTGGAGGTCAAAATGCTTTCCTTGAAAGAAGATCGCCATCACGCACAAGAAACTAATTGCAGGCTCTGCCACCATGACAAGAGTGACGTGTCGGCGCTTACGTGCAAGATGCTGGCTGATTGAAAGTGAACGTGCGAGAAGAAAATGTTGGCATGTGAAGGGCTGTGAAGGGCTGTGAACCTGCATGGATAAGGCGCTGGTGTGTCCAGATCGAGCGTTTCTGCTTTTAAAAATGAAACCACCTGCTGGAAGCGCACTCCAGGTTACTGTTTGCTAAATAAAACATCAACGTGTGTTTAAGCTAAGTAAACTCGTCGGAATAAGAGCGTATGCGTGGAAAACACTGCTACACTAGATCATCGCGTACGATTTGAAAGTTTATATCATATATTGGTATAGGTGTCGGCCCACACGCAGTTGTGAATGTACATATTGAAATGTTGGTTTAAAACCTTAGGAATATATCAAATGCACACGCAATACACACTGAAGAAACTTCGCACGAAGTCGAGAGGATGAGCTCAGACACAAAGGATGCTGAACAATCGCCGTCTTCAAAAGTACATCTGACGCAGTACAAAGCAGAGCTACTTTACAGCCACAATATATTGCAGTAGCGTGAGTTTTATTCAAGACGCAGGCATAAATGATATCTTGAGATAAGCTCACAGTAACGTAGCCAAGTCCACTTACAAGAACTTACGTTGTAAATTGTACCTCTACGGCGACGTGAATTGTTCGAAAATCCGGGCGTTCTTTGAAATTTGCATTTTTGTTGCTCGTAATCGTATCTTGAACACGAAGCAAAAGCTTTAGACCGTCAACGATAAGAAAAAAGCCTGTCATTATCCGTGAAAAGACACACAACTTTTTCTCGTTACTTCCTTTCTAGCTGCAACGTATCTGGAAAAAGTTCTGCCATGGTAATAAATTTAACACTACATCTATAAACCTGGAAATGACCTGTTTAGTCTGGAAGTTGAATCAATTGAGAATTTACAAATTTCCTTCTTGGCCTTTAATGACCATAAATAAAGGATGATGACCCAACAAGGGTTTATGAAAGCGAGTTCGGTGCTGTAGGTGTCACCAGACCCGCCTCACATTTACTGCGCTCAGAAACCGATCATTGAGGAGCAGGAGTGTCATGCTTAGGCATTCTTCCCGCCAAAATTCTCAATACTGGCCGTTCTTAAAATGAAATATAGCCTAAGTATCTGGCAACCCTCCAGGGTTACCAGTGATTAAAGCCATAACATAGCCTGAAAGAGCTCTACTGAAAGTATCTGGCAGCCATCCATGGTTACCAGTTATTAGAGCCATAATATAGCATTAAAGAGCTCTAAATATATTGCAACACTCCTAGGTTACTCGTTAAAAGAGCCGTAATATGACCTTAAAGAGCACTAAGTACTGGCAACACTCCAGGGTTACCACTTATTAGAGCCTTAATATAGCCTTAAAGAGCTTTAAGTATCTGGGAACCCTCCAGGGTTGCTTGTTATTAGAGCCATAATAAAGAGCTCTAAGTATCTGGCATCCTTCCAGAGTTACCATTGATTAGTCATAATAAAGAGCTCTAGGTATCTGGCAACCTTCAAGAGTTACCAGTGATTGGTCATAATAGATCGAGAGTTCTTAGTATCTGGCAACCCTCCAGAGTTACCACCAGTGATTAGCGCCATAATAAAGAGCATTAAGTATCTGGCAACACTCCAGGGATACCAGTTATTACAGCCATACTTTGTTCAGAAGCAAGGCGAATTCGAGGGCTTAAAAAGACATTCTGACAGCCCAGCTCACGGAGCTCAACGCTCGTCAGCCGTCAGAACACAACGACCCCCTCCCAGGTCGTCAGGGATGGCCATCACTCACGTCGACGTAATGTGATAAAGGACTCAAGTAATCCTGGGCAAACTTGTCTGGTATAAATGACGTCTTTGCCTAATGAATTGTTACCCCAATGCCTTAACTGCATGAGGGATTCGAAAGAAAGCTTCACCGCCTCGGGATAAATGTGTGAGAGCTACGATTAATTCTGTTTTGCGTGGGCCAAAATATTTACCATCTCATGCTGTGGTGACTCAATCAGGTTCTAAAGTTTGAAGATATATTCATAAATGGAAATATGAGCGTTTTTTAGGAAATGATTTTTTATTCACATATGTTTTGTGAAATCTTTTATCGCAATTTAGGAAAAATTTGAATTCTATTTAAAGCTGCTAGATATTTTGATAAAGAAAAATGTTCAAAAGTAAGCCTTAAATTTGAGCTCGGACTTTAAAAATTATCAGTACTGATTCATGACATTTCATAAGTTCACGAGTTGCGCTTTTATCATCTCGAAGTACGAGGAAAATTTGTAACTCATTTCGTCCTCAGTGAACCCGAGGTGACATACCGTGTGATACCGTGCCACACCGTGTCATACCGTGCCACACCGCGTCATACCGTGCCACACCGCGTCATACCGTGCCACATCGTGTCATACCGTGCCACACCGTGTGATACCGTGCCACACCGTGTGATACCGTGCCACACCGTGTCATACCGTGCCACACCACGTCATACCGTGCCACACCGTGTCATACCGTGCCACACCGTGTCATACCGTGCCACACCACGTCATACCGTGCCACACCACGTCATACCGTGCCACACCACGTCATACCGTGCCACACCGTGTCATACCGTGCCACACCACGTCATACCGTGCCACACCACGTCATACCGTGCCACACCACGTCATACCGTGCCACACCACGTCATACCGTGCCACACCACGTCATACCGTGCCACACCGTGTCATACCGTGCCACACCACGTCATACCGTGCCACACCGTGTGATACCGTGCCACACCGTGTGATACCGTGCCACACCGCGTCATACCGTGCCACACCGTGTGATACCGTGCCACACCGTGTCATACCGTGCCACACCGTGTGATACCGTGCCACACCGTGTGATACCGTGCCACACCGTGTGATACCGTGCCACACCGTGTCATACCGTGCCACACCGTGTCATACCGTGCCACACCGTGTCATACCGTGCCACACCGTGTCATACCGTGCCACACCGTGTCATACCGTGCCACACCGTGTCATACCGTGCCACACCGCGTCATACCGTGCCACACCGTGTCATACCGTGCCACACCGTGTCATACCGTGCCACACCGTGTGATACCGTGCCACACCGTGTCATACCGTGCCACACCGTGTCATACCGTGCCACACCGTGTCATACCGTGCCACACCGTGTCATACCGTGCCACACCGCGTCATACCGTGCCACACCGCGTCATACCGTGCCACACCGCGTCATACCGTGCCACACCGTGTCATACCGTGCCACACCGCGTCATACCGTGCCACACCGTGTCATACCGTGCCACACCGCGTCATACCGTGCCACACCGCGTCATACCGTGCCACACCGTGTCATACCGTGCCACACCGCGTCATACCGTGCCACACCGCGTCATACCGTGCCACACCGTGTCATACCGTGCCACACCGTGTCATACCGTGCCACACCGTGTCATACCGTGCCACACCGCGTCATACCGTGCCACACCGCGTCATACCGTGCCACACCGTGTCATACCGTGCCACACCGCGTCATACCGTGCCACACCGCGTCATACCGTGCCACACCGTGTCATACCGTGCCACACCGCGTCATACCGTGCCACACCGCGTCATACCGTGCCACACCGTGTCATACCGTGCCACACCGTGTCATACCGTGCCACACCGTGTCATACCGTGCCACACCGCGTCATACCGTGCCACACCGCGTCATACCGTGCCACACCGTGTCATACCGTGCCACACCGCGTCATACCGTGCCACACCGCGTCATACCGTGCCACACCGTGTCATACCGTGCCACACCGTGTCATACCGTGCCACACCGTGTGATACCGTGCCACACCGTGTGATACCGTGCCACACCGCGTCATACCGTGCCACACCGTGTGATACCGTGCCACACCGCGTCATACCGTGCCACACCGTGTGATACCGTGCCACACCGCGTCATACCGTGCCACACCGAGGTCTCGTACTGGGTTCACCAGACGCGACAGGACTGAGTGGTCTCTGAAACTGCTCATTGCTTTGACTTATTCATAAGTACCTCAAAATTAAACACGTTCCTACCCGATGACTACGTGCCTAATTGCTGCGTGCCTTAGTAATGAGTTGATTGGCACAAGTGATTAAGGTAGCTGCCTGGCCGAGGGCCGGCTGACAAATAAATAACGTCGTCGAAGTAGTGAATATAACTCGGTTACTCTATATACCTACATTTTTCTGATCAAAATTCACAATTTTAGTCGCTTGGGAAATGCTTGAACTAAAGCATTATATCCAGAAGAAAAACGGATGAAGCATAACCAAAGCGGCAGGAGAACTTGCCTTGCTGTCCACCAAAGAGCAAATTATTTGGAAATCCTGTACAGAGCTCTAGGTCGATTCTTAGGGAATCTCACGTGTAAGATAAAAAGGAGAACCAAGTAAAAATATTCATTTTCATTTATTTCTTTTGTTTCCAAACATTTCGGAATGAAATAACTCCATCTTCAGTGCTGAAAACATACAAGAAGGTGAAAAACTCAAAAAATACAGAGAGGTTCAAAAAATAAGTAAACGGACATCGCTAGGTTGCAGGAAGGATGCTACCGGACCTGAACAGACCTCAGCTCTGGCAGCTGGCGTGCAATTTATGTTATGGAAGCTGAGCGAAAGCAAAGGAGAGGCAGGTTTTGCTGATTACGTTTACAGACTCCGGGACTAAGCCGCTGTAACACAACTCGTTCGGTTACCTTCTTACCGTGCCTTTACTTTCCTCTTGTGTGAAAGTTGAGGGCTAGCCTTTCAAATTGAAAGCGGAAGATACTTGTAGGATTTGCGTGGGCTGTCTGATAATAAAATGCGTTTGCCATTGGTGATTCTGCAAGTGAGATGGGTGTACACCTAATGAAAGCTGGCGAAAGTAGAACACTGGACTCTCCAAAAATTTTCCTGTTATGAAGGAGTGGTCAATATTCATAGGTCATCAAGTACCCAGTTCACCGGCTGTAAGCAGGAACATGGGTAACTTCTTGACCCATAAAGAAAATTTCTAGTCTCTCGCTATTCAAGTGATACTGAACTTTGCCCCAGTTATTCGTGAACAAAGAACAAAGGTGGTTTTGCTGTGGTATTCCAGAGCCTTTGTCATACACTGAGGGTGGCGCCCTCAGTACTGTAATTTGTGGTTCCGATTGTTATTGGGTGATCTAGTCCGTTGCTGGCAACAGAACTTGAGTTGTTTGGAGCAGTCATTTAGTAATAAACGAAGAAGGAAACGAGCGTCGTTTCAATTGGCGTACGATACACGTACGACGTTCAGTCAGTGATACGTCCTTTGGTATTCGCTATGATTTGAAAACTTCATTCTTGTTTCCGTAAATTTTCAACATGAAGGGATAGTTTCCTAGTTTCTTGAAACTCATAACATATCAACCAACTGAAAGATTTTAAAGAACATTTTTGCAAATATTTTCCGATTTAAAACCTTCGTTTTCAAGTTTTCAATTTTGAACTAAGAATGAGCCTCATGAGCTACATTTCCTTGAGGCGTACTTTTCATGCAATCTTTTTAGATCTTTTCGCACGGAAACTCGACGCCAAATTCATTTCGTTACAATATTCATTAGCTGATGAGATGTCAGGTTGAACTTTTTCAGAAAAGCAAATCGTACACCGGACCGGACTACCTAAGGCAATTTTTCAGCATAAAGTTAGTAAATAAGCTCACAAAAAAGTACATCGCATGCATATGTTCTTGCTATTTATATTCATTAGTTCCTTTCACTTCCCTCTTCTGCTCGTTATAATCATCGTTTTATGTTCGCAGTTTATTTGTTCATATTTCTTCCTAATTTGTGTAGCTTTGCGCTCGCAACTTGTTTGTTCTCATTGTATCCTTGAACCAAAGAAGAAATTAGATTAGATTGGATTGGATTAGATGTTAGTTTAAGCCACCCTTTAATGAAAAAAAAGACAGAATGAGCTAATGAAGAAACAATATAAAATATTGCCTGCACTTCGATGCGGACATGACGCCAACAAAATTGAAAAAACCAAAGCAGAATGCCAAATTGTTACCCTTACGCGTCATGTGCCATACATAGCGCTACAATTGATTTTTTATTGTGATATTTTTTCAAATGGCAAGAGTATTGATGTTGTGTATTTCATATCTATACACTTTCAAAACCACATTTTTTTCCTCGGATCAAATTTTGCACGAAAAGGTCATTTTTAAGCGATAATTTTTCTTCTCACGTTTGGGCACGAAAATGTTAACAATAAAGGGGTTAAATTTTCGAACGATTCCCTTTGTCGTACCGTTACAGCTGACATCGTTAGTTCATTCAAGTCGACTTAGCCATGCTAGGTGCTACGCTACGTCGCCCATCTAAATCCACACAGAAGAACGTGCGCTGTGAGCTAGACTTCTACAGTGATGCAAATAGCAAGAAAATCCGGTCCTTTGTCCGCGCTAGAAAACTGCAGCAGCCCTGGAGCTGACGGCACCTGTTACTCGTGATTCAAATCTGGTGCAACGCAAAACTGTAGCGGGGGGTCGATTTACTGTACACATTTTTGGTTTACTCAGCCATGTCTCGGGCACAGGGGAAAGTAATCCCATTCATCGCAGCCCGATGATTTTGGGAACTCACCAAAAGAGGACAAAGGAAAAAAACACTATTCAATTCAATGAAATGTTTAGACCAGTTACAAACAGGTTGCAAAGCCGGGTCAGCCGAAGGCTTATTTCTTGATTGTAGACTCACGGAAACAAGATCCAGAAAGTTTCAAGAGAAAGTTTCTACAAACGCGTAACTAACACGTAACAGCGCTTCGATTGAAAATACGGTATATCTTCGGAAGACCGGTGTACCGGCTCTTGAATTATGACTCGAGATTACACGCCTCAGAGCCTGACATCGATGTCAGACGTGACGTCGAGTATGTAGTACGCCGCTGGTCGCTTCGGCGCATAAACCAATGATTACTGTAGCTTGATTACTTCAGTTTGGTGTCAGTGTCTCGCTATTCCAACAACGAGACAACAAACCTGAAACAGCTGCGTCAAAATGTTCAGCAATCCTTCATCCGTAAGTCTCTCGAATGTATGAAGAAATACCTTCTTTGACCGCATTCTGATCAGCGGTCAGGTATGACTAAATTGCGGGGCATGGCTCGATGGCACGCACTCGTAAAACAATATCCGCGTTCAAGGAAGATTTATTGTATCACACTTCGTTGACACCTGATTGTCATTTTCTCTTCTGAAATTAATCCGCAGAATAACTTCGCCCGGACCACAGCTACCATCAACGGCTGGCGTGGGCGACAGTTACTGCTAAAAGATCGTGTTTAACCGTTGAGGAAACTTGTTTTATCGGGTCACAAACTTTACGACTTGCGGAGTGGCACAGATGGCACTCCTGAAGAAGAATGGCCAGTTTCATTGCGGGAAACGAGCGCAATTTGGTAGCGCGACTACGTTCTTTTGTGCAATTGCTGATCGAAGAACACCAACGATTTTTACTTCGAATCAGAAGTCTCTTCGTGAACTTCAAGAATTAAAATAAAATTTCGAGAAAGACAATTAAATTGTGTCTTTTGGGGTTGCTTCTAAATTTTTTTGAAATAGCTATACGCATACAATGTAACGGAATTGATCACATCAAGTGAGTCTATCAAAGCGATAGAAATGCAGTAAATGTAGGCACTTCAGTGTCTGGGCCAGAAAAGACAAGCTTTTACGAGCTCTATTTCAAACAATCGTGCTTGCCACCACCGTATAAAATCATCTACATAATGTCGGATTGCAGCGACTGAAGGGTTGTTTGTCGTGCTTATTGGAAGTTCAGCAATAAATAACCTCCGTGCTAACCCCAGGCGATGGCTCTGTCTAGAAAGCTTATTCTCGGTTCCGTTCACCAACCTCCGAGAAAGCGATGTAATCATATTGCCAATGTAAAGGCGCACATAAAATTCTCGTACTTTTACCTTTTACGACAGATACAACGCCCTTTATTGAGAAGTATTAATCGTTTAAAGTAGGCTTTCGTACTTATATCACTCCAAGCATGAGTCGAGAACAAGCACGTTTCATGAAGAAAAGAAACGCTGTTTTAAGAGTATATATCTCTTACTTAAAACCCTACAAATATTTTCGTATTGCATGCAAGAACTATTCGCAAAGCGTGGTCTTCCCTGAAAATTAACTTACACCATTTTTATAGTAAGGAACTATTCGAATAGGAGGAGCTTTAGGTCAACATTTTGTCATAACTTTAGGACTTACGAGATAGGGTAGAACTAGATTAAATATTAACAACAAGTGAAATAAATACTATGTAGGAGGATATATTATTGCTTACAAGTGAGAGAATGTTTTGAAATTAATTTAGCAGTTCAGTCTTGGAAGGCAAAATTTGCTCCAGCGTTGAGTACAGCCCTGCCTAACTTTTGGTGAAAAACTCGATCTTGAGAGAAAGGTCTCGAGAATTCTTGTTGAACAGATGGTTGCGTTTCAGCTGCTTTTTTCAAATTCGCGAACAGCTTTTCTTTATTTGGAATGTTATTTTAGTTTATATTGACCATCACTTACTGACAGGTAACCATGTTATTTCAAAAGCCTGCATTGACCTTATCAAATCATTTGCACATGTTTTTGAAACTCGTAAAATATTATCGTTAAAAACACTGGCTGGTTTTGGTGAAGGAAAAACTGGTTTTAAGTTGCGCTCTCTGAGAGTTATGCGTTTCAAGCGTATTTATTCATTTGATTTGTAGAGAAACTGATCGAGTTCCAGAACATAGGACTATGGTGTGATATTTGGCGCAGGCGCTGGCGCTGGTAAAAGTATTTGTTTACAGAGAGCATCAATGTTGGGCACTTGTAAATAACCATGTCCTCGCCAGCATCACGTTACACGTTCTCTATTCTTTGCAGCTCAATTTTTCGATTTGGCGCGAAATTATGCTCCATGCCACACGACTATATTTCTTATTCATTTTGAAATTTTAAAGCTTCTCATTTTTTAAAGTTTCAAAGCTACCATTGAGTAACCATTCCAGTTTGAAATCCATTGAAAATGTTTGAAAAGTGAAACAACTAAATCTTCGACAACTTAGCTATTAAAGGACTACCTATCATGCAATTACCAATTAACCTCGCAATAATTCCCTCTCCCGTGGAAATTTCCCCATCACTGTATTTCCCCCTCGTAAACTACATGCTCACAATCTTAACCGTGTTTGCATTCCTGCTTGCTGCTAGAAGCAAGTTTTCGAGAGGTATGATTGTTTAGATCCTTCCATTCTCATCCTTGAAATTTACAAATTTTAAATGTTTTGAATTGTTCATTAATATATTCAGTAGCCTTCACAATAGTACTCTTCCCATCCCCAGGACCTCTCCCCAAGTCCCTGACGTCTAGGCGAGGCTTGGAAGATGACAGCAGGGCACCGCGTCGCCTAAATCTTCCTGTACCTCCGTCTGGATGTGAAAATTGAAACGTAGCAACAGTAAGCGAAGATGCAAGAAATGGCTAGACTTAAGAGTTAGTTATTACGTGAGACTCTTGCTAGTTGCTACAGAAGCATCAGTAGCGTTTTCGGTGGTATAACGTTGTATATATATATATATATATATATATATATATATATATATATATATATATATATATATATATATATATATATATATGATAAAGAAGCTCGATATTCGATTAGAAATAACTATAATCGTTTTTGGAAGACCAGGAAGTAGAACGACTTTCTGACTGAAAATCAGCGTTTATGAAATCCTTTCTCACCAAACTTAGCTCACTGAAGCTCAGTGTGTTTGAGCACAGTAGAGGTCCCTCCCAATTTTCTGCTCCGAGAGCGCAAGCAGAATCTCAACGTAAAATTACGTGAATTATGCTAACAGTTTTCCGCATAAAATGTACGGATTTTTTTGCGGTCTTATAGACTTTCACACTTAAGTGCAGATCTCGAGTCATGAGCGTGTGTAAACAATTCTCGTCGGAAGCTTTGGTGACGAATAAAATATGAATAGTTTCTGTTTTCCGTGACTAGAGCAAAAACTCAGTCCGCCTTTCTAGGTTTACGTACTTAGTGAACGTCTAAAATATCTTCATGCAACTCTATCTGTCTAGTACTTGTCTTAAGATGGCCAAAGATCGTCTATCGCTTTATAGTATGACATTGGTGTCGGTAAATTCCATCAACGAGTTATTAGAAGAAAAGGTCAATCATCATTATTTACCATTTCGGCAGATTTTGAAATTGTCATATTGCTGTCTACGAGAAGTATGAATATAATGAGCTGGCGGCTCTCTGCAACATTCAACTATCATTGATGGTTGCAAACTGCTGAGTATTCTATGTTTAAGATATTTCGTCATAACAGACTAATAACAACACAACAAGATTTGTGCAGGGTATCTCGTTCCCATTACCACTTGCATACTCGTATATAACATCAGTGTCGTACGCTTGGTAAGTCATGTAGATTGGAATGCACATTTGATTTCTTGAAGTCTCTATTCTTGTTACCTAAGTACAAAAATGTGAAACATACAGTTTTTTTGTCGCAACCTAAGAGCTAGGGAGATAGTCCTAAATTCTGGCTCAGATTGATCTGAATAATGGCTGGAGTATTTTTAGGTAAAACTTCTTTTTTACAATAAAATGCGATGAAAAACATCTCTTCTTCTGTAGTTTTTGTTCACGAATGCATATTGTTCACAAATACAGTAATAAATTTCATTTGCTAATAATCATAATGTACCTACTGCCTATAGTCAGTCCCATAGTAAAACAAATTTGCGCATCATATGCTAGCAGAAATTTATCTCGTACCGACGATAAATGAATATGAACTTCAGGTCATGTGCACAACTCCCATTAGTTTGGTGAGCCACTTTAAAAACTAGCACAATAATTTTATTATGTTCTTGTACCATTTTACCGGTAGGGCAGAACACTTTTTTATTTATATCATTTTTTTCATCATATTAAACTCATTTAGAAACATTCAAATGTATTTATTATCAACAAATAATTAAAATAAGCTAAAGCATTTCTTCAGTATCGTTTTTAAAAATTAATTATTGTCTCAGGGTGAGAAGACTGCAAGAGCAATGGAAATGATTCCGTTATTTTCATCTTATACCATGATTCCGTCAGTCGTGTGTTTTTCATTTTTCTTCGTTAAAAAAATAGGAACAATTTTACTGTAGTTAATTTCAGACATTGTCAAGGCTAACTTCATTTGTTGGTCAGTTGATAAATTGCTCTAAAAGTATTACCTACGCTCTACATGTCTTCAAAACCGTCATGGCACAATATTTTCAAGGTGAAAATCTGGCTGATGAAGAAAAGATAAGAGATATTCAAGCCCCAGTGTAACGCTACCTTCGATGTGTAAGTAACTAAAATCAAAGTACATTGCAATCAATCTGTATGAACAGTAATCAGGATACAATGAAGGTAATCAGACTGTTGTTTGAGCAATTGTTTCCTTTAAGCGCACACGCACGATGGTCAACACAGTTACCTCACGGTATTCTTGTATTTAATCAGAATTTTTATATCAGCAAGTGTTAACACGAAGATTAACCTTCGTAATCTGAGAAATAAGGTTTAACTCAAAAATGATTAATGTTTTTAGGAGTATTAGTACCAAGTATCGTTAAAAAATATCTGATTAGGCACATGACTCGTGGTGAGCCGCCATTTTGGTTGCCAATTATAATTATGATTGATATGTTTTTTTTTATTCTAGGTGATAGGGTTATTGGATGTAAAACAATTCATTAAGCTCTATAATTAGCATCCCTCGTTTGCAAGCGGCGACTAAATAATTTTGAAATCAGTCCGCGCGAGCAATAGACAGATGGTTAACACCATTCATACATTTACACAATAAGGTGCAAGAGGATTGACTTAATAACCTAATTACAAACACTCACGTGACTCCAAATTTTATGGTTAACAGTCATTTCCCTCATCCAATATAATTAGACTGAAAGAAAAGAAAAACATTTTATTTCCAATAAATATGTTATAATTTACGCAGGATGAAGAGACTGCTTCGTTTCAACGACAATTGCGTTAACAGACAAACGGGGACGCCTCTATTCTTGTGCATTTTGCTTTACGAACAACAAATTTGAATTTATTCTGTTTTTGTGACGTGTACATTTTTTGAGATCTCGGTTCACAGTTAAAATTTGTATTGTTGTTAGGTGCTGTAGGCTAGTATTAAATATATCAACTGAATAAATATCAAATAGTTATCTTAAAAATTAAGTTGACTGATTATATTTCTAGCCCGAATACAATGAAAAGCTTCAGGGAAATCATTTATTTCTATTGCATGAATTAATTCTTTATTAATACGACGTTGTTTTGCCAAGAAAGCTGACGAAACTTCGAGCTCTCAAGTAATGAATATAAAGATTCAGTGCAAAAAATATTCACCATTATATATTATGAATATTCATTTAAAACTTATTACCTGACTCGGAGTCATGAAAGTGAGTTTTCAAAGATTTTCTAATTTCAAACAAACAAACAAACAAACAAAAACAAACATCGGCATCTTTGGGACGCTTTATTTCCAATCAAGCCTGATACATATAATCTAAAGCATTGGTTTTTCAAATGTCTTATAACTAACCCTATATATAGGAAACCATGACGGTTCCCCCGTAAAGCCGGTACTCATTTCCGACACCTGGGTTGAGTAGGGTATTGTGCTTGAGCTTTCCCTTATACCCAACGGTGAAAATCTCCGCGCCAGCGCCGGGATACGAACCCTCGTCTCCAACATACAAGGCTGATCCCTTAACCACTGTGCCACGGAGAGCACAAGGGTAAGACTTATTAATTTTTTTTCAGGAGTAACTAATTTTAGGGACAATTAACGTCGTTCTGACGGTTTCACCAAAAATGTTAATTCTTTTATCGACTTGGCAATTTTTCACGCAATAATCTCAAAATTTGAGCTTCATCAACTAAAATTTAGGCATTGAGTATTTGATGATCCTGCACAGTCAATACATGCTGTGTGTTCACATTTTACCAATATCTCACTCCTGTCAATTTTGGTAGAAAACGGCTTGTTGAGTAGAATCGATTGCAGATCTTACCGTGGACCATTTTTTAATAATAATCTTATACCGACTTGTTACTAGGACAATGATTTTAAAAATCCGTTTACGGCTTACGCTATGATGGATGCCGGCACAGATGCCGGAAAACTCTCGCAGTCAGCTGATCAAACAGTGGCTGCGTGGATGGAATGCAGGAAAGTTAAATGACCTTGTAGCTGAATTTGAGAATGGAGATTTGGATTGTGTTGGTGTAGTAGAGACCCAAATGCGTGATAGAGTCAGTTTAAAATGTAAGGAGAGTAAGTACTACATGATTGGAAAAGGGCGTGTAAGTTGGCAAAAAAGAGGTGGTGGAGTTGGTCTCATTGTAAAAAATGCTCTAAATTGGAAATTAGAAGAAGTTCCTGTTGGAAATGAACCTGAGAGTGAAGATCTGTTAGTAATAAAGTGTGAAAGAATGCATGCCAGAGAATGTGTTATTGTGGTTGTATGCTATATGACAACTGATGGTATTTTAGCTCATCAAGAGAATGTAAAAAAGTATGAAATATTAACAAGAATTGTGCAAGAGCATTGCTGATGCCCTCTGATTTTGATGGGTGATATGAATGGCCGTGTTGGTATACTTGGTGAGCCTGTGAATGCAAATGGACAAAAATTGATTGATTTCTGTGATGAGAATGAACTTGAGAACCTAAATGTAACAATAGGAAATGGCTTGCATACATGGCAAAGCAGGGAATGTAAAACTGCAATTGACTATATGATAGTGAATAGTAGAGCAAGAGAGTGTGTCAAAGAAATGTTTGTAGAAGAAGATGATTTTGATATTGATAGTGACCATAAAATGCTTGTACTAGAATATAATTGGGGTGGAAAGGAGCCGATGCAGAAGGCCAGCAGAGTAAGAGAAAATTGGCGTATTAAAATGGCAAACTGGGAAGAATTTAGAAATGAATTGAGTAGATGTAACTGGAACAGGTGTGGAAATGTAAATGACCTAAATAAGGAGATTGCAAGAACCTTGTATGATGTGGCCGAGCAAAAGATCGGTAGAATGAAATGCAGGAAAAGTACAGGGAATGCTAGGTGGTTTACAAGTGAGATAAAGGAAGAACGAACGAGAAGGAAGACTTTAAATAAAAAACAACGCAGTATGAGGAAAATGTATGAAAGACGCAGAATTACTGAGGATGAATGGCAGAGTGTATGGAATGAGTACAAGGACCAGCAGAAGAAAGTAAAGAGAATGATCAATGAGGCTAGGATTAAAGAAGAGAGACACCAAGTTGAAAATCTAAGAAAGAAAGGTCCAGATGGAATAAAAGATTGGTATAGGTTTATACAAGGTAATGATAGAGGTAGTGAAGTTCAAGTTGATGAATTAGTAGTCAATGGTTGCAGTGTGCAAGATAGGATGCAAATGGTGAAAGCAGTTGAAGAATACTGGGAGGACATTGGTGGAATGAATGAGCAGGTTACAGATGATGAACCAATAAATTTTCTGATAGATGAACATGAACTGCAAATGGAAGACGAAATCACTTGTGAAGAGATTGTAAGTTTTTTGAAGAAAGTGAAAAATGGAAAGGCATGTGGTCCTGATAAGATACCATATGAGTTCTATAAATGTGGAGGAGAGAGTGTAGTCAGTATGTTGAAATGTTTATTTGATGAGATATGGAAGAGTGAAAGAGTACCGGATGACTGGAACAAGTGTAATGTAGTTCTGTTGCATAAGGGTGGACATAAGAGTATGAAAGAACTTAAAAATTACAGACCAATTGCACTGGGTGACACCGTATGTAAGATCTTTTGTGGTATTTTGAATGAGAGAATGAAAAATTTAGTTGAGGAATTAGGAGTCCTGGGAGAAAAACAGAATGGTTTTAGGCAAGATAGACGGGGGGAGGATAATCTGTTTGTAGTGAGTGAAATAATTGAGCGAATGAAGAAGGATAACAAGAAGGTATATTTAGCATTCCTGGATATTGAAAAGGCGTATGACAGAGTGGATCGGGTTAGGCTGTTTGAAATTTTGAGAAAAGTTGGTTTTAGCAGAAAAATAGTGAACATTGTACAGAGTCTGTATGAGAACACAAGTGCTATCTACAGGTTAGGAAATGTGGAAACAGGGCAAGTGAGGAGTGTTAGAGGAGTGAGACAGGGCTGTACTCTGTCCCCCCTGTTGTTTGGATTGTACACAGAAGAATTAGCAGTTCAACTGAGAGGGAGTGGTTTAGGACTGAAAGTTGGTAATGAGAGACTGAGCTGTTTGTTGTATGCTGATGATGTGGTTGTGGTTAGTGAATGTGGTCATGAACTACAAAGGATGCTTGACATTGTGAATGGATATAGTACAGATTTCAAGATGAACTTTGGTGCCGATAAAAGTAAGGTCATGGTTATAAATAGTGATGAGACTGAAAGAGACAGACTGTGAAATATTGGAGAAATCAGAATAGGTAGAACAAAAGAATACAAATATCTAGGTTGTATGATGAGTGAAGATGGATGTACTAGAACTAAAGGTGAGAAAGTGGCTAAAGCAATGCAGTGGAGTGGACGGTTAGTTAGTGTGGCCAGATACAGAGCAAACAAGTACGAATGTGTGAGAGGAATGTGGAAGTATGTTGCTGTACCTAGTGTCATGTATGGTATGAGTGCTCTTGCTTGGAATGGAAGTGATCTTGAAAAGCTGGATGTGATACAAAATAAGGTAGGACATGTAGCATTGGGTGCTCCGAAATGGACAGCTATAGAAGCCATTAGAGGTGACCTAGGGTGGAGCCTATTTTCAGAAAGAATGATGAAAGCTGTGCTGAATTATAAGGTGAGAATTGAAAGAATGCAGAATAGCAGGTGGGTAAGGCGAATCTTTGAATGGAATCTGAGTGTAAGCTATTGGGAGAAAGTATGTTGGGGGCATGCAAGGAAACTCAGTATGCAAAAGATTATTCATGTTAGAATTGGGAGACCTGTGGATGACTGGAGTTTAATAAATGTAGGAGGTGTAGGACCTGAGTGGGACTGCAAGAGGTGGAAGAAAGAGATTGAGAGACAAACAAAAGAGTATGGATTGAATAAGTGGAAGCTTAGCATGATGCGGAAGCCTACACTTAACTGGTATATGAAAAAGAAAGCACCTAAGTTTGAGCTGTTCTATGATGGTAGTTTTGGAAGTCAACTCTTGTTTGCTGTGAGGTGTAAGTCATTGAGTGTGAACAGACGTACTTGGAGATGGAATGAGAATAATAACAGATTATGTCAGCAGTGTAATAGTGGAGTAGAGGAAACAATTGAGCATTTTGTGCTGGAATGTAGTAAGTATGAGCAAGAGAGAGAGAGTTTTATGAATGTGGTGTCTGAGCAGTATGGAGAGAATGAGTGGAATGCCAGATGTGCTGAAGATGATTGCGGTATGAGCTGTCTTGCTGGATTGGATCAGGAGTGTAATGCGAGTATCACTGAGGCTATGAAAGTGTTTCTTGTGCGTGCCTGGAGTAAGAGACAGTGACTGGAATGAGCCAGTCAGGTAGAATAGGCTGTAATGACCCAATGTGCCTGGGGATGGTGTTTTGACACACTGGCTTTCCCAGTGACGCCATCCAAAGGCAGCTTGTGACAAGGATTGGTAGATCCTGAGTAGTTTAGTGGACAAGTCTGGTACCAGGCGCTGAACTCTTTGTGTGATAACTGTGGAGGGAATTGTAGGCCGTTACAAAGGCCCCGACGCTGTCGGCCCTCAATTTCAAGTTCAAGTTCAAGTTCAAAGTTTACTGTCCAAAGATTCCAAGTGTATTAGTGTTTCTTTTTTGTGAATTTTTCGTTTTTAATGCCTATTATTTTTGTAATTTAATGTATGCAAGCTCAAATGTAGAGTTTTCTTAATTTTTGGGCAATTTAATTTTCTTTGTTTTCATCACAAGCTTCTCAGGTCCAGCTCAAGACGACTGTTAACTTAACGCTTGTTTACATTTCTTTGTTGCGTGCTCGTGAGTCAAGTCTACTAGTAATATTGTGCGTCATTGGTCACGAGCAGTATTTTTTCTTTCTGTGAGACTGCTCTCAGATGTATTCTTGTCAGTAGGGTAGGCCAGTACCCCGTAAACGGTAAAACCGCTCGCACTTGCGCATTATTTTCATTGTCAGCCTCAGGAGAGCGAATCTCTGTGTGAACTCAATACTAATAACATATTTTGTCCAAAGGTAAGGAGTACGATCCAACTTGGTTGGCATCACGAATTTGGTGGTGTGATGCTGTAATTAACTTAGCTGGTAAAGTATCTTGACAAGGTTAGAAGATGCTCCTAAATGCCTCTCCTGGTGAAACTTGACATTGGGTTGGGTGAATGTTGTGGATGATTTGGGAATCGATTATCCACTTTTCGAATGCTAAACATAGTAAATTAGATCGAAATAAACAAGTTTTCTTCTATGCACTTTCTGTCATAAATGATTATTTTACGAATTATAGCGGTAGGTTTAGTTACGTCTTTGATGACGAATGCGCTCAAATAAACAGCCACTCATTGATTTTCAAATTTTTGTTGCTTGAATCATGGTAATAACATCAAAATAAACTACTTTTCTTCTATACACTTTTTTTGTCAAATGAATATTTTACGAGTTAGCGCGGTAGGTTTAGTTTCGTCTTTGATAACGAGAAAACCGGAAGCAAGACGCCTTTGCAGCGTTGCCATTCGCCGGTCCAAATGAATTACTTCCCACTTCAAACACTTGAGTTGCGTTAACTAATTCACCGCCATAACTCGTAAAATACTTATTTACGACGGAAAGTGCATAGAAGAAAACTTGCTTATTTCGATCTAATCAACTATGTTAGAGGACCTAAAAATCAAATATCGATTCCCGAATAATCCTCAACACTAACCTTGGGTTGATATTGTTGTAACACAGTTGCAATGGTACTTTATAAATGTATTTTTATTTATTTGCTTTTTTATACAATGAATTTGTCTGTAAAACAAAAAATTGTTGCATCCCACCCACTAGAGAGATTATAGCTGTATTGATTAGTTAAAAGTTATCTTTTATCTATATTTTGTTGGTCAGCTCCAAATTCAAAAGACATTGGAATGAATTAAATTAATGAATTGATAATATTTTTGCTACAACCTTTCAACCATCTGCATCCAGTCATCTGCTCTTGATCAGATGCATTTTCATTGTTGCTGTCCACCTTAATATCTTGTGCAAAGTGTTCCCTAGTTGCACCTGTCCATATAAGAAAACATATGGAATTTTTATCAATCATTTGTACTTCCATTTTATTTTTGGTACTGCTATTGGATACTTCAGTTATTGATAGTGATGGTGTAGATACACTACAGCTACCCTGTAGTAAAGCTCAACAGGTTAAAAAATGAATGAAAAGTACAAGAACATGATTTTATTTCTTGGCAAAAAAATATGGTAAATGTGAAGGTATTGTCAGTTATCAATTTTCCAGTTTTTGGTGCTTAAACATAGTTAGTTCATTAGATCAAAATAAAAAAGTTTTTTTTCTATGCACTTTCTGTCAGAAATGAGTATTTCTTGAGTTATAGCGATAAATGAGTTACCTCAACTCTAGTGTTTGAAGCGGAAGGAAATTTATCGAGTACCTAGTATGGCAATACCACAATAGACTCTTCATTCTGATGCGCTCGTATAATCGAGCGCATTCCTCCCATCTAGTACAAAAATTTACATACCGCTATTACTGGTCATTTTTGGGTGATAACATTTATTGTGTTATTTAACTAAAAGATCCTAGAAGTGAGTTCAGGCTCCGCAAGCTCCGCAGGGTGAACTAATAATAAATTACAAAGTATTCAAACGTACTCAAACAGGTCAATCACACAGGTCACAAAATTCAAACAGGTCTACCGCTCTAACTTGTAAAATACTCATTTGCTGCAAAAAGTGTATAGATAAAAAGTAGTTTATTTTGATGTTATTCCCATGATGCAAGCAACAAAAATTTAAAAATAGATTAGTAGCTGTTACTTCAATCGCATTCGTCATCAAAGACGAAAATTAACATACCACTATAACTCATGAAATACTCATTTCCGACGGAAAGTGCATCGATGAAAACTTGTTTATTTCAATCCAATAAACTATGTTTAGGCACTGAAAACTGGAAAATCGATTACTGGCAATCCCTTCACATTTATCAAAAATATTTCAGCTCATTCACATATTCAGATATGGTTAGAAGCAGTATTAAGCTAATATTATGCAAAAATGTTTACATCTGTCTCCTATTCAATCCCTTAGACTTTACTGTAGTATTTAGTTCATATTTGAAGCTGGTACCTATGCATTGCTCTGTGTCAATTTTCTAAATTTGAGCTTATGATGAAATCCTTATGTAACTAGGAACAAGTGCTCGTATTTATTATGAGAAAAAGACTGTTATTTATTTTTATTACTAAGAAAGATGTCAAATTTAACTAATTGAAGCAATACCTGTAACAGGAAAATATTTATATTTTTTAAAAACAAAAAAGGTTCTTGGAGAATAACTGATATTAGGATTTCAAAACATGAATTATCTGGAGTCTTCAAAATAGAATCAACTTTTTGGTTAATCTTATGAAGATTCTATTGTAGAATCATTTATTCATTTTGTCTTTTCTTATTTTATATGCTAATATAAGAGATTAGCCATTATCTAAACTATTAAAAGTTCAGTAGATGTTGCCAGTTCATTATCTTCATTTAAAGAGATTTCTTTGAGTCATGCTGTTGAAAAAAATATGCATATTTGAAAGTAATGGTTTAATATAGATACTGGTAAATATATTTGCTTATCATCAGCGCATAATGTTTGGTAATGATGTAATCAATTGCAGCCATTACATTTGAGTCCTTAGGCATTGTCTGTCATCATAATTTGGATAAAATGCTCAATATCAACCAATAGTAGTAGATAGATAAAGTGGGCTAGGAATGTCAGCCACGCACTTTCTATTGTATGTGATTTTTTGGTAAGCTATTGAGGAACTGTATATGTAGTATATGCTAGTTTTTGCAATAGTTTTTTTCTGAATTTTTATAGATAAAATTGGTATGATTCAACAATGCTCTATGCAGTGCTCCAGGAAAAAATTATTAAATTGTGATGGTAGATTATTAATATTTTTACTAGTTTTTAGCAACACCACTGTAGATACTCCTAGGTTTTGATTACACTCTCTTTTGCATTGAAGATGCAAACAGTGAATATTTAGTATAATTTGGATTGATATTCCATCTGTTTGGAATATTAATGCTTAATTTGCTTTTTATTTTTTCAGTTATTCTATTTTTTATATCAAATTATAATATTTTTGTTAGTTTTGCTGTTGTACTTATAAGGGATTTTTTTACTGAGATTCCAAAGTTTACTGATAGAAAAATTTTTGATTAAGATGCCAAAGCTATGTGCTGATAGCCATATTTTTAAGAAGATCAAACTAACATAGACGTGATGGCATCTCAGTCTGGATCACAAGAAAACTTACTGGGTAGTGACAGCTCTGCGACCATCCCTGCAAGAAACAGTCTATGCAACAGAGTACTGAAAGTGCTGTCAAACATCACAGTTGAGCCAGTGCTCTTCATTTTTGTCCTGGCAAACTGCACTTCTGCCCTGACTACCAATTTGCTGCTAGACAGGGTAAGTTTCTTCTATATTATTTACATGACTTGGCTCATTTGTTGGCTGCACCTGAAGTTTGTGTCAGTTAATTGACTGGTACTTTTTTTTCCCTGGGAAGAGAGTATTTCCTCATATTATTTGTAGTTGTATCTAGTCTAATTTGTGTCTAATTAATTGCATATAACACTAAAAATATTATCCTGTGCATTGGATTAGACCAGTACTTTGTACAGTACTTAGTACTAGAATAGTGCATGTAAAAGTCTTTCTGTGACCATTGAATGAAGATAAAATGCAAAGTTGGCCAGGTAATTAAGAACAGTGTTTGAACAGATATTATGCAATCATTTATTGTTTCAGAAACCAAAATTAGAATCATTTTTTCAAAAAAGTGATGTTTTTGGAAATTTTTATAGTGATATTGATTAGGTCAATTCAATTGAATGTCTACTCCTGCTGCAAAAACAGCTACAATATCGGTTCATTCTAAAGTTCTTGTTTAGATTTGATGATGGTAGCTTATACTTAGTATTAGAAAAATAATTTTTTGTGAAATCAATAGATTTGCCTATTTAAGTTGTTTGCAAATTTGTACTGATTGATGGTAGGTAAATGTCATAAAATTGTATTGTTAACAAGACTCATTTCTAAAAATAAACGTAAATTGGTACATTTTTATTTGATGAATATAAAAGAAATAAATAACGCTTGTAATATCCTTGCCAAGAGAAGGTTAAATTAAACAGAATAGGTAGAGCAGAAAGGGTAGTCTGGTTCAGTATGAATTGAAAAATTAATCATATGAGGCATTGGTAGCTTCTCTAAGCTTTTGTGAGTCCTGTTGGATGTTGCCTTGAAAACCCTGGACTCGAAGCTAAGAATTTATAGAATGTGCCTCAGTGACACAGGACGCTTTCATCAATTCTTTCCTTGATTGGTTCTGTGATGCTTTGTTTCATTCTTTGAGTTGATTTGCTCAACTCATTATTGCAGCAAGAGTAGAGATGTGACTCAGAAAAAACCATGCCGTTTTTTTTAAAAAAACACGTTTTTTTTTACAAAAAACCCGTGGCCAAAAAAACGTGTATATTCTGGTTTTCTTAAATATTTTGTCTGAAAATAACTCGGCAAGAAAAAGAACCACATTACATTATTTGTTTTCATGTCAAATTGCAAAATAAAACAGCACACTTCTTAATTGGTTTTCCATGGCTTTATGAAATTTTTAATTATCTGCGGTTTCATGCTTTGATATTTCATTTATTTTACAATACATGTGAATAACCTTCAACTCCCAAAATGGTGTGTTATAATAACATATCTTCAATTATGGTCATTGATAGAGATGTAACTAAAAAACCATGCAGTTTTTTGAAAAAAAAACATGTTATTTATACAAAATTTTGAATAAAAACCATGGATATTAATATATTTATGTGACCTTAAAAATCCAATGCTGTTTTTTTTAACATTGTTTTTTAACAGAAAAATCTCGACTAAAAAAACATGGCTATTAAATTTTATGGGACCAAAAAAATTTTTTTTTTTAAAAAAACATTTTAAAAAAATCATGACCAAAAAAACACAGATATAAATATCAGGAAAGTTATTTTCTTTAATCGAATTGTCTTTAGAAACTTATAAACAAAGAATGCTGTTAATATTGAAATCATGTTTATTAGAACTGTACTAGGTCTTAGAATAAAATATCTACAAAGAATCTATTCACTCCTAAAACCTTTCGGAGACCTGCTCCATCCTCGGTCATTCAGTAAAATTTTGTAAAATGGACAATGAATTTTCACTGTTCCTTTGAAAAACATTTGACTGAATGACTTACTGAGGATGGAGCTAGTCTCCAAAAGGTTTTATAGAGTGAATAGATTTTTTGTGGATATTTTATTCTAAGACCTGGTATCAGGGATGGAAAAAACCCTGGGTTTTTTAAAAAAACCCAACCCATGTGGGTTTTTTTGGGTTGAATTTTTTTTTGGGGTTTTATTGGGTTTTTTTGGGCTTTATTGGCTTTTTGCAATACCTTTTTTTGTTTAAGAGTTATTCACATAGCTCCAGTTGCCTCTTTTCCAGATTTATATTCACTTATTGAGTTAATATTCTTATTTGATTACTTTATTTCCAACATTATATTATATCATTATATGAATTATTACATTCTATGAACAATATATGAGTTAAGTTTGTCCATCACAATTACCACTTACCAATTACCATATGCATAGGGACATAGCTGTGCAGTCTGTAAAGATATAAGATGTGCAAAGAGAATCGCTATGCTTGTCAATTCATAGTAAGTTTTAGCAGAAGACAGACGCAAGTCATGTGAGAGGGAAGCACCATGCAGACCATAAGTAACCACCACAAGCAACTTGAAGCAAGACAGCTGCACATCACTCAACAGTCATGCTGTTAACAACTTAACATGTGTATTGTGTGAGCTGGAGTGCTTAGCAGTGCAAGCCAAGTCAGTCAACCACACTGTTACATGTTACAACATGTAGTGACATGCCAAAATTTTTTTTTTAAATTTGTCAAAAAAATCACTTTTTGCAGTACAGGATAGCAACAGATACTAAAACGATTAGAAATAAATGCTCTAACAGATTCCATGGTCAAATTTGTTCCAGTGAAGCTTGAATGCTCACCATAGGCCAGTCGTTTATTTACTTTCTTACCCCATGATGGCTGCGGTCGTGTCTTGCCCCATCTGACTATAATTGTTAGACTTATTTCCGGCAAAGCTCTCAAAGGAGACAGATATTGAAGAGTGGTTGGCTGAGTACAATCCGGAGTTGATCGGTGCGATTTATTTGTATAAATTGAAGGACTCCAACATCTTCCCAAAACACATGTTCAACATGAATATCACTAAGACAACGACTCCTCGTTGATGGTGGGATATTCAAGACATGAAACAGCAGAAAATGCAGATTCTTGAAAAAACACTGGCAGAGGGTTTCTGCAAGTTTATAAGCAATCTTCATTCTTGCTGCGCAAGTTCAGGATTTGTTGAGAGATTTTCTAAACATTTGGAATTGTGCGGAATAAATTGAGAAATAGATTAGGATCGGAACACGCACAGAAATTGGTCTCATTATATCGCCACCTCACAAATGATCATGATGTGGAAGACAACGACAAAATGGCAGTGGATGTAGAAAGAAAAATAAAGTAGTACTGTAATAGCGGTCTATTCTAGAACTTAGAAGACAGAGGAAGAATTCAGAAGTCATTTTACTCTCAATTAGTCAAACTGCATTTGTTTCTTAGTTTTTGTTTTTACTTTGGAAATGGAACTCATGGAAATATACTAGCCCCTCGAGTTTTTTTGTGATTAGGGTTTTTCTTATTTTATTTTTTTAGTGGTATTTTTTTTCAATATTTATTGTCATAGCCATGCAAATGCCTTGGACAAATTTTTGACAATATAAATATTGTCGAGAATCTGTTAAGAATAATCAATTTTGCGAATTAAAATGAGGATTTAGGGAAAAATTTTAATTGTGTGTAATAAATTTTTGGCTTACTTAGAAATATCTCAGAAAATCCCAGCAGCACGGGAGGGTCGCTTCAACATGTATGTTTTTATGCCGTATGTTTTAACGCAGCAATGTTAGGAGGCCGCGATAAGATGCGAGAGCCCAAAAGATGGCTGTTTACATTGTGTGTTGTTTCTGGAGGGGACTATTTTGTGGTGTTAGCAAAGTTTTTCACTCGGGCGAGCCCTTGAGAAACTTGAGACGGTCAAAAAAATGCCTACCCATGTGCAAAACAAAGCCGCCTTGTAGTCACACATAAATCGAGACACTCAGGCCGAGAGCGACGGCAAACCAACGGTCGTTTGCAAAGGAGCAGAGCGTGAGAATGCGGTACTACCAATTAGAAGAGAAGGAAGGCGGTCGCAGGCAAGGCCCGAGGGTTCTGATAGGTCGAATATGAGAGAGGACAACCCCAAGAAAAGGCGCTAGGCAAAGGGGATGAACAAAAGGCAGTTCTACAACCGACGCTGCGACGCGAAGTATAAAAGATAAAACGCGGGTGTGTTTGCTGTAACAAACGTGCTCAAAGATATAATGAAAAGTGATTATTGGATATATTGGAAATTATACTAAGTTTCACGCCAAAATGTGATCATGGCATTCATACATTTTCTCGTTTTTACTTGCAGAAGAGCAAATTAAACTTGCGGCGTGGGAATCATTTAATGGAACACTTAGGCGCAACGTCTCTGGGGAGGATAAGAGCGAAGCCGTTTCTTGGGAAAAGATGATTTTTTTTTTAAATTGTCTGAAATTTATTGGCATACAGTAATGAAAAATTGAAATGGTTTAAGGGAGCTTAATGGGTGCTATCATAATTAACAAGTTGAAATTTTGTCTTGCCAGGTGGGACGGAGTCATATATCTGAGGATTGATCAGCTCGAATGAAAGGAAATCGACGTGTGAATATACGGAAGCGGAATGAGCAAAATAACGTCATCACTAGACATTTCCGGAACAGTGAATGAGGCAGGCCTTTGAACTGAAGCGAGTCGCTGACGATTTTTGTGGTTGAAGTGACCATTGCCCACTGTGCTGCGGGACTAACTGAGATGGAAATAGGATAGGAAAGATGAATTCTCATGTGTAGCTCTTGTAAACTTAGCGGCGGCCGGCCAGCCAATATTTCGGTATAATTATGTGATGTAAGTCATTTGACGCATGCTATTTGATTCCATTACTTAATTGGCATTATTCCTAACACCATTCCTTGTGTGTACGCTCATTAATGTTTGTATGACGTATAGCTGGAAATTATAAATGTTAAGCATAGTTTATCCTGTGTATCATGCCCCACAATATTAGAAGTGATCAATCGTAATGCCACGGAGGGCGCCCAGAAAATGCGCTGCGTAAGTGGGTCAGCGATCACCGGTGAGTACCTTTCTTTTTAGTATATGTACTGTAATTGCCGATTATTATTCATTAATTTGTGTTGTATATGTATCCTTTGGAGGTGTGCCATTCCTCAATTCCGAGAGCCGGATCTTCCTGTTAATGAAATGTTAACAAGGAGGTGAAGGGCCAATTTCTCGTGACATCACAATTTGGTTAGATCAACACGATCGCTTTGTAATTTTGTGAATTTTGGGAGTGTAGTATAACAGTTGCATTGTATTTTTTTTTGCGTGGTTATTTCATGTGCAAAACGTACAGAAATTCAGTAGAGGTACATAACTCGTAGTGATGATTTTCTGTGTTCCAGTGTGAGAAGCCAGCAAGCACATTGCCCTATAGATAAAGAAAGTGAAAGTGTTTATAAAAGTGATAAGTTTCAGTGATAAAATTCTTGTGTGCTCACACGATTAATTCAAAGTTTCAGTGAAATTCCACAGTGAGTAAGTTTTAAAATTAATTGAGTGATCGCAAAATTTTGAGTTTTGGAAGAAGTGAATTGGAGAAGATCGCCACTATGCCTGCGCGCGGGAGAAGGAACAACGACCGCAGAAATGCGCCAGCAACGCCACCACAGCCCGAAGAGGAAGCAGTTAACATGCCCGTGGTAACCAGTTGCGTGGGAGCCATAGGGGCCAAATTCAGGAGGGGCGACGATGTAGGGGAACATATGGCAAGGTTGAAGTTTTTGACTGGCAATCTGAATAACAGCGAGCAGGTGAATGCCTTCTTCCTATGCCTAGGTCCACAAGAGGCAAAGGAATGCAATAAAATAATTGGTACACTAACGAACCTACGAGAAGCAGAAAGATGGCTGCGCTCATACGCCGACCAAGTAGAACATCCGACTCAAGCGCTGTTTGAAATAGTGACCAAGAAGCAATCAAGCCGAGAGGGAGTTTCAGAGTACCTGACGCGCCTGGAAAGGCTGTACAACGAGAATTATCTGGAACATCCGGAACGAGTCCTTGTAGATTTGATGTGGCTCGGATTAAGGGATAACATCACGAGACCCTTTCGAAGTGATGCGCGACCTACGACAGTACAAGAATTGAGGGACATGGCAATCGAAGTGGAAAATCGACGGATAGTACCAGTACCAAGGGAAACAACAGAGAAGAGGGAACCGGAGAGAGAAAGAGCGCAGCGAAGCGAGAGGAGGTCACAGCATGGGACTGCACGTGTCGGCCACACGATGCGGCATTCACCACAACAGCCAAGAGGCTACCGCCATGAAGTGCCACCCTGGAGAGAAAGGAACAGACAGATACGACACTCTCCTTATCATCGAAGAGGAAATTATGAAGCACCCCACTGGAGCGAAAAAGGCAGACTTAGGAGTCATCAGCACCAAATTTACCACGCAAGAGAACCACAGCCGCAACCGGAAGTACCACCTGCACCTGCAGTGGACTTAGTACAGTATAGAGCAGTGCCACCGCCGTGCGTCAACTGTGAAAAATTTGGGCACCTAAGAGCTGATTGCAGAGTGCAACAGTTTGCAGGACAGCCAAAAAACGGAATAGGAGACCGTTAGCTCCAATAATAAATCCCAGCGTAATACTCCAAGTGAATGGAACACCTGTTACCGCACTTCTCGACATGCAACTGCAAATATATGCTTGGTAAAAGAGCGTGTGGTTGCGGGCATTAAAAATGCTAGTGTGAAAGGAACATCGACTGCGTTAAAAACAATTGGAGAGGAACCCGTACCGGTGCTGGGAAAGATTAATGTGCCAATCAAAGTTAACGGTCAGAAAATTATACAGAGATGCTTTGTTGTGAAGGAAAATGCATTCCCAGGAGACCTGCTAATAGGAGTGGAAGTAATGAACAAAGTCAACGCAAAGCTAGACTTCGGAAAACGTAGGGCATCATTCTTTGGTACTCACGTGAATATGTTTTCAGCACCTGGACACGCTTCTCCGAAAATTCTGTGTGTAACGCGGGAAGAAACATCAGTCACTCTGGCTGAGGACATTACAGTTAAGCCTCGCGCGCAAACCATGGTGAGGTGCCGAGCAGATGGCAAGTTTGATGGGAAGGAAGTAATTTTAGAGCCTAGAATTAAGTGGGCGCCTTACGTCGGAGCCACCGCTGCAAAGGTACAAAACGGGTATGTTTTGATGCCTGTACTTAACCCTTTTGCCAAAGAAATCGCTCTGACTGAAGGAGCAATAATTGCAACATGCCACGAAATCTCGAATGAAGATGCAACTGCAGAAGAAAACAATGCGGAAAATAGCGAAGCAGAAAATCGCCGCAGAGAGAAGCGCTTTCAGCAAATTGATGAGCTTGACCTCAGTCACTTGGATGCTGAAAAACAAGGACAAGTCAGAAACCTGCTGAAGGAATATCACAAGACGATTAGTGCAGACGAGATGGATATTGGCCACGTGAAAGGAGTGAAATACAAAATTTTGCTGAGTGATTACAGGCCAATTCAAACGAAAGGATGGCGTACTCCGTACACCAGCCAAGAGATTATTGATAAAAAGGTCTCGGAGATGATCGAAAGTGGAGTTGTGCAAGAGAGTACAAGTGCTTGGAAGAACCCCCTCGTACTCGTGAAGAAGCCTGGAGGAGGTCACAGAGTTTGCCTTGATTTGCGAGCTGTAAACATGCGGGTAATAAACGAACATTATCCGATTCCCAATATCATAGGGACACTGGAGGAGGTGGCTGGCAAAGAATACTATTCCATTGTCGATGCAAAATCAGCCTTCCATCAAATTGAGCTCGATGAAGAAAGCAAGCAGTACACGGCGTTTCAAACTCGACAAGGAAACTTCGAGTTCTCTAGGCTGCCTATGGGACTCAAGTGCTCAACATCAGTGTACCAGAGAGTGATTTGTCATGTTCTGAAAAGGCAACTTGGAAAATTCGCCGCTATTTACTTGGACGATGTGTGCGTCAGCTCTATAACTTTTGAGAGTCACCTAGAAAATTTAAGGAAAGTGTTGCACGAGTTTCAATGTGCCGGAGTAAAAATAGGCTTAGACAAGTGCAAATTTGCGCAAAAACAAGTGAAGTACCTAGGATGTTACATCAGTCGTGAGGGACTCATTCCAGATCCCAAGAACGTGGATGCGATGTAGAATTACCCTAGGCCGACGACCGCACGCAAAGTCCGATCCTTCGTTGCTGCACTCAACTTCTACCGGCGGTTCATTCCGCATTTCGCTACAACCGCTACACCACTTAATGCTCTGACTAAGAAGGGGCAAAGATTCCAGTGGAAGGAAGAACACGAACAAGCATTCGGTAAACTTAAGCAGCTCATGATAGAAGCTCCAGTTCTGAAGAAGCCTTCTCTAAATGAGACGTATTACTTGAGCTGTGATGCCTCAAATGAGGGCTCTGGCGCGGTCCTTGCGCAAAAATGTAATGGCAAGGAACAACCGATTGGATACTTCAGCAAAAGATTCAATGATGCTGAAAAACGTTATTCAATTACGGAGCGGGAAGGATTAGCAGTGGTCGCCGCTGTAAATCACTTTTCACCTTACCTGTACGGTAATAAATTTGTTGTAATTACTGATCACACGGCTCTCAAATATTTGTTCAAAGGTAAAAACACCAAGAACAACAGAATTATGAGATGGGCCCTAACACTCTCTGAATATGATTTTGAGGTGATTTATCGGCCAGGAGCTCAGAACGTGGTGCCCGACGCATTGTCGAGAAATATTGCGAACGACAACGAAGAAGAAAATCCAGACGACGAAGCACCTAAAACAGTGTTCGTCACGACGATGATAGACGAAGCACCCAATGTGCAAGAGGCGAAAATCTGCTTGCAGAAAGAAAATGTGAGAGCAGAACAGTTGAAAGATCCCATTTGGGGGCCGGTACTGAGGTATCTTGAAGGTGACAAATTAGGGGACGCTCCAAGTCTCGCTCTGAAATCCGAAGTCTTCACCGACGGAGGCATATTGTATTTCAGAAAGACGCAACGAAAGCCTAATAGAACAAGGCACTTGATCGTTGTGCCAAACGCTCTGAGAGAAGCAGCGATAACATTGGCACATGACAGCACAATTGGTGCACACCAAGGTCGTGCTAAGACGTGGAAAAAGCTAATGGAATTCGGGTACTGGATTAACATGGCGCGTGACGTTAATAAATACGTCGATTCGTGCATTCAGTGTCAGAAGCGAAAGATCAACAATAGAATTTGTGTTAGTATGGGTTCATTCCCTGAAATTGACAAGCCTCTGGACAGAATAGGCGTGGATTTAATCGAAATGCCAGTGTTGAATGAGGGCCATAAGTACATCCTGACCGTGGTCGATCACTTCAGTAGATATGTTGCAGCGTTCCCGCTCAGAAGCAAGACAAGTGACTCGAGCGTTGACTAAATTCGTGACAACGTACGGCCCAGCAAAGACGCTCATCTCAGACAGGGGCACCGAGTTCACGTCAGCTTTGTTCAGAAATGTGTGTGAAAAATTGAAAATAAAATACTACAACACCTCAGCGTATCATCCCCAATCAAACGGGATGACCGAACGGCAAAATCAGGATATCAAGACTATTTTATCACACCTTGCCGCCAGCGATCAATCTTCGTGGCCTGATGCACTTCCTTGGACGTGCCTGGCACTGAACACCAGCTACCAGAGCGTAATTGAAGAAATTCCATTCTATTTGTTCTTTGGTAGAGATGCTGACATTCCAATCGTTGAATGGCTAAAAACCCCGCGAATAGATTACTCGCTGGGAGAAAACTACGCGGCAGAAGTAACTGAACGTCTTCACAATGCCTTCAAGGCTGTTAAAACAAAATCAAAAGCGTCACACGACAAGTCGGTACAATTAAAAGAGCGAGGAGTCAAGAACAACAAAGTCCAGGTGGGCGACATTGTGCTGCTCCATAATCCGACTGGAAGGCCTGAAGTTGACGGCGCATGGCCAACGGATTGGATAGGCCCATATAGAATAATGGCAAAAGGCGAGTTCAATGCAACTATTAAAGTACTTTATAATGAACGTGTAGAGAGAGTGCATCTAGATAGGCTGAGGGTGGCGTTTCTCAGAGGGGAGGCTTACCCTTGCCATGAGGACAACGCGGCTGTGCCAGTAGGGTCTGGCAATACAGGCGAAAGCGGAGAACAAGATATGAGGACCAGAGGCGCGGGAAACACGTCAAGCTGCATCCAGGACACAGCGGAGCTACAATTTGCGTTCTAGGTGTAGGTGAACCGCCAACTAGAAACAAACTGCAGAGGACTGAAATCATGCATCAACTCGACTTTGCGGGATGTGTTCTTGTGTGTTTAATTTTAGAATAATTCGTGCGTAGGAGTGAGTTTTTTTTAGCGTTGTATTGCTTTAATCTAAATATGTTCTTTAGTAGAATTGTGTTATTCTAGCTGTGAATTGAACCTAATCTCACTCACTAGATTGTGATGCTTCCTTCAGTAGGAATATGCTCTAGGTTATGTAACTCCATCTTTCTTTGCTCACAAGAAATTTCGTCCAGAACGAAAATCTTGTTCGAGTGATCTAATCTTATCCTATGCTTAATTCTCATTTTTCTTTCTTGCTAAGTCAAGGAAATTGAGCGTTCAGTAGGTTAACTTCGTGTGTTTCTCAAGAGGAGTACTTTGTTTCATTTGTAGTATGCTTATATTCCCTCGCCAGCATTTCGTAAAGCGCACGCGCTTAATACAAAATAACTCTAGTGAATTAACTAGTTTAATCTGAAGTTCTTAGGCTGAGGCTATCTCAGGCTTGCTAATTTTATCAATACCGTTAGACCGTTCATTTTCATAACGGGGAAAATATGTTTAGCGTCAGATTAAAATTTGCGTATTCTTTCGTGCTGTAGCGTTGAATTTTCTGACTCTGTGTCTTTCTCTTGCCCTGAAAGAATATCGTAAACACGGTATTCCGGAAGGAATTATTCTCCTCTTACTCTGTAGAGTATAGTACATTTCTTTTCAGACTTAAGGAATTAATTTCTTGGTAGATTAGCGTAGTATGTACTTCAGCACAAAACAGGCCAGAACAATTGCATAACACGAATGCGTCTCGTATAAGCAGCAAATTAAGGAAAAATCACGTGGAATATAAGTAATTATTTACAAGAACAACGAACAGATAACAACTGTACAACATAGGGGATACAGCGCACTTGTATTGGAAGTATTTGATAGTAGAACAAACTCAAGCGTTGCATTGGGAAACGACGAACTATATGTACAGCTGAATATTTTGCACCATGTTCTGAAGTATGCCGAAGGCACAAGTAATTAGCTCAGGACCGTTGGCGGTTGAGCTGTGGCTGAAGACATCGTCCAGACATATCTATCGTTCGCTAACAAGCTCGCATCGGGAAGGGCTGCTCAAGTAATTGGCAGTTAAGACTTCGAAGCGGAAAGCACCACAGAATGACGGAGTACCAGGATGAGGAAGGAAGGAGAAGCGAAAATAATGAAGATAATAGTCTAGGGTACCTCAATGTAATAGCGTTCAAAAATGCTTTTATACAGTGGGCACTCAAATGAAACAATAACAATGCTTTTATATGATTGAGTGTTGATATTTACTTAAATATTTTGGAATTTGCGTCGTAACATTTATGCCTAGTAAGGCATTCCTGAAATTTGAATGCAAGTTTCCTGTGAATTTTAGTAGGCAAATTATCACATTGGAATATTGAAGCCGTATTTTAGGCATCTCTATTTATACGTGAAATAAAAATTAAAAGAGATTTCGTCGGATAGGCTTTGTGTGGAGCGTACGATCTTCAAAGAATATTAACCCACGGAATTCTTGCACAAATAAGAGTGTTTACTCAGAGAAAATAAAATATCATCTCGTGTCTACCAGAATTTCTACGTCGATGTCAAGGAATACTGAGATTCTACGTCGATATCAAGGAGTACTGAGAGGAATTCTACAGGATAACAGCATGCACTACGCAGGATTGTGCCTCGGAATTCTTCAGGGTGACATCGTAGGATTCAGGACCTTATTGCGAATGGAAACAGTAGTGAATGAAATTTATCGACGCTTCGACTCGTATTGACCGACAGATCAATATAACTTACTGACGTGCCGATTTGCCTGATCAACGAATCGACGTTCATGAGTAATCTGGCGATTAAAAGTTGAGTTTGAATAAACGTCATAAAATATATGTGAAACATTGCACTTAACATGATTTGGTGGTAATTTGAATCGTAATAATGATCCATCTTACAGAACGCAATCGTGCAGTAATGTGGTGTATAGAAATTTTATACGAGTCTGGATATTGGGCTCGCAATACTTCATCCTGAAATTGAGTTACCTTCCATCAAGGCGTGTGTGAAGTTATAAAATGCCAAAAGAGAGGCATGGAAGAAAAGCAAATTCCATCAGCTATACCAAAGGAGTCAACATCGAATCGTCAACAACAGCGTCAAAGACTTGGACAACAGAACATGCAAGCGTGAATTGAAATCTACGAAACATAAAGTTATTAATACTGTACGATGTTTGAGAATGTAGGAGATGTAACCGTAATACTCTGTGATTGTTATAAGGGGGTGAACACTCAAAAGATTTATGATATACTTCAGTTCGGTGGAACACAACACAATATATTACGCCATGCTGATTGTAATGAATAAGATTCTTAATTGTAATGTACAATGTTTATTGCGGAATTAAATTTAGAAGATAATGTGCTTAAGTAGAATTTACCATGTGTGTCTTATGTTGGCTTCAGACTGCAGTGATCAATATTCAATAAATAGCTGAAAGCTAATTAAAAAAAAATTATCAGGCCAATTTTTTTTTCAACTATTGGACGGCGGTCTGTCGAGAATCTGTTAAGAATAATCAATTTTGCGAATTAAAATGAGGATTTAGGGAAAAATTTTAATTGTGTGCAATAAATTTTTGGCTTACTGAGAAATATCTCAGAAAATCCCAGCAGCACGGGAGGGTCGCTTCAACATGTATGTTTTTATGCCGTATGTTTTAACACAGCAATGTTAGGAGGCCGCGATAAGATGCGAGAGCCCAAAAGATGGCTGTTTACATTGTGTGTTGTTTCTGGAGGGGACTATTTTGTGGTGTAAGCAAAGTTTTTCACTCGGGCGAGCCCTTGGGAAACTTGAGACGGTCAAAAAAATGCCTACCCATGTGCAAAACAAAGCCGCCTTGTAGTCACATAAATCGAGACACTCAGGCCGAGAGCGACGGCAAACCAACGGTCGTTTGCAAAGAAGCAGAGCGTGAGAATGCGGTACTACCAATTAGAAGAGAGGGAAGGCGGTCGCAGGCAAGGCCCGAGGGTTCTGATAGGTCGAATATGAGAGAGGACAACCCCAAGAAAAGGCGCTAGGCAAAGGGGATGAACAAAAGGCAGTTCTACAACCGACGCCGCGACGCGAAGTATAAAAGATAAAACGCGGGTGTGTTCGCTGTAACAAACGTGCTCAAAGATATAATGAAAAGTGATTATTGGATATATTGGAAATTATACTAAGTTTCACGCCAAAATGTGATCATGGCATTCATACATTTTCTCGTTTTTACTTGCAGAAGAGCAAATTAAACTTGCGGCGTGGGAATCATTTAATGGAACACTTAGGCGCAACGTCTCTGGGGAGGGTAAGAGCGAAGCCGTTTCTTGGGAAAAGATGATTTTTTTTTTAAATTGTCTGAAATTTATTGGCATACAGTAATGAAAAATTGAAATGGTTTAAGGGAGCTTAATGGGTGCTATCATAATTAACAAGTTGAAATTTTGTCTTGCCAGGTGGGACGGAGTCATATATCTGAGGATTGATCAGCTCGAATGAAAGGAAATCGACGTGTGAATATACGGAAGCGGAATGAGCAAAATGTCATCACTAGACATTTCCGGAACAGTGAATGAGGCAGGCCTTTGAACTGAAGCGAGTCGCTGACGATTTTTGTGGTTGAAGTGACCATTGCCCACTGTGCTGCGGGACTAACTGAGATGGAAATAGGATAGGAAAGATGAATTCTCATGTGTAGCTCTTGTAAACTTAGCGGCGGCCGGCCAGCCAATATTACCCAGCAACAAATGCGATCCAAAGAGAGGAAGGAAGATTATGAAACAAGATCAAAGTTGAAGAAGACAGTAGTAGGTGCTGAAAAACAGGACAGCAGTGAACCTAAAAAAGGTGGTCCTTAACATAACAAAAACATTTTATTTCAACAAAAAGGAGGCCTACCTAACTCTCAGCTTGGGCCTGCACATTGTCCCCCTGGGAGCGCTAGTTCCCATAGATACAATAATTGTATCCCCCTGAGGGGGTGTTTTTTTACAAAGAAGTCGTGACCAAAAAATAAATAATAATAACTTAATAAAAAAAACATGTTTTAAAAAAACAATAATTTTTTTGGCAACATAAAATATGTTAATATCCATGATTTTAAGACACAATTTTTATGAAAAATACATAAAATAAAACAGCATAGTTTTTTGGTCGCATAAAATATATTCATATCCAGGTTTTCTTATACATCATTGTTTGTAAAAGAAACATATTTTTTTAATAACAGCATGGGGGTTTTTGAGGTCTCATATAATATTAATATTTTTTTAGCCATGATTTTTTAGTACAAAAACATTTTTTTGGTCTCAGAAATATATTATTCATGTTTTTTCAGTCATGATTTTTTAGTAAAAAATATGTTTTTTAAAAAAACTGCATGGGGCTTTTTAGGTCACATAAAATATATTGTTTTTTAGTCAAGATTCTTTGTAAAAAAAGCATAGTTATATTTGGTACCAGAAAATATATACATATTCATTTTTATTAGTCAGAATTTTTTGTAAAAAAAACATGTTTTAAAAAAACAGCATATATTTTTGGTCACCTAAAATATATTAATATCTATGGTTTTTAGTCATTTTTTTGGAATGAAAACATGAAAAAGAAACCATACAGTAAAAGTGGTGGCAGATAACCCACAATTACCTAGAGTCTAAGAGGTACAGCAGGAGCCACAGAACTTATATTGATGGATTCAAAATTCAGAGCTTATTATCGCTGCAAAGTCTGATTTTTTTGGTCACATAGAAATAAAATCAGACATAGTAGAGATAGTAAGCTCTGAATTTTGACTCCATCAATATAAGTTCTGTGGCTCCTGCTGTTCCTCTTTGACACCTCTAGGTAATTGTGGGTTATCTGCCACCACTTATACTGTATGGCTTCTTTTTGCTGTTTTTATAACAATAAAATGACTAAAAAACATGGATATTAATATATTTTAGGTGTCCAAAAAAAACCAGACATATACTTAACAAAATTTAGATGTGCGAAAAAAAAACACATAAAAAACACATTTTTTTTGCAAAAAAAACCGCAATCAAATTAAACGTTTTTTTTTGCATCACTAAGCAAGAGTGCTCAGTAATTTAGAGGACTTGGTTTAAAGATAGTGGCATACTTATTAGCTTATTTTCAAGTAGTTAGTTGTGAAACCTTAACAATTGTATAGCTTTCTGTGAAAGACCCATTATCTAATCTTTTTATAGCCAAGCATATTAAATCAATTTACCTAGATGTGATTATTTTTAATTTTTACCCAACTTTGACACTTGTGGCTGATGTTCCCTGCACTCTGGTATTGCGCAGGTCTGCACTCTGACCTTCCATGGCAATGAGACGGCGTGTGGCAACCTGTCACAGGACAGCAAGCTACAGAGCAACGTAGAGAAGACCACGGCTCAAATCAACTTGTACTGTAACCTTGTCAGCAACCTGCCATCCATCGTGCTGGGTCCACTGATGGGCGCTTACAGTGATGTCCATGGGCGCAAGCTACCCCTCATCATACCTCTTGTTGGAGCTGTTGTCTCTGCCTTGGCTCAAATGGTGAATTTCAATATTTTGTCTTCAGTTTGTTATACTTCTTGCTGCTGGAGTTGTTATCCATCTTTGGCTTAAATATGGGGTTCAAATAATATTTGTATATAAAATGTTGCTGGTGATATTGTTTAAACTGGGACTCAAATAGCATGTTCAAATGTATTTAGATCATCTTCAGAAAGTGAATCATTTACTCCATAACTTCTGACCTTGTATAAAAATGCCAAATAAGTTCTTATCTCTCACAAAAATTTAATTATGATAAGCCTCTAAATGCACTGCCTTATTACTAACACATCTTCTAGTATGCACATGGATAGCTATAGCTTGCAAATAACCGTAGGTTTCAACAACAGTGCTTTGAACTTGATGTTTTGGACCTTTGCATATCTAGGATCTTTAATTCCATTATTTCAAGGTGTATCATTCTAGTGACTCTAGTTTTGTGGAAAGCTTTTCTTGCAAATTGGTAGGAAATATCTTGTAAAACAATTTTATTGAGCAAATTGACTGGTCCACAAGTTATTCAGTTGAGCATAATGATTACTAAACCTCTTCTGGGTGTGGGCCTGTTCTTCAGATTTTTGCATACATGCCCTCTGCTGACCCACTGTGGCTGGTTGTGTGTGCCGTGCCACGAGGTCTCTTTGGTGGCTTTGCTGTCATTATCATGGCCTGCTATGCCTTCATCAGTGATGAGTCCAGGCGTAGGTGAGGGTGTGACTCCGATCTTACGACTGCCTTCAGTGCAGGATGTTACGGCTTCATCTAAATTCTTCTCTCCTTAACTAATTTTTCACTGTACATTTTGTTTACTAGCTTATTGACCTAAGGGGAGGGAGTAAATGAATTCAAAGGCAAGTGAGTTGGAGAATTTCTGCTGTAATATTTTCGTTTCATCTTCTACTTATTCTATTGTTTTCAAAAAAAGCTGCTTAAATTTGGTGAAAATTCCACTGTTCGGAGACTTGAATAGCGAGAGACTTATGTCGTGGATAAATTAAATTGATTTTCTAACATAGCATTTCCAATTTTTAAGTGTACTTTTAAGACGTACCTAGCAACTTTACAATTGTGAAGCCTTGAAGCTGATTTGAAACCTGTTGGTTTTATTGGGGTTGTTTAGGTTTGATAAACTTGTGCTTTGTTGTAATATAACTCTGCTTTACCTCCTAAACCAATGAACATCCATTGTTATGCAGTAACATATTTGTGTGAGAATTGTTTTTAGTTTGTTTACAGTTCTGATAATGCCAAATGTTAGTATATGCTCCACGAAACATTCTGCTGGTTTGACGTTTACATACTAATCTCACATTCTTGATTTGATTTCTGAACATCTTCATTTTTATCTTAATGATAAAATCCAAGGATCACCAAAAATATTCAAATGAAGTGGTGGACATATAAAAAAATTCCAAAAAACTGTCATATCATCAACAATAATTTCTGGCAATCAATAGAGTGAAATCCTTGTGATGGAAAAATCAGAATTGTTGAATTTGTGCACAATAATTGATCTTGTAATTCTGACACTTGTAAGAAATTTGATGGAAATCCGGCCCCCTCCTTGAAAAAAATTAAAATGTTCTACTATCTTATTAAAAACCTCTACTTTATTAGCATGTACTGCTTATGAAATTGTGTTGCATTGTGTAAATCACTAAATGGCCCCAAGGTTTGCTCAGATTATATAATTGGTTTTGAAATAATTATTTAATTTCTTTCATGATAAATAACCCTAGCACAAAAATGGTAAATTGCAAATGCTGATCATGTGGGCGCAGGTCCCGCACGAGTCGCATAGCCGTCATAGACGCTGTCATGCTCCTGGCACTGCCACTGGGCTTGATATTCAGCAACGTGCTCTTCGCAAAGCTCGGCTACTGGCCCGTGTATGGCATCACGGCGTTGCTGTATTTTGTGGCACTGCTCTATGTTGCTGTCAGAATAAAGAGCAAAACTTCGCCACGACCCCCTCTCGCCGGCAGCAATATAACTCATTACGGTGCTGTAGATTGCAATGATGGGCAGTCACAAGGTGGAAGCAGCTGTGAATATGAGTATGAAGGGCAACAAGATGAGGAAGTAACTCCTCAGTTGCACCAAAAACTGGTGAGTGGTAGCAAATATTATTAGTGTTTTCCTCATTTAGTCAAGTACACATTGATGTTATTTCACTAGAAAATATTACCTTTCATTTATACAATGCAATGCCCCTCAGTGGGATACAACTGTTGTGCCTATGGGTATCAGCAGTCCCACTGGGGAATATGTGAGGTCCCGAACTAAAGGTTAGGTAGGCCTTCCTTTTGTTAGAATAGAATAGACTGTTTTGTTATGAACCTTTTTTTTGGTTCATTGCTGGCCTGCTTTTAAGCACCTAATACTTTCATCTTCAATTTATATTTTGTTTCATGAGCTTTTTTCTCAACATACTGTTTCTCTGCAGCTTGTGCATAGATTCTTTGTTCCCTTATTTCCGTATTAAATGGTATCTTCCTTCTTTCTCTCTTTGAAATGCCATTGTTGCAGATAGGGATGATAAAACTAACAACTAATCTAATCTTTTATACAGCACAACAAGGCTAAAGTAATTACGAGAATATACTATGTATAGAGAAAGTTCTTTGAATAAATTTAAACATGATTTGGAATGTTAAAATCATCTTATTTTGGCAGCGGTTCATCAATGTTGAAATATGTTCAATCTTTTATGTTTCAAGTAATTTTTCATTGTTATTTAGCTAATTCAGTCAAGTAAGTAATAAATGCACCATTATTGGTGATCTACATATGAACACAATGTTCATTGGTAAATATTTATCACTTGAACATATGTTTTTTGTGTTCTTCACTCATGTATGCTGTTTGACTGAAAGTGATTGTTATGAACTTGTGTGCCTGCCTCTTGAAACCTTAGCGTTTTGGCATCCTAGTCAGAGTGGAGCTTCATTCTACTCCAGCAAATCTGTTTTTTATTTTATACAAGAGAATCATATCCTCTTTGAAATAATGCTATTGATGGGCACTTTTGTCTATAGATGAAATTCAATTTTCATTGATAGTTGTATAAATTGAAGTACCTTTATTGAGTCATTTCATGAATAATAAAATGGTGTCTTCACAATGACCTTGAGTTACCTTGCCATTTTTCCTCTCAGTCAGACTTTGGTTAACAGATCACCGTAGGCAGCCAACTCAGGCCCTGAATTCTCACAAATTCAATTTTATTATTTTGGCATTTGCGCAATGTACTGTTAATAGTGGTAATTGTGGTCTGTACTGGTATTTACTCACTATACTGGTAATTGTGATCTGTGCATGCATTTACGCACTGTACTGGTAATTTTGGTTATCTGTAGTGGTAATTGTACGGGTTATTTGTAATCTAGAATGGAATGTGTGACCTGGAGTGGTACAAGGCTGGCTTGACGTGCAGTGCTGCGGAGGGTGCGTGGCGGCGCTTGGCGAGACCCTGAAGACATGCTGCCGGCAGCGGCCGCGGTACGGTCGCGCCAAGCTCTGGGCCCTCATCATTGCGCTCTGCTGCCTCGTTGCCACTTTCAGTGAGGACCAACTCTGCTACAGTAATGTTCAGTCCCTAATTAAACTTTATTATTCTTATTTTTTTTAGTGTTATTTCAATAAGTAAGCAGGCTCTATGAAAAATTCAACATGAATATTTTATTTCATGTTTTTTCACTCCAAGTAAGTGGCCGTGTTCCAACTCACTAAAACCTAAGATTGTGGAAAATGTGAGGGCCCGAGCTGAGAGTTAAGAAGGCCTTTTTGTTAAAATAAATGTTTTTTGTTTTGTCAAGAACCATATTTTTTCGATTCACTGCTGTCTTTTTTTCAGTACCTACTACTTTCTTCATCAACATTCATCTTGTTTCCTTACCTTTTTTCTAAACTTACTGTTTCTATGTGTGCGGGATCCTGTGCAGGAACACACTTTGTGCATAGGTTCCGCATTCCCTTTAACTCCATACTAATTGGTATCTTCATCCTTCCTGTTTTTAAATATCTTTGTTGTGGTAAGTGTGGCTGATATTTACTTATAATCAATCAATCAAACTTAAGGAAATTTTTCCAGATCTCTAGTCTACAATGATATTTATCATGTAATAATTTTTTATTTCAGACAGTTCTGATTTCATCTTCCTGTATTTGAAGAAGCGCTTTGACTTTGGGTACTTCGACTACATCAACTATACCATAGCGGGCCTTGTGGTTGACTTGGTGGGTGAGTACCAGCCAGATGTGTTGAATTTGATTTGCTCATTTCAAATGCCCTTCGTTTCATACTTCTTTTTTTCACTGTTTTGCTTTTTGCTTTAAATTTTTAGAATTTTGATAAACACAATGGTACCTGCTCAGGAAGTAAAATACGGATCTCAATCTGGCCACTAATGTATTATATTATGAGAGCAAAGGACGTATTGGCGTGCAGCAAGGCTCCTCGCTTTCTGTTTACAAAATTCTTAAGTTAGAGAGCTTGAACTTGGATGAAGTACGGTTTACAGGGTGTCAGTGAAGTCTTTTTCACATTTCATTCAGAAATTTATTACAAACAAACTCATGTTAAGTAGAGGTTTGAGGTTGTCTTCACTTCCAACGACTAGGACTCAAATGTGTTTTATTTTACTCATCAATTTCGATGTCCTCTTTTGTTTCCTAGAGTACCTTTCTGTGCAGTTTGATCTCACGCCACTTATTCTCTAACATCTTCGTAGTTACCGTTGCTAGAGCTGCTTGACTTGTAGTTACCATTGCTACAGCTGAGCGGGCTTGACTTAAAGCCCACTCAGGGGATACAACTATTGTATTTGTGGTAACTAGCGCTCCCAGGGGGCTAATATGAGTTAACCGAGCTAAAGGTTAGGTTGGCCCTCTTTTTGTGAAAATAGAATAGGGGTTTGTTTTGTTATGAACCATCTTTTTTCGGTTCACTACTGACCAGTTTTTCAGCACCTACTACTTTCTTCAACTTTTAGCATGTTTCATAATCTTTTTTCTGAACTTACTGTTTCTTTGGACCTTGTTCATTGATTTTGAATATTGTACTCTCAAGATCATGCTTAATGGTGCTTTTTCCTTTACTCTTTTTGGAACGACCTTGTTGCAGTTAGGAAGGCTTGAACTAAATATCTAATCTAAATGTGATGGAAAACTAGTATCCAAGAAAGAACTTTTTGGATCATGACTGGGGGTTTTGCTTTAAAAAATTATCTAACTATGTGTTTTCGTGGAAATGTTATAGAGTAAATCTTGTCCCTATGCTTCAATCCCGTTGATATGTTTACCTCTGTTGAAATATTCTCCTGCATTAGCAATCAAAATGAACTTCCACAATTGGAAAGCATTGCTATCCCATTATATCTCATGAATACGATTTTTTTGCTGAACCACGTGATGTGTGGGATACATGAAGAAAAACGGAGAATACGCTGATTCTTGTCTCCGTTCCTTAAGTTTCTCTTCATGAATAATTAAAAATACCTCGTTGTTGCCTCCTTTTCAATTTGGGAATTTCAGTCAAAGTACATTACATGCCGATTTCACGTCTGTTCTTCCTCAGCAAGCACACAACTTGCCTCAGTTAAATAGCGTGTAACCAGAGAGCGATGAGGTCGTTTTAGCTTCTGGTGAACTTTCTTGTGTAGTATTGTACTCCTTTTACTTTCTTACTACACTTGAATGAATTCTGTTTACGTCTTCAAATTGTCACGAGAGATGGGCCCTCCTCCTTGTTAACACTTCATTAACAAGAAGAACAGGTTCTCGGAATTGAGGGAATGGCGCACCTCCATGCTACATAAACAACACAAAATTAAGGAATAATAATCGGCAATTGCAGTACATATACTAAAAAGAAAAGGTACTCACCGCTGATCGCTGACCCACTTACGCAGCGCATTTTCTGAGCGCCCTCCGTGGTATTACGATTGATCGCTTCTAATATTGTGGGGCAAGATACACAGGATAAACTATGCTTAACATTTATAATTACCAGCTATACGTCATACAAACATTAATGAGCGTACACACAATGAATGGTGTTAGGAATAATGGTGTAACGACCACGAGCCTGATAACGTTTAGTTACTGGAAACCGACCTGTCAGGATGCCGGCCAGACAGGGAATAGCTACTCAGGCTTAAATAGCTAAGGCCAGATACGAGGTCAAAGTACGGCACGGACAAGACAAGAGTATATATTAAAACAGGGGAATGATAATGTACAGACAGACTCAGGGCGTGTCTTGCGGTAGCCGCCTCTCTTACACGAGATCGTAATTCTACCGCTGACTTAACACCCCGGCAGAACACCCTAAGTTCCAACAGATAAAAGAGGCATAGGATTCGGGCAAGCACGACCAAGGTCACTTACGAACATCAGGCAACCAGCTTTATTGGCCTGCTCGTACACAAGTGCACCCTATGACAGTCCTGACGCAACTGAACTAGCTACGATCGAGCAACCGCCCATTTTAACTGCCGCCAGGCAGCCGCGGGACGGACCTCTATGTGACTCATAGCTCTACGGTCGAGGTACAAAACCAGTAGCGAACCATGTTCGCTACACTACTTTCCTCCTCAATTTAGCAAGGAAGTCCCCGCTCGTACTGAAGCCTATACTACTCTAAAACAAGATGACACGTGTCTCCGCATTCAAGCTTATACAAACACCGTACATTCGTACGCACTGAGCAATTGGACAACTACTTATAAGGTCTACTATGTACATCATCGTTCTACAATTTATAATATTATGCGACATCACGGTTCTTCCGTCTTCCAAGTTCCCGCCAGCCTCGCAGGTGACGACGAAACGCCCGGCTGCAGATTTGCCGAGTGCATGCTGACACGACCGCAGATTGCACACGGGCGACTGCTCCTCCATACTGCAAACCGGCGATGAGCAGGCTTCACTTTGGTAGCCAAACAGGCGGCAGAAGTTCACCTCCCATGGCGTGCCCAGCTCGCAACAGAGGCCACGATCTCTGAAGAGTATGCGCCTCCGCCCGTCACATCCGACCCGGACATCCAAAGGGCTTCACACCAGTCGGGTTGCGATGGAAGGCAACCATCAGCACCGGCCGCGCCTCAGAAGACATCTGCAGGGTCGGGACGCGAACAGGCAGCCCAGGTCGGACCATCGCACCCCGTGCTACGTTGGCCCATCGCCTGCTGCAACAGATCCCCGGGCCTGAAACAAAAACAATCCGAGCAGTATCGAAGTAGACACTCAGCATTTATAATCTAACCTCTGTTTTGGTCTTAATCGAGGCAATATTTCATCTTCTGGCTCCGAAGGTTCCGTTCTCCGCCAAGTATTATCACCGGCACTCACCTCTGTTACCTCCAAACACCCTGCGTCGTTACCCCTTTCGTCACCTTCCTCCACCGGGGTAGAAGTTCGTACATCTGGGCGCGCTCTCTCCAATGGCGACCACCCCCCGAAACCTGAAAAATCGGGGGCGCCTTCTGCTGCAGCTCCGCTTTCACTCGCCTCTCCCCCACTCAAGACGAGAGGTCCTCGTTCTGCTTCCGGCACCTCCGTTCTCCTCATTCGCAACAGAGGGGGATCCGGGTACTGGCCGATGAACCCCGAAAAATCAAGGCTCTCCTCGCACGGCGGAAGATCCGGGTATTGTCCGAGAAATTTCGAGAAGTCCCCGCTGGTGTCGTCGCCCGTCACCTCCCCCTGCTGTGTTGCCGGAAATGGTGGCAGCGGATGAATTGGGCGACCCAACCACTCATCCTCCACGGGAGCCACTCGGTCCTCTTCCAATCCGCCTGCTGCGCCAGCCCCGTCTTCCTTCGGCCCCACTTCTCGACGGGTCCTCTTGCGTGGCTGCCTCTGTGGCAGACCTTCTGCCTCGTTCTTCCTTTCGGGTTGCACTGGCTGGGCCTGACCCATGTCGTTTCCATGGTATTTCTTCAATTGCCTCACGTGCACCTTGAAGGGAGCCCTTCGCTGCTGCAGATCCCGTATCTTATAGGTGACCTGGTTCCTGTCAACCTCCAGCACCTCGTAGGGACCCTGGAACTGTGGGGCGAGTTTATGCCTCTCGTCCACTCGTGCGTAAGGTACCCGCCGCAGGACCAGCTCTCCCACTGCGAACGGTCGGAACTTCGGTCCAGCGGGTCGCCACATCCGGGGTGGCCTTGGCAGATCTGGCACCGCAGCCTCCTTCACGAAGAATTCACTCGGGGCTCGACCGGTCTCACTGTGGGTAAGTCTATTGTACTGGGACATCACTCTTGCTATTTCCAGATCCCAGCTCCCAGGGTTACCAGCGCAGGCCGTGGCGAGTCTCTCCTTGATGGTCCGGTTGAGTCTCTCCACCGCTCCATTGGTATGCGGCGCATAGGCGATTGAGCGCTCATGCCGCACCCCGTACCTGTCCAACAATTGTCCGAACAACCTAGCTCGAAACTCGGGACCATTGTCGGACCGCAAAATTTTAGGGGTTCTAGGGCAACTAGCCAATATACCATACTCCAATGCACGCGCAACTCCCGGCGCAGCTTTTGAACGTATAGGTATTGCGTGTCCAAATTTGGACCATAAATCAATACCCACCAATAATCCTATATGTCCTCTGGGAGTACGCGGCAATTGCATCAAATCAACCGCATAAATATCATACGGCGCCGTGCACTTAGCACTCAACCCATACAGCGGGTAGTCTTTTGCACTTACTCCTTTATGCAACTGGCACGTCCGACATTCTCTTATCACTTCCTTGATAGTCTTGTATGGGCTGGGATGAAAGTAACACCGCCGGAATGCCTTGCTAACCTTAGTCTGTCCCGCATGTGCTACATGTTCATGAAACTGTCTAACTAAGCCCTTCAATTGACTGTCTGGAATGACTGGTAGGAACTTTTCCTCGCCCCCTAGCTTGTATTTGTAACATATGGCACCGCTATGTATCACTAAGCTATTAAAATGTCGTCGCAAATATCCTAATGCTGGGTCTTTTTTCTTCCTTTCCAGAGCCTCGCGCACCCTTACCAACCTCTGGTCCTGCAGTTGATGCGGCGCGAACATCTGTATTTCCTCTCCTAATCGAAGGTCAGCCAACTGGCAAGCACCCTCCTGGCTACCTTGCCCGTGAGGTGCTGCTACATTGACCCTTTCTGCTGGTATACCTGCTATGATAACATTAAAATGCACGCCTCCTTTGCATTCCAGTTTAACAGTTCCCTTCTCCCCCACAGGATTTGCAACAACTAACCCTCCTGGCTTGCAAACCACCTCCACTCTCAAGTCAAATAACTGCGCAAACGCCACGAGAGCCTCCCATGGAGGGAAAACATCCGGATTTTTCCAACTCGAAATCATCCTACGATCCGCGGCCTTACCAGTCCTACCGAATGCTTTGGGTTCCTGCAATAATCTGTCTATCGCCTGCTCTCGGAGCGTCAACGCGTCTCCCAAACCCGAGGCTCGGCTCAACGCCACAAACAAAGAATTTGGGCCCCCCTCTACTTCGGCTACCTGGTACTCCCCACATTCTGGCTCAGGAGCATTCTCGTCTCCCTCTGGAACTGACCAAGGAAAATTCACCCGGGACAGACAGTCAGCAACTACATTAGTTTTCCCGGGCACATACTCGATGCTATACTGACCAATAGCCAAGTCAGCCAACGTCCTCATCAGTCGGTCGTCGGTACGCTTCATATTGTGAAGATACATCAGAGGCTGATGGTCCGTTCGGATCACATATTTCCTACCACTCAAGTAAATTCTAAAGTGATTTACTGCAAACCTGATTGCCGCTAGCTCTTTGTCCGTTGCGCTGTATCTCATTTGGGCCTTATTAAAACTGACCCCGGCATAACCGATCACTCTTTCTTGACCGCTTTGCACCTGAGACAGCACCGCGCCAGCTCCCCATCCGCTAGCGTCAGTCGTCAACACGAATGGCTGTCCCGTCACAAAGTCTGGGTACGCTAGAATTGGAGCGGTCACCAATACGGTTTTCGCGTTCTCAAATGCTTGCTGGCACTCGGCAGTCCATTCCCATTTCCCCATGGCTGTCGCCAGGTATAAGGGGTGCAGTAAATTGGCAGAGTCTTTTATAAAACTCTTATAATAGTTCACCATACCCAGGAAGGATCTTAACTGCCGTACCGTTCGTGGCACTGGAAACTCTTGGATCGCCCCTATATTCTTTTCTAGCGGACTCACACCAAGTCTACCGACGGAGTGACCCAAGTAATCGACCTGCTCTTGAAACAAACAACATTTTTCCAAGTTCAGCTTGAGCCCGTGAACTCGAAGCCGGCCGAACACCCTCTCCAACGCCTGGACATGTTCAGCGAACGTCCCACTAGCGACCAAAATATCGTCAAGGTAAGCCTGCACAGAGTCACTCGGTAGCCCTTTAATTACTAAACTTATTAGCCGTGAGAACGTAGCCGGCCCGTTGCATACTCCAAACGGAAGCCTAGTGAATTGATACAGTTCCGTACCAGTAGAGAAAGCAGTCAGTTCTCGCGAAGATTCAGTCAGAGGCACCTGATAATATCCCGACTTCAGGTCAAGCGTAGAAAAATAATAATTTCCCGAAAGTTTGTTTATCGTATCTCCTATATGAGGCAGCGGAAAACAGTCTGGTTTTGTCAAGCTGTTTAACATTCTAAAGTCCACACAAAGTCTTAGTTTTCCGTTCTTCTTCCTAACTGGCACTAACGGAGACGACCATGGTGACTTAGATGGCTCAATAATACCTTTTTCCGCTAATAGTTTTACCTCTAGGTCGATTTCCTCTTTCATGGGCCCCGGGTAACGTCTATTTCTTTGTTTTACAGGCGCTGCACCCTGAACATCTATATGGTGTCGCACTGTCTCGGTACACCCCACGTCTGCCTCATCTGTCGCAAAAACGTCTTTATGCGCAGTCATCAGTTCAGTCACTATCGTCCTTTGTTCTGTAGTCAGATCCGTACCGTCCAAGCTAAGGTCACCCGGCACCTCGCCCATCTCTTCCTCTCGCTCTACTTCTTCCCGACACAAAGCCACCAAAGTACCTAGTCTTGTGTGCTTGGCTAACCTCACATCACTGTCAAATGGGTTCATTACTTCTACTCGAATATGTTCATCGTCTACGACATTTACTGATGAAGCTACCATCAATGGACGAGTCCCATTATCGACTGGCTCTAAATACCCTTCAAATTTATTTGGTGCCCTCTTCACTTGAGCGGACAAACGCAACATCTGCCTAGAAGGTACAGTCACTTCCGCCGCACTGAAAACTGGAAATTCCGCTCTGCGCGAAGTCATCACCTTCAACCGGGCTATTCTTGTACGATCTTGACTACTTCCTTTCTCCAAAGTCCTATCTGATGCATTCAACGTAAGTTTGAAGCTATCAAGAAATTCCAAGCCCAACACACAACTGAATGACTGTACCGGCTCAGTCATCACCAAAAACCTATGCCTTGGGAACTTAGTTCTGCCAATCGTTACTGCCAAGTATATCTCACCTTCTATTCGAATCTCGTTTCCTGAAATTCCTACAACATTATCAACGGCGGAAGCGCGAAGTTTTCCCTGAACACCCGGAATTCTATGGAGCAGCTCTTCTGTAATTAACGAGATCGATGCGCCTGTGTCTAACAGGCCATCGACCTGTAACTGCCCAACCTCAACAACCACCGAGTACGACACCGCTACCTCACGCTTCTGCCGTACCATCTCAATATTTTGGGGACTATCATGACACTGCTCCGGCTGTGCCCCTTCCAAACCGGAGTCACCTAGTTTCCCGACTGTCGACCTGGTTTCTGCGCACACTGAAAACTGCGATGTGTGATTTCTCCACACCAAACACAAGCTGCGCATTTCTCCAAAAATCCCTGACAGTCCTTCATCAAATGTCCCTTCTTGCCACAATACGCACATTTCAACCCGCGTTCTGAACTAACAACTTCCCCGAATCTGTCTCTATGTGCTACCTGCTGTGTACAGTCCCGCACAAAATGTCCCTCCTGTCCACAACGAAAACAACGCATTGATCTGGCCGGCCCGCGTTCCTGGTGTTCAATGTTATCATTATTTGTTTCTGGCGCGTATGGCGTCGCTAAGTAAATTTGTTCCGCTCGAGTATTATTCCCCATTCTTTCCTCGGTAGCTGTCATATCGGCCTCCAAACTGGCTGCTAGTCGGGCCACTGCACTGAGTGCAATGGACTCCTGCTGGCCAACGAATAACTTAAGCCGACGTACCAGCTCGGGTGCTAGGGAACTAATAAATTTATTTCGAGCCAAGAGTTCTTTGCCCTCTTTTCCTACACTATCCACTTTTGCTACCAGCCTTTCAAGCCTAATACTATAGCAAGTCAGTGATTCACCCCTATTTCTTTCTGCCCGCAAGAATTCTGTGTACCCATCATCACTTAATTTTTCGTGAAGCTCTAGTTCCTGAATCAACCTATTTTTTACTTCCCCATAGTCAGCTCCCGTTCCGTATGCTTGAACTATATTCTTGGCTTCCCCCTCAAGAAATTCTGGCAATTCCTGAACCCAAGCCGACTTGTTTTCCTGGTACTTAGAACTTGCATAATTCTCAAATTTAGTCAAGAAAACCGAGACCTGACCGTCGCTAGACTTGCCTGAAAACTTCCCCGGTGGGGGCAACTTGTCTAAACGTAAGCCCTTGATTGCTTCTGTGAGACTAAGCATTACGTTAGCTAACTCCGCTTTTGTTTCCATCCTAAATTAAGCCCAAAAAATGTCTACTGTCAGCAACGATAATAAGTTCTATTAAAAATTCCAATTTATTGCACTACTCCTTATCCTACCGACTGTCCCCGTATCTGAAGCCAAATCCCACTCCTGACTCCAAATTTAACGACCACGAGCCTGATAACGTTTAGTTACTGGAAACCGACCTGTCAGGATGCCGGCCAGACAGGGAATAGCTACTCAGGCTTAAATAGCTAAGGCCAGATACGAGGTCAAAGTACGGCACGGACAAGACAAGAGTATATATTAAAACAGGGGAATGATAATGTACAGACAGACTCAGGGCGTGTCTTGCGGTAGCCGCCTCTCTTACACGAGATCGTAATTCTACCGCTGACTTAACACCCCGGCAGAACACCCTAAGTTCCAACAGATAAAAGAGGCATAGGATTCGGGCAAGCACGACCAAGGTCACTTACGAACATCAGGCAACCAGCTTTATTGGCCTGCTCGTACACAAGTGCACCCTATGACAGTCCTGACGCAACTGAACTAGCTACGATCGAGCAACCGCCCATTTTAACTGCCGCCAGGCAGCCGCGGGACGGACCTCTATGTGACTCATAGCTCTACGGTCGAGGTACAAAACCAGTAGCGAACCATGTTCGCTACAATGGCAATTAAGTAATGGAATCAAATAGCATACGTCAAATGACTTACATCACATAATTATACTGAAATATTGGCTGGCCGGCCGCCGCTAAGTTTACAAGAGTTACACATGAGAATTCATCTATCCTGTCCTATTTCTATCTCAGTTATTCCAGCAGCACAGGATGTGATCATTACTTCGACCCTCACGTTCATGAGCCGATACAACTTCAGTTCAAATCACTGTCCTAGGCACAGTTCAAGGAATGTTTGTTGCTAATCGCCAGATTGGTAGCTCCCGAGTATTTTCTTTTTTTGCGAACTTCTATCCTCAGGCACAGACCTCCCACCTGCAAGATCAATTTATAACCCATTAAGCTCCCTTAAACCATTTCAATTTTTACATTACTGTATGCCAATAAATTTCAGAAAATTTTATAAAAAAAATCATCTTTTCCCAAGAAACGGCTTCGCTCTTACCCTCCCAGAGACGTTGCGCCTAAATGTTCCATTAAATGATTCCCACGCTGGTTGGGGTTTTAATTTGCTCTTTTGCAAGTAAAAACGAGAAAATGTATGAATTTCATGATCACATTTTGGCGTGAAACTTAGTATAATTTTCAATATAGCCACTTTTCTTATTATTTCATTAAGCACGTTTGTTACTGCTAGCACACGCGTTTCTTGCTTACACTTCGCGTTACGGTCTCGCCGGTCGAACTGCCTTCTTGTTCCTCAGATGCCTGCGTATTTTCTCGAGGGTTGTCCCCTCTCTCACCTTCGGCCTATAAGAATCTTCGGACCTTGACAGCGACCGCCTACCTCTCTTCTCATTGGTAGTCCTGCAACTCGCCTTTATTTCTTTCTTAGCCTCATTGTTTCCCACGCTCCAGCTCCTTTGAAACCGACCGTTTGCCGCCTCTCTCGGCCTGAGTGTCCCGATTTATGTTTGACTACAAGGCGACTTTGTTTTGCACATGGGTAGGCATTTTTCAGAACGTCTCAAGTTTCCAAGGGCTCGCCCGAATAAAAAAAATTTGCTAACACTACAAAATAGACCCCTCCAGAAACAACACACAATGTAAACAGCCATCGTTCGAGCCCTTACATCTTATCGCTCCCCCTAACATTTGCTGAGTTCAAACATACCGGCATAAAAACATACATGTTTGTTGGGAAATACTTTCGGAAACAAATTTTGGAAATACTGTACTCGGGGAAATACTTAACGTTATTGTTGGGAAATACTTTCGGAAACAAATTTTGGAAATACTTTACTCGGGGAAATACTTAACGTTATTGTTGGGAAATACTTTCGGAAACAAATTTTGGAAATACTTTACTCGGGGAAATACTTAACGTTGGGGAAATACACGTGTGTTTTCTTAGGCATTGGAATTTCAGCCCGTTAAAACAAGCGCCGGTGCTGCGCAGCCAGCACAGGCGAGGGGCAGATACGAAACACAAGCAGTCACACACATACACGCACATCGACACACTCACGAACACACACACAGACGTAGGCGTTAGTGGCTGAGCGGGTAGCGCGAGGGCAGATTCGAAAGAAGAAGGAGTAAGGCTTAGCAGAGAGCGGCACCTGCTACACCAATGGTGTGCCCTCTAAGGAATCACGTGTTTGAGGTGTCGAGCGCGATCCAATCAGAGATAGAAACTTCACAACCGGCAAGCGTTCAACGAATTAGAATAGAGTGGCTCTCTCTGTAGCTGGGAAGGTTCGAGAAGAGTCTGGAAAAGAAAACAAGCGAGAGTATATAAGCGGCGAACAAGTACATTAAGGGGGATTCTAACTTGGTTACACGACGAGAGAAGGTCTTTTTGGTGCACGTTTTTCGGGGATCCGGCTCCGCCGAGATCCCCTTGGATCCGGCTCCGCCGAGATCCCCTTGGATCTGCTACTCGAGAAAAGCATCGCGAAGTGCCCCTATACAGTGCTCCTTCGAATCTCCAAAAGTTAGCAACGGACCCAGCAGACACGGAAGTACCACCGACATCAAATTCCGCTTGATGCGCAACAACGTCGGAGTCTGCAACGATAACACAAGTCGTGAGTACTGCACGGTCGAGCGCCTGGTACTCGGAGCATCTGAGATCTTAGGCGCCGGTCTACGACTGCGATGGAGCACGTAATCAGGAGACACGGAAGTACCACCGACATCAAATTCCGCTTGATGCGCAACAACGTCGGAGTCTGCAACGATAACACAAGTCGTGAGTACTGCACGGTCGAGCGCCTGGTACTCGGAGCATCTGAGATCTTAGGCGCCGGTCTACGACTGCGATGGAGCACGTAATCAGGAGACACGGAAGTACCACCGACATCAAATTCCGCTTGATACGCAACAACGTTGGAGTCTGCAACGAAGTCTGCAACGATAACACGAGTCGAGTCCTGCACGGGCGAGCGCCTGGTACTCGGAGCATCTGAGATCTTGAGCGCCGGCATACGACTACGATGGAGCAGCCGCGACCAGTGAGCCTGATGGCGGTTAATCTTCAAAAGTGACGGAAAGAAATGTAGGGTGGTGCCGGAAAATCACCGCCGAAGAGTTAAATGTGTATTATTGAGAAGTTTGGAAAGAGTGATCCACAGTTAAATTAGAGTGCAAAGTAGTTCACGGAACGCGGCCTTCAAAGCGGCGCGCAATGTATAAATATGGATTTGTGTTTCCTACTGTGGTGGTGTGCTCTTGGCAAGGAGGATGTGTTTCGGTCACAAAGCAAGAGTTAGAGGGTACGTGACCCGAAGCGTTTATTAAATTTTGAACAACTTGGGGTAAGCAAAGTTCTTTGATGTTTTATGTTGTTGCATTATTCCAAATGTTTCGTGTTCATGCTAGCCCATTCCCCGACTATGTTTCCTGATTTTTGCACAGTGCGGAAGGTTATTTTTGTCGTAACCCGGAAATTGTTGTGCTAGCGTTCATTGTAATAAGGAGAGTAGATGTCCCGTTCTTTGTGTGGCTCATTACGTAGCTCATGTTAGTGCGTTCGTTTGGTGCTCAGGTTGGCCAGTCGGGCCGCCACGAAGCGTGCACAAAGCACGATTTATGGTAGTCATCGGCCTAGACAGCCAAGGTGTGGTTTCCTCATTGTGTCGTGTGGGATTGCCATGTCGTTAAATTCATGCGCTTGTTGCTATAACATTTCCCTGTGCTTTAATCATTGCATTGAAATAATTTGTGTGTCCCATTCAAATCCACGTGTTTCCAAATAAATTCATGTAAATCTTAATAACTCTTTTATTCTCCATGTCTGGTATGCAGGTGTACGCAAGCATAAAGGATAATACTATAACATGTTTGGGGGTTGAGACTCCCCCTGCGTGCGTGATTAGTAACCCTTTTCACGTATCGCGACATGTTGAAGCGACCCTCCCGTACTGCTGGGATTTTCTGAGATATTTCTAAGTAAGCCCAAAATTTTTTACACACAATTAAAATTTTTCCCTAAATCCTCATTTTTAATTCGCAAAAATTGATTATTCTTAACAGATTCGATATTTCTAAGTAAGCACAAAATTTATTACACACAATTAAAATGTTTCCCTAAATCCTCATTTTTAATTCGCAAAAATTGATTATTCCTAACAGATTCGATATTTCTAAGTAAGCACAAAATTTATTACACACAATTAAAATGTTTCCCTAAATCCTCATTTTTAATTCGCAAAAATGGATTATTCTGAACAGATTCTCGACAAAATCTTGTGGAACTCTTTATATACCTGGTATAAATGAATCATAAATGCTTCTGACAGGATGTAGCAATGCTACCGAACTGGTTGTCAGTACTGGCCTTCCTGCGTAGGCTGCGCATGCCTCCATTTACTTTTAATCGACCCGCATTTCCAGGCTCGTTTTTGATCCTGTACGGGCTGAGCTACCGCCTAGGAGTTGCAGACCTGTGGCTGGGCCTGGCCTCTTCACTGGTGCTCATGGTCACCACCGTACTCACGGGCATCGCCTCCACTTTACTGCTACTCTTCACGGGTCAGTGACTCTGTCTCGGTGCTGTTGCAACTGTCTCAGTGTTGCTGTGTGGTCCGCAGCCTTGGCTGCGGCGATGAAACTTGAGGCGTTTAGTTTATTGGGTTCCTGTTTCCCTAATCTCGCCACTTGCGTTGCAGACAGTTATTCTAGCTCATCATGTGTGTGTTGTGTCTAATTGGATGTATTGTTATTTTCATGTATCTAAGTTAAATATACAAAGAAATGTTGGCCACAGAGGGTGTTGAAAATAAAATAAAAGTTTATTTCAGCCCTCAGAATACGCATTATAGGAATGCAGTTTAGCCTCATCAACTTAGTTGATGTATTGTGTCTTATGAATTTAATTTAATGTTATGAACAGGTTGATTATCCGAGTGTGTTTTTTATTGGCATTTGCTCGCAATTTAGTGCATGTTTTACATTTCTAGTCTTGCAATTGGTTAGTAACTTATACGATTTTAAAATTTACTCGGTTCATGAGAGACCTGTCGATGAAATGTCTCTCTTATCAGATTTTGTTTTATTTCTATTTTTTCAAAGAAATCAATATGGAAGCAGAAAAAAGTGATTTCATTTCAAAATATAAAAGAAAAACATTAATGTAAAGTTGTCTAATCCGCTTATAAACTATGAGTTAATAAGCGGCTTGTACTGCTGGCTGTACAAATAACCATTCTACTGACAAAACAATCCTTCCAGCTACCGGTCTGTCGTTCTGCGCCCTCGTGCCGCTTGTGGTAATCCGATCTCAGCTGAGCAAAAGCGTTGGAGCTCTCGAGGTGGGCAAGGTATTTTCCTTCGTGTCGGCGGCCGAAAGCATTTTGCCCATCATCGTACAGCCTGTGTTCACAGCTCTCTTCAAGGCGACGCTCGACACTCTTCCTGGAGCTGTGTTCTTCGTTGCAGCTGGTGGCTACGCGCTGTCTGCTATCTCGCATGGGTGAGAAATAAATTTCTGGTGAATCCTACTTGGATAAACATAAATTCTCCACTAGTTGCATCGCAGTTGTTAAAATGAGTTTATTTACCCACTGTAAAAATGGCAACCATGGTTACAGGTTAAGTGTCACTCTTCCACTAGGTACGCTGCAGTTGTTTAGAAATATTAAGGAGATCGTCCCAGGCCCCTGTCGCTCAGGTGGTCATTTTTCATGGTTTTGTTGGAAAAGAACCCTTAGGTGGTGGACTATTCGGCCTTAAAATTTTATGGCGCCACAGACAATAGATCCCCCCCCCAGGGGGGGGGGGGGGGTATGGGGACCATAATCTTCAACTTTGAGCCCATTTCAACCCACAATAAAAAGAGAACAAATGGGAAATGGAAAAAAGCCCATTTGAGTTTGTTAGGAATGTTTTAAGGATTCTAAAACTGTTTGTTTTTGTTCTAGCATCAAAACTCGATGACGAGTAACATTTTGAAATATCAATATCAGTAAAATGTCAATACCTAAAAACCAAATGTCAATTTTTTTCAAAAACTAAGGCCTAAAACGAAAAAATGAATGGAATAAATTGTGTTTCTTTTCAGAAGTTACATATCATAGTCAAATTTCATAAGAATCAGACTGAAAATAAAAAGTTTCATATTTTTGAAAGAAAAATAATTTTTTTTGGGGGTGTTTGGAAATCACAATTCACAGTGTGAATCTGAAGTTATGTATGGAAATTATCGAAATAAAATTAAAACTGCATTCAATTACATAAATTGTTCATTATATTACATTTTAACAAAAAATTTTGTTTTTAGCTTGTACTCAAAACCTATAACTTTCAACATATCAAAGCCTAAGAGTCAGTGAGTTTTGATGCTAGAACAAAACGAAAGACAGTTTTAGAATCCTTGGAACATTCCTAACACACTCAAATGGGCTTTTTTCCAATACAAATTTTTCGAAAAAATACATAGCTCTAAACCCAAAAAATTACCGTTGTTTTTAGAAATTTTGAAAAATTTGAAAAAAATAGAAAAAATTTGAATTAAAAAAAAGCCCATTTGAGTGTGTTAGGAATGTTTCAAGGATTCTAAAACTGTCTTTGGTTTTGTTCTAGCATCAAAACTCGAAGACGAGTAGCATTTTGAAATATCCATAAAATATACTAGAAAACTAATTTAAAAAAAAAAAATGAGCCCTAAATCGAAAAAGTGACACGACTAAAGAAGGTTTACTTTCACAAAATACATATACTGGCCAATTTTCAAATGAATCGGACGAAAAAAGTTGAAAAAGTGGGACGATCTCCTTAACTAGGGTTATTGGTTGTTGCTGTGTGAGGTGTGTTAGTTCTGGATGTTAGTTACGCTTGCCTTTTTTAGATTTCTGTCCCCCTCTCATGTAAGTAGGTTGGCAAATGGTGTCATCTTTCTACACGGTCGCTTCAAGCAATATTTACGTCTACTTTTTAGTCCATGAATCGGTGAGGTTGACCCTGCTACATTATAAGACATACAGCGGCTGGACGGGAAATCGTAAATTTTGGATTATTTTTTGGCCAGAATCGAAGGTTTCGGTATGAAACACGAATGATGACGGTATAAAACACTTGAGCTTGTTCGTTTTCTTAATGAATTTGTGTTCTGTGGAGTGCTGTCAGTTCAATATTGATTTTTGTACGTCTCTATTATGTATTTTTAGTTCTATTGTCACTATTTTTTTCTTTTGTCATCATACTTCAGGTAAAACAAAAACAGTTTGGATCTGATGACACAATGCTGCAGCATGTATGGCTAAATTAATTTCGAGTATTTTTTATTCTGCTGTCTATCTCAACACTTCTCAGTGCCCTCACAAAGGGATCTGAGAGTATCTTGCAGCCCATAAAAAAACGCGTGAATCATGCTCTTGCGACGCAAGTGAAATATTTATAATACCCCTTCAATTTTTTAGGTTCCTGCTGGTTCTTGAAAAATGGTCATCGCCTCAACTGGTTGATCAGAGCAGCTCATTCCGCGAGCCCGACGAATAACTCTCCTAAGTCAGTGCTCTAGAAGTGGCGTCTGTCGCTGGTGCTTCTAAGCAAGTGGAGGAGAGCATCGAGGGACGCGGCGAGTCTATACGGTAAAGTGCAATGCTAGAGACGTAAAGGTTAGCTTTTGTGCCATGAGCTGTTGTCAGTGTTTATGGGTACTGGCCTAGAGAAAAGCGATGCTTGTTTCGGTGGTGAAAGAGATTACAGGCGAATGAGATTACTCAGGCGAATGAGATTACTCAGGCGAATGAGATTACTTAGGCGAATGAGATTACTTAGGCGAATGAGATTACTCAGGTGAATGAGATTACTTGGGTGAATGAGATTATTTAGGTGAATGAGATTGCAGGTGAAAGAGATTACTGAGGGAATGAGATTACTTATACACGTGAGTACTGCAGGTGAAATGACAAGCGAGTTTGTGGCTAGATTCCAAGGAATTATTGATATTATGTATCAAACCTATCAATTTGGTAATTATTGCTTTGGAACGCTTCTTGAGCTCGATGAACCTTGTGCTAATTAATTTCTTCCAAAGTCTAGTGTTCTATTTTTGATACCTTTTATATGAAAGTTTTATTGAATTAAGTGAACACAATGTTTGTAAATTAGATTGATGACTGTGATTCGTGAAATCAAATTTGATGTGGATGCACTATAAGTCTATTTTAGAAACCCCAAGTTAAGCGATTGGAATTTCTCAGTGGCAACACTTCCAACTCGCTACTGAATTAGCTAAGTTTGACATGGGAAGGCTGTGAATTTTTGGCTTTGTTCTTTGCTCCTGATCTGAAATTTTCCTACTTGTTTTCTCTTTCGTTTGGAAGTCTATGCATTGTAATCGACTGTAGCAAGATCGTTTTCGATGCTTTGTCTCCCTCATTTTAAAGTTTCTAATTGTTTTTTTCTCTATGCATAATGCCTCTCTATTTATAAGAGGAATAGGATTTAAAAAATTCGATACATTATAATAATTATAAGCAGAGTTGTACTAAAGAGTATTTCAGTACCGAAACATAGAGTTGTACTTAAAGAGTATTTCAGTGGTGAAACCTATTTTATTTGACATTGAGTATAAAAATTCAATTGCTTCAGGATCTTGACATGCGGCGACATGTGTATTGTAAAACAGCCAGTGATGATACAGGTATGGAACTGATTGCAAAAATACTGTTGGTCAATTTGAAAGCTGAACAAACACATACCAATCCCAATTAAGATTGGACATTTTTTCAAAAGTACAGATTATTTGCTTTGCGCCGAATACTTGTTCTTAGCAATTGCTCATCTTCTCCCTCGTACCCAAGTGTTCTGAATTTTTTTATGACAATTCAAAAACCATTTCCTGAGCATCGCTGCCTGCTGGGAGTGTACGAAATTCAAGGAAATCGTATTCCGCTAATAATAATAATAATAATTCTAGCCACCTGTTTTTGTTCTTGTTGTTTGATTTGAACTCGTTATTATCTAATTTTCAGTTATATCGGTATACCCGTTTATTATGTAGAATAATTTTGTTGAGTAGTTTGCATTCCAGTTTCGGAAGTAGCGTTTCTTTCGCTGTATCCTTTGTCTTCATCTCATGAGATTCAGCAAATGGGCATCAGAATCAGTGAAAGTCTTAGTTTTAATGTTTACGCGCACTATTTACTTTCGATTAGGAAGGTAGAGATTTGATACCGCGAGTACTCACAGTTAATATTCCCATTATCAAACATGTAAGATGTTGTTGCAGATGAGCAATATGTTAGTGAAATAAGTGCAACATAGTAGTTTTGAAAGAAAAGTGTATTGAATAATTTTGAAAATGCGTTTATACAGAGATGCGTAGCATCAGTGTGTTTATTTGAAAACGCTTTTATGCAAAATTCATATGATATTCTCACTTTTAGTGGATACTAATCTAGTGGTCTTCTGTATTAACTATTGATCACTTCTGTGCGTATTTTTCCATCTACTGAATGCCTGTATCCACGAAGTTATTGTTACTAATCTTGCATTAAGCTACGGGTTTTAGAACAAAGTTAATATCTACTATAGAAAGGAAAGGTATATTATCTTAGTTTCTACTTTGCGGTAGGTTCGCTTCTCAGTAGAGAAGATCTAGGAGTAAATTTTTGATTAAATGTGATTCGTAAGTGATATAAAAATTAAAAGATGCGATGTTTTTTAGTTCTTATGAATTTATCTTTTGTTATTTATATATCTATTCGTTGTTTCTATGAAAAAATATTGGGGGTATGTTTTATATATTTCAAAAATCATTATAGCCTGCATATTCCTGTTTTCAAATATATATTATAATACTATCGTGGTAAAAATGTATTAATGTTAAGTTTTGAAATGCATTGTGTCAAGAGTAATGTACTGTGATTGGGAGGACTTCGTCCCAAGAGTCGACGGCTTCGTGCACTGAGCGAGTATCGCAGACAAATATTTACGTGATTTGGTTATACTGACTTGAGTGGGTTTTCAACCTGGAGGATATTAACGGTGCCATAGAGGGTTGAAAATATACTTACTATGCATTACTTTCGTGCAGTAAATGCAGCGGTTATAAACTTGAGAGATCTCAGCTTCAGTACGCTAATAAAACTAAAATGTTTTGTGATTAGTGTGCAAGCACCTGTAACCATACTCCCGGGCTACTATTCCGCATGTATCGATTGTAGCACGGTGTCTAATTACGGACTTTGTGTCGTATTTTCGCCTGAAGATTAGAGATCAGTGAATCGAAGGCTGAAAGTTCGAGTACGTAAAATCTATTTTGTATGCCTCGCGAATGAATTCGGGTAGCTGAACATTAGATTCACTGTAGCATTCAATTTTTCTGTTGGAAAAAATCTCGTCGGTCATGAGATGTGATAACCTCGTTTAGTGTTCCTTTTACTACGTTTAATTGGTACTAATGTTGTAATTGTTTTCAAAGAGATTAAGGTTATTACTCTACGAGTTCGATCAGAGAATATCTCGCTTTTGATCTCGTTTCTTATCTTCTAAGTTTGTGCTTCGATATCTATACAATAATGTAACACATTTTTGCCGTTGTTTCGTAAGGCGATGAAACAGGAACTTTATTTTTTAGATCGAGAATGTTGACAGAGTCGCTCTTTCAGATCCTGGAAAAATGTCATTGGGAAAGATAACGGAGGTGAAACAATTGATGAGGATGTTTTAATGTGATGCCGAGAGCTGATGCCGAGGCCCGGCGTGCTGCTGGATCTGATGACCTGCCGAACAACCTAGGTGTCCCCTGTAGGGATTACTACCCCATTATCAAGTCTACCGTGCGTGATGTGTGGCAACAATGCTGGGACATGGAATTGAATAATAAACTGAGAGTACTTAAGCCTATGGTGGGGGAATGGGCTTCAGCTGAATGTCGTAGCCGGCGTTTGGAGGTGATCCTATGTCGGCTGCGTATCGGGCACTGCCGACTTACCCACAGTCATCTAATGGAGCGTCGCCCACAGCCGCGCTGCAACACCTGTCATGTACCACTAACGGTGCTGCATGTACTTGCCGAATGTCCAAACTTTGCTGCTGCTAGAAGAGAATCCTTCCCTCATCTTCGAGATGCGGACACTTCGTCGCTGCACATTGGGATGCTTCGTGAGCCCCCCCGTGCTCGTTTCAACCTCGGAGCGCTAGCGACCTTTCTTGCACGAAGCGATTTGATAGGTAAAATATAACGAGCCTTTATGCCCAGAAAACGGAAATCTGTGTGCACTCTGCAAGTGCAAACTCATGCCGAAGTTATAACTTGAGGAGAAGAAATGGCCGAGCGTACCGTGCTGCCACTCTTGTCTTTGTGAGGGGGTTCCAGCGTGGGTAAGACGCTCGGCCATAGTGTGGGCGGGTAGCTGGAGCATCCGATTCGGGGTCCCAGCTGTTCTCGCACCCTTTACCCTGCTAAAATTTTAAAAATCTTTTTTGTTTTGTATCAACTCGCGGTGTATACCGATACGTTTTGCAGGTGCGACCTGTAGAATGGATCCTGCTTATTGAGTGAGAAATCGTAATGTGCTTATGCAAACAAATATAACTGTGTGTGTTGAGGCAATGGAAATTGAGTTGACCACCGAAATAATGTTCTTATAATACTACCTCGGAGGTGATGTAGAATTCAGGTATCTTTAAAACCATGAAACCTTCGGCGCGAAATAGTCGGAGCTACTGAAGCGCTAGTAAGCCTATGTTACTACTACTACTACATTAATGTGCAAAAATATTTTGTTTGTATCCCGTAGTGAACAGTCTGCTATTTTTTCAAATTGTAGTAGTGCAAAAAGCACCCTATTACCAACGTACTTGGATGGAAAAACGTGACCTTCTGCTAGGCACACAACTACGTAGGTACGTTTCTCGGTATAAAAAATGGATGACAAATGATTTTTTTTATTCACAATGGAGTATTTACAAGAACGTTTGGTTAATCTAAGAATATGGCATGTATATCAAACTACGACGACATGTTCACTTTGTTTAAAAACACTACAAATATTAACTATAATGAAATATAGTAATTATCGAATGATACTTCAACGATGAGCATCGGTTCAATCTAATCCTATGCAAGGGTGGTTCTGCGCGAAGGGTCAAGACTATAACTTTCGGTAAGGAGTGGACGCTGTTCAGCTCAGTTCACTTGCTCCAAATCGTCAAGCAACGGTTACAATGATAGAAAAAAAGCAGCTCCCAAACTTTCACAAGCACAAGTTAATAATGGACGCAATTTTAAAGCCTAAAATCAGCGTATTAAGACAATCGTACAGTGAGCCAATTATATTCCAATTTGAAAATATTTTTCATTATAAAATACATCGGTGAAACGAATTAACAACTCGCGGCAGTACCACCTAGTGATTACTGCATACTGCTATCTTATTTCGTCTGAAGTTGATTACACATATAATGGCTCAATTCATCGATGACAAAAGGTCGTCTTAAATGTGCGCTTATCTTCCACAATATCAAGGCTGGAACATCAACGTATGGATTACGAGGAGCAAGGGACCCGAGCTGCGACAGCAGCCGTTTGAAGCGCAGGAATAAAAGCGTTACACAATGGAATGATCTAAGCTTTCGTTCATGGTCTCCAAGACTCGTACACACGTGTTCAGAGAGGACCATGGTATGAGACGAACATTTTTTTATGAGGCCACGGGATATGCTTCAATTGAGAATCGGGCGCATAGACGTGAGGCTTAACAAGGGATTTATTTGGTCTCATTCACTGAAGTGTACCACAACCTTCAGAAACCCAATAAAGTATTATCATTTTTGCTTAGATTATCGATAACTTCCAAGAACGTATCCAAACTTAACTTGATTTTTCTGAACTGTCAAAAAATTTGCCATATAAAATGATAGACAAATCATACTTGTATTATTTAAAAAAACAATTCTATTCTCACGACTACCCATCTGAAGCTTCGGTATAAGTTGATTTAAATCTTTTAACCAATGAATCGCATAACAATGCGTGAAGATGACCGAAATAACTTAAGAAATTGTGCTTTATTAATGTAGAGTAGAACTCGAAGCAAACTGAATTTCTCGCTGACGGGGACTAAACGAGGGCCTTACTAAGGGCAGTGCGGAAGAGGCAAAGACTAGAAGAACCAGCGTCCCCACACACTACACCGTTTACCTTGGACACTCTTAAGCATGGTACTCTTCATGCACTAACCCTAATACCTTAAAATGAACACTTCACAAATTATTTACACAGTCCACCAGATTACATCCATTCGCACACCAGGAGATTAATAGATAAAACGTCAAAATAATTATAAGCACCAATTGAAATATCTGCATAATCAGTTATTGATAATTGCGTCACTTTTAAAGTGGCCGCACTGGCTCAAACCAAAAACTTGGAAAGCAGCACTCAACCTTATGAAAATTAAATTTTACCAACTCACGACTGTTACGGTCCTGAACCTCATTTCAAAACATCTGCTATCTTTATCTATACCATACCTAATAACTCTTAAGTTCGTTGTATAAATGAGAGGTTTCGGTAATAATGCTTCCATAACGTTATCTCTAGGCCTACAACAAACTTTCTAATCATACCATGCCTTGGATGATATTCTTATACCTTCGTTCTACCGATGTTGAGGAGTTCTTAAATGCTGGAATACAAGCATAAAACGGCATTTTAGAAACATCGAATGATACATAGCATCACAACCTAAGGCTAGAACTTCAATTGACAGTTCAATTCATAGAGTCTTCGTGTGCCCTGCAGGCTTTTCGTCGCTGACCAGACGGGCACTCAAGTGCCACAGAGTACTTAAATTATTACACATTTGTCCCTATAAGTTCAGCGTCCAGGAAGCGCTCACTAAGTCGTACCGCTAACGAACGTTATCTCCGCGACGGGTATCACCGTAGGAGTTATGCATCTTCAACGAAAAGAGATCATGACCAACATCCGAGCATCCGAACGTTGAGTGTTTCATTAAAATACAAAGTGTACATTACAAGCTAGCCATAAAAAGCAGAAAAAAACACCGAAACTATTCGCTTACGGTAAGCATAAATTAAAAGAAAATAGCATTTTTTTAAGCATACAAGAAAACCCAATGATTATGGAAATTCTCATACCAAACATTTATACACCGATATAAACAAACGGAAGAATGAAAATGTACAAAAACACTGACATTCAATAAAAGTTAGTACGACTAAAAATCCGCAGGTCGTTATTTTATCAGAAAATTTTTTCTATGAACAATGGAAAGAAATTAAAATAGGTGTCTACATACTGCAGATACAATAAAAGATTGTAAAATATAAAGGAGTCGTACGGAGGAATTTTCCGACACTGAAACCAGTAACCTTACTTCTTAGCCCAGACTGAAGCTATAAGTGATGTGTACTCAGTTTCAGGTATGAGAAATAGCCAGGAACTTGTCGAACCAGTTGTCAGAGGAGTAACTTATTCCTCAATGACCGGGGGAAAGATCCACATGGAATGAACGATTATACGATACAGAGAAGCCACGTTTCAACGTTTTGTTAGTAACAATGAGGCAAATGATGTCACTGTTACCTCTTCAAGAACAAAAACGCTATAACCACTTTCCAGCAGTGACACTATTTAAACACACAGTCATGCATCAATAATGCGTACCTAATTTAACAGTCACGTAAATTTTGTAAGTGTCGATTCATCTTTTTGAAGTTGACAGCGATGCAGAAAACTTAAATAGGATTTACGGGAGAAATGACGGATTTATCAAAAAACACGACCATTTTCACACAAACACTCTTACATGCTACCTAAGACCTAGGAATGGAAGCTACAACAATACTTCAATGGGAATGAAGGACAAGCACAAGTAACACGGCTCAACGAACGAAGCGTCAGACGAGGGCTTGCGCGAGATGGGCTCAAACATAGCTCTACTAAAAATGTCCACTCAAAAGGTTTGAGTTAGACGCTACGAACAAGCAACAAGATTAGAAGGCTGCGTTCCTACTGAACAGAGCAGCTTGAGCCAAGACATCAGTTTAATCTTCTTTGTTATGGATTCATCGTTGGTTTCAACGCCATTTCATTTGTCTCAAATAATTTCTCACGTAGTAGATAGTACACAACATTTCAGTGCCCTTTTGCAAGTTACCTAACAACAGTCATCTATGAAACTATCCTCTGAGATTAACTTGTACGAGAGAATGAAGCAACTGAGAAGCAGACAGGCACCATCCCAACAAAGCACCACCAAAAAAACACTGAAATGAAATAATTTGGCTTTCATACGCTTCTCTAGTTGGTATAAGTCTCATTTATTAGGACACCAGAGTGTTAAAGGGCTCACTGCTTCATAGAAAGCTATTTGACTATGTACCATACTTTTATCGCAAAACTATAGTTACCCATTTCCATGGCAAATCAGAAAGTCGTTAGATAAGAAAACTGTATAATGAACTAACCGTAATGTGATATAGAAAAAATAACTGCTAGCGACTTTTCGAAATCAGAAAAAAATGTAAGACCAAACAAGAAAATGTAGGGACAGTAAACATAAATTGACAGTCACGTTTCAAATTGTTAGGTAAACGAATAATTAAATGCCATGAATAATAATACTGTATATGGCGAATCATTACGAAACGAGTTGAGCCTTTAACTCAGTCAAATGTCAAGAAGGAATCTTACGGTACTAAACAAATACTATGAAAAATCATGTCAATAAGTTTATTGTTTAAATTAAAACAGTCTTTTTCTCTCCCTCTACACCTGTAGGAGGCAAAATATAAGTTGTATCATTAACATATACCACATACAGCACATCAGCATACAGCCGCTGTTCGTCTAGGCGCTTTGCAGGTACGAACCCCCTCCTGAGGGACACTCGCCACAGGTTCAAGTAGCTCACTTTGATTAGTTTCGCTACGCGAAACGCAAGATTAGTTCACCTTTCCTGCCCTTGAAATCCAAAGAAAGAAAAAAAATACCTGGGGTGATACCGCGCCTCAAAATAGATGTCAAAGATATATTGGCCTTCACGCATTTTTTCTCATTGCTGTTCTGGGTGAACGTTCCTGCAACCTAAGCAGGACAACCACTCCACTAACATTTTTGTACAGGGTTCCCCCCTACTCCTTTATTCCTTCATCCATTGAGATCTTAGTGTACCTAAAAATATTTTTTTCAATGTGATTCGGCCATTTTCAAATATGCAACTGCTTCATATTAATTCTTCACTCGATCTCACGATTTTTTCAAAAAAAGTCAGTCATTAATTGAAACTTTCATTTTTAACTCTAATTACACTCCAGAAACATTGATCTACAACACACTTTAGTCGCTTTAATTCGCTTATCTGAAGCGAGCGCACAAATCTTCACACCGAAATGAACGCGGAACTATCTCTGGTTCATTTATACTTTTTTCACACTAATTTCAAAATTTTTGATGTCCAGCCCGCTCTCGATCGTCTTCATTCCGCGTTTCTATTGTCAACGAGAAACGTCAAAGAATTCAAAAATCTCAGTCCTCTTACCCTTCCTTACAAATTATAAACAGGAAAATAGATCTTAAACGAACGCAAGCACAGCTCCCACACACGTCAAAGGAAGCCTTCGTGGCACTGAGTGCGGAAGTAGCTCGGAAGAACGAGAACCATCGAGACCCTGAACTGTTGCTAGCTTTACACACTTTAAAAAAAAGAAGTTAATCGTATTTTCGGGTAAAACTTTTAGATCGATAGAATAAGACTTAGAGGTTAACATGAAAACCACCGAAATTGATACGTTAAAAACATCATGCCAAAGAAAAAGACCGGAGTTACACAGTCAACACGATACCCCAAACCGTTCAAAACAAATTAAAGATACGAATGCCACAAAAGATGTGATGTTCCAGATAAAGATTAAACCCAGCTCTAGAGAAAAATAATTGCTTTCACTTTTCTAACGGTGCAAGCGTAGCTGATGATGAAACCAAAGGCCGAGCGCCGCGAGTTCCCATGAGTTTCGATCGGTCATTTGATTCGAAGTGAAAAAAGCATCGAATAAGAGCTACAATGCAATCATTCTTTCAGAGTAAGAAAACGAATGTATCTCTATACTAACATTTGCTAATCAAGACCTCACTTTTCAAACTTAGAGTAAGGACTGTCAGATTTTCAAATTATAATATGAAGAATTTTAGATCAACTACGAGTTGTAAGTCAATCTCAGTCAAAGTTAAAGACTAATTCTTCTGGGACATTTGGTTTCAATGTAGCTATAAACCCGTACCCGCGAGCTGTATGACGAAGTATCTGAAGTTCTGCTGTCGCTGATTATCAGCGCTACTTTGAGCCAGCATGGATTTCCGGTCAGACTTTGTTATTCGAGAAGATGAACTACACGGAAAAGCAGAGACGCTTTATGAAGTGTACAAAAATGCTGCATTTACCCGAGGCACGAACCAGGACATCTGACGAGAACTCCAACAAAGCAGCAGCGACAACTAAAACTTAGATGAATGACCAAGAAAAGCTAGGTGGTACGATAAAAGTTTTAAAAATAGTTGTTCATCAATTAACAGATAACGACTTAACCCTCGATTAAAGAGAGGAAAATTTGCATCCAAATTAGACGGGTGTAGCATTTATAATAATATTTTTTACTTGTTACCAAGTTTCATTGGTGTGGAGGAGAAATGGGCGTCAAAATAGAAACTCAGGACCTTAAATTAATAAGTACCGCATTTGGTACCCTCGTCCCCTACTCTAATTTAATTTTCCATCAGTTTTTACACATAAATGAAAAGTAAACAATTTTGGCAAACTGTCAAGTTAAAAATTTCTCTCCCATATGAAAGTACGGGAAGAATATTGCAAACATTAAATTTAGCATTTTCCAAGTTCACAGACGAGTCACTACGGCAGCTCGAGAGCAGCAGGAGTCGGTCACGACCTTGTCGGTGGGGATGGACAACTTTGGCAAGCGATGCTCGGGGCTATTTCGACTGCCATCACAGCCAAAACAGCCCTGTGCAGCGCCTGCTTTAGGCAGGATACGCGACGGCTGTCGCAATGTCATCTACAGCTCTATAGTAGCCGGACGTGCTTCCAGCTTATCTCCTGTTCAACTCGATCTTGATCGCTGAAATGCAACATGTAATATTTTGAGTTTCGATTGAAGCTTCACATTCACTGGTTTCAACAATTTATTTACGACAAGCGATCCAGAAGTAAATTGTTTAAGTCTGGTACATTGGTCAAATTTGAGTATAGCTACCTGTGGGCTCGAATAATTTCAGCGACTTCTAGGATTCTCTAATTAAGTTCTAGGTCTAGGCTTTTCAAATCAAAAACAGAAATTTTCCACGAGTTTAAACCTGAATGTCCTTAACCCTCTATGACCCACCGTCCTACCTGAAGGACATTAGAAAAATCCCATTTATTTTCTTTCAGGAAAGCTTTTTCAAGCAGTACTGCATGTTAGTGAAGAGCAGAGACATTGGGCTTTAATAAATGAGTGGAGTATGTGGTAATACTTCGCTCACTAAATTGTTATATGCTTCTTAGTTTGGTGGAGCGTGAAATGCCTGTAGGTGATCATACACTCCGTATATTTGTGCAAATTTGTTTGCTTTTAGAGAACATAGAGCGCCACAATAATTCATGAACATGTAAAAACCATTAAACATTCCTTTGAAAAAACTTTTCAATCAAATAACTTTGTTTTGTAGAGTTATTGAGTGAGTTTTCTAATGTCCTTCATGTAGGACATTGGGTCGTTACGCTAAATCTTTTATGCAACAATGGATCCACCCAGATTCTATACTACCTCTCCGACATCCCGCATTGCACAAGTTATTACTAAAGAAACAAATGCTGATGCGATGTTGAAGATGCTTCTACGATAATTTAACAAGCTGAGTCTATTACAAAGTTTATTTATCGAAATATCAATACATATAAATAATTTTATATGTGATACGTCAGCAGAAGGAACACCATGGAGAATTAGACCTGAAGAAATTCACTTATAAATGACAATTGAAACAGGTTCTAGACATGACCAACTTGATTTCACATGATTTAGGTATTGTTTTATTTCATTTTGATTGTCTTTTTCTCAAAAAGTATTTCTGATACATATCTATAATTTTCCTTATACGAAATTACATCAACATTTAAATATATATCCAATAATTACAATTTTTGGTGGGTAAAATATGCAATCCAAGCCAAAAACTTGAACATTTCAACTGTATTTGTTATGGTTTTAGCTGAGAGATATTTTTTGTCCCACTCTGATGAACTCCATTCGGCATGGTTTAACGACCCAATGTCCTTCATATAGGTAGTTAGAATTAAAATAAAACTATTTCAAGAGTTTGCTTTCCAGTCATTGAAATTACTCTAAGTGACCATAAATTACTCGTCAGAAGTAAAAAAGAAAAAATTTTAATGGCGGAAATTAATTTGGGTTATAGAGGGTTAATAATCTTAACAAATACAAGCGTACGTATGATCTCAAGCATAGTTACGTTTACCCGCCTCTCACTCAACGCGACTCGCCAACTTCTTACCTTCAATAATATCCTGTTTGCACTTGTTGACCTCCTTGGTAATATGCGTCATGAGGTCCTCTCTCAGATTCTCCAGGTCTTGAGTGGTGACAACACCCTCGCTGTTAGCGAGGCCGTTCAGTCTAGTGGGACCTCCGTCGTCACACGTCGAACCGAACCTGAAAGCCAGTATCATGAAGAATGAGTAAAAAAAAACAGGGGTAATTCCGAGAAAAATTCCCTTTCGTGACTTCGTCGCGTCTATTACACTCGGTTTATACGAATGAAATCATCCAACAGGCCTACTCTAAATAAGTTAATTTCACTAGGATAACAATCAATTCATGGAATCCCTGTTAACATTAAATAAACTTTGATAATAAATATGACACATCATACCCATTGATGTGTCCTAATTTTCGCTATAAGAAGTTCACTTCAGATAGACCTTTTGTGACTTAAACAATATCGAGAAAATCTTAGTTTAAATCACTAACGCAAACTCAAATTTCAGCGTCTAGTAAGATAAAACTGTACTAGAAAATGAATGAACGCCGTACCAGTACAGTGGCATTTAGTAGGTTCTTTATATTGGTACTTGAGAAGTAGCAGTCCACCAGGACTTGATTCACTATTTCATGATACTTCAAGTTCCGATTTCGGGACTTCGTCTGTATTATTTAAGACATAATTTCACAAAAGCCTTTGCAAGCAATTCCTATTTGAGTTCGAATATTTTACTCTGTTAGGCACTGGGATCAAATTACACAAACATTTAGCAACTGGCAGTGATAAAATGAATGCATTCTGCTAAAGCTATTGACTTCTGATTTCGTTTGAGGTTCAAGTTACGCAGAGCTTACTTTTGCTGAGTGCCTGGAAATTAACACGTTGACTGCGACACGACCCACCGGTGGGTCGTGCTTAGGTTTTTCCTGCTGCGAAACGACCCATCGATGGGTCGTTTTGAAAAATTCTAACAACCTTTCTAAATTAGTGGTATTTAACAGGCCCAGTTAATGTTTGATATTTACAAATTTGCTTATCACTTTTGACTTTAAATTCAAGTTGAATATTGAACTTCGGTTTAACCCAACGCAACTAACGTGTTAAGGTTATAAAATTTTTCTTCTGCTTGAAAGGCACTTCGCTTCCAGACGCGTAGCTAACACAAGTAAAATTTTTACGAATTAGTGAACATCATCACACAAGTCTGGCAACACGTCAACACTTGAGATGGAAGATTATGCCACTTAATTACTTCCAGTAATTGTTAAATGTTAACCGAAAATGCAACCGCTATTGAAAATCGGTGCGGCTTTAAAAAATATAAGGAAATATTAGTAATAAGTAAGACCAAGGTTTCACACACCAAAAGCTCCAAATACTAATAGTAAGTAAAGCTCAAGGTTATGAACGATTTAGAACCATGCTGAACTTGATTAGAAAACCAGGTCATCAAACCAAAGCTCAAAGTCAGCGTCATGGTGTAATGGCAATTAGGTTTACAATATAACACAAACGCCCAAGTATTAAATCCACACAAGAAGGAGTCATGCAGCCCACGACATGATTCCTGGCAATTATGAAGCATAAGATTTCGAAGTCCTGAACGATAAAATTCAGCCATGCTGCGCATGTCAATGGAACAGCGCAGTCAGTTAATCATTAAAATTCAATTAGTGAGATTCATGGCGAATGCAGTAGCTCAATAGCAAAGATCTAAGACCAATAGACAAAATTATAGTAAGCCATTCAAACTGCGAGTGAAATCATGCTCGGTAACTTCTCACAGAGGCATAGTGTCTCTGCTGATCCCCAAGAACAACCACGGGTGCTAGCAAACGTAAAAGTGAATCCTTTGTCAGATTCTGGCTGACAAGTATGAAGGTGAAGATGTAGAAGAAATTCCAGGAAAAATCCCAATGGTGCAATATTCAGACCACTTCAAAGTTCATGAATAACGATGAGAATTAGAAAAAAACGAATCAGCAACACAGAGAATGAGTAAACGACGTTCAATGATATAGAATATGTATGGGTTCAATGTATTTAAAATTCAACATCACAGCTAGCAAAAACAGTAACACTGCAATCTCAAAACGGTTGTTACCAAGCAAAAAAAGAAACAGAAGTATCAATAACACTTGTGCGACACAGCGGCTGCACAGACATGTCTCGACCAGCACAGAAAAACGTTGGTAAACTTCTGATTACTTGCCAATTAAAATGAAAATTAGTCTGGAATTTGTAGTATCGTGGGGCAAATTAGACTACGGAGACTCCAAATTAGTTTCAAAACTCCCTAGCAAATTCTGAAGGACATTCATCTTGATGTCGTGACTAATAGTAACGGATATTTTTCATTTCTCCTCAAAAGTTCCAAACGTCAAAAAACTTCTCAGGTATTCGACTCGGACAACATAATAACTGAAACAAGTATGAAAAACTTGAAACAATTCGACGCCATACCCAAATAAAAATGTTTCAAGATTTACCGACACAAAGTATGACCCTATCGATACATTATTTCATATCGATGCAGGTATGCTTTTATCACGGAAATTATAATCGGAGAAACAGAAAAATGCCACAATCAAGTAGTCTGTACGAACTACTTCTGGCTAATGCCGGCGATTTTCTGATCATTTTGAATTGATAGTCTAAGAAATAATTTACTACTCAATCACAACGAGTTAAATGGTAAAGGATCACAAAAAAACGGCCTCAACTGTACAGGAGGCGCAATTGCAACGAAGGATGTACAACGTAAATAAAAGAGCATGGAGCTTTAAACCGTGGCGATCTGGAAATGCGTAGCTAAACAGGAGAAAAACGCATTAAATCCAACTGATGATACAAATTGCGGCGAGCGTGAATGGAAGGGCCAAGTACCTGATTCATGAGAGAAGATGCGAGTGCAAACTACCTTGGTCTTAATTATTTGAAAATTTCAAACGATGGGCCCAAAGATTCAGTTGTGTCATCAAATGCCAAAGAATACTTGAAAAGAAAAATGTTTAGAGTAAATTGAACACGGCGCTCGATTTTATAGAACATCTAGAGAAACGAATTTAAAACACTGCTAAAACGACTCCAAAACTCGCTGCTGAAGCGAATTCAAAACTTAGTGATTTCAATGGAGAACAATGTAGAGGACAAAAAGGTGACCTCATATGAATGACACCTTGCAGCATCCATCCACAAGCAAAACTAGAATGGTTGAAACACTAAAATGAAACCGCAAAGAGAGTTACTACCATGAACCCTCAATCAAAGAAGCCAGTGGGATGCTACCAGAAATACGGGTAAAAGTGCAGAAAAATCCCTAGACAGAGGAAGGGAAAGTGAAGGTCATGCGACAAAAATAAGGAAGGCACAGGCCTACCGCCCTCTCGCGGGTAGTGCGCCTGGCGCTGCTCGCCGCCGCCTATAGCCTTACATAGAAGCTGACCTCTTGCGAGCTGGCTTGGGAGACTCTCCGCCCCCTCCACCCCCACCACCGGTGGAAGCGTTGCGCCCCGTCGTGTTCGTGTTGCCGCTGCCCATGATGCCGTTCGTGGACAGCTTGCTGCTGCTCGGGCTCTTCTGGCCCAGACCCTTCAGGGTCCCGCCACCGCCGCCAGGCCCGTCCTGTAACACGTGAAAATGAGGTACTACTTGCAGTGGCAGAGAAAACTTTGTATCAGGAATCAGGAAGAAGCAAAGCAAAGCAAACTGCTGGCTACTTTTTTCCATGGGGTGAGGTGCGCAGTGCGGGTATGCAATGTTCAGTTAATGTTCAAGTGAGACTTCTCATTTGCCCACCCGTAATTGATGCTCGGAAGATCAAATCAAGAAATTACCATAAATAAAATCAGTTACATTGTTCATGAGAAGCACGGCATCAACAATGGTTTTTGAAGTAGCGAGAATAGTGGTTAATCAGGCGTAAAGCGCGATTTTTGTCTTTTAAAAGCTGGAAAACTAAGCAGAAAACCGAAGCTGCTTCGTTCATTGTCCAGTTTTTCAACCTAGTGAGTAGGAGTTACTGCTCCAAAAGCGTATGATTATTGATTATAATTATCGACTGGACTGACATGAACACAGATGAGATTCTAAGCGAATTCACTGCGGATTCTGGCTTCTGTGCCTTCATTATTAATTTGCACTGAAGTTCATAGGAATACTAAGGAAAGCAATCACGTTTTGTTTCAATCAACAATAAAGTTAGCATCACTCAGCAAAGCCATAATCAGTTTCACACGGGACAGAATGACACAAGAAATCATTGAAGCAATTCAAACTTTTTCGCTGTTGCCTTTTCATTTTAGCAGCCGTATGCAAAAGCTAATACATTCACGGCGAAAATCCATGAGGCCTCGGCGAAAAAGTTCGAGTGGGTTGTGCCGCACACCACAGGCCGTGATACTCACGGAAGCGTTGCCATTTGCCTTAGCTTTCCTCCTGGCTAAAGTGGCAGCCATCTCGTCCATCATGCTCATGCCGAGCAGAGGGGGCCGGTCTGCTGGTCCCTTGCCAATGCTGCCCCCGCTGCTGCCTCCGGAGCTGCTGCTGCTCGTGCTGTCGCTGTCAGGCGGGCGCATCTTGCGTAACTTCGCTCCGGCTAGGGCTGCCGCCAGGTCTGCACAAACATACCGAATAAAAACCTATTTCTTCAACAAACAAGCGGTGAAAAATGATACTATGACGAAGGATTGCCTGAACTCAGGTCTGCACCAATACACACACACGTTCAATTGTTTTTTTTATTCAAAGATTAGATTAGATTATTAGTTAGTTCAAGCCTCCCTCTCCTCAACAAACGAGATCCAAAGAGAGGAAGGAAGAAGGCACCATTTAGTATGGAGTTAAGGGAACGCGGAATCTATGCAGAAAGGGCATAGAAACAGTAAGATGAAAAAGAAGTTCATGAAACAAGATCGAAGTTGAAGAAAAAAGTAGTAGGTGCTGAAAAAACAGGACAGCAGTGAACTGAAAAAAAGGTGGTCCGTAACAAAACAAAAACCTATGTTATTTTAACAAAAAGATAGCCTACCTAACCTTTAGCTCGGGCCCTCGCATAGATCCCCTGGAAGCGCTAACTCCCATAGATACAATAATAGTATCCCCAGAGGGATTTTTCTTATTCAAACAAGCGGGGAGCATTGCATACATGATACTAAGATGAATGATTGCTACTACTAATAGAGAAGCAACGAATTGTTTGAGAAACTTAATTGAGTAATAGGGAAGCGCTTAACTTCAAACCAACAAATAATAATTGAAACAAAGACGATTAATTCACAAACTGGGCTATAAAATAAAAGAGAATAGATTGATATTTTGAGGCAGTTCTACACTGCGCAAAAGAAATACGTACACGAGCCACGTGTGTTTTGTTCATATTTATAATTACTTTGTGAAAAAATATTTTTTGAGACTCAAGGCTCCGCTCGTAAGTAATTCTACTACTCGTGGCAAGCTTTACATCACCTCAAAAAAAAAAAGACCTCACTGAACAATGGACTACATAAAGTTCTACAAAACATTGACTTTCGTTCAAAAATTCAAATTTAAAAAACCAACACAACATTTCGATAAAAATTATCAAACAAGCGTAATTTTAATGGGACATCAAAATAAGAAAGGCAACTCAGCGCATCCTTTCTACGAATGTTATGAAATTTTCATACTAAACTAGAGTGACTAGATGACAGCCCCCAGAAACTCACTGGTCATCCCGCCGGCATCCTCCTGGGCAGAAGAAGCGCTGGTCGACAAATTATGTGACGGTGGAGGTGGTGGAGGAGGAGGTCCGCCGCCTCCAGAGGGCGGAGGTGGAGGCGGAGGCGGGGCAGGCGCAGGAGGCGCGGGGGAGCTAAGCACGGGCGCGAGAGCGTGAGGGGGAGCTGGGGGAGCAGGAGGTGCCGGGGGAGGCATGGGGGGTCCCCCCGGGGCGGAATTGTTGCGGTGATGGGAGGAAGGGGGCGGGGGCGCCTGGGGGGTGATGCGGTGGGGGCCGCCCATGCCCCCTCCAGACAGCATCAGAGACTCGTCCCTCGTCAGGCTCCTGCAGCAGCAACACCAACATGTCTCAGCTCGCAATCGCTCTAATGGTACGAAATATAAAGAACTTAATCTAGTCGTATTTTTCTTAAAAAAGAGAAAATCTAGTCGTATTTTTCTTGAAAAAGAGGGAATCTAGTCGTATTTTTCTTGAAAAAGCGGAAATCTAGTCGTATTTTTCTTGAAAAAGAGGAAATCTAGTCGTATTTTTCTTGAAAAAGAGGAAATCTAGTCGTATTTTTCTTGAAAAAGAGGAAATCTAGTCGTATTTTTCTTGAAAAAGAGGAAATCTGGTCGTATTTTTCTTGAAAAAGAGGAAATCTAGTCGTATTTTTCTTAAAAAAGAGGGAATCTAGCATTTCTCCTGCAGAAGAGGATTTTTAGTCGAATCTTTTGAGTTCATTACCAAACCTCTTGAATTTTCAAACTAAATTTCAAGTTTATTACCAAACCAAAATTGAAAAGAAGCGTAAACTTCTGCGAAACTCCTGAATCGTAAACTCCTGGTTGTAGGTTCATATTAATTCAGGCACATATACCGAGTCGAATTTCATTGTTCCTTCATTTGCTGCTCCCCAACCATAACTAAATAGGATTTTATCTTTGCAATGACAGTATCAAATCGAGGTGTCTCTAAAACGATCGCCTATAAATGAAATGGCAGCTGAAGTCCAATTTGAGGCAACTTCGAAGCTAAAAACGAATATGAAGCACATAAGAGAAGCAATCGCATATTCGTTGCAGCGATACACGACATGAAGCTCCCTGTTGAGCTAGGGCATAATAAAGCTCACGGCTCTGTGCGTGTTGTGAATATCATGCCAAATCTGGAGTGGAAGCCATCTGTCAAGCATATATTGAGCAGCTTCGTTGAATCATTTCTACACCAGGAGTAATAATTCCTGATTCACAGAATGAAATTTTAACTTTGCATGCATTCCTCACTTGCGAATGACAACATTCAAGGTCTACACAGCTCACGTAGTGCGAAATAAATTCGTTAATATTGAATGAAATACTAAAATATTGAAAAAACAAAAGCTAACGCACATGAATATGCAGAATGCGGTTAAGTTAATACTAGCATTTAATATAAAAGTAAATCAACGATACCGCTTATTTTTTTTCAGAAGATCCACAGACTTGCCGCATAATTCTGGGTGAAAACTATTCGGAAAACGGACATATAGTCCCGAATTTCCATTCTGAAGTGAAAAAAAAAACCTCTAGCGTTTAAGCCAGTCAGATATACTATGTGTGAAAGCTAACATTTGGAGCAAATGCCGTCAATTACTACAGATTATGTTCTTTTATACTTTGAATCGAGCAAATTCTTCAATAGCAAACTAAGAACACTAAGGGAGCATTGGAAATTTTCTAAAAATACTTCTAGAATTCTACATATACTAGGTTAATAATAGAACTCAATCAAAACTAAAGTAGAAAATCGATAAAATGTGCGACCTATCTAAGCATTACTGGATTGCAAAATGTTACACTTAGAATATAAAGCAATACAGATTAGGCAGTGACCAGGCAATGAAGTAAATGTAAAAACATTGAACTAGATCTGGAAGAGCGTCAGTAAAGCAGCTTTAAAGTTAAAAAATTGAAGACGTGGCACACACACACAAACTTCATGGTTCTAAAGCTGAAGTGTTGGAGTAAAATAAAACTATGAAGTACCAAGTATTCGAACACACAGCAAAATGTAATCAACATAAAGCCAAGTTGAGAACGTGCTTTAGTAAGTGGAACGCAAAAAATTAATGCAATGAGATTGAGCTACGCGAGGTAAATGATCGGCCTCCTTCTATGCATGAATGACGACATCAGAAAAAACATACGTGTTAATAGCGAATATAGGGACTGCACCAACGTCCCATATTGGTGGCGACACCATTTACTAACTTCTCTTTGGTAACAAGCTCCGCATATATCCAATAACCAACATTCGCCCATGACACAACAAAAATGAAGTACATCAAGAATACTCTAAGAACAGGAACAATGACGAAAACACTACCATGATCAGAAAAAGCATGAAGAATAAAACCAGCTGGGACAAGCAACACTTGGAAGTTGAAACTGCTCCACACAATGGCTGACAAGACCAACTAGCACTTCAAAAGGAAAAAAAACGGTGAGGACACAAAAATGACGATGATAAAGAAATTACAAAGAGGACGCAAGAAAGGCTATGAAGACACAGGAATGACGAAGAGGACGCAAGAAAGGTCATGAAGACACAGGAATGACGATGAGGATACAGAAATATGTACACGCACAATTTCAAATTAGGAAAGGCTGCATGTAACGAGTCAAAGGCAAGAGAGTTGGGAGAAGAAATACGTGAGCATCAAACCCACTGCGCTTCATAGAAGGAACTTTAAGCAATGGAGGATTTTAATGAATCAAATGCAATAAAAGAGAGAGTAGAGACGGATTACTTACATTACATTAGTTTAAGACTCCCTAGCCACAACAAAGGCGAACCGAAGTGACCGAAGATATACGATTCATTTATTACGGAGTGAAAAAAAATACGGGGAATATATGCACAAGGTGTGTTTTCACACAGGATAACCAGTGCACAGAAACAGTAAATATTGGATGATGAGAAAGAAAAAACAGAAGAAGGCATGAAAACTGAACGAACCTAAGGGGGCACGGGAGATAAAGTCCGGAAGGCCTATCTACAGCTGAAGGTAAAGACGGATTATAATCAGGTCTAATAACTAATCTCAACTAACAATCATGCACTTATAATGCTCAAATGAGACGCCATCGATAGCCGAAAATCCAATTAGATGAACAAAGAAATTCACGAACGAATCCCAAGCAGCAGAAGAAATGATGCCGAGTACGCGTTACCTGAACCCAAGAGAGAATGCTGGTAACCTGATGCTTCCGCATTGTGCGTAGATCATGCAAAAGAATTTAGCCCAAACACCCTTATCACGCACAATAAAATTATCCGAAATTATATAAATGATAAATTCGAGGACCACTAGACCCATGATAGAGCACAGAAACAACGCTGGCTTATCTGACGCGTAAAACTGGTCCGAAGGCACATAAGTAAACTCGGAGCTAGCTCAGCTAATGCCATCTATTTCAGAGCTTCTTTTGAAGCCTCCAGGCATCCGTGATAAGGAAGGAATTAATGTAGCCTATAGGAGTTTAAGGTACTTGATTGAGATCACTTCACGATTAAAAATTCAAAGTGATCACGGGACATTCGAAAAGTGAGCTGTAAAACAACGAACCAAGTCTGAAAGAGCGAAAAGCTGGCGAGTTAAAAACGAAAAGCATATGTAGAGGATAAGCGTTACGAAAAGTAGTATACTATTCTAAGAATAGCAATAAAGCTTATGCTACGTAATCAGCAGTAAGTGGCAGCAATCGAGAAGAAAATGGAAGCCCCAGAAGCATTGAATGGCGAAACAATTAGAGAAGTTGGTACCTGAGCTGCAGCCTGGGCCGAGCGAGCGTGCGTCGAGCTGAGTAATGGAGAGACTTACAAAATTACGGCAGCGCGATAACACGACGCGGCCTACGACTGACCACGCGAAACCGACTTAGCGTCCGAAGCCAGGAGACCAAAGAACCCAGAGGCAAGAGATACCACATCAACATGCCGGCCAAAGGCATGGCACACAAAGGTGTCGTGGCATCGTAAAAATCCAATAAACCATGAGGGATCCTTATTCAAGCTCCGCATCACCCGTACCTTCCGATCAAGCAAACTACATCAAAGTTTGAGTTTCCACTAAATGACACCGATTCTAGCTCGTGTTAGGAATGTGTTTACTTTCATAGATAAATCGACGACAACCTGGTAGTTACATCACCACACAGCAGCATCAAAGGCCGAATTTTCAAACCAATTAAGAAACAAGTCGTTAATTTATATTTTTTAGTGAAAAACTTAACAAGATTCACTAAGAGTGAAATCAACCAGTAGATAACGAACAGAATAGAGACGAAAATCTATTACAATAACACCTGTAAACATCAAGAACTCCTGGTGCCTAATTGAGCACCTCACACGCTCATAAAACATGTGAGGTATTGCTTGTTGAACATCATTTAGAGAACAAATCAAAGTTCGTACAAAGTAAGTGGCAAATGTGCGCGCTTACACGTAGGTCAGAAGATGCACTCATACAAGACACCGATGGAACAAAAAAAAAAAAACATCAGAAAATTCATCCAACATCTGAGCTGTTAACAGAAGGTGATTCTCGTCCGTCTTCCTCGCAATGAACTAAAGGCTAAATAAATTACTTCAGTACTGATTCCTACTTAGGCACCGATTTGCAAATTTACAAAATAATGACCACGCCCAGAATGTATTTTCATGCCGTGTGGTATCCGTCGGCTAAAGATGAAAAAATCATCTTTCAGGGAAAAACACGATTGAGTGAGTGAGTTGAGTGAGTCACGTTTGAGTTTTGTAACATCAAAAACCGATGTTACACCAGGAAAAGATGAGAATAGTTTCATTCTGATACCATTAGTAAATAAAATACGAACAACACAAACGGGGAAAAAAGTTCCTAATAAAAAGAGGCACATAGCTCAGTTAGTCACTTCAGAAAAACAATACACAGAAATCCGAATAAGGCGCTTTTAAATGAAAACGGTAGCACATTTTACCGGCTATGATATGGTCAAAACATTCAAATCCTAGGAAAACAACGCTTAGCAGGATTGGAAGCCCGATTTTCTACAAAACATCGAAAGCAGCCATACCACCAAGAACACCGACACGAGTCCGGACAACAAAGTGTTGCACAATTTTGTCTTTCTGAAACCATTCTTTAAAATCAAAATACTGACAATAGGTTGAATGTTCACTACGAAATATTCCAAAGCCTACAAGGCCGAAACGATATGGCAATTTTATAATTTTAAATGTTTTCCAATTTCAAAGCGCTAAATATGAGTACCTTTATTTCTAAATTTGCTCATGAGCCAAGTGAATTGAAACCCTGGTTGACGACCCAGAATTCATGTAGACCTAATAAGAGAAGAATTAAAGCAGTTATTTAGAAAATTGCATACACCAACTACAGCAAGACAGCTGTTTAAGTAGCACACCGAAAAACATCGCCACATTCGCCACTACAGCAAGAATGTACAAACGAAAGATCGCCCTATTCCTGGAGTAAGACGTCAAGTTCACAAAGCCTCTAGAAGCAAAAAGTTAAAAATCATTAACTGACACCCACAGCTCCCCGAGACTATAAGAACACCCGGCCCAGCTACGCAACGGAGACAACTTAGACCAAAGAACGACTAGCGCTAAGGCCCCCTACCGTGTGTCCTGGTAGTGACTGAAGTTGTCGTACGTGCGGTCCACTAGCTGCTGCGGGTCTGCGAACTGCTGCTGGGGCTGCTGGTACAGCTGCTGAGGAGTACCTCCGTAAATGTGCTCAGGAGCACTCGTGCTGTGGCTCGTGCCGTACCTGTATGCTAAATCCTCATCGTACATCTGACTTGAGGGTGGAGGCTGCTGTTGCTGCTGGTAGATCGGCTGCTGCGGGATGGTTTGTGGCTGGTATTGGGGCTGTTGGTGCGGCGGGAGGGGAGGGTTGGACTGCTGTTGGTGAGGGGGAGGTTGGGGAGGATGCATTTGCTGTTGAGGAGGCATCCCAGGGGGAGTTTGGTGGGGAGGAGGGGGAGGAGGCATCTGTCTGACTGCCCCTGGACCATTATTTAGCACCTGTAAGAGCGGAGGTCAAAGGAAAAAGCCAGTGTTAGAGGTTTCTCACGTCTCACAGTTGTCAAGGACAAAAAGCAATAAATCTCATAACTTTTTATAGGAAGAGGTTTCAAAATCTATTAAATGATAAGCATTAGACACAGCAGAAAGAATACTGAGAAAATATAGTTCAGCAATTGAGGGTTATTGTTGCGTGTGAAGATTTAATATAAGTATATGGAAGTGGACCACAAATTACGGGATTTTATTTCATGTTAAAAAATGAAACAGAAACTGAAAATATCAACCGTTTGCAAACATTTTAAAGAACATAGCACAGGCGAGAACTGACAAAACAACAAAGATGTAAATCCTCGTTGAAGATCACATTATTCTAAAATACTCGCCCAATATTGATGTTGTTATGCCCATCCATAGTATCTTGCAAGTATTCATAACACGTGAGAAACAAATCTTGAAAATGCCAGCCATTGAAACTTGAAAATGCCATTTCAACAAATAATATCAGTTGCTGGAGACCTATTCTATTTTTATCCCTAAAACAAGTGAAGAGTGATGACGCTCGCTAATCTCTTTCCACTAGGACTTGAGTGCTTTATGGATAGCGAGTACCCAAAATATATTGTTCAGTAACTAGAATTAAGTTCCATAAAAAAATGGCAGACACACATTGCTCAAGAGTTTGGCAGTTTTCGACTGAAAGCGCAAGTTATCTTTAGAATTGATCGAGCAATACTGAATTTCGAAGTAAACGTAATCTCAAAGAAACTATTTAGATTAACTTTGAAAAAAGTGCACTTCCCACAAAAAGCTCGAGAAGTTATAACAGTTTCGAACAAGACGTCACGGCACTTTTTCCCTAGCGCAGGTCGGAATACCAAAGAAGGGTGGCTTTGGGCGAGCATTTCTGACTTCGGAGCAAACGTGCTACCTCACACACGTCTTGCCCTACTCCTGTACCACCCGCAGCTCGGTTGCACAGCATTCCATATTAAAGAACAAAACACTACACAGCGGTAGGCCTAAAGAATTCTATAAACAATTTGAGAAATATTGACACACGCTATCGCATATTCAGAAAGAGTTTGAGTTCACTCAGTCAGAAAAAGTTACATTAGTTAAAGGTGTTGTCTGACGTTAACTAATAAAGCGAATAGAAGAAATAGCATCATTACCTGTTGACTTAAGGAAATTACAAAACGTTTAGTAACAACGCTAGCTCAGCACAAATACTACGCAACCCAATGGAAGGGAACGAGACTCAGAGGGGAGCGGGTACCTCAAGTGCTTGCGTGAGCATGGCTTGAGCGAAGGAGTCCGCATCATCTTTGCTGGAGAAGTTGAGGCCGTAAACTTGGCGGTTGTCGCGCCACTGGTGAAACGTGGGTGTCGCTTGGTTGTACTTGAGCGCCTTCTGAATGGCGCAGTTGATCACCACCTGCAACGCAAGTACACAGATTAAAGCACGAAAATGGCCCCTGCTTAGTTCCGGAAATTAGGCACTGCTTAGCGTCGGAAAATAGACACTGCTTAGCGTCGGAAAAATGGCTCCTGCTTAGTGCGGAAACATGGCTCCTGCTTAGTGCGGAAAGTAGTCATAGACTCAGTCGCAAGCATATCCTCTGGCGGTATGAGGCACACAAAACTTAAATTAAATTACAACAGTAAAGTGTATGATAATATTAAAAACTGAAGGCTAAAGGAAAATCTACATTTACCGTATATCTGAAAATTTATAACCCTAGCCCAACTGTGCTGGAGAATTTACGATAAAAAATGCAGGATTAAACTTAAATGAGAAAAGAGCTGCGTAAATTTGTGATCACACGCAGAAATAGAGTAAGAAGTAAAGATCGGATGACTCAGAACAAAACGCTATCGAGGCCGACAGTGACAGGCTCACTGGCAGCAGATAAGGCGCAGCAATAAGGTCCGACGCTGCGATAACTCATGAAGCTATCACAGCGCTAAATTCCTAAAATGAGCGACACGAACTCAAGCATTTCCCGGAAGAAACACTATCAATGTTTGAGTTATTACAAGAATAGCTGGACTGAGTAATGCCGACCTTTACTTATTAAACTTGAAGGCCTATCACAACACCGTGATTACATTCACCTCGGTATCGGGAGTTGTCCAGAGCATGCCTCGATAGTTCAGGGTACGAATGTGCCTACTGATGGTCGCCTTTTGCGTCTTTGTTTATTATAGACTATGGTATAATATTAAATTCGATAATTCTGGTTATAATGACTCTGTTTCCCAGATGACTGGCACAACGCAGAGTTATAGGACATTTTGAGCAGCTTTTTGGGCTCGGTAGTTGATCGGTGAAAATTATCGACATACGCTCGCCTCTCACATCTCATGAGTGAATTTAGAGGGAAAATTAATTATTTAATTTATTAATCATTTTTCAAGGACAAAGTTTTTCTCAATGAGTACATGAAAGCAAGCTTCATTTAATCCCTAATTGTTGTTGTCTATTTAAGCCTAACAAGTAATTATAGCAAACTTAATTATTATCGAGCTGCAATCAGTCACAATATGCACATTAATATTTTATAGTTACAACACTAGGATTATTTTTTATTAATCGTAGGATCATTTTGAACTACCGATACCAACTTGTGAGTATGTCTGGCAGAAAGCAATACTTTTCATGCTCCAATACCGGGCCATGTTAACTAAAACGCGTATTTTAATGTTTACGTAGAAGTGAAGAGTCCGTAAAATGCTACCAGACATGTATTATGAGAGCATCGCAATGCAAATGCATAATCACTTCAAACTCCAGTCTAACTTTTTCGCAGGGGCATCTATGATTTTAGCCATCCAAATATTGCTACCGCACAGGGCGGCCAAAACTATAGACGCAACAGCGAATAAGTATGACTGGAACAAAACGTGAGACGAAACAGCGAATAAGTATGACTGAAACAAAACGATAGACACAAATGGCGAATAAGTATGACTGGAACAAAACGATAGACACAAATGGCGAGTAAGTATGACTGGAACAAAACGATAGACACAAATGGCGAATAAGTATGACTGGAACAAAACGATAGACACAAATGGCGAGTAAGTATGACTGGAACAAAACGATAGACACAAATGGCGAATAAGTATGACTGGAACAAAACGATAGACACAAATGGCGAAGAAGTATGACTGGAACAAAACGATAGACACAAATGGCGAAGAAGTATGACTGGAACAAAACGATAGACACAAATGGCGAATAAGTATGACTGGAACAAAACGATAGACACAAATGGCGAATAAGTATGACTGGAACAAAACGATAGACACAAATGGCGAATAAGTATGACTGGAACAAAACGATAGACACAAATGGCGAAAAAGAATGACTGGGTCAAACAGTGCTCCAGAGTCAGCCGATGGTACAGCACAAGGCGGCCAAAACTATAGATACAAGGGCGAGGAAGTATAACTGGGCCAAACAGTGTTCCAAGATGAAGATTAAGATTATAAATTAGTTTAAGCCTCCCTAACCGCTACAAAAAAGAGCGTATCGAAGAGAGGAAGGAGGAAGGCACCATTTAGTGTGGAGATAAGAGAATTGGGAATATATGCAAAAGGGGCACAGAAACAGCAAGTTGAGAAAGAAGTCGATGAAATAAGATAAATGTTGAAGAAGAAAGTCAGAGGTGCTTGAAAACAGGACAGCAGTGAACCGAAAAAGGTGGTCCTTAACATAACAAAAAACTTTCATTTCAACAAAAAGAAGGCCTACCTAACCTTTAGCTCGGGCCCTCACATAGTCCCCCTGGGAGCGCAAATTCCCACAGATACAATAGTTGTATCCCCCTGAGGGGGTTCCAAGATGAAGAAAAGTGCCGTACCTCGTGGTCGCTGAGCTTCCTGCCGACCACTCTGAAGGTGGTGTTGCCAGTGTGGTGGTAGATCTGCACCTTGGACAGCCCCGACGACGTGCCGGCGGGTACCCATTTCTTGGTGACGTCATCGTACAGCATCACCGACGCTCGGGCCTGGCAGATGCTCACCTCACTGCACAACATGGAAAAGTGTTAATATAAGCTTATGAAATTTTTGGTTATGTAATGAAAATTTACACGTCGGCAGCCCTCAATTAACATCAGACCAGTCACCATGAAAGTGCTCGCAAATCTAACAACTTTATCAAATAATTTTGTACCAAGCGAGGCAAATAAAGAGACAACTTTTAAAAAGCAAGGTTCAGAAAAAGATAAATTCAAGATTATCCTCACAAATGAACGCCATCTGTATAGCCATCCCTGACAATTACGTCTATAAATAACATGTCAACAGAACGAAAACAAGGATCGATTTTTCGGATTATTATGGTCGAACACTTTCACATTTGGAAAAGCGTCGAAATGTCACAACCAAAGTGTAAATGGAGGCGCATGATACGCACAGATGCCATACTAAATGAATGTCACACAGAAATTCAAAGAGATATTCAACAGCACCGAGTACAGATACGCCAAACACAACATTACACAATCCCAGAAACACCAAAGGTGAGGGAAAGCCCTAATTAGGACACACTGAAAGGACTATCACACCAAGGCATTAGTAAACACTTCACGGCAGACCGTACACGCTGCCATTGAAGAGATCACTAGGAAATGAGCATCACCAAGTAAGATGGGATAAGTGCTGAAAATTACTGCTATTGAGATGACACTCGCAATCATGCTGACTGGAGAGTTGTTGACACGGCACAGATCAGCACAGCTGTGTCTACATTTCATGGACTACTGCCCGGCCGGACCGGAGCAAGTTGATAGCACCACGAAGCTCAAGTGCAGTGGGACACAAGAAGTGAATACTTTACTGTTTTGGACGCAAGTTTTCCCCTGAACATAAGGGAGAATGAATAACACCGTACAATTACTCATTCCGATATGAATACTAAAGCATGGGAATGTTTTATTGCGGCAGGAGACGATCAAAATTTACCCTACGGAAGAATATTCATCATGACGTTCAACTGGAAACTTCTTTATTGCGTAAAGTATACGATGCTCGAGTAGAAAGCGAAGTACTAAAAATACGCAGAATTTCAAAATATTGCATTGCTTGGAGGAGCTTCACTTGGTTTCAATTCAACATTCAAAAAATTTTACTAGAAAAAATAATTTCACCACAAAAAGAGCGCGCAAAAAAGAAAAATGCCCTAAGCAGCCAGGAAGTTGAAGGTAGAATTTCAAAACTCAACGGATTTCTGCAATTCTACCCTCGTTATGGGTACGTCCCCAACTCGCTATGGTGAAGCTGTCTCACGGTTTAACGGTGTAAATCTATTACGTGACGTAACTAAATGGAAAAAAACAAAATCATGTTCAACAAGCGACTGCTGTACTGCCATTAGCAGCTGAAGCCACTCTCTTTGAAGCGTAACGATATCTGAGGTACTGAGCCACGGTTACTCAATCTGGTCAGTCTTTTTGTGGTCAAAATTTCCCACGTTCATTTTTTCAAACTAATACGTGGCCGTGGGGAATTCGAACAGTTTTTAGGTGCTGATTGCTCATTAAAGCAAATTTTTCTTAGGAAAAACCGAAAATGAATATTTTGACCAGAAAAAAAGCTTATAAGGAAACTCCGGGTCTGTATTGTGAGCGATGGTTTAGTGCACTCCACAGTCCACACTCAGGCCTTGGTGCCGAACTGACGGTGCAAGTGTTTGGCATTTAACATATTATTACGTCTTGGGTAAAGTTATTGAAGCCGTGAATGAAACAATAGCGTACGAATAAAATAACCCCCTAGGCAAGAGAACTACAATTGTTGAAGTATTGCAGTGTCTGACAGACGACAATTATAAGGCTGCTGCAGTGCTGGTGTAGGGCACTTATGTAAAGTAGTCGGACAACGCTAAAATAAAAAACAATAAGGCATCCTTGGTACTATGAATGAGCCTTCAACTGAAAAATTAAGATTCTATAGAAAAAATACGCTCAATAATCAATGACTATAAATGTAAATTTACACATTTTTATTATTTACTATTGTTCGACCACATCCGCTCTCACTGTGCTGCAACTGAAATGATGTGTACCTGATGCAGTGATTATGAAAACTAAAATAAAGACACGGACACCATAAAACACCCCATTGAGTAGTTCCCTTGCCCGCACCCTACCCTCATGGGCTATAAAACTAATGGTAAAGGATCGCTAACTCGAAATCTGAGGCAGGGCCCGGAAAAACAAGTGAAACAAACGACGGCGACGGAATAAAGTCCCCCAGCTCGCAAGTGATGCAACAGAGTGTCGTTACCAACTGCGGAACTTGCACTCCCCTCTACACAAATGCTTTTGAGGTAAATATTTGGCTTCAGGCTCGATACAAATCACGCGACGCAATACTATTACGAAATGTTTTGGAACACGGGGTCGCTAAATTTATAAGAAATTTCATATCCAGACTCGCTCACGGATTCGGAGCGGACTCGTGAAGTTGTCATGACTTGGCTAAGATGACATCATGGGCGGTTGAGGAACTTTTCTTTTAAAACGCTTGTGGATTTACCCCTGCGACTATAAAATCACATAAAACTGTAAAGCTTCACGAAAAACATACGCTCGAAATGTTTATTAAAACAATATCTATGTTCAAGCAGAATAGAAATTTTCTCAATATTGGAAATGAAGACCAATCGCAACTCGCAGCAAAATATATAGAACATAATAAATCAAAGCTATGCTGATAATCTTTCAAGTTACGCCACTTAAACCATGTATGTTATACATGCGAATCGACATCCATACGACAGCTATACAAAACTCTTGGCCAGCCCAATGACGCATCGAGTTAATTTATAACCCACAAACAAAAATTTAAAATGTTCCCCAAATGCTGCCTGGCAAGTATTGCACAACAACTATTGAACATGAAACGGCGACTTTTTTCCTGTCGACAACGCAGAGCAGTCAAGATATGGTTCGACAACAGGGTAAGGTATGAAAGTGCAGAGCTTTCACCAGACCTAGCTAAGCAGGCCGTGGGTTTGTATGAGGTCTACCACAGGTCTAAGGTTCATTAGCTCGCGCTTATTTTGGGGCTTCAGATCTGGTGAGGCCAAACACTGACGCACGGCCACACAATATCAACCCAGTCATTTTTGAAACTGATAACCGAGTTCAGAAGCGCAATAATAATGGATTAATTATTAAGTTTTATTCGAATCCCATACACTTACTGAAACCTCTATAAAATATTACGGTAATATATAAAATCATTCATTGAAATAGCGAATGGTACCTATAAAGACAATGATTCTTTTCTCAAACATATTAATTCATCATAATTACTCGACTAAAAACAGCATGCATATGCTTGCAGTAAAAAATTCAAAATCCCATTTGAAACGATGTTCAAAAAAAGAAACAAATAATCACAGCCAGAGAGAAATTAGGAGCGACATCGTCCATAATTAAAGTTGCCTTCAAAACTATTTTCAGTAATTATAGTCGCCTGCAGCTACATTATTTCCAAGAAAGGAAATTTTCACTAATATTGACAATTTAGGAGCTCATTATGTTAGGAGCGGTTCCGTATAGTTCACGGGCGCTCAATAGGAGCTTTTAAATCAATGGAAACATGAGATGGAAGCGCTGTAAGTTGGGCGTCAAAGAGGATCGATTATAATTATTATAGTCGCCAAACCGGACACATACCGAAGATTAGATTAGATGTTAGTTCAAGCCTCCTTAACCGGAACAAAGGCGTTCCAAAGAGAGGAAGGAGGAAGTCGCCATTTAGTATGGAGTTAAGGGAATGCGGAATCTTTGCACAAGGTGCATAGAAACAGTAAATTGAAACAGAAGTTCATGAAACAAGATATAAGTTGGAAAAGAAAGTGATGGGTGCTGATAAACAGGACAGCAGTAAATCGGAAAAAGATGGTCGCTATCAAAACAAAAAATCTTCAGTATTTCAACAAAAAAGGAAGGCCTACTCAAACTTTAGCTCGGAACCTCACGGACACATGCCGAATAAAATGAGACGACAATGGCTCATCGCGTACAGATGAACAACCATGAGGCGACAATTCGAAAAAAATTCTTCCCTATAATGCCGATGAAAATTTTTGTCTGGGTATCAATGAGTGAGTCGAAATATTATACCAACTTTTCCTGGTAGCTCTTATACTGAAAGACGATTAGTAGCCTGGCCAGTGCAACAGAATATAATCGAAATTCAAAATTTCAATTACTACAAAAAATAATTTATAAATCCCACACTCACCCTTCTCTTGAGTCATCATCAACTGGGTCCCACATGGCGATTAAAATTCCTTGACTAATTCAAACGATTGAGCGAATTAGCTCTACGTCTGTGGATAAAGCAGTGAACTGTGGAGAACAGTAAGAAAAAATAAGCTTTGTTTAGAGATGATATTTTCACGGCCAGACCATAGAATATCGATGCATTGTACCATCTCGGTGAGTACACTGCGACTATCAGTAAAATTCCCAAGGTAATTTTCCACGCACAGCTGATAAAGTAGATGAGTCACAAACGAAACAAGTACTTGAGCGCGATAATGTCAGCTGCGACGCACGTACGGAGGTAGGCAGAGCATGAGAAGATCACGCAGACGCAGGGCTCGGTTGTGTCGCGATCAGTTTACGCGTTCTTACGAAATGAGATAGGCTTTGTTTGCTCAGGGATATAATTGAAATTTCAACTTGAAGTCTGCAATGAGCAGCTTCCTTGGATTTGCAGATAAAGTATTCATGGCATAACTTTGATAGAAATAACATTTTATCATTAAAAACATCTTGCACTGAAAATGGACATTCAGAAACTGATTTCAACAAAAAGATGCACCCTTCTCCCTTATGGAACAAAGAACTGCAGTAATATATTCCAGCAGGCAGCTAAAAATCCAATAAGCTTCCATTACACACTATAGAGCAGCTGGCGTTACAATCCACTAAGGGGCTCAATCCCACCTCTTCTCTTTACCTAGCAATAAGAAATAAACAAGCACGTACAATTGTAAAAAATCTTTGTTTATTCAATGATGCATCAAGTTGCAGTTACACAAAAGCGAGAAATGAGTCACTCTGACACGAAACTTAATGTTCAAAATGATGCCTCAACAAGAGCAACAAATCGGGCACAAAAGCACACACTGATGGCTGCCGACATGCAGCACATCTCCGAGGGTGGAATTGAGCAGAGTATCTCAGGTCGAAGAAACACTTGAAATTCATGAACCACAAATAAATGAGGGCATTCATAACCCTCTTGCACACAGCACACACTTCATAAACAACGTCACTAAGTCAAGATTCTTGCATTATTCATGCAACAGCAATTGAGAGAAGAAGAAGAAAGGGGTTACTGTACGAGCTCTGTCTTAATGGCTCGTATCAGCGAGTAGAAGAGAGACACGAACATTCAATAGGAGACTTGGCACAGCACTGAAGGCATTATATCGACACTGTGTGTTTATCACTACAACCACTACTCCCCACTCCCCTGGAGATATCATATCGAACCTCTTAACACTCAAGATTGCTCAAGCCATTGGCTACACATATCTTCGCTCCACTAGGCAGCAAAACTAATTTTTTAAGTCAAACGTGTAGCGAGTAAGTCGCAGTAAAAATGTGAGCATAAATGAGACCGAAAAACTGCATTCAAAGTGAGTGCTGGCCATGTTTGCGCGTGAACGACATCAAAGAACGTTGTATTCGTAGGTTGGTATAGGAAGATTGTTATCTTTCTCGTTTGCGTCATAAAAATTTGTCATAAGGAAGTGACGCTCACACTGACGACAGCTCACATCACGCGTCGGATATCAGATTACAACTTGTGAGAAATTCTTCCGGTTTCCGGTAGTAAAGTAAATGTGAACGCAAGATCGCACTTCGGTCTGTACATCCGACGCTGTTTTCTAAATATTTGACTATACAATTAAAATCTCTACAACAAAGTGCTACTGCTAACGAAATAATAATTCTAGATACCAAATAAATAGCTTGCTATCGCACGCTCAGCTCAATGTCGCCTGACTGAAGACTTAATTGATATTCAAATGAGGCGAGGCGTTCAATGTCATTAGCAACGCCTGAAAATGACTATTCTAATTCAATGCAAAATTAAATGCAAACAGAACAGCTGCTCGATTGTTCGATTAGCAGACACCACTTAAATCATTGGTTAACTTACGCAAACATTGGGCACAGGAAGAAAAAAATGCCTCCGATGTATGCTGAAAATATAACCCACAACATATTCCTCACTACAAACGTTGCATTCCCTCTTACGCGCATCGTGAGGGCAGCTACTGGGATCATGAAACATCCTTGTATCTAAGACGAGGACTGACTACTTTCTCGCAGTGTCATTGAAGATTTAAGAACGATTGAAACTTGATGAATTCCATCTCATGGTATCACGCAGTGTTCAAACAACCCTCCGATTATACTAGAAATTACAATACAATGCTAGCAATTTCAGCGAACGAGAGAATTCCACTCGGAGCCATAACACTATGAGTCAAAAGAGGACGCTTTAAACTCGGCGAATTACACATCATGATACCACGAAATATTCAAACAAACCTCCGATTTTATTCAAAATTAGAATACATTGCTCGCAATTCAAGAGAACGAGAAAAATCCCCTCGGAGCCATAACTCTTTGAGTCAAAAGAGGACGCTTTAAACTTGGCGAATTACACATCATGATACCATTAAATATTCGAACAAACCTCCGATTATATTCAAAATTAGAATACAATGCTAGCAATTTGAGCGAACGAGAAAAATCCACTCGGAGCCATAACTCGAGTCAAAAGTGGAGGCGCCGTCCAAGTCCTAGTTGGCTGTGTAGAATCGAGCCGTGCGCAAGTTTGGGAAGGACACCAAACATTTGTAAAGTTTGGAGCGAGCGTGTTGAGGCGAAGAGGATCTGTGTGTACTCACACTCCAACACCTGGTTCATACCACACGCTACACTCTCCCTGCCTCTTACCAGCATTGTCAGGTTCTCCGGCGCACACACACCGTCAACGTTTGCGACCGGAAACAAATGTTTGATCGTAAAATACAGACCAGCCATGTGCTTTCAACAAGGTATACATCAAAAGAAAAGATGAATGCAACTCATACAACGGATTGTGAAAGCTTGAAACAGAAAATTGTCAGAGCAAATTTTGTAATGGAATTATTAAGAGGAACACTTGAAGCTTACAAACAAAGGTTCATTCTCTGCAAAAACTTTATCGATCATTACAAATATTTACGACCTATGGAAGGCTCGTGACTTCAACGACGCGGCACAGCAATTCCAGTCTCAATTAATGAGGACATTAAATTACAGGAAGATTAATAGGAGCAACTGGAGCCGCTCCTGAGAACAGCTGAGCGATTGCATTGACGGCCGCCACGCCGCTATTGATCTAGGCGGCACAAAAATGAGAGCTGAAGTTTTCTGGTCAGGAGTTCCTGGCTGGATAAAAAGACCGCTTACGAACGAATGGGAGAAGACCGTGTGCTTTTTATCACAGTTGAATACGGATAATTTTTATGGACCAATTCCCAAAACAAAATACTGGTGCTCGCTGTGAATACGTTTTCTCTCAATAACGTTGGAACTCATTCGCCACAGCATAGTATATATAAGTACTGATGACGACAAAGATTGGCATACTGAACCTCTGCTACGAGCCGAACCACAACACTTCGAGCGGAAATGATCTTTTTCCATTAACAAAACACGATTGTCTTTGAACAACATCTTAACAAAAATGTTTGGCTCGGACGGTCTCCTGGAAACGTTTGAAAATAATCTAATTCTCAGACAAAGCATAACTAAGTCCGCTGAAATACTAACTGCTAAAAGAGAGCAAGTCCAGAAAATCCCAGACATGATGCACTCTCTTGCAGGCCAAGACGTTACACGTATTGATATGCCAAGCGAACGTCCCCATTCATAATTTCCCTGAAAACATTTCAAGAGCCTTAAGTTTCATTCGGTAGGAATAACCAAACCAAACGAAATTAAATAGTAGCTCAAGATCTCCCTTCTAAGTGCGTCACGTGAGCTACACGTACAACAACGACGGATATCTAGAACCAGTGAAGGGTTTCATCAGATTAGATTAAATGATAATATAGTTCAACTCTTCCTAACCACGAGAAAGGTGCTCTCAAGAGATATAGGAGTAAAGCACCATTTACTATGAAATTTAGGAAACTGGGAATTCATGCACAAGGCGTGTCCCCACACTCCCTGCGCATAGCAACAACAAGATTGAAAGACGTTTGGGAAACAAGACAGAAGTCATTGAACCAAAAAAAAAAAAGACCGTAAGAAGATATCAAAACCTCTCTTGTATTAACAAAATGAAGGCATACATAAATTTTAACTCGGGCTCTTACATTTTCTTCCTAAAAATGCGAATTCCCGTAGATGTAATAATTTTATCCGCCTTTTATACCCATTATTTAGAATTTTAAAGTTCGTCACTTCGGAGGCGAGAATGATCTTTAAAAAGGACAGCAACAACAACTTATTTCAATACGCTTCAATAGATTTCCGCAGACTTCTATGAAAGTTGCTAATAAAATTTAAAATTGAGTTATAAAGTTTGTATTTTAATTACAAACCAGGAGACGCAATCGTTATCGTGCAACTATTTACAAGCATTTGCGTCATAGTTCTAGATAAAGAACGAAAACGTGCCACTGTGTAAACCTTGAAGGTAAAAACCTAGTTTTTATGCGACGCTCATGACACATTTCCTCCAACTCAGGCATTCCTAGAAATCAGGAAACTGCTGGGGTACTTTAGAATTCTGGGGTAGACACCAATTGAGTCATTTCTTTCTGTCATGCGCTTTTCAGAAAATCCATTGGAACATCTCATTAGATCCGAAAATATTAACTCATTCACAAGTTATTCACTGGTGTGGGGTTGGCACAACACATGTCTGTTCCGCAATAGTTGAGCTTCCTTTACTCTATAGGTACCACACATCCAACTGGACACGCATTTCCAAACCGAGACCGAGCTCATTAAATAGTTAAGAGTTATGTAAACTTTTGCATTTTTCCCGTAGCTTGAGTTAATGAGGCGCGGAGCTTCAATAAAAAAGTGCCACTAATGAGGACAGGCGGAAATAAACACGGGAGCTGGGGAAGGTGAAGATAACGACCCCTATATAAATTCAACATCCTCTTCAGTCTAACTGACGAGCACTCTTGATTCTAAGGCGGAAAACGAAGGAAACCTCATACGGAACTTGACCTTTCAAGCTTTGCAGAGGAAATATCAATATTCCTTCACAAAAAGAGCTCAGAAATTCTAGCTTTCATCGTGAATCGTAAGTCGACAGACATGCTGAAGAAAATCAAGTTTTTGACAGACTTTTTCTTGCAGAGAGAGCTGAAAGCAGGACATTTACACTAATACGCTATTGAAACTTGGCAAATCATTTAAACTCTGCATAGCGGCACACACACAAATTAAAAGCAACGGCCAAATTAATGAGAGCCTTGGCAGTACATTGAGGTTTCCTTTTAGACATCATTCAAATTAAGCGATAAATTATCAAGTGTTCAACACAAGATAAACCGCTGAAGTTAACGAATAAACCCGGCGGACAATTTTCCTCTGCCACATTTCAGAAAATATTTTTAAAAGCGCCCGTTAAAATAGCAATTTAAGAGGCCAAACTAGAAAGCATGGTTTTTTTTAAGTTTGTTTCCACGTTTCAAGACGAGGCGACTGACGCTGATTTGTGAACCTTGATGAGCGCCGCATTTGCGCGATTTGGATGCAGATGCAAATCATCCCGCGAGAGCAATGAGCTAATCACGGCGTAGTGGCTGTATTTCAAGCTTACTTTACTCTTTTTAATGAAAAGCAGCTCTCCATCCGCGCTATTTTCTCATTCAAGCTGAGGGTAATTAATACAATTTGGCAAGTGAAGAAACAGTTTGTTGCACAAACTTCTATAATAGCTGCACAATGGCAAAAATTGTTACACAAAAGCAATACGTGCAGTTTTCGAGCATCAAATTAATTGAAAAAATTGGAGAATTTAAAAACGTGAAGCATAACATAACATTTATGCGTTTCCAAAACTTGCGGCAACGACAATAAAATAATAGAAGAAAAAATGAGTACGAAGAAACTTTAACCGAAATAAAAAACAAGCCAATAATATCACAAAAACACAGCTTTAAAAACTAACAGGTTTTAACAAGAAACGAGGAGGTATAGAAAGAAGAGCGACGGACATGCGTTTAGGTGGCCCCCTCTACCAGGAAATGGCCAACCTGTAGGTCGGAAATAATCCTCTCGGTCATCTTCCCTCATGAAGTACCTACATACTTAGGTTCTACCACCAGACCTGCGACTTGCACACGCTAACCTAGGACTTCAAGTACTATAGTCGCTTTATCAAGACAAACGCTCTCTTATTATTTGAGGATTGGAAAATCCTCGTATGAAAGAAGTTTAGACGGTTAATTACTGAACCAACAGTTCAAGTTACTAAAATGTCAAGGTGGTATTAGATGTTTCAAGATTTCCCAGCCAACAGAATGAGATCCGAAGAGAAGGGAACATTTAGTATGGAATGGAGACCACGGGAGATCTACACACAATGCGACCGTAAGCATAAAAACAAACTTAGAAATGAAAAGAAAGAAAAAATAATGACGAGGTTGCTAAGAAAGCTTCAAAAATTTACAGAAGCAAAGAGGGCACGAAAAATAGAAGTTCCGAAGGCCTATACTTAATAAGAGTTCGAAAAGTTTTACTCAGTAACAAGAAAAATGTAAAAATAGGCGAAATTTTATTTGTCCGACCAATGATTACTCACAAAAATATTCCTCTGAAAGCCTAACATACTTCCAAACAACTCCACACTTTTGATATAAAGAAATAACTGGTAAAAAGTTCATCCTGTTGAGTGAAATGTATTCTCAAGGCTGTACGCAGTGAAAGTGAGAATATTAACGAAGTCGCTTCAATTATGACGACAGTAAGCACAAACGCTGCGGCGCACGGAGGAAGCGCTGAACAAAGAGACTACAACGAGTCATTAAAGGGCTTGCAAGACTTCAACAAGAGTTCACAAAAAACGAGCAACATGCGGTCCTGAGTTAGGACCAGGCAATGACGGAGAGCATAGGCCGCCGAAGTGACAGTGAAGGGAACGCTCATGTCGCCACTTCACCACACGGGCAAGAGAGAGATTTACTCCGTGTTTGCATTTTCTGTCAACATTAAACGTATTTTTTCTGAAAATGCATTTAATGCATTTTCTGTCCCGATAATATTCCCAAAAAGTAAATCAACTTATTAATAAAAGTTTAAAATGGGGCGAGCATAGGACGCAAAGTTTAATTTAAATGCACATCAGTGATATGTTACTTTTAACAATTCGAAAAGAGTTCATGAGTTAGTTCTAGTATCACCATCCACACAATATGTATTCCCAAGAGAAGAAAGGGAAAAGTCCACTTCGGTATGGGATTGATGAAACGAGGAATCTATATACAGGATTCATTTAGCACAGAAAGAGCAAGATGGAAAAACATTAAATAAAAATATGAAAGTTGAAGAAAAAGTAACTTTTACTGAGCTAAGAATAGTAAAAAAAAGGAGTCCAAAAACGTTAATTTATTTCTACAGAAAGCCTACCTAAGCTTTAGATCGGGACCTCACACTGTACCCTTGAGAGCACTAATTACCACAGAAACTGTAGCTGTATACCCCACAAACTATTCAAAGAAAGTGTTACACAAAAATATGGGACTTTCCTGCCGAACCAAGCTTCCACATTGGAAATTAAAAAAAGATAAAATCTCACAACTGAATCACGTATTCGAACACAATAAGTTAGAAAAATTCTGCAAAGTTTGCACTAAAATAAAAGATATCCCAGAAACTTGCAGTTCCTTCGAGTCTCAACAACCAGACACTGTCGTTCGGAACAGATCGAGTGCGACGTAAGGTTATACTAGAGGAGATAAATCCTCAGGGAGATCAGGTCGAATTGCACGCAAATCACAGAAATAAAACTACCCGCCAGAGTGCAAAAACTAGGGTGAAGTCACCCTAGAGAGCGATCCAGTCGGCCAGGTGTCCGTCCGTTCAGTTAAGAGGAAAGAAGAGAGTCGCACGAGAGCAAAGACCCGCTCGTACTTGAGCAAGGGCACCAAGAAGCAGGAAGACCGGATTCAATAAAACCGAGACCCCTGCTCAATTTTGTGTCGTGGAATAGGCTATTTTAGCTTAGCATGTTCTACCCCTATGAAGTCAAGCCACAACCCACTGTGCGTGCTCCTCTTTGATTGCCAATGTGCACGAGATCAAAAAGCCTTAAATAGAAAATCTAAGAACAGCAATCAGTAAAAGCGATATTCACAAAAATGGCATCGACCTTTATAGATTTTTTTTAAATGTGTACCATTAGCTATGCTCACGCAGCACATCTGATTGTTGCAAGTTCGTTTCAAACTCCGGAGCCAGAAGAAACCAATTTTCACGGTAAAATTCGACGATTTACCATAGCACACCGATCTCTAAAGGGCCGATGTTCCACACCGTTGCATGCGTCAGAGAAAGGTAGGGAAATACGAAAGGGAGGGTTGCAAGTCAGAATAGATTGAACAGATTATAAGTTAGTTCAGGCCTCCCTTACCACATAAAAAGACAATCCGACAAAAGCCAATCGATAAAAAAAATAAACCTTGGCTATTTCAACAAAATAAAAGCCAATCTAACCTTCAGTTAGACCTCACAACTCCCATATGGTGCACTAATTCTTACAAATTCAACAATCGTATCCCTCTGACGGGAGTGAGGCCAGTCATTCTGGAACGGAAGCACACCCACATTTGAAGAGGAAGTAACATCCCCCAGGGATGGTAATTAACGCAGCAATCACACGATGCCCTCGCGCCCCGGTTATCGCTGGCTGTGCAACGCTAGATATGAGGTCACGGCCAGCTCAAGTGAAGGACCGTTTTGAATCAACGTGAAATTCTGAAGTAATTATGTTAGTCTCGTCCATATATACTTTGACATGGTTTTTTAAACCTCAGACCCAAGACAGGAATTCAGTGGATAGAATTCACAACATAGAAGACTTCAATTAAGAGTTAGTAGGACAGTGTTTTGGAGAGAAGTAGTTAGTGATGGGATGAATACATGTAACATTGGCCCTCAGGCAACGCATGACATGCATAAATGTGTATGAATATCATCACTATTAATAAATAAGTTGATAGGAATTGTAGAAACTAGTCTGAACTTCTGCCTTTCTGTTTGATAAGAGCTAAATCTCAGCGAACATTTTATCAAGAACTGGTTGTGATAAATCAAAATCACTAATGAGCATAGAAATGACATGTAAGTGACGATTATTTCTTAATAGATAAGACCCCGAAAATCCTATCACGGAATCGTGAATGGAAATTTACACCGATTTTATACACGCTTCTTGCATGCACACGCGAAATGAACAATTCCTGCAAAAACTATCCACACTCAAACGAGAGTGAAACTGCTTCTCACTGAAACCAAGAACCGATGTTATGTAAAGTGAAGAGTTACAGAAGGGGAGTCTCGAACGATTCGGACGTAGATCAAAAATAGCAGGTCCCCCTCGGAGGCGTGTAGGTATTGGTGTCGAGTGTCACGTGGGCCGAGCACAGCAGGAAGTGGCACTGTGGCTCAGCCTCACACGGGATCACGTCGAGTGTCGCTAGATACGGGCGGCATCCTGGCCGACACGTTCTCTGCAACAGCTAATGCTAATTTGGAAAGGTTTTAAACGCCTCCCGCAGAAAGCTAGTGCAAGAACTGAAGCACGCAAGTAAGATACGAGAAATGTCTAGCGAGTTGAATAAATGTCAATATCAGTCGATACCGAAACATCACACAGGAACTGAAACTATACGAGGGACTGTCGGCGTTCAATAGCACACAGATGTCGGAAACGTTTGGCTGAGACAACATGAAAGGACGAGACCGGAAACACATCAATGGTGGCCGCTTACTCATATTTCGACTCCACCACGACTTCTATAAATCTGCAATAAGAAAGAATACCTATGATCAAATTTAATCAAGGACTGCTGAGTAATGTTTGTAATAAATCACCGAAATCCAGAGAAACCCTACACTACACACTTTCACATGAAGCAATGGCAAATCTAGAAGCTAAGTTCATAAGAAATAACTGAGTATAGAGCCAAAAGAGTCCAACCCTGCCTCAGCTATACATTTAGTACACCACAGGCGCTTCAAAATTTTTGAACCTCGACAACTTCTGCAGTACTTTCTGCCCTCCCCCTTCTGAAATACCATTCATTTCTGAATTCATGGCATCGTCAGGCAATCATGGAAAAGTTTCGTCGCAAGACAAATATGTTTGGCGCATGAATAACCGAACAAGCAAATTCTTAGAAAAAATTATGCATAAAAATCTAAGCTAAACAATAGGACTGAATCCCATCAAATTATGATACACCAGAACACTGGAAGAAGTGGAACTTGAAATAAACATACCGTCTTTCACATGCACACTGAGAAATGAGGCTAGTCTCAACGATGAATACGTAGAAATAAGCAAGAGTGAGTGGACCCACCCACCCACTCACTCACTGGTCTCGCAGGACGAGCCCGAAGCTTGCAGGGCTAGGGACCCTGGAGACCGAGCAAGCGGCCGGGCTAGGAAGGCAAAGCACACACCATCACTCGACGCTGATCGATAATAGGATTGTGCGGTGGTGGGGGCGCGCCTCACACCTCGTGCACGCTGTGCGCACGGCATTGTTCCTACAGCGTGGCACTTGGACGCCGGCTCCATCGTAGGAGATCAGCTGTACACCACAAGCTATCGGACCGCCCAAAACAGCATCATGGGACCATTACACGTTGTATTGCATATATAGTCGAAAATAATGGAATAGCCTCATTCCTATTAGAAAAATGCTTTTGGACCAATGAGCGAAAAAAAAAGTGAAACAGCTTATTGGAGTCATACATGAGTCACTACTCCAGCTGGCTGAAGCAGAGGCTCTATCTGACAAACAGCAGCTTCAACTGACCGTGGCAGCTTTTCCAGCTGACTGCAACAGTGCCTCCAGCTGACTGAAATAGCAGCTCCAGCTGACGGTAGCACCGCCAGCTGACTATAACAGTAGCTACAACTTACGAACGTAAACTTGAACATGCACCGAATGAGCGTAAACTAACCAAGACTTAGCAGTACGAGCTGCAATGAACCGGGAGGTATAATTTGCCATTAGCCCAGCACCGAGAAGCGGACCTGAAGCGACCAACACGTCACACAAACACACACCGGCCTCGGCAGGTTAGCACTTAGCACAAGTGTTGCAGCGACCGCTCGGCCGGTTCGCCAGGGCAGGCCAGGTCAGCTGGTGCTGCTTAGCTCCGCACCCCTACAATGTGGCTTACTGTGCATCGCTACCGAGAATGTGTCGAGCATGCGGCTGCGGTGGTTATATCAGGAGTGTAATAATGGGGTCGTTGTGCGCACGTGGGCCACAAGCGACGCCCTTGATATCGTACGAGTCTTGTTACGAGAACAAGCGCAAAAAAAGATGAATAAGTGCAGTGCGAGGAAATTTGTTATGAAGCACAAGACGAATGTATGAGTCGACAGAAACGGCGCGAGTTTTGCAAGGAACGTCACGCGCTATGAGAGCACGTTGGACGCTCATACACAGAAGCCAATACGTAATCAATTTCCAATATATGCATTGCTCATCATGCAATCCGCAGAAAAAGATTTAGTGACGCATGTCTCAAGACACACAAGCAGCAGTGCCTACGAATGGCACGCCACGCACGATGTGCGTGCGGTCCTACATACATGCGAATCTCGCAATACATGCATTCCTTCACATGCAAACCGCAAAGTTAGTGACGCCTGTCTCAAGACACGCAAGCAGAAACATCCAAGCATCAGTGCCTCCGCAGAGCCCCTCACGCACGACCTGCGTGCGGTCCTACACACACACGCGGCGATGGCGAGCAGGCAGCAGCACGTGCAGACGTGTACAGAGCAGGTGAGGAGTGCGGGGCAGCGAGGGAGAGGCAGGGACAGAAGGGGCGGCCAGCCGGCGGCGTATCGATCAGGCCGCACGAAGGCAGCGGCGGCGGTCGAGAAGCGCGAGGGGGCCCGGGGAAACTAGGGCTCCATTCACGAGGGCGAGGCACCGCAGCTAGGGGTGATGTTCGCCTCTCATTCCAACATATGCTGAACTGCGTTTCAATTTGTTAACAGAAATAAAGCAATCTCCAGCAATGTTGATGCACAAGACAAAGGAACGTAGCGATATGTAATCATGCTTCTGACTTCATTGAGCAAGTTTGCACAGTCGATAATGGTGACTAAGGTTTCTTGAATTTTTTCACTCTTATGTAGCGACACTGGCTTTCACTTAAACTATGTGGCGACACTAGAAAAGTTGCGTTGTGGCACCGAGATATTACACAGATTTCAAATGCTGTGTCAAACGCCCTAGAGCTGTCAGTAAAATAAAAAGAAATTCGTCTGTGCGTCAGCAGAGCGAAGTTTCAGAGTCGCTGTGGCACAAATGTTACACCGAGAAGTAGGAAGTAGCTTACGGGCCTTTTGCAATTGTAAAAGCAAAGCATGCATGAAGAGAGAGAAGCATAATGATACACACAGAGTGGATCTATTCGTGAGCCAATTCCAATGAGAGGAAAACTAAAGTAAAACAAAACTTCTCTAGTCGCTGAACTTTAAAACGATGTCCGAAGTTTTATCACGAGTGGCTGAGGGCTGGGTAGCTAGGCGTTTTCTTTCGCCAAAACACGATTTCGGTCAAAAACTGACAACGTGACGATGACCGAAGCTGATGTGTCATCGGAGTTCCCTGCGTTGACAACTTCTGATGCAGAACTCCCTTCCTGCCAGTTCAAACGCAGCAGTGTGACGTAGTAGAGCCGTGCCGCCACAAGCACACGCTGAGGTTTAATTAATTCCTCTACCAAGTCATTTAGAGAACCTGCCTATTAAAAGGATGGAGAGCTAGAACAACGGCCTCGCAAGTGTTCTGTGTGAGCGAACACTTGGACTTGAAAACACGATCGAATAATTGACCAGTCTAAGTCGAAGACTCTACGCACTTCCAAAACTCCGTGAAGAGCGAGAAGGAACGTAACTTGAAAATAGATTCATTTTTGGCTTATGCTAAAAGGGAAAACTAAACTTTTCTCCCTTGATTCCAGTTGCATTCACTTATGAACGAGTGAATTGTGGCCAACTTTACAGCTGGCTTTGCCGATGAATATTTACCTCGACACATTAACAAGTTTGGTAGCAGTTAACGTTGAAAGAAACACATGTGAGAATGACGAGATTCTAATAATAGTCCCATGACATTGAAGAAACTCGCATGAAATGCGTTAAAGGCATATACCACCCGACGAACACAAATATGGCCTTCTGATGTATACATGCCACCGACATAAACGTGCTCCGGGTTACTAATTTAACGCACGAGGTACAACGTGAAGTCTGTCTGAACATTTCCAGACCCGTTGTTATCGGTTATATAGCTTATTAACAATATATTTTCTACCTCACAAGTAATTAAGACATTGACTGTGATACGACCCACCGGTAAGTCGTGCTCAAATGTATCCTTTAGTGAAATGACCCAATGATGGGTCGTTTGAAAAGTTTGAACAATATTTCAAAATTCATAATATACAATGGAGCCAGATAATGTTTGATACTTATGAAATTTAAAAAACTTTTAAATTTAAATTCGAGTTGAATACTAAACTGCAGTTTGTCCCTTCGCAGTTTATGCGTTAACACTTTGACTGCGACGTGAGCCACCGGTGGTACACGAAGGCAATTTTCATTATGTTGTTGACCGACCAGCGAACACAAACTAAGATTTAGTAAATACTTAATTAAAACTACATTTTGATACGATGCAGTGAATGTTTGGCATTTATGAAATTGCAAACAACTTTTGAATTTAAATTTGAGTTGAACACTGAACTGCAGTTTAACCCATCGCACTGAATGTGTTAATGACCCAACCAAATGTGGTACTAGGCCTTGCAGAGCAGCAGCTGCAGGAAGTTTGGGTCCTGGCAAGTCGTATAAATTAAGCAACACAGGCTGGCGGTCGAGCACACGCACCAGGCGATATCAGCCTCAGAATTTTTCAATTGAAGTCCCATCGACGGACATTCTGACGTGTCGATTTGAGATGACGCTCTCCGGACAGGGCAGAGTGGCAGAACATGATTTACTTTGGTTAAAATTTCGAGAATCACATAAATTTGAAGACAGACTAAGATAATATTTATTGAAGCTCTTTGTGGGAAAAGAAAAACGGACAAGGATCAATTAATAGGGTATCAATTATCGCAATGGAATCATGGCTTTTCAGGCAGCAGCACGAGCTGAGCTGACAGATACAATGTTCAAGTAGCTTCACAGAAGACTCGGAAACAAAGTCGTACCTGCGTAAATGTTTCCAGGGCATGTATTTCGTTTTGGTTTGGCAACTGTGAAAAACTAAAGCATCAGTTGGCACAATCTTATCCCATTTTAGAGAGGGTCTCGCCGAAGATAAAACGTGGAACTTCGGGTGCGGGATTAGAAAGCTCGCCAATATGAGAAAAGCAAGGATTGAGTCGAGGAGTCGCTCAATTCGCAGTAGCGGTTTCACAAAGACTTCCTAATCCGGTCAGCCCTGGCTGAGACCGCGTTCCGCCAGTCTGAGACACAAATATGCCAGAGGGATCGCATAGCACAATGCCTAACGAGGTCAAGGCTTTATAAAATTTCAAAAAGCGCAAAATATCACGTTATACTTCGAAACGGAGATACAAAACAGAGCTTAGAGCTTGTTTTCTTCTGATGCAACAAGTGTGTTAAGCAGCACGAATTGTTGAGCACAAAGCTCTTCATCGAGTAACGTGAAAAAGTCTTCGAATTGTGTAGGAAGTCAGAGAGCTACTCGAGAAAAAAAGTCCTGGAAAACGAAGTATAGGCGTAATTGGGTGAAGCACTACGAGCACTCAATAAAACAACTGAAGCCGAAGTCAGAAACTGACGTTGTCATGAATTAAAAAATTTAGGCGTCAGGTAACTTTGAATAATCCATATTACTATATTTCTAAACTATCATTCGCTGAATGAAAGGCAGGCAGGCAGACAGTAAAATAGAGTCCACCAGCGAGGGTTAGAATGAGCTCTTTTTGCAAGGACGTGATCTACGAGACAAACCCCAGTCTAAGATGAGCGTGGTATTGGGAAAAGCCAAGGGTCATTCGCTTGGAGCCTCGAGTTATGTCTTCATAAAGCTGAAGACCAGCTCGCAGCGTCCGTGCAGTTACGATAAGTGGAGTAACCACCAGGGTCATCGCTCCAGCCGAATGGGATCAGATGCGGATATTCGAGACCTAAAGAGCAGGACAGACGCCATGGACGGTGGCCTCCCTGTCGCAATTAAGCGCAGGACTTCGACCACGTGAATTGTGAGGGCTCTACGTGGCTCGCCTGCTTCAATTCATCAAAGCAATCCTGGCGCACGACGTGATGCCACTGCCATGAACAGGCTTGGCTCAACACCTACACGGTAACTGGTCTGCGACGAATAAAAAATTAGTGCCGTTTCAATAAACATCCCAAGCGAACTCTATGGTTTGTGGTTAATACTACTTTCCCCTCATAGGAACAATGCAACGCAATTGTTCCAAGTAGAAGAAATTAAGGTTATGGTGTCGTTTCATAGCTATTTCCTCTTCGCGACAAAAAAGTAGCGAACAAGAACTCTGTTCTTAAGTTTAAAACCTTTGAATCGATACAAAGTTGAATATAATACTCTTTTAAAAATAACTTTTATTCTAATGCTGAAAATTGAAAAGCGCTGTCGATATGGCACGTAATTGAGTACTTCTGAGTCTTGTTGGAGGACCTCAGTCATTTTCGAGCCTGATAGACGTACGGAAATTTAAACATACCCATAATGTAAGTTTGTGTTGGATTGCTCACGCCGTCTGAATATCACGAGATTTTCCCAGATAGTCGACCTGGTTCAGATCTCGTTAGATAGTTTTCTACCAAGTCACTCAGACTTTCGAGGTGCGCCGTACAAACAAGGACAACTGCGTCATCGTGAAGTTTGAGTCAAAGTCCTGTGCATGTGGCCGGCATCGCATCAAAATGGCATCTAATGAGTCGCCTACCCACGAGTCGCACTGTACGAAACGGAAAGAGCGCGATCAAATGAAGCACCAGCTCCACGGCTTGTCAGACTCGATTTCATAAGCCAAGATAAGGAGTGAAAGCGGTGACTGGGTCGGATTAAGAGATAACAAGAGTAATATCGTTGCAATGCTGAGATTTGACGAACTCCAGAATAGAAAGAAATCCCGGCACTTGAAGTAGAATAGAATTGCTGGCAATAACGCGGCAAGACGATAAGCTACTGCTGAAAATAAAACACAGCCATTAAATGATTAATCAGGTAATTAAATTAAGTCGGGGAAAAAAGAAAATCAGGACGTTGAGCTGCAATGTAATCGGAATATAAATTTAAGCCCCGCCATGTTTGATGCCCCAGGTGGACGGAGGAGTTCCAGTGCTGCAAAGCCGATTGTATAATATCAGTTTGCATTGCCTTCATTTCGAGTGTGTATGAGTACTAACACATTGACTACGATGGGTTAAATTCGAGTTCAACATTCAACTCAAATTTAAACTCAATTGTGATGAGCAATTTTGAAAATAGCGAACATTATCTGGGTTGTGCTTTCATTTGTAATGAATATTTATGAAAAATTGAGTTCGTGACTACTGGTTGGTCAGCGGCACAATGAAAATCCCTCCGTGTACACCGGCGGCTCACTTCGCGACCAACGCGTTAAGAGACGAGAACTAGAGGAAAAGACGAGGTCGGAATGTCAATAGGACAGAAGATCTGAATACAAAAACATTTCACAGTAAAGGCCATTCATTATTATTTCCCAATTTGTCACCAACGAGTCCATCTTTACCAACGCTTCATACAGTGTTTTGTGCATGCAGTGTTATATTGCCCAGAATCACGATCAAGGTAAAAGATGACAGCTTTAAAAAAAATTTTTTGACAAAATATGGAGTTTGTGAGTTTAATGAAACTTTCATCGTACAGAGCTTAAATACTTAGAAGACAATGAAGATTCCAACCGAACACTCTAGATCAGTGGTTCTTAACCCCTGGGTCGCGACCCAAAGTTGGGTCGCCAAGCCATTTCATTGGGTCACTACCCTATTAAAAATTAAGGGAGTAGCATGGTTGATTAAAGGAGACAGCGGTGAATTAAAGGAGTATTAAGCGAACCGAGGCCTCTTCCATTCTGACACTTCCAGGGCGCGACTCATAAGCACGATGCGAGCAAGTTCTCCCATGTTGCTACCAGAGGCCACCTGTGCAGGTGGCCTCTAGGTGAGATGCCTGCCATCTTTCTCGAGAGAAATGACGGTTGCCGTCTTTCGCGTCAGTTTTGAAGTTGGTGTTGTGCGTGACAGATGTCTGGATCGTGTCTCTATTATTTAAAACGTTTCAAGTAGTGTTAGAGTGTATATCAGTGCGAACGTGTATTACGTGAGGGTGTATAGTACGTGAGGGTGTCAGAAGAAACAAGAGATGGAAGAGACGTAGAATGCTGGTCTGGAGAGGCATTATTTCAAGAGCATGAACGGAGCAAGGACCCCACTGCTAGTTTCACCACCTCGGTAAATTGATATTTTAGACGATTCATCGTTGTGGTGGGGCTGGTAGTGAAGGCAAAACCTCAATGTGAGCAATGTAAAAACAACAAAATGTGGAAACCAAACCTGAATTTTCTCTCGTCAGTCTTCAGCAACCTTTGAATTGAAGGACGTTCTTGAAGGTAATCAACGATGTGTTCAGATGCATATTTGTGTGTGTGTGTGTGTGTGTGTGTAGGGGGGGGGCTGTGTGTGGGTGTGGGGGTAGGTGTGTGGGAGGAGGGGGTGTGGGGGTAGGTGTGTGGGAGGGGGGGTGTGGGGAGGGTTTGAGTGTGGGGATAGGTGAGGGAGTGTGTGTATATATGAATAGCCGGTGTAATTAAGCTCGGGCAAGGTAAAGTCAATTTATTTCCTTTCTAATTTTAGGAATGAAAGATGAAAAATCTGCTAGACGATTGTTTTTGTTATATATATAGCTACGAGTATATTCTTCTAACGACCCTAGGGTATTGTTGCTATATTCTTTTCAAGGTACATTTATATTGTTCCCTGCAGGCTTTCGCCTCCAAGGCTGCGTACAGCTGATTTCCCATTATTGCACATTCAACCGTTGACGCTTCTCAACCAAATATAGCCAGTTGCCCATTAATTACCTTAGTTATTGCGTTGCGAAAACTTCAAGCATAAGTTATACGTCACAAACATGTCCCATTAATGTCAGCTTAATAATGAACACGCACCCTTGAAATTTTCTGCAAGTGAGTAGGGATTTATTTAATTTACATACTCTGGTACATTTTTTTTGTGTTATCAACCGTGTTTGCTTATGATGAATTGATTAATCGCGCAAGAACTAAGGTAACTCAAGGGCAAACTGGTTAGAATCGGTTTGAGCAGTGTGACGGTTGGAAAGTGTGACTAATGGGAAATCAGCTGTGCGCAGCCGTTTTTTTATAATTAAATTAAGAGGTGGCCATCCTGGGCCTCATGATTCTCCGATGGTGAATAGGAGAAACTGGTCGCGCCTTGGGAGCGCGACGGTAGTGCTCCATGCTGAGCCATGCATGGCCACCGGTTGGGACAGAGGCGCAGGCGCGCCTATAAAGTGGACACTTCGAAGTTGCCTCATAGGAGACGCATGGATGAAACAACCATGCATATTTGGGAGCGCTCCCAAGAATCACCGATGCCACTCCTATAATTTTTAATAGGGTAAGGGTTTGCGTCACCTGTAGCATTAACCTACAGTAACCTGTTCTCAAAAGAATAGTCAAATGATGAATGAAAATTTTTATTTTGGGCAGATTTTGGCTCTCTGCGAAAAATTTTAAGAACCACTGCTCTAGATCATTTAATTGCAGCGAACTAACGAAGTTATCATAGACTCGCAGTTCCTACAATATTCAACAGGAAGCTGACACCAAAACGAAGTCCCACAAAGCAATTGTTCCAACCAAGCCATTGACACGTTATCTCAAAGGGATACAGAGATGACAATGTTGTCATCAGAACCACGTCCTCATTAGCACCACTAGCGATCCGATGGAAATTGTCCGAGAACCCAGACGTGAAAACATGAACATGAAAATCCGATTATGAACTTGAAACGCTGTATCTCTCTGCAAGCGAACGTGTGTTCAGGGTGCGTACAGGCTCTGAGGTTCAAAATTCCACTACTTTTTCATGACTTTTTCTGCCAACCAAATCACATTTTCACTACCTCTCTCTGCCCAAAATAATGTCACACAAGGTTAAATTGCAGCACAATAAATGTATTTCAGTCATAAACTTCACAGAACATTCATCATTACTTGCAGGTCTTGTTTTCATAAATGTGTAAATGATCATCACAACACCAAACAGTCATGCTGGACAGTTCAATAGCATCTGCTATGCATTTGCCAGTGCATTAAGTTTGTCATTAATTTCCGCATTCAGCCCCTTGAGTTGTTCTTGCTTGTCTTTGGCTGATTTCCTCAATGCATTTGACTTTGCCAGTAGGCGCAAATCATTCTTGTCCTCTGCCTTCCGTGCAAAGCTGTCAGCATCCTCCACCAGCGCTTGCAGACTCTCCTCCTTCCTCTTCCGTTTTGTCTTCAGGTTCTCCACTTCATCCAGTTCTCTCTTCCTCTTCTCTTCCTTCTTCTGCTTCTCTGCCTCTTCCTTCTTTTGATCCAGGTAGTGTTGATAGCGCTGTCTGCCCTGTGAAGCTGAAAATAGGAGTTTCTTGGAAATGTCAACCTTGGAGATACCTCCTACATGTTTGATGTGGTCCATGACCACTCTCTGCGCCACGATGGTGTTCTCACCCATGTTGACTTCTATGAGCTGCTTGCTCACAGAAAAGCCCCTTTCCACTGAAGCCTGGCCATGTGACAGGACCAGTAGCATCTTCACAACCAGTCACAGTTTCTTGAGGGAGGATGTGGCCAGCTGGCTGCTCCAGAAGACATCTAGCCAATCAGTGTCTTGCTGAAAACTGTTGAAAGTGCTGATCTTCCTCTGTGCCTCATCAAAGAACTCTGAAAACTGGCTCATCACCTCATCGATGTCACCCTGTGGTAGCCTCTTAGCATCGCTGAGCAGCTGCAGAGAGTTTTTCAGCATGGACTTGGTCTTCTCTCTCTTTGTGCGATCCACAAAGACACTTGGCACCAGCCAGCCCATGTTTCGGGCCAACCCGAACTTCAAAGGTGACTTCTCAACAATCTTCTTGATGACAGCAACAAGGAAATTCTTCACATCATCCCTGAAGGAGAAAGAAAGTTTTGGCCCTCTCCTTCAGCACACTTGAGAAATGAGGGGCCAGTCCAAATGTTGTCAGATAGGCGCATTTCTTTTCACTCATGGTGAACTTGCTGGCTGTGGGGGAATCCTCAAACATTGAGGCGAAAAGCCAAGGAGTCTGGTTTGAGCACTTGAAGGACAGGTGCGATGCTACGGTCTTCAACGCCCAAAGCGTCTCGGCCTTCAGGACTTTGTCCCTTTGCACAAAGTCAGTTAGAGCCGTTTTCTTGCGACAGCACTGACAGGTGCAAGTTTTGACTGATGGCGATGAAGTAGAGGTACTAGCAGACTCTGGTACTGCTGGCACGGTCTCACTGCTCTCAGTCTGAGCCTCCGAACTGCCCTCAGCAGGCGTCGGAGGATCGGTCGATGGTTGGGAAGTCACGAAAAAATCCCCGATCTTCGGGTTGACAAGTCTCGTCGTCTGAGCTTTCACGTTCTTGGCATGCTTTGTTCCTTTTGCATGACTCCTCACCGCCGCTATTCCATTGTTGGCGATGTCGAACTCCGACTCGCACGCGGTGCAAACCGCCATTGTTTTCAGTTTGGGATGCGGTGCTATCCATTATTGAAAGTCTTTGTCTCGCAACCACAAGTTGTTGAAAGAACAACTGCCTGGCATGACGATAATTCCTCAGCTCAGTCTCGGCACCGTAACTCTAGTCACACACACACGGGATGGTCAAGACCAATGATAAAAACTCAGCTCGAAAATGTTCAACAGTGGCGACAGGTCAACAATGGTCCGAGCGAGTGCGTGTCTTCAGTCACACTGAGCGCGTTTGGTTTCACGTGACGCCTGAGAACCAATCAAAATCGCGGACACTAAAGACGTAGCTGTATCAACCAATCAGAGCCCAAGTAACACTCGAAGGTTACTGACAACGCCTCGCTCAACGCGGACCAAACGGAACGAAAATTTTCGACAGTAAAATTTTCTTTTCACGAAAATCCTAAAATTTCATGACTTTCAATGACCATTTTTAAAATTCCAATACTTTCGAGGCCTTGAATTATATTTTCGAAATTCAACTACTTTCCATGCTTCTCCATGCCTGTACGCACCCTGTGTGTTACGACTTTGATGTCGATTTCAAAGAAATAATGCTCTGCATGACACAATAGATGTTTATCACTCCGCGACGTGACTCGCCATGTAGTCACTGAGGGGATTTTCATATCGCCGCTGACTGACCATCAGTCACTAAAGTAATTCTCATGAATAATTAACGAAAACTGAATGAAGGCACAATCTATTCAACATTCGTTATATTCACAATTGACCTCTAAAATTAACGTTAATTTGAGTTAAACATTGAACTTCAGTATAACCCGCCGCAGTAAGCGTGTTAATCTGCGGCGTTCGATTCCTAGCGAATGCCTTTAGTTCGAAGCTTCCAGAAGCACCCCACTAGTACACCAGTACACCTCGGCACGTCGAGGCTAGCTGGAACTGGATTTGGCAGAGGCTGAGGCTCTCACCGTCTCTGCGAGCAGTAATGATGCAACAACATGCAGCCAGTCTGTGGAGTGTGGACGTCGGCAGCTTTAAGCGACTTGATTGATATTAGGTTGAAAAACAGTTCCAGTCTCCCTAACCACGACAAAGGTGTTAGTAAAATTTACGAAAAAATGAAGAAGACAATGATAAGAATGGAATTAAGATGATAGGGAATCTATGCACAAGGTGCCCCCATACTCTAAGCATAGAAAAAGCAATTTTGAAAGAAGTTTATGAAACGAGGTAAAACTTGAAAAAGGTAATGGATACAGGGAAAAAGTTGTGAACCGAACCACATAGAGCAAAACAAAAAACTACTCCATCTCATTAAGAAGGTCTACCTAACTGACAGCTCAGGCGCTCGCATCTTCCTCGTGGGAATCTTCATACCCATAGAAATATAACTCGCATCATATATGATTTGATTAAATGCTAAGCCTCCCTACAAGCAACAAAAGCATTCCAAAGAGAGGAAGGGATTATTTTGTATGGAGTTAAAGGGAATGCGTAATCTATGCACAAAGTGCAAAGAAACATGAAGTTGAGAAGGGAGTTTATGAAACAAGATGAAGGTTGAAGAAGAAAGTAGTAGGTACTGAAAAATAGGACAGGAGTAAACCGAAAAAAGATAGTCCGTCTTAAAACAAAAACTATTCGTAACTTCAAAAAAAGAAGGCCTACCCAACCTTTAGCTCGGGCCGTCACATATTCCCACTGGGAGCACTCATCACATAACGTGCATTCGACTAAGGCGGCCCGTGAATAGAATAGTTACGAGAAAAACAAGGTTACACTTTTCGGGATAGGCCAACAATAGAGCTGAACACAAGAACAAAGCAACAGGTCCAGGTCAGAGGCCGCTGCAGATGCGGTCAAGTCGAGGATATTAATTACGAGCCCTGCACAGATGCACCAGCCCATATCGCCAAGTCTCATCTCCCTCGCATGTGTGCTAGGCAATATCGGGCGATACTCAGCTTCGTATTTAACATGGATCTTTGTCGATAGGCGTCCCTAGTACTAGGGCAAATGAGATATATATTTCCCTTCAACTTTCTGAGGGAAACGGAGTGATTATTCCTTTTTCTCAAAGACTTGATTTAAACGGGCTGTATTATTCAACAATACATTTTAATGATATTGACACTAGTGACGTTGAATATTATACTGCATTACGAAATATATTTTAATATCAAATTATATATTTATGATAATGAGGACTAAGCCATCAAAATTGAGCACGACGGACGCAGTGGGACTGTAGAGGAGCACAGATTTGCACACCTTAGCAACAGACACTCGAGACAAAAGGAACTCACTTCAGAAGCATCTTCAAAACATTCCCAAACTATCAATGGAGATGCTTCTCCATTGTTATTAAGGGGATGTTTCCAAGATGCTTCTGAAGCGAGTTTATCTCCAATGTCTGTTGCTAAGGTGTACAGACACTGAAGACAAAAAGAAACTCACTTGAAAAGCATTTTCAAAACATCCCCATAATAACAATGGAGAAGCATCTCCATTGATAGTTTGGGGATGTATCCAAGATGCTTCTGAAGCGAGTTGGTCTGCAATGTGTTGCTAAGGTGTACAGACACTGAAGACAAAAAGAAACTCACTTGAAAAGCATCTTCAAAACATCCCCATAATAACAATGGAGAAGCATCTCCATTGATAGTTTGGGGATGTATCCAAGATGCTTCTGAAGCGAGTTGGTCTGCAATGTGTTGCTAAGGTGTACAGACACTGAAGACAAAAAGGAAACTCACTTGAAAAGCATCTTCAAAACATCCCCATAATAACAATGGAGAAGCATCTCCATTGATAGTTTGGGGATATATCCAAGATGCTTCTGAAGCGAGTTGGTCTGCAATGTGTTGCTAAGGTGTACAGACACTGAAGACAAAAAGAAACTCACTTGAAAAGCGTCTTCAAAAGACCCAAAAATACCAGTGAAGATGGACGACAGGGAGACAGAAGTTGACCTCGCAAAAAGCGGTGGGCCGACCATGCATGCACACACCTGCCACTGCCCCGACCACACGGCTGCGGATTAAATTCGACTTCAACAGCCGGCAGAAGCCTCTTCCAGCCGAGCCTTCAATTCTTGAAATTTGCTACTCGGTTGGTATTTCAAGGGACGCCAAGATTTGTGAACACCTTTAAACGCACGCGCTAAAATTTTGCATACACTATATTTAAAAAAAGGACTCAGGAAACGTGAAAATCTACAAGACACACTAAGAGTTCACGCTACGAAGCACCTGCACCACTTTCATCAAAGAATGAAAGTAGAATTCATCACAAAAATAAATAAATTTACGAGCATAATAATGAGTATGAAGAGAAGAGGACCTCAGTCGTGAACTCAGCCGCCAGATACGAAGGGCCGAAAAAAGTGGCGAGACAGAACTGGTTCGCTGAAGAATTTGCAGAGCAACGTACTTATGTTAACGACCAAGTCCGAGCACTTATTTCGAGTACAATGATCACGGCTAGACATGGAATGCCTCCTATGCTGCTCTGCAAATGCTCTCGTCACTTATCCCGACAGTGAAAGCCTCTTACGTTATTATTTCGAAGTGCAAGATCCCGCCACTTCGGCAACGCAAGAAAGGCGGCACTAACGTAGTAAGTGAGGAGGAATGATTATGCCAAGCCGATTATAGCGAATGTCTCAGTTTCTTTGCATCAACACGCGACTCGTTAGTTCTGTTCCAACGCACACCAGACCCGTGCGAATTCCTGACCAGGCTCCTTGGGCACTTCACTGGCAGCGATTAGAGATCCTCAATTCAAGTGCCGCTTGCATGCATTACAGGCCAGGTACGACCTGACCGACCCTCATCAAAAATAGATGAGCTCCGCTGCAAGACGAGAGGAAAGCAATCGTGTTTGCTTATTGAGTTGTACGAGAGACGCACGTTAAATTTCCGCACAGAAAATGAAGATATTTTTCACGCCTTTGACAACTTGAAACGATTTCGTCCCACATTTTTCGCGCTCATCTCCAACAAGAAATCTTTAAATCGGTTCAGTGATTGAACTGCAAAATTTTTGAGCTAGAACACAAAATCGACCAAAAGAACAAGCAATTGAAGCAGCAGATACACATCAGCATTAAAACGAGGCCTTGGAAAACGATTTGATACAGCGAGCACCGAGTAAAGAAGAACCTTGAATATCATCAATGAAGCGCATAATTTGAACAAATGATAATACACAGCCGGTTTGACAATTTGAATACTAATGCATGTTTTTTAGTCGGCGATCAACTGTTATGTGTTTAACGCAGATGAGGGAAATCGCGTTTCGACAGCGAAGTTTTCGCTTTACTGTAACTCATTATTCGCTCCCACTTCTGCATTACCTCATTTCCTTGGTCTTGTTTCAACTTTCAAACGGAAATCACCCCATTCGAAAGTTTGTAAATGACTTCCTGTAGGTTCATTCGTCCACTTCATCTCGCGCTGCAGACGAGCATGCAATGATCTAGCGACAGCGCACTTATGACGCCAAGTTCCTGCGTAAAGTTGGCCTCCGCATTATGCGGCTAATACGCCTGCCTGTATTCGTAAAGCTGAACACTGATTCATTACTACAGCAATAACGGGATTTGAGCTACATGAAGGAAGGCTAAGTGTGCTTAGTATAATCAATAGTCTTACCGGAGACTCATATCTGGCTACCATGACTAAAGCAGAAATTGGCTCCATCGAACAAGAACGCATGATCCAATAATGAAATAGCGTTTCTTACGGCGCATCAAGCGGCAGAGCGATTTGCTTTCAGCGAGTTTGCATGCCAGGACAGTATCGTGAAATTTTCTTGAGAATTTCTAAGACAATCCCTATCTGAAATCCAGTAAGTGCCTCCATTGCTCCTCTAAACGAGGTCACATCGTATCTAGCGGGAGAGCAAGCAAGATGGAGTGACCGGGCAGAAGGTTTTAGCGATGTGACCGCTATTTCTAAAGCGAGTTTAGCTTCTTTTAGGCGATGCTGAGATTCCCAGCCCATACATTCAATCAACTCACTGATATGAGAGCCTCAGTACGAAGTACGTTCGATAAATGAAAATGTATGGCTAGAAGTCTTGGAAACTCTGGAATACGCTTAATCGAAAGTTTGTTGAAAGGAAATATCTTCAATCAAAAGATGAATCTGCACATTAGGAGTCTGTTGAAGGATTATCAGATTATAACATGATTTAAGCCCTCCTAACCACAGTAAAAATGTCCCCACGAAAGGAAAGAGAAAGGCACCATTCCGTGTGGAATTGAGGAAATGAGGAATCTATGCACAATGTGTGCCCCTAGCGAAGTTTAAAGAAATTTACGAATCAAGATAAAAATTGAAGAAGGAAGTGATAAAACCTGAAAAAGAGCAGCAGTGAACCGAAGAAAGACGGTCCGTTGCAAAACGAGAAAACCCACAACAACATATTTAAAAAAATTTCTACCAATTCATCAGGTCGGGACCTTACATTAACTCCCCGAGAGCGTCAGTCCTATCAAAACAGAGTGAATGAAGAGGCTTCGCTTATAATAGATTCCTAGAATCTGAATAAAGATTAAGTGTTAATGTGATACCATCACGGAGGGACTAGGACGCATCCAGTTCAATACCAAGCTTAAATACAATCATTTTCAGCGGACAGACAAAAAGACAACTGCAAAAGAAGCAAGCATGTTATCCCTCAACAAAACACCAGTCATTATCACAAAAACAGAGAAGCCCCTAAAAAAAAGACTTTTCACAACTCGTGCTAGTCAACCAGCGACATGCAACTCTGTATTCCCTTGAGCGTCATGGTGTCTAGACGCGCTTGACAAAGAAGTCGAACTAGAGAAAAATGAAACCTTGAGCAGAATTAATGCTATTTAACCATCATTTGAAACACAGCCTGCCAATACATACATTGGTCGAATGATTCTAGTTTGTTCTGCTTAGGTTGGTACTTCGCCAGTACTGTAGACAAGTATACAAATACAATTAATCACCATCTTCAATCTTCTTCAATCAAACTTGAAATCCCACCCGCAATAAACCAAGCGGGAAGTTGGATGTGTCGCGCGAACTTGAAGGTATATTCACTTCCAAGTCAATATGAGATTAAGTTCGCCTAGACGAAGTCATTCCTTTAATTCCTTTGAGAGAACTCAGCGGAGATTAAATGCAAGAAAAGTCAAAGACGGTGTCAACACGCCTCGCCTCCAGTTCCCGTTGAAAAAACTCAGTGGAGATTCGATGCACACTAAGTCAGAGACTGTGCCTACTAGCCTCTCCTTCAGTTGTTTAAAGTAGAGATTCAATACATACCATAAGAGACTGTGCCTATTCATTTCGATCTAACTGAACACGTTTCTTGCGATACGACCATCGATGAGTCGTTCAAAAAAAATTATAACAATCTTTTTATATTAAAGGTATTTATTAGACCCAGTCAACCTTAGGTATTTATAAAATTGCTAACGATTTTTGACCTTAATTAAATTTGAGTCGGACATTGAACTTCAGTTTTACCCATCGCAGTCTTAAGCTAAAAATGACCCGAAGGAAGGAGGATCTTCAGTTTTTTCGATGGTACTGCGAATAGCGCCGGTCGAACGAAATAAAGGAGCTAGCAGCCCCCGTCGCCAGCGGGGCAGCTGAGGTCACCCACCACACAAACAATGCAGTCGCTCGATAAAAATTGCAACGGCAACTGAGTGGAAAAATACAGCTTTAGCGAAACAGCAAAAAAATGTGCACCGTTAAATGAACTGAGATCGAAACGATCGCCGACGTTCATAAGAGACTCGGGTCTTAATAGAAAGAACGGCAACTAGATGGTATTTTCACTCGTAGACTATTAGGGAGACAGTAAGCAATTCAATAATGAACGTGAATGATTTGACTGCTTGAGAGCTTAATCAAATGAAGTAAAATGTATTAATCAACAAGCATAAACTGAGCACGTCATTACTTTAAGCGTAACTCTAGACTAAAAGGCCACAAGTCATACGAAGATTAATGTATTCAACAATAGTTCATAAACAACGTCAAATACAGACTTTCATCAGCAAGAGATAAGATAAGCAGCGCATTTCAGGTAGAATAACATCATCGCACGGCATAACCTCATCGCTCATTTACGTACCTAGCACTTCCTGGCTTTCGGTCTCAGTTTATTGAAAACTCTTGAGCAAAAAAAATCCGAGTTATGAAAATTCACGCTATTACAAGCTCTATAGAAGCATGAAATCTTGTAAAACTAGAACTACTTAGTCAAAACGAAGAATTATTTTTAAATGGCAATCTGAAAGGACCAAAAGATCAGAAATGAGCGTACAATTTTCTGAAGAAAAGTTAGGGACTGTGAGGAGCGAAAATCAAGAGGTATATATATTTTCACTCGAAAATTCGGAAAGACCAAAGCATCACATGAACGTACACTTTTCTGAAGAAAAATTGGGCGGGGGGATGTATGAGGAGCGAAAATCGAAATCAATATTTTTTCACTGGAAATTCGAAACAACCAAAATATGAGACGAGCGTACAAAAAAGTTGTGGAGTGCGAGGTGACGCGGGGACGTGAGAGCGCGAGGCGACACAGCGCAGCACGGGCGGGCCCGCAGGCCGCGCATTAGTGCAATGAGGCAGCGGTCGGTCATCCACGTGAGTGCTCAATATATCAGAGAGATCTCCTCACGCACCGCTCCAATTAACTTCACAATGGCACCGAGCAGTTCAGGTACATATGAGCTTACAACGTGCCCAATGGCTGAATATTAAAAACAATATGTCGGTTTCTGATAGAGCCGAATTGTAAATTAACATAGCTCAAGAAAAAATAGTATCACGAGTCGAGATTTTTCACCTCAACATAAACAACATGAAACATGTAAAACTTAACCACATGAATACTAAATTGAAATACTGCAGCAATAAATTTGAGCCCTTAAATTTATTCTCATCAGCATGATCGTAGAAGGTTACTTCATCACAAATTGAAAAATCGCTCCAAAAAAAAAATTTCAACGAAACCCACCCATATAATCTACCTCGACATTTCCTGAAAAGAAGACTGGCGCAACTTGAACTGATCAAAACCCCGAGATGCTTCCACTGGAACAAACAAAGAAGGAAATACGACGCTCGCCACACAGCAGCAAAGCAACAGGGCGGACGGAAGGAGAAGCCTGGGCAGGCGCTTCAGCACAGCCAGATGGCAGGCGCGTGCCTCCTGGGAGCTCCATCTCGAGCGATACCTTCATCCTCGTTTTACTATAGGTGCCCGCCTCTCTTTACTCCTCTCGTAAACTGCTTTCTTCACCCCAGACGCCATCTTTCTTTCCACTAGGCCTTTTTTCGATTCTAAAGCACTACCCTTCAACATATCACTAATCTTAATACCTTTTTTTGGTAATATGTGGCGTCAGTCCTAATCTAACCCGCCCGTGCGGACGTGACTAGACAGAGAGCATGACAAACGAAAATTTTATTGCAAACACAAGTAAAAAAATTATTCTTTGTGAAGCCTTCATACACTCATGAGATATGAGCCGAGCATCAGAGGTAGGCACACACGCGCATAGTCTCAGCACGCACTCATCGAATCGAATCGAGGCCGAGCTAGTAAACATACACGTATCGAATAAAACAATGCGAAGCTTATTTACGACACGTAATTGGAGGGCCCGTCTCAGTTTCAGCCGGTTTCCGCTTTGACGATCTAGCGCTAAGGAGCTAAACAGCAATGTAAGGTAATGCTAGCTGTCACACGTCCTTTCAGATACACTGAGTGTAGAAGTAAATGCAACAAAAAGTAACAAAACAGACAAGGTTTTTTAACTTCTTTTGAGTAACTTATGACATAAATTTTGATGAATCAAGGTAACATCGGAAAGTATGTTTTTACTGCCAGGAAAGGGCCGATGCAATTTGCGAGGTGCTGAGTTTGGATGCCACAGTAACAAAAGTAATCAAGAGCGGCATTTCTGGTCTAGACATATCATCTTCATCATTCTTCTTCCGTGTAATGGAGCAGAGACAAGTGTGAACACCATCTCAAAAGCATATATTTCAGCCATACACTAACGACTCTACTTGAACAGACCTGTAATCTGTAATTTTGTTTACCACCTTCCCGCGGCATGAGATAATCATAATTATATTTTACACAGTTTGACATCGCTCAAATACTACAAGTATACGAAGAGCCTTACTCCAACTCAATGGACCATCGATCAGCGACCCAAGTTGTAATTGTAAAGAAGAACGGTTGGCTCAAAACTCAATTGGCAATGAATGCTGCTGAAAAGGAAGGTGAAACAAGAGATTCCACATCCGTATCTCGTGATATATAATCCTCAAGTGCTCCTTTTCCTCTCAACATCATAGGCAACATCAGAGCTCACTACAGGTCCACACATCAAGAGTCACAAGGGCGTAGGGTACGCACTAAACGCCCGACAAAAAAGGAAACGAGCACCGTAAGTTGAGAGGGCAGGTCAGAGAGGACTCTAACTGTTTTCATCATTTGAGGACAGCAAGTACACGTGCCCACCACTAAGGCTTGTCTGCTTTCATCATTTGAGGAGATCAAGAGGCCGACACACACGTACACGTGCCCGCCACTAAGGCTTGTCTGCTTTCATCATCTGAGGACATCAAGAGGCCGCCACACACGTGCACGTGCCCGTCACCAAGACATGTTATGGCTCAATAAAGGAGAGGATGCACGATCACACGAAGCCCCACGCGCTGAGCTCGCTAAGCTCTCCTCAACAGCGCCACGCCCTCCTCAGCGCCTGCTCAGCAACAGCGTCCGTGGCACGGTGCAGGAAACGAGGTGGAGTCATTTCTTTGGGGTAATACACCTCTTGTTCGGTTAGCCGATAGATCGTCTTCATTTCAAACAAACTATATGACGTCATTGTAGCGACATGTCGTTAGGCCAATAGTGGTGCCAGATTTGGGGCTAGCAGTGTTGTCATATGCAAGCTATGGGTTGGTTGTCATGACGTCACCATTGCCGCACGATCGACGAAAAAAGACTGGTTCCTTTCTTCTTCTACCGCGGTTGGAGCCCGTTCATCTGCCGCTATTGCAACCAAGGTGGGCCACAAACCCAAATCTCTATTACTAAATAACAAGGACTCGGTGATTTATTTAATTATGTTGTTGCGGTATGCCAATTGACAGAGATGTACCAGTGAGACTGTAGCGCCTGCTCAGCAACAGAGCCCGTGCGTCATGCAAGCCCGACCACCCCCAACGTTGCGCTGCCAATACTCGCGAATACGCAGCTGTTGTGCGCTAATTGAGAGCCCACCGCCGCTTCGCAGGTCCAGGACACTCGGCAACAGCATATACATGCAGCGCAAAGTCAGTAAATTAGCTGATCGAGCCTGAACTTATGAGCTGCGCAAGGTTTAAGAGATTCCTCCATAGCGACCGTATCGCGCGCACAGCAACTCTGTTCCTTTGAATCTGTTGAACGAACATTAGTTGAGAGGGAGTCAAACTTCCTTAGGTGAATTCCCTGAGGATAGATAACCCTCCCTGGCTCAACTTTTACTGCAGTTATCCACTCTAAAATTATTATTTTAAACAAAGTTAAAAGTTATATTAACTCATCGAACCTACCGACGAGGAAACGAAAAAGTACTTGCATATAGCTTCTGGTCTCCTACCAATCCCTTAACTTCATGATCGAAATGAAGAAAATTGCATTATGTTTTCTATTGTTTCCAGAACTCTTGTATCACCTCGATCATTGAAAAATTAACAAAAAACTTGCTGTTTTTTGAAGGTTACTTCACAAAACGCAGCATGTATGAGAATCTGATAATCGTACGCACTGCTACACAAATTCTATCAAATTCGCTGCATTGAAAGACGTGTAGGTTAGGAAGACACTGTTTTTATATTAACGATTATTTCTCAATCGAGACTTGAATCACACACCATAGCTCATCACACCTACAGGTACCACGGCTCACCACACCTACAGGTACCACGGCTCACCACACCTACAGGTACCACGGCTCACCACACCTACAGGTACCACGGCTCACCACACCTACAGGTACCACGGCTCACCACACCTACAGGTACCACAGCTCAGCTCACCACACCTACAGGCACCACAGCTCATCACACCTACAGGTACCACGGCTCACCACACCTACAGGGACCACGGCTTACCACACCTACAGGTACCACAGCTCATCACATCTACAAGCACCACGGCTCATCACACCTAAACATGGCTAATCACATGCACACACCTCGGCTCATCACACACAAACACCACGATTCACAAACACACTCTACGGCTTCTCACCCACACACGCACCACCAAAGGCTGCACAAGCAACTTAGCGGAAGAAAATGCAAACTTCCTTTCTGCCTCATTTAGGAGCTGGTGCTGCTTTCAAATCCGTTGCTTTGCATCAAATTTCACCCTTCCACTAAGGCCAGAAAGATCGTGCCAACAAACGATGGGCTAAATGGTTAGAGGTCTGCGTGCTAACACACTAGTGAATTTGCACATACGCTTCGTTTTATTCGTTAGTTTCATCATTATTCGGCAATGTATTTTATCACATATACCAGATTTATACATAGAGTTTAAGTGTATTTGAAAAGCTCAAGTACATTTAAATATTTTCACTAGAAACCAATTTCTGTTCAAGAACTTATCGTTTTGTACATTTATTGATGGTCTATCAGAGCAAATCCACAACAAACAAATGAGCTTATGATGCGCTATTAAGCGCCATGAACGATTCCATGCCAATCAATCGAAAACGAAAGAGGCTAATCCGCTCTTTTTTTATTACGCTGAGCAGGGAATAAAAAACAGCGAATTGCGTTTCTGAACGAAAGGGATTTTGAACTTTAATTCGACGGGGATATTTCGATCGCAAAAAAGGCAGAAGAAATGATACACCAAGCATCGAACACAAGCCATGATTATCATTATCCTTTAGTTGAGCGGGATATTTCGATCGTGAAATAGGCAGCAGATATGATACGCCAAGCATCGAACACAAGCCAAAATTATTATAATTCTTTAGTCGAACGGGATATTTCGGTTGCGCATTAGGCAGTAGAAATGATACACACCAAGCATCGAACACAGGCCACGGTTGCAAGCCCAGAACACAGCAGATGAGTCGGTGTAAACGCGCGCTGCAGCGCTGCACGCGCGCATTATTGACCGGAACACGCACAAGCAAAGGAAGGTAATTTGGAAGCAGCCTGGTGGTGCGCGCTATGCACTTCTCGGCATGGCGCACCATAATTTCGCGCCAATTGAGGTGGGGAAGTCTAAACTGTGTACGAGTCTAAATGACGCACAACACACACCCGCTCAGTTGCAGTGTTCCGTTCGCTCAGCTTCATCTGAATTCGGACGTGCTGTAACCACATGAAGGTTTATTGTTATTGGCGTTCGGAATTGAATACTTTCTTCATTTTCGAGAGAAACTTTATGATTTATAAATTTGGAAGTATCTAAAAAATCCCCCTCAAGTAATGAAAACGTGCGAGGTCAGCATATTTGAATCGAGTGACGATCGCAAAATTTCAAATGTCGTTACCCTTCTCCAGCGCACTTTTGTATAGGGAAATAAAATAAAATATTGTCTAGTACCTCTAGAATCTATTTTTTTCGTTCATGGCACATTTGATTATTGCCAAATTTCGTGATTAAATTTTTCGTAATGCCTAGAAGAAAGTATGTACTTCAATTTAAAAGCAATAACACATTCACGGCAATAAGTTTCATGTGATTCATCCATTCGAATAACACCGTTCCCAAATGGCCACACACTGCAGGTTCCAGAGCAAAAGAGCGGAGCAGAGTTGCTGCAGCGTGGTAGAGACGTTGCATGCAAGCAGCAATCATGAACAGAGGCAAGCTAAGTCACTCAACTGGGGGTAAGAGAGAACAGTTAACTTCAGAAGCGACTCATTCATAGCAGTGGTGAGTCATAAGCGAAGGGACGCATCGATTGCAGCAGTCAACCAGCTCCGACGGACTCGATTTAGTCTGCAGCTACAAAGATGGTCCCTGCTATTTCTGTCGCGCTGGGATCCTGCTGCGGGGACGCTGTGTAAACTTCCTGTAAGCTCCCTGTCGGAGCGTCGACAAGCTCGCGACTGCATGGTGTCGAATTGGCCTTTTCTATGACTCAAGTTCTCAAATTTGGCTTTGTTCGAGCAGATTTTGACATGATTAAATAACTTGGGTAAGAAAAAGGTTAATCTAGTAGCATAAACTCGGGTGTGGGGAAAGGCGTTCTTCTCACGGCAGTGTCGAGAATCTGTTAAGAATAATCAATTTTCGAATTAGAAATGAGAATTTAGGGAAAATCTTAACCAGGTGTGATAAATTCGAGTTTTTGATCATGTGTAACAAATTTACGTGTAACAAATTTTGTACTTTAAAAAGAAAAAATACATCAGTGGGCTTTGCTTTATGTGTTGTTAAAACATTGTAGGGTGCGCATTCAGCAGTACAGAGAGTGATCGAGCCCACACGTTCGTTGAAAGAATGTTTTGGTAAGGCCAATCTGAAGAGCATCGGGCAGTTTTGTATTTATTTTACCACGAAGAAATTTCTGAGGGAACTTGGTTACAAGATCTCTTACAGGGCAGAGAAACCTTTCCACAAAAGTGTTTGTAGACAGGGCGATCTTAAAATAACATGAGGAGAAGAGGCCAGCGAAACTTGAGAGGGTTCGGCTGAACCACATGGAGAGAAATTTATTGGAAACACTTGTAAGCGTTGGGGCTGAGGACGCTGGACAGAAGAGGGTGACAGATTTATGACACACCATGGTAGGCTTAGGAGGTCCGTGAGAGAGCGAGCGATATTATCGAAAAGCAAACAACCTCAGAAGAAGGCGGAGATTACGGCGCGCTTGGCAAAACATTTCAACAGCAAATAAGAAAAGGACAGCCTCAGGGAAAACCAATGGGAACGTTAGAGGGAAGCCTAGGAGGACGCTCAAGAAGCCCGTGAGAACATGATTGGTCTCACAAAAGAAAAGGGGGAGTACAGCTTTTGAACGGAGGGACAGAGCTGATTAGATGCGAGCAGTCTAACGCGGTTCATCATCATAGAAAGAAGTACGTGTAACTAAGTGTCATACTGGAGAAGCATTCTGAAAAATATAAGTGAAAATATTGAATATATTGAACGTATAGAGGAAGTTGAATGAGTTGTTTTGAGCCCGTAAATTAAAATGAAATTAAAAAAATGTCACGTCTATTTTCCAGAAATGAAAACATCGTAACCAAACTGTGCAGTATATGAAGTAATAATTTGAACGACAGTTGGGCGGGTAAGGAGTATTTCGGATCATAAGATATACAGTTCCTTTTGAAAAGAAGTTTTGAAATAAAAGTCATGAAAAATAATGTCACATTAACGTAAAAATTTAAAATAATTTTTGAGCACAATTTTTCGGCAATTAAAAGAAGTAACGAGCTGGTAAATTATTTGCAGGCAGGGCGGTCGTCGCAGATGTCCAACGTGATTGGAGGTTACGCGCTAGAAGTCAGAAGTGGAGATTTGGAAGGTGGTCGTCATAAATTTTTGAACTGAGAATCACTTGTGGAGACTGAACTGGATTCGTGCCTTTGAGAAGGAACGTGTGAACGAACGTTATGACCACATCTGTACTGCTGAACGCCACAATAATTGAGGGGTATTCTGTCATATTCATGTGTGGGAAAGTGAGGGAAGGGCTGGCCAGCCAATATTTCTGTGTAATTATGTGATGTAAGTCATTTGACGAATGCTATTTGATTTCATTACTTAATTAGCATTGTTCCTAACACCATTCATTGTGTGTACGCTCATTAATGTTTGTATGACGTACAGCTGGAAATTATAAATGTTAAGCATAGTTCACCCTGTGTATCATGCCCCACAATATTAGAAGCAATCCATCGTAATGCAACGGAGGGCGCCCAGAAAATGCGCTGCGTAAGTGGGTCAGCGATCCTCGGTGAGTACCTTTCCTTTTTTTAGTATATGTACTGTAATTGCCGATGATAATTCATTTAATTTGTGTTGTGTATATAGCCTGGAGGTGTGCCATTCCTCTATTCCGAGAACCTGATCTTCTTGTTAATGAATTGTTAACAAGGAGGTGAAGGGTAACATTTCTCGTGACACGGCAGTCTCCGTACAAGCTACTCGAAAAAAAAACACGAGGCAGTTCTTAGGTCATTGAACAAAAAAGTAGTTTCTATCTCAGAACGGATTATAACAAAATAGATTGTTTACCTTTCCATTAAAGTTTCATTAAAATGAAAGAATTTAAAATACCTGCCTTCTGACAAAAAAGCTCGAACGTAAACATTACCAAGCACGTAAAGGAAGCCGACTTAAAGGAGAAAGAGCAAACTAGACCGTGGCACGCAACATCACGAACCGAAACAATTTTTTGTACATCAAAATCTACCGAGTTCTCAGCGGACAGAGCCAGTCGATGAGGCACAGCAGTGGGAGCAAAACTGGAGCGAGTGGACATCACCTATGAGATATTCATAAAGGAGCAGTAGAGGAATTTTTACGGCCCTCTTCAGAAACTGGAATGCATGCGAGATTTATACTAGAAGAAAAGTGAAGATATTTTAAAAGCACAACGAATCACAAGGCCAGGATTATCTGCGAACGAAAAAGCAAAATAATCCATCACTCTGACCATGAGCAGGCTATTAAATGAAAACAAATCAAGCATTCATCAGATACAAATATAAAGATAAACGAACTCGTACTGCAAACAATGCAAAGCATCCCTTAACAAAGGACTCAACGCTAGACCAAGCAAAGAACTCATTCAACTCGGTGTAACATGCAAGCGCTAGCCTAGACGAACAAGCTTAGATTAGATTAGATAAGATTATAAGTTAGTTTAAGCCTCCCTAACCGCTGCAAAAATAGAGCGTATCGAAGAGAGGAAGGAGGAAGGCACCATTTAGTATGGAGATAAGAAAATGAGGAATCTATGCAGAAAGGGCATAGAAACAGTAAGATGGGAAAGAAGTTCATGAAATAAGATAAAAGTTGAAGAAGAAAGTCAGAGGTGCTGAAAAACAGGACAGTAGTGAACCGAAAAAAGGTGGTCCTTAACATAACAAAAAACATTTTATTTCAACAAAAAGAAGGCCTACCTAACTCTCAGCTCGGGCTCTCACATTTTTCCCCTGGGAGCGCTAATTCCCATAGATACAATAGTTGTATCCCCCTGAGGGGCTAGACGAACAAGCAAGCGATCTATTTGCCTTATTGTGACAACCTGTCATCTCATGAAGCACGAATGTCACGCGTGAGCATGGGGAGCGTGATATGAAGCTGGCTCCGAGCATCAAAAACTCCACTGCCTTTGAGCAGGTAAAAACAATACCCAATGACCATCAGTCACACCTAAGGTACACTGTAGTGACCGTAGCATTACTCCGCAAAATCCTGATGTTCGAACACGGCTCAGCGTCCTTAATTAATAACATGTTGCAGCAACCCTCGAGTTAGTGCAATACACTGAAGCGTCGGACTCTTTAATTACGGAATACGTAAGCCAAAAACAGCTGTAAATCAAGAAAAGGGAAGGGGAGATCAGACTTGCGGTGAAGGTACAGAGGCACCAATATTGCACAGCGGGCGGTGACAGCTGGAGCATTTTTTCTTCATTCCGGCAGTTATGTCGGCCTGCGCTAAATTCTTAATTAAAAAATATCTAAGAGGATGTTCTAAGAGAGGAAAGAGGAAGACACCATTTAGTATGCAGTTGAGGGAACGCGGAATCAATGCACAAGGTGCACAGAAACAGTAAGGTAAGAAAAAAGTTCATGAAACAAGAAAAAAGTTGAAGTAGTAGGTGCTGAAACAACAGGACAGCAGTGAACCGAAAAAAGATGGTCCGCAACAGAACAAAAACCTAATTTATTACAACAAAAAGGAAGCCTACCTAACTTTAAGCTCGGGTCCTCACAAAGTTCCCCTGGGAGCGCTAATTCCCATAGATACAATAGTTGTATCCTCCTGAGAGGATATTCGAGCCATAACCAGAGGGCAGCTTTCACAATCATACCGCTACGTTTCCAACAGACGGACACATGCAACAAAAACGCGAACACTCGGCTATAAACCTAAAATCACCCAAGTTTCCCGGAACCAATGGAAACTGTGGAGGGCGCTTTCGAACATCGGTAATCCGCACCGGGCGCGGCCTAGTGATGCAAAAAAAAACGGTTTTATTTGATTGCGGTTTTTTTGCAAAAAACGTGTTTTTTATGTGTTTTTTTTTTGTTTTTTTGCACACCTAAATTTTGTTAAGCATATGTCTGGGTTTTTTTTTGGACACCTGAAATATATTAATATCCATGTTTTTTAGTCATTTCATTGTTATAAAAACATCAAAAAGAAACCATACAGTAAAAGTGGTGGCAGATAACCCACAATTACCTAGAGGCGTCTAAGAGGAACAGCAGGAGCCACAGAACTTATATTGATGGAGTCAAAATTCAGAGCTTATTATCTTTACTATGCCTGATTTTATTTTTATGTGACCAAAAAAATCAGACTTTGCAGAGATAATAAGGGTAAATCTGAAGGATATGTCAGTTATCGATTTTGTAAATTTTGATGCCTAACCGAAGCATAGTTAATTAGATCGAAATAAACAAGTTTTCTTCTATGCACTTTCCGTCTCAAATGAGTATTTTATTAGTTATAGCGGTAAATGACTTACCGCAACTCCTGTGTTTGAAGCGGCAAGTAATTCAAGGAGCACGTCGGACAGCAACACTGCAATGCGCACTCGCTTCCAGCGCGATCGTCATCAAAGACGAAACCAAACCTACCGCTATACCTCGTTAAATACTCTTTTGACGAGAAAAGTGTATTGAAGAAAAGTTGTTTATTTTGATGTTATTACCATGATTCAAGCAACAAAAATTCGAAAATCGATGAGTAGCTGTTTATTCGAGCGCATTCGTCATCAAAGATGAAACTAAACTTATCGCTATATATCGTAAAATACTCATTTGAGACGGAAGGTGCATAGAAGAAAACTTCTTTATTTTGATTAAATTAATTAGGTTCAGGCACCAAAAAGTGGAAAATCGATAACTGACATATCCTTCAGATTTACCATAATAAGCTCTGAATTTTGACTCCATCAATATAAGTTCTGTGGCTCCTGCTGTACCTCTTAGACTCTAGGTAATTGTGGGTTATCTGCCACCACTTTTACTGTATGGTTTCTTTTTCATGTTTTCATTACAAAACAATGACTAAATACCATAGATATTAATATATTTAAGGTGACCAAAAAAATATGCTGTTTTTTTAAAAACATGTTTTTTTACAAAAAATTCTGGGTAAATGTGAAGTTTAATGCAATCAGAAAATAATAATTAGCGATCCCAGGAATCACTAAAGGAACCCATTTAAGAACGTTTTACACGAATGACATTTTACTCACTGATGAGTCATTTTCGAATAATTGAACTTTGAAGTTGGCCTTGGCGCCAAAGGAAGCGAGCGCGTGAAACGGAATTTAATTAATAACGGAAGCTATTACAAACGTAAAGAGGTTGGGTCAGGAGGGGGAGGCACAGTTCTTCTAATGAAAATTATAAATAAAGCTTCTAACCCACCCATTAGGGTGACGATCGCAATCTTGTTGACATCGGCTCTAAGATGGCAGCGCCCATGGTGGTCGCCATCTTAGAGCCGATGTAAACAAGATTGTGGTCGTCACGTTAATGGGTGGGTTAGAAGCTTTATTTATAATTTTCGCTAGAAGAACTGTGCCTCCCCCTCCCGACCCAACCTCTTTACGTTTGTAACAGGGGGTTAGCTTCCGTTTTTAATTATATCACGCTCGCTTCCTTTGGCTCGGGAAGTCCAACTTCAAATTTCAATGATTCGAAAATAAAGCATCAGCGAGCAGAATTTCGTTTATGTAAAATGTTCTTAAATGGGTTCCTTTAGTGATTGTTTGGAATATAATTATTAATTTCCATGATTGCATTAAACTTCACATTGACCAAATTCTGACTAATAAAAATGAATATTAATATATTCTCTGGTACCGAATATAACCATGCTGTTTTTTTTACAAAGAATCATGACTAAAAAACAATATATTTTATGTGACCTAAAAAGCCCCATGCAGTTTAAAAAAAAAACATGTTTTTTACTAAAAAATCATGACTGAAAAAACATGAATTATATATTTGAGACCAAAAAATTTTTTTGTACTAAAAAATCATGACTAAAAAAACATGAATATATTTATGAGACCTAAAAAACCCCATGCTGTTTTTTAAAAAATATGGTTTTTTACAAACAATGATGTATAAGAAAACCTGGATATGAATATATTTTATGCGACCAAAAAACCATGCTGTTTTATTTTATGTATTTTTCATAAAAAATCGTGTCTTAAAATCATGGATATTAACATATTTTATGTTACCAAAAAATCCTTGTGTTTTTAAACATGTTTTTTTATTAAAAAGTTAATATTATTCATTTTTTGGTCACAAATTCTTTGTAAAAAAAAACACCCCTCAGGGGGATACAATTATTGTATCTATGGGAACTAGCGCTCCCAGGGGGACAATGTAAGGGCCCAAGCTGAGAGTTAGGTAGGCCTTCTTTTTGTTGAAATGAAATGTTTTTGTGATGTTAAGGACCGCCTTTTTTTCGGTTCACTGCTGTCCTGTTTTTCAGCACCTACTACTGTCTTCTTCAACTTTAATCTTGTTTCATAATCTTCCTTCCTCTCTTTGGATCGCATTTGTTGCTGGGTAGGGAGGCTAAAACTAATGACTAATCTAATCTGTAAAGAAAACATGGATATCAATTTATTTTATGTGACCAAAAAACCATGTTTTCTGAAAAAAGATTTTTTACAAAAAACATGAGTGTTATTAAATTTTATCTGACCAAAAAAAACATGACATTTTAAAAACCATGTTTTTTTCACCAAAAGTCATTAATATCCATGTTTTTTAGTCATGATTTTTTTTGGTTAAGAAAACGTGATTTAAAAAAAACCAGCATGGTTTTTTTGGCAAACAAAATATATTAATATCCACATTTTTTAATCATGATTTTTCTGTAAAAAAAGATGTTTATTTTAAAAAATACAGCATGGTTGTGTATGGTAAAATAAAGTATATTAATATCCGTGTTTTTTAGTCATGACTTTTTTGTAACAAAAACATTCAAAAAACAGCATGGATTTTTTGGTCACATAAGATATATTAATATCCATTAGAACCGTACCAGGTCTTAGAATAAAATATCCACAAAGAATCTATTCACTCTATAAAACCTTTCGGAGACTAGCTCCATCCTCAGTAAGTCATTCAGTCAAATGTTTTTCAAAGGAACAGTGAAAATTCATTGTCCATTTCACCAAATTTTACCGAATGACTGAGGATGGAGCTGGTCTCCGAAAGGTTTCATGGAGTGAATAGATTCTTTGTAGATATTTTATTCTAAGACCTAGTACAGTTCTAATAAACATGATTTCAATATTAACAGCATTCTTTGTTTATAAGTTTCTAAAGACAATTCGATTAAAGAAAACTAACTTTCCTGATATTTACATCCGTGTTTTTTTAGTCATGATTTTTTTTAAATGTTTATAAAAACTTTTTTGGTCCAATAAAATATAATAGCCATGTTTTTTTAGTCAAGATTTTTCTGTTAAAAAACAATGTTTTAAAAAAAACAGCATTGGATTTTTAAGGTCACAAATATATTAATTTCCATGTTTTTTAGTCATAATTTTTGTATGAATAACATGTTTTTTTTTAAAAAAACAGCATGGTTTTTTAGTCACATCTCTATCAATGACCATAAGTAAAGATATGTTATTATAACACACCATTTTGGGAGTTTAAGGTCATTCACATGTATTGTAAAATAAATGAAATATCAAAGCATGAAACCGCAGAAAATGAAAAAGTTCATAAAACCATAGAAAACCATCAATTAAGAAGTATGCTGTTTTATTTTGTAATTTGACATGAAAACAAATAATGTAATGTGGTTCTTTTTCTTGCTGAGTTATTTTCAGACAAAATATTTAAAAAAAACCAAAATATCCACGTTTTTTTTGGCCACGTTTTTTTTTGTAAAAAAACATGTTTTTTTAAAAAAAAACCGCATGGTTTTTTTTGAGTCACATCTCTAGCGCGGCCACAGGCGCCACCAGCAGCTCTCCCCCGCGGAAGCAGTAAAACGAATAAATAGCAGAGGAGCAATAAAGGTACGGACTCGGAATCCCGAGTTGATCAGCTGCTCCGGAGCTACACGCGCCGGCGATGCAAGATAATCGATGATGTGCCGCGCCATAACATGAGCCAGCCTTTTCCCACGGCCACAGCTGACTGTGTGTCATTTCATCAGCCTTGCCTCTTGCTTACCTACCTGTCTGTGTCTGTGTACAGTGCACAAAATGATCAAAAGAATTCGCCTATTGAGGACATTGAGAGCCCTACCCACAACAAACGCGTTCCAAAAAAGCGGAAGGAGGAAGGCACTACTTGCAAACCTTTCCAAGCTCTGCTCAGCTTCATCTTCTCGACCGACTGAGAGCGAAGTACACGCTACACGCTCAACAACAATCACTTTTAGAGACCCACTCACACTCAACAAGAACACACAGCTGCACTAACACTTCTACGGATGAAACAGTCTTTAAACGTCATATGCCAAATTCACATCAAAACTTTCGCTCTATCTAGTAGACAGACACCGGCAACCGAATTCGTTCAGGGCCAAAAACTGAACTGCGATACTGCGACCGCGCCCATCGCTCTTCACGCATCAATTTTCAGAAAAAAAAGCGTTTTGATGCAATGCCGTAAGCCAATCATCAGTGACCGCAGCACCTGCTTTGAAATAAAAACCTAAACCACTCAACACGATGAAGAGATCAGCAGGAGCAACGCAATGCGATCATCTACACGACCTATTTCTCATCTTTGCAGGACACCGTGTTTTTAAGGCAGACGGCCTCGAAGTCATTATGCGAGGACGCTCTTCATATCGGGAAGGAATCCTCATTTGAGAGGTAATTAGGCTCGCTAAGTTCGTTAGCAAACTGGGCCGAGGAGATCAGATCGGCTGTGGAAGGGACGAAGTGTGGAATAAAATTGCAGAAGGTAACTCAAACCACCTCCGGTATACCGAGACCAGATCATGTACGAGCAATGAAGTTAGTCAATTGGATTATATTCGAATCTTTAATCACTAGAATATGTTTCTCAAAAACGAAGGAAAATTTTGCTTAGTAAGTTCAATGAAAAGTTAAGGGCAAAAACCAAAGAAGTTCACATTGTTATAATTGTATATGGTCAATACTAAAACGAACGAATTATTTTTTAGAATATGTTTTTTCGAACAATCTTAACCACAAAAAAGTTAAAAAAAAGAAAGGAGACGAGTACCTTTTACTTCGGAATTAATCATCGCACAATGTGTGTCCTCCACACCCTGCAAATAAAATCAGCAGAACCGAAATTTTATGAAACAAGATATAAGTTGGAAAGGCAGTAAGTGCTGGGAAAATACAAAGCAGAGAACGGAAGAAATGATGAAAAAAGAAATAATGAAATAATGGTTCGCAACGAAATAAAGAGCCCATTCTATTTCAACACATGGAAAGACTACCAGCCCTTGAGCTCAAGACCTCGCATCTTTCCTCTGTGAACGCTACGTCCAGTAGATACAACAGTTATATCCCTGATGAGAAGGCTCTGCGGTAATAATTTCGACAGGAAAATAGAGAACTTGACCTGGCGCCGCCCATTCTAAAAATTTCACCACTTCGATTTCACTGCAATCATTTCAACGAGTCACGCCGAGAAAAAACGGTGCGTTGCGAAGTATTAGTTACTCGCGACAGCCAGGCAGTGCGGCAAGAACGAGCCAATAAGGCGAGACGGTCCTGCCGATTACACAATTTCGGAAAGCGTCAATAGAAAATTGGTTTCCGCAGCAGGAAAACCGAGTGAAATGTGTTTTGAGAGCACATTTATACACAGTTGAATTATATCTTTTCTATACTTCTGAAGCGATCGTCAGCACTGATGTTCATTTTGAAACCGATCGTAGCAAGTCATTACTGATAAAGAAAATGACAAAAAACAATAAAAAAAATTAAATTTGGGATTCAGCAGTTTTCACTGTTATTAATTTTAATAACTAATCAAAATGAGAACAAGTATGGGACCCAAGCCTTTAAAAATAACACACTTTCTCAAACAGAAGTAATTATTACCCTCGCTGAAAATAAAAACAAAAATGACATTTCCAGATCAAAAGTTCGACTCCTGCCAAGGCTAAATTTAGCCGTTACGCCATGGAACGAACAACACCCAAAAAATGCACAAACAACTACAGCCATGCCAGCTAAGCAAACCATTGTCAAATTTGAGTGTAGCACAATAGAAAGCCAGCAACCCCGCCTCTCACAGCACAGGGCAATTCGCCGGAGTGGTCGACACGAGCCGCACCAGCGCGGCCTAGTTTATGCAACTGATGTCCACGCTACATCGCTCCACCCCAGCACACTTAACACCACGTCCAATTTCCTCTTAACTGCCTTCTGCAGCTCTGAATTTTCAAGCGACACAGCAATGAGTTAAGTTTATTTTTCGTTAAATTTTACACTGCTCACATTTGTAGGTTAAACGCAGAAGGATCGTTCTCTTCGGAATCAAACTTCGTTTTGTAAATGATACTAAATTAATTATATCGTACATAAAAAATTTACGGTCGATTACTGAAATCATTATTGGAATAACAATCCAAGTTCTGTAATCAAATGAAAGAACAATCAAATTCAGACACGCAGGACAGGAAAAAGTGGAAAAGTGGGAACAAAGAGAAAACGAGATTGGATAAAGATCGTCTAACACCTAGCCCTAGGAGAAACGGGCCTAATGAATTGTGAACAAAATCCGGTTCTAACAATATGAAACTGTGAAACTGCCCGTATCCGAGGACAATCTCGATAACGCAAGGCTATATCCTTCCACTGTTAGGTATTGATGGTACTGGAGATGAGTCGATACCAAAGTCCCATTCAGTTCACTGATGAAAACACCTGAAACATGGAGTGACAGTTTTGATCAATGCCATTACTGCTAGACTTATCGAAACGTGGTCAACTTTGACCACCGATCCCAACCAAATACTTTGATTCAAAGAATTTTTTCGCGCTACAACAGTGACACCTACATATTCGGATGGTCTCATATTAACGACGCTTTGTTCAAGAAATCTTAACCCCACCAAATCCGAAGCTTTCGACGATCCCGAATCTTTTCGGCGTGCCGGTTTGAGGTGAGAGGCTACTTGAACTTGCAGCGTCACTGTCCTACAGAAGCCGTGTCGCGCTACTCGACACTGTTGCTGTCGGCACGTCTCGCGACAGTCAGTGCTTCTACAGCAGCATAAATGCGGAGCTGCTCGTAATGACGGTCTCTTGCAGGCCATGCATATCTTGCTGGTTGCTAAAAGCAACTTCGCTTCTTGAAACCGAGGAGACAACAGTGAAGCGGATGAGAAAATTTCGAAGTGGGCGAGTCAGGAGAACAAATACCCCACGGTGGATCCAATGTAAAGTTGCTGATGCACTTCATGGTTTGACGCCTTGGTGATCCTAAATCATGACGTAACAGATCTAACTTAAACGCTGCAAGAACTTACGGCAGTGATTTCCATTTCACTTCATAACTCAAAATTGCATGGAGGCATCATGTATGTAATTTGCTTAGTAACAAATGAAGGCATTTAACATCAAGCTAAACGGCAAATTGACTAGTTCTGACCAGGAAACTAAATACTCCAGTACGAACTAAAGAACCCCTTGGAATATTGAAATTCAAGGCATTATCAGCAGCGTCCGTCCAATTAACAGACTCGCACAAACCGGTAGGGCAAACAGCGGTGCGGCAACAGTACAACACCGCTCCAAACATGATCTTCCAGCAGAACAAATATCAACATATTCTGCACTCAAACTAACTAGTGTGGTAAACTATGGCTGTATTATTCAGACATAATCGAAACACACAACGGAACTTCCACAGTTGGAATAGAAACTACGGCGAACATGTACACGGACCAATAACATAGAACATAATGTTACGCGAGATTACAAATAATTCAGAGTTAACTCACGAAGACACGACCAGACTGCGCGTTATTTGTTCAGTGTATCAAATGCACGTATTTTCGATAGCTGCTTACTTATTATGCAACCAATATCAGCAGAACCTGATCAAGACGTTTGTTAAATTAATGAAGAGCACCAACACAAATGAAGAGCATAGCTTACAGAGAATAACGAATAAGTTACATTTACCAAATAGAAAATACAACAAACGAGCTTTTGGAATGAAATATCAGCCCTATAATTTTCTAACCGAAGCTTACGGTTACATTCATTTTACAATGCATAAAACTACACTTCAAATTTCGATTAAAAAATTTATGAACGTTTAAAAACTAACCTAGCGCGATTGCGAAATAAAGAAAATGCCAAGCGTAAAATGAAGAAATCCTCGCAAAGACACGAACGACTTTCCGCACTACACAAGAACATAGCGGCATTGCCTCAAAAAAAGGAAAAAAAAAACGAGGTGTCAGTGACGCAAACGCGGCGTGCTGTGGATCTTATTGGGGGTCGTCATCTGGGTGCTGCTACAGCGTGAGGCCTACCACACCATCGCATGAGCTCTACCTGTAGCTAGTGTTATAGCGCGAGGTCTACCACACTATAGCGTGAGATCTACCGTTAGCTAAGCAATTACAATTGTTTAGCTAAACATAAACAATTTGTACGTCTCAAACTGCACCTGGGTAGGCAATATATGGCGGTAGACCTCACGCTATAGTAGCACCCGTCAGCTGATAAAGCGTTTTGCGTTAAGCTAAACCAATTTGCATTACTGTACCTGAAAATTTAACATTTCTTTCTAGAGTTAAATAGAAAAGTTCCAACCAACATGATTACCAAATTAATTTCCGAATGGTTAACATGAACCGAACAGTGCGGACGGTGGAATTGTCAGAACAAGGTTGATTTACGAGGGCATAGCTTATTTTTAATGAGATTTTATTTCTTTTTCATGTACAAGTCAAATCATAGACACAAGAAACCAAGGTAATAGCCTTTACTCGGGCCATAAAGAAAAAGAGCATGCAGTACGATGCTGATTTCCATGGAGTGCCTGTACGTGGACGCAATGAGCCCCATCATGGAGAAATTACCTCCATAACACTGACATATCACTATAATTTTCAAAGCATACCATCACCAAGCGTCTCCTTATTAGGGTGAAGTTCAAGCTTCTGATACACTAGGCCATTTCCGCCCTCACGCATCATTCATAGCACTGCAATGAGAATACCGCATGCATGGCTTTGTCGCTACGTTAGAGATAGAAAATGAAACACGATCACTTATTTGTTCTTGTTGAAATAAATCCCAGCTTTAGGGTGGCATCTTGCATGCATTGACATGAATAAATCTCTGCTTTGGGATGGCATATATCGCGTACATTGACAAGAATAAATCCCAACTTTGGGATGGCATACCGCGTACACTGACAAGAATAAAACCCAGCTTTGGAGTAGCAGCTCGCGTTCATTAACAAAAATAAATCGCTGCTTAATAGTGCCATCTCGCGTGCATTGACAAGAATAAATCCCAGCTTTAAGGTGGCTTCCCACGCGCATTGCCCACAAGGTTTAAATACCCTCATTGCTTACCCAAGGACGTAGTACAACCGCTTACCCCAGCTGCGGCGACACGAGATGTGCTCCTGACCAGCAACAAAACCACACGCACAAGAGCTGGACTCATTAGGGGTCGTAATGAGGACCCAAGCACCGCAATCACAGGCCGCTCCACACACACGCCCCTGCTTCACAACGGCAGGTCGTGACCCGGCTTTGCAGTTCGTGTAGTTCATCTGCAGCACCGCTGTTATTACTGCTCAGGTGCCCAAAATGTGGTTGCTACTGCCGTTCAATTGGTATACTCGAAGCGCACTTTATTATTGCGAAAGCATGACGCTTGATGTGAAAGTGAAAGTTTTTCTGGTTTGAAATATGTTACGACTCACTCTTCAACACATATTATTACAATATTTTACTAATACTATAATTTTGAAACAATTAACAGATTTAATGACGTTTTAATACAAATTTTACGGAAGGAGACATTAAAGTTAGCATTTTCCATCTAGTAAAAGTAACGCTGCAATTAGAATCATAATGAAATATTGAACAACCACCAAAAATATAACAGATTTCTCCATCAGCAGGCACGATACGATATCAGGATGCTTAACCCTTTAACGTCCGAATTTTTGTACTCATATTTCCGTTAACACAACCACCGTCACTAAACTGGCGCTGGCATCAGGCAGCCACCAATATCAGGATGGGATAGGAACCGCCACTTGGCAGAGAACTTCAAAGAACACATTAGGAAACTAATTGAACAAGAAAGACAATATATTGAGGGCATTTTTGAAAGAGGACACTTATGTCCTCTGGAGCGTTAAAGGGTTAACAGCTACAGCCCAGCCTGAACAGGAAACATAATGAGATTCTACGGAGCCTTCCAGATTTTAAGCAGCAAGGGGCACACAATGACAGGCTGAGTACCGTGACAGCGGTGTGGGCGCATACAGAGTGAGGGCAGCCGAGCAAGCAAAGACAAGTAACGAGGAGCCCCACACGCACATACGCCACCAGCCACGACTGTGGGTAAAAACCGCGTAAATTGTCCACAGGGAAGCCCAAACAGTAACTTAGATACGCTTAAGCAAGAGATTAAGATCATAGGCAAGTGTGAGTCTCCCTAACCTCATCAAAGGTGTTTTCCCAAGTAGGAAGGAGGATAGCACTATTTAGTTTGGAATAATGGGAACAGGGAATCGATGCATCATAAGGTAACGATGCATCGTTCATGAAATTAAATAAAAGATGAAGAGAATATGAGCTGAAAAAAGGGCAGCAGTGAGCCGAAAAAGAAAGTCCGTGATAATACAAAAAACGTGGAACAACTTCACTATTTTTAGACTGAATAACATTCATTGTCGCAGAAGTCCAAGAGAAAACGGTTTCGTGTTAATTGCCGATAGTCAGCGATGCTGAGCATTCAACTCGGTCTCACCATCATACGACTGAGAGGAAAACTCTACTAAGAAACGAAACTGAATTCCCCTCTTCTTTTGATACACAAACAAAAATTTCCAAAAGTCAAAATTCCGCGTAAGACATAAGCTCTTTTTCGGCAACCTAGAGAATGTTTAGGACACCAACAAAAGAAAGACCTGAAGCCGAGGCCCAGCCATTGTCCAGAAGGGCATACGACTGGAGCGCAAGAATCCACTGCACGCTGAGCAGATCTGAAAGGAAGATGGCAAGGAGGTGAAAGGGTCGGAGGTTGCTGAGCTGGTCCACGAAGCGCAGCACGGGAGCATCACGCAGGGTAGAGGCGGGAGGGTGGCGCCTGATATCGACCCAAGCACGGGACATCGACGGCAGGTACTGAACGGGTCTTGCGTCCTCAGCCCTTCCACCGCAGCCATGAGGTCAACACTTACACTCCACCTACTTACCAAAAGTTCGCAAAGATTCGCCAGTCCACAGAAACTTACACATATGAAGGAATAAACAACAGAGAGAAAATTCAAATTTGTTCTATTATAAAAGAACAACGATACTACCAGGATATTCATGATCGTGTGAAACGGGGATTAAAAAAAAATTCGGTCTGTCTGTATTAGCAGATGATAAGAAATTGATGGTGTTCCTCATTAGACTAAGGGTAATTCATAGATAAAGAAAGCCTTCAATTCAACTCGACACGAACGAGTCATCGCCCCCTCACACCAAGCGCAACACAAAACTAGCACATAAACGGGTGGAGAACAGAAGAAATGTACGAACGTTTAAATAATGCATTCAAGATATGCCAGAATTGCATTTGGTTTATTTATGAACCTTGACAGAATGATACAAAACGTTAGGCGTATCCATAATTCTAGAGATATCTGACTCAGCTCAGGGCAGTATGAAATGAAACCCATTTCCACAACATTTGAAAGGAAACTAAGCCGTTATTTCCTAAAATTTGTCAACCTTACCACATAGTGTTCTACAACGCTGACTGTCCACACGTCCAATTGTACCAAATGAATGGAATGAGTTTCACAAGCGGTGTTATGCTTCTCCGCATAACTGTGTACGGAACATCGCTAAGGATCTGAATAGTCGTCCGGCCAACGACTTATTCATAAATGATTCAAAAGACCGAATATTAAGCCTGATTTCTGCGAGAAAGCATCACATCGTTGAATTCTAGAACAACCGACTCTTCAGGAACAACGTTCGAACGTCGCCGATACAAGTAGCGAACGATCACGCCAGCCGAAGATGCCAAGAACCTCAACGGATGTCTTCATTTGCTTTAATTAATATGTATAACATTGTTTGTGGGGATTTTTATATAGTAATGAGGGTAAGGTTAATGATGTATGTTTTCTATTCGATAGTAGGGATGTATCACGTTCTTATTGGTAACCTTGTTAGGATGTTATTCAAAGTTGGCACCTCAAGGTGACGCCAGAGGCGGGTTGCCTGAGGGACTCAGAGGGAGAGAGCGTCAGTACGGGCGAGAATATCATTACGAGCAGTCGCATACGAGTTTGTCCGCCTTCCTAGGCCCAGTTGGGCCGAGGCTTTGCCTCTTAAATTCACTACTCAGAGCCATACTAGAATATCTGTGCCCTCATTCGCTCGAAAGTGATTAACTTCAAGAATACTCACCTGCAGTGCCAATAACGTAAACTAGAGATTGTCAACAAGTCAATATAAACTGCTACTGTTGGCATAGTCCCAGCCATCAACCTGGTCTCTCTGCCCTCAACCAAAGATGGCGGCCTTGCTCCAGCGCGCCAGCCAGGCGACATTCAGACTGCGAGCCCCAATCTCCAAATCTCAAGATAAGTTTCCCTCTGATTTCATGTCAAACCCCAGTCCCTACTCAAACTTCTGAGTATATTAGGATGTGAATGCGTAGATCGCGTGCGTCCAATTAATGCGTATATTCGATGATTAATGTTTCAATAATTTCCTGTGTCCAATAGCGAATTTCTTTAACGTCCTTGTGTTCTTCATATCCTTTAGATAGTTAGGAAAGGAGGATGATATGATTCAGAAGAAAAGAATAATAATGTTTGAAGCCAGGAAACACGGCTAGAATGCACGATTAATTTATGGCCTTAAGCCGCTCGTTACGCTCACCGAAGATTGAATTAAATATTTACTCAGACTTACTCTGAGTTGGTGGCAGCTACCTCGATATTAACAAGTAGAAAATAAAAGAAATGTGACGAATAATCTTAATGTCACGACTAATAATATCACATGGAAATATCATGCATCGCAACAAAGAATAACGACAGAGAAAATGAAGACCGTGACCTCAGCGAGACAAAATAAAGAGGGTCACGACAGCGGCCTCTCCAGCAAGCAGCGGCAGATGAGACCTAATGACTTTTGAAGCGATCGTTGAGAGTCCAGATTGGAAAGCAGCAATGATTGGTCTCGTTAGTTGCAGGCTGGACCACGGCCTCGAGAGGGTCCTCAGAAAGACGAGAACTACGTAAAGACGACTCTCAGAGTAGGCGAAATGGAATTGATAACAAGGTCTTCTCTTGAGACAGAAATTTAGTAGCACAATTGGTTGCACAACTTCGTCCATCTTTCTTATTCAAGAGAGTATGAAGGTTAAAGGTTGAAAGTGAACTTGAGAGAAAAATGGTATAGTTAGTAACTCAACGAACGTTAGCCATTCTACCCACGCCTTTATTTCAGTATTTTCCAAACTCGTTCATAAACAGAACTTTTTGTACAACGGACGCGTTGTTCAGCATTCTATTAAAGTTAACGTTATTCCATACATAGTAACCCTACTTGAGTATGCATTCTGATGCGGTCAAAAATTACAGACAAAACCCCTATTGTTTCAAACCTAGTGATTCAAGAAGAGATCAAAACGCCCAAATTGTTGAAATGAACAAAGTGATCTACACGATATTGATAAACTCGGAGTTGTACAAGTTAATCGACGAATCATGGCGAAAAAAAAATGTATCCATGAAAAACACGAAAGTTTAAGTAACCGCCTTTCAACTGATTTTAATTTTCTAATATTAGTCTATAATTCCCTAGCCACAACACACGCGATCAAATGAGAGCGAAGAGAATGGACCATTTAGTATGGACTGTAGAAAACGGGGTATGTGTTCACAAGATGTGTTCTACAAGATAACGCGCGTATAAAAACAGTATGTAACGAAGGTAGAGGGGAAAAGACAAGAGGGTAAGCGTAAAAGGCATGAAAACTGAAAGATTCGAACTGGGCCCGAAAGTTAAAAATCGCGAAGGTCAATCTATAGCTGAGGTAAGCTGACAATATTTCCTGAGGGATCTTCCAACAGATATTTATTGAAAAAAGACTTATTTGGATGTAGATAAATATTGAGGAGCAGCCATGACAAGTTTACTCTACATCTACAGGTTCGTAATTCCAGCGACTAGATATATCATCAAATTCGGGCGATAATTTAAGTGTAAGTAAAAGAAAATCCACAGAGTAGATTGGACATGGCTAAACTAGTAAAAATTTAGAGTACATTAGAGAAGGCTGAATAGTAACAATCTAGAGCATATTGGAGATGGCTCAACAGGCAATAATCTGTTCTCGAACATTTTGGAGATGGTCCAACAGGCAATAACCTATTTTAGTGCATTTTTAAGATGGCTCAACAGGCAATAATCTATTCTCGAACATTTTGGAGATGGTCCAACAGGCAATAACCTATTTTAGTGCATTTTTAAGATGGCTCAACAGTTAACAATCTTTTCTACAGCATTTTGGAGATTGTTTAACAGGAAAAAATTTATCCTAGAGCATATTGGAGATAGCCCAACAAGTAACAACCTAGAGAAATTTCAACTCGCAGCATATCTGAGAACGCTGTACACACAACAGCCCGCAGATCTGCGCAGGAAATCCTGACAAGATGAAGCTCCCGCACACACGGCGAGCAACGCTGCAGGAGCTCAGGATGTCGCATTAGTGTCGCTCAGAATATGACCTTCATTCAAGTCCCAAATATTTTATATAAAAATGATTATTATTGATATTCAAATTACTTTCAATCAAAAATATTAACGCATTTGGAGATGAGTACGTTCTCAGAAGAACTAATAGAAATGAACTAATCGAAAGAAGCACGAAATAAACGTTCGCCTCGCTATGAATTAACTCAAGCTACTTTTTTTTAAAAGTCGTTTTTATGATTGTTGCTGTACTGTCAAGTAATTTTAAACTTGTGAAACAAACACCGAGACCAAGCAAACTTTAATAAATAATAATGCTTACATGGTCAGCACTAACTTAGCTTTAGGAACTCCTACCATGTGGGAAGTATAGTTCAAAGCGCGAACAAGGATACAATATCAGAGTGTTCTCAAACGCCTACGCTGATGTACTCACAAGGAACAACGCTTCAATTGTATAATTTTCAGCACCTTCATCTCAGATCTAAATAACATTTTCCTGAATTAACGAACACTGTTGATAAACCAACGGGATGCTATCAACACCGCCCAGAAGCGAGATGCTATCAACACGGCGTGCGAAGACAAAAGGAAGTGCTTACGAACAACGTAAGCAGGCGGTAGCATCACAGGAGACCGAACGTTCATTAATGTACATCGTCGTAGTAGTGAAGCTGGCTGTGTAAGTCCACTTAGCAGAGCTTGCGCAGCCAGCTGTATTGAATGCTGAGACGATGTTAATTGTGGAAAATCCGGTCTCAGAAGCCGAGCAAGAGAGTCCTCTGAGTGAAAGTTCGACCCTCATCCTCTCGTTGGTATAATGCAACAGAAAAAACAACAGCTCATAGAAGCAACGGAGACTAACATCGATCGCGTAGATGATTCATAAATGCTAATGTATGCTAAGACAGTTGAACCGCTTGCAGCAACATTGAAGTTGTTCGAATACTTTGCCCCATAACTGCTGTGCAGCTATCGATCGTTCATTGCGCCTACGCCACTTAACTTGCAGCGAATGAAGGTTTAAATGCGACTGGGAGTGAAACAAGAGTGTGTGTACCCAAACAGCTTCTGAAATTACCTGTGGTAAAGTTGTTTCAAGGCAAAAACCCGCTAGAAGGTTTACGTAACTCAAGAAAATTTTTAAATACACGAGCAAAACATTGATGTTATGTGCCGCAACCACACGTGTAAAGCGCAATGGTGTTAAGGAATTTAAAAACACTCCATAATCACCTTGTACGTTCATTACACAAGAATACCCCTGCATTTTCTTATAAAACGAAACGAATGTGCTCCACATGGCAATTTCAAAATTAATACCATAATCATATATCAGATTAAGACTACGCGTCAGAATGTTATCTCACACGCGATCAGAGAAGCCGGCGTCGCAACACACAGGGAAGCAGGCCCAGACGCGACCACTTAGGGCAGCAAGGGAGAGCGCGGCGAGTGCAGGTAAGAAAGAGGGTACCGCACATGTGGTTGCGCTCACACTCCAAGCTGAGGGTAACTCACCGCATGAGCTTTTCGCTCGCGAGCAAGCTTTTGCACCTGGCGAACCCCTCATGATAGCGATCTGGTAACACCGGCAGCAAAGGATCGCCAGCTTACACAGCCGGTATCGCTACCACAGCTCGCTGTCGCGGCGCCGTCGTGGTCACCACACTAATTGCTACAATACAAGACGCAGCGTCGCCCGCTAACTGCTGCTTGCAACCCGCGATAAACAAGGACCCGAATTTTTGAACAATTCACGTTGTAGCAGCACAGCTGGCAGCGTAAGTTTCTTCTATCGACTTGGCTCCATCACTCGCTGAATATCCTCCCAAATGAGCTCAGGCATAAATATTTTGGACCTAAGGTCAACACGTACTGTAGCCAAGTTCACAGAAGGGCTTTTGCTGCTTGCTGTACCACAACGACGAGGTTAAGTGTTCGAAAATCCGGCCAAGGTTCTATTTATCCTTGCGCCAGCTGTGCTCTCTTTATCTTTGCTCCAGCTGTGCTCCCTTTATCCTTGCTCCAGCTGTGATCCCTTTATCCTTGCTCCAGCTGTGCTCTTTTTATCTTTGCTCCAGCTGTGCTCCCTTTATCCTTGCTCCAGCTGTGCTCCCTTTATCCTTGCTCCAGCTGTGCTCCCTTTATCCTTGCTCCAGCTGTGCTCCCTTTATCCTTGCTCCAGCTGTGCTCCCTTTATCCTTGCTCTAGCTGTGCTCCCTTTATCCTTGCTCCAGCTGTGCTCCCTTTATCCTTGCTCCAGCAGTGCTCCCTTTATCCTTGCTCCAGCTGTGCTCCCTTTATCCTTGCTCTAGCTGTGATCCCTTTATCCTTGCTCTAGCTGTGATCCCTTTATCCTTGCTCCAGCAGTGCTCCCTTTATCCTTGCTCTAGCTGTGCTCCCTTTATCCTTGCTCTAGCTGTGCTCCCTTTATCCTTGCGCCAGCTGTGCTCTCTTTATCTTTGCTCCAGCTGTGCTCCCTTTATCCTTGCTCCAGCTGTGATCCCTTTATCCTTGCTCCAGCTGTGCTCTCTTTATCTTTGCTCCAGCTGTGCTCCCTTTATCCTTGCTCCAGCTGTGATCCCTTTATCCTTGCTCCAGCTGTGCTCCCTGTATCCTTGCTCCAGCTGTGCTCTCTTTATCCTTGCTCCAGCTGTGCTCCCTTTATCCTTGGTCCAGCTGTGCTCCCTTTATCCTTGCTCCAGCTGTGCTCCCTTTATCCTTGCTCCAGCTGTGCTCCCTTTATCCTTGCTCCAGCTGTGCTCCCTTTATCCTTGCTCCAGCAGTGCTCCCTTTATCCTTGCTCCAGCTGTGCTCCCTTTATCCTTGCTCTAGTTGTGATCCCTTTATCCTTGCTCCAGCTGTGCTCCCTTTATCCTTGCTCTATTTGTGATCCCTTTATCCTTGCTCTAGCTGTGCTCCCTTTATCCTTGCTCCAGCAGTGCTCCCTTTATCCTTGCTTCAGCAGTGCTCCCTTTATCCTTGCTCTAGCTGTGCTCCCTGTATCCTTGCTCCAGCTGTGCTCCCTGTATCCTTGCTCCAGCTGTGATCCCTTTATCCTTGCTCCAGCTGTGCTCCCTGTATCCTTGCTCCAGCTGTGATCCCTTTATCCTTGCTCCAGCTGTGATCCCTTTATCCTTGCTCCAGCAGTGCTCCCTTTATCCTTGCTCCAGCTGTGCTCCCTGTATCCTTGCTCCAGCTGTGATCCCTTTATCCTTGCTCCAGCAGTGCTCCCTTTATCCTTGCTCCAGCTGTGCTCCCTGTATCCTTGCTCCAGCTGTGATCCCTTTATCCTTGCTCCAGCTGTGATCCCTTTATCCTTGCTCCAGCTGTGCTCCCTTCATCCTTGCTCCAGCTGTGCTCCCTTTATCCTTGCTCCAGCTGTGCTCCCTTTATCCTTGCTCCAGCAGTGCTCCCTTTATCCTTGCTCTAGCTGTGCTCCCTTTATCCTTGCTCTAGCTGTGCTCCCTTTATCCTTGCTCCAGCTGTGATCCCTTTATCCTTGCTCCAGCTGTGATTCCTTTATCCTTGCTCCAGCTGTGCTCCCTTTATCCTTGCTCCAGCTGTGCTCCCTTTATCCGTGCTCCAGCTGTGCTCCCTTTATCCGTGCTTCAGCAGTGCTCCCTTTATCCGTGCTTCAGCAGTGCTCCCTTTATCCTTGCTCTAGCTGTGCTCCCTTTATCCTTGCTCCAGCTGTGCTCTTTATCCGTGCTTCAGCTGTGCTCCCTTTATCCTTGCTCCAGCTGTGCTCCCTTTATCCTTGCTCCAGCTGTGCTCCCTTTATCCGTGCTTCAGCTGTGCTCCCTTTATCCTTGCTCCAGCTGTGCTCCCTTTATCCGTGCTTCAGCTGTGCTACCTTTACCCTTGCTCCAGCTGTGCTCCCTTTATCCTTGCTCCAGCTGTGCACTACCAAAAGGTTGAGCACAAGTTGCGCAAGAGTGCCCAGTAGATGTGGGTGGCAGTATGAATATTTCAAAGGTAAGGGCCATTAATTACCTATCAAGTAAAGGACCAGTAGAAGAAAATCGAAGTTACACGTCTTGCTGGGCTAAAGAGTCGCCTGGCTGCACGCAATACGAGTTATCTGAAGCCTGCTGTCTGTCCGACCACAAAACAATCGCTCATTCATTTGTGAGAAAATTGTTCATCAGTTCATAGCAAAAAACGAGCTTACTCTCAACGTCTACATAGCTAACCAAAAAACCAAACAGTCTTGATAGTTGTCGAAAATTCGATTTTTTCTACCACCAACAGCACCAGATGGAACAAATATTTTAGCGAGTACAACCAAACGTGGAATGATAGCAAAGTTGGGTTTGAACTTGCAAAAAACTAATACACACCCGTCGAATATAGTGGGCCTAAATTGAATATTGGCCACAAGCAAGAACACGCCAGAGTCAGGCAAAAGCTACTTCATACCCAACACTCACAGTATTATCCAAGTTTGTACGCACTACTGATGTTGCATCGTAAACCAAGCCAATGCAAGGGCAGGGATGAGCTGCTAAATCTATAAACTCAAAAGTAACATTAAGAATTACGGATTGCTCACACCGAAACCATTATAGCTTCACTATTGACTTCATCGAAAAACTCGGATTCTCACGTACAGAAGAAAAAATAGCTAACAACGCTGTTAAAAAAGAATTCAAAGCTTCATAAAACCTGTAGAAATTATGACAATAGCGAAAGAAGATTTCCTTCTCGTATAGTTCAAAAAAAAAAACTAATTTCAGCACGTTAGATAAGGATTAGGGGAGGGAATTCTCCATTAATAATACTTGAAACCACACATTATCAAAGCTCGCCCACAAAATTACGAATCATTGACTGACACCGATCAACTGCCATAACAAAAACAAACGAGACGATGAAGTTCCCACAAGAGCAGCAATGAACACGAACCAGCGGAAGATAAGCTCGAGCAGAGAGCGGCGGCAGCAGCAGCAGCAGAAGCCAGGCCAGGAGTCAGAGCCGTACGAGGCGGCCGCAGGGGACCGGTTCTACTGCCATAATTTGTAATAAGGCTGCAGGAGTAGACCTAGCCGCCCCAGGCCGCAATAAAACTAGCGTAAAAGGGAACAAGCTCCAGTATTTCATAGCGCACTTTCGCACCTGCCACGCGAACTTCGTCTCCCGTCTACACCACCTGGCGCGTACGCCCAATTTCGCTTTCATGTGCCTCGGGCAAAATTGGGATAAGGGCTTTTTTATTTGATGCAATAGCTGTTGAGAGGCGAAATATAGTAACTTTTCAAGCTAAAGCTTGTACATGGATTCAGCCCACAAGAATAACTAAATGCATTATTACAATTCGTGGAAAACGTCGACGCATGAACTGAAAAATGTACGAAGCACGGGCCAAAAGAATGCTGTTCCATTGTAGCATATTGATTCCTTGAAAATCCCCAATCGTGGGGAGACGGGATTGGTTTCATGTGTTGCAGAATTTTATCTTTTGGCATCAGTTCTAGCCTTTTCCACGTAGACCATTTCGTTCAGGAGCTGTGGTGTTCAGAGTGAGGATTACTTCCTTTAACTTGCGCATGATAAAAAAATGAATTTATTTCTCCGTAATACTTGGGGACATGAAAATACAAACAGCTATCACTCATTAACAACGTTTATATTTTTGAAATACTACCTATTTTCAGAACTTGTTAATAAAATTTCCGATTAAGCCCTTCTGTTTCAATTCAAATACGTAATTTGACAGTAATAGTTCTCGAAATATTTTCGGCATCTCTCTCTCCCTTTCCCCATTACTTTTCGAATTACCTCAAGATAGACTGCTTTAAGACTGCTGACATTTATCGTGATTCGCTCACTGAAATCTTACAAGGCAATGGGAGTCGTCTTGAACTAACGGTCCTTGGAGAAGCGTCAAAGAAATACATCACACGGTCTGCGAGTGCGATACTATCATAACATATAAAGTTTAATAACATATGCACATTACCGTCAATAAAACTCAAGTGGTAACTGAGTGAGTAGAATACACTTGTATTGAACAATGCAGTAGCGCCCAGTTCCTCTGGCTGTTAGAAGAAAGCATGAGTTAGTTTAAGCCTCTCTATCCCCAACAAAGGCGTTCCTAAGAGAAGAAGGAGGAAGGTATAATTTATTTATAATAAAAGGAATGAGGCATCTATGCACATAGTGGGTCCCCACATACGGAGCATAGAAACCGCAAATTGAAAGAGAAAGAGGTTCATCAAGAAAATGAAAGTCGTCTAGAAGCTGGAGTACAGCAGTGAACAGAAAAAAGATGGCCCGTAACAACACAAAAAAATGAATAAAAGAGCAAAGAAAATCGCTTTAATAGAAATCATATTTCTTTAAAAAACAACAATTCAATAAAAAGGAACGTTTCGACCAATTTTTGGTCATTTTCACCCATCTGAAAAAATACAAAAACACCGCGTTATAACGAGTTCAATATACATACATCAGTGACATAATGACATTAAAATATGACATTGAAAAAGAATAAAGGAAAAAAGAGACAGACTACACTAATTGCAGAGGGAAAGCCGATTGCGTATTGTTCAAGGTAGGTTTATCTTTTAAAATGAACAGTGATTCTAAAATGCGAAGGTTAATTGTACCGGATGTAGAAGAAACTATTTTAAAATCGTCTAACCGAATTTGAAGGTCACAACTCTCTGCATGAGAGCGAACAGCAGATTGGTGAGGGGAAGAGAGTAACTGTTTAGTTCGAAAACTCCTGCCGGCATGCTCAGCCACACGAATATCCAGGGCTCGAATGGTCGAACCCACGTATTCAGACGCACACCGTGCGCAACAATATCTATAAATGACGGAGGAGAGCATGCCTTCAGGTAGTTTGTCCTTGTAATTGAAATGAGACCCTATTTTATATGCATTGACCAATACAATTTTGAAATCGACGTGTGAAAAGTATTTAGAGAGCAACAAGTTGAGATCTTTTTTGAGCTTTTCGGACTGCTTGCCAAAGAACGGAAATGAAAAATAAAATTGTTTCTTGCGAGCAGTAGGTAATGGTACGCGGGAATAAAATTTATGATTTAAAAAATTCTTGATACATGAAATTACTAGTCCTGAAGGGAAACCATTTTGACTAAAAAACAATTTCAAAAACTCAAATTCGCTATGAATGATATCAAATGAAGAGCAGACATTGTAGGCCCTAGAGAGTAATGTTTTGACACTGTTAATTTTAAATATAAATGGACAGAAACTAAAGAAACTTATTCCTAGGCCAGTGAATGCTTGCTTTCGATAAACAGAGCTTTGAAAACTGCCATCTTTACGGGTAATTTTGCTATCCAAAAATGAAAGAGAATTGTGCGTCTCCGTTTCCATAGTAAACTTAATATTGGGGTGTTGAGAGTTCAGATACGCCAAAAATAAATTACAATGCATGGGATTTCTAAACAGTAAGAAAGTATCGTCTATGTATCGTCTATAAAATACCGGCTTGAAATCCACAGGGCAAGAGTCAAGCCATCGTTGTTCGTGATAGCACATGAAAATATTAGCTAAAGTGGGCCCCAGTGGGAGACCCATACCCAACCCATCAAGTTGTTGATAAAATTTGTCACCAAACATAAAAAATGAATTAAGAACAGAGAGTTGAAGGAGGGTTTTGAACAGAGGCTTGGTGAGGCCAATGACTAAGTCAACACTAGCAAATAAATAGTTTAGGCAAATGTCAATTGTTTCATGCAACGGGATATTAGTAAACAGGCTCTCGACATCAAAGGAAACCATAAATAGTTCGTTAGCATTATTAAAGGAAGTCACTTCCTCAACAAAAGATTTTGAATTAGGCACGGTATACATGTTACAAGTGAATGGTGACAAAATAGGGACTAAAAATTTAGCAAGATTGAAGCTGGGGGTTTTGTAAGCTGCGAATATTGGACGGAATGGATAATCAACTTTAAAATTAGGTTTATGAATTTTTGGCAGGCCGTATAAAATGCCTGGACTGGATCCTGAGACAAACAGAGTTTTATACAATTCATCAGACGCACGGTGTGCGTCTGAATACGTGGGTTCGACCATTCGAGCCCTGGATATTCGTGTGGCTGAGCATGCCGGCAGGAGTTTTCGAACTAAACAGTTACTCTCTTCCCCTCACCAATCTGCTGTTCGCTCTCATGCAGAGAGTTGTGACCTTCAAATTCGGTTAGACGATTTTAAAATAGTTTCTTCTACATCCGGTACAATTAACCTTCGCATTTTAGAATCACTGTTCATTTTAAAAGATAAACCTACCTTGAACAATACGCAATCGGCTTTCCCTCTGCAATTAGTGTAGTCTGTCTCTTTTTTCCTTTATTCTTTTTCAATGTCATATTTTAATGTCATTATGTCACTGATGTATGTATATTGAACTCGTTATAACGCGGTGTTTTTGTATTTTTTCAGATGGGTGAAAATGACCAAAAATTGGTCGAAACGTTCCTTTTTTTGAATTGTTGTTTTTTAAAGAAATATGATTTCTATTAAAGCGATTTTCTTTGCTCTTTCATTCATTGTTAGACTTTGCAAAAAGCAAAACCTTTACTTATATCAACACAAAAAAACTTCTACTTCGACAAAAGGAAAGCCTACATAACCTGATGCTCAAGAACTCCCACCTTCCTTCTGGCAGTACTAATACCCATAGACACACTAACTGCATACCCCTCAGGAGCACGTCCTCTAGTTATTGACACTCAAGTGTTTCAAATTATTAAGGCCTAATATTCACCGAAGGCATGCAAGTGAGAACGTCTGACCTTACAGCCTCTGTTTGCTGGAACAGAGGCGGACATCAGGCAATATGTACAAGAGTTTGATAGCGTCGTCACCACCATCAGTGCTCATCAATGCTGTTTACAACGCGCATGCACGGACGACACAACACGAAATGGCCGATACCGAAGCCCGACATTATGCCGACGCTGACATCGGGCACCAAGAAAATGACCTACATCGATATCGTGAGATTAAAAGGGAGACTTAGGCGAATGGAAAGCAACCCTTTGACGCAAGAAGGGGTGCCGAGGTGTAGGGAGACGTCTCCGCTGTTCAAAGGGCACGGGCAGTGAGCCAGTGACGCGTCAGCTCTCGCTCCCGTTACGCAACGGTGATTTGTGTCACCTCGCTGACCACCCCAACAGACGCGACGGCTGTGGTCACAACCAAACCGTTACAAGAATTCCAAGGGAGCGGTGCTATCAAATAACGAGTTACGACCAATGCAAAATTCCAATAAACAGCAAGTGAATTTCTGAAAAAGTTATAGAAGTTAATTGGAAGAGGAGCAATATTTTTGTGCAGCCACTTGGTAGCAGCAAACGATAGTTGAAAATGACTTTCGCAATGCTGAGTTCGCCAACGACTTGTTTCTCAGGTCTGTCACAAACCAGTCACTTTCATTTCTTTAGAGGAGAGCCACTTAATCCATGAGGATAAAAGATTTTAATACTATAAATACTTCAGCACAAAAAGCTGCACTCACAATAATCTCACATTAACACATTGCTGGCGACGTGATTCACCGGTGGGTCGTGCTTGGATTTTTCTTGCTGCGAAACGACACACATCGATGAGTCGTTTGAAAACTTCTAACAATCTTTTTGGAATTATTGTTATTTAATGGACCCAGGTCATGTTAGGTATTTGTAAACTTCCTAATCACTCTTGACTTTAAAATTGAGTTGAATATTAAACTTCAGTTTAACCTTTCGCATTCAATGTATTAAAGCTATTCGCCGCAGGCTACAGAGAGTCGAACTAACCAAGCTAGAGAGCCACAAGCCATTAGAGAGGAGCGATCGAAAAAACGTATTTGTATTAGCCAACCGGTGAAAGGCCCTCACTCTGATAATCAATTCTTGTGAAAGCTTTGCAACAAAGAAATAAGAAGCAATGCAATCTTGCAAGTAAGGAACTCATCGTAAAAGTAGCAGCCGACTGTTTTTCTTCTTTCAATGTTCCTGCGTAAATGTTTATCAACACAATACAATCGATTTTATCAGGAGTTCCCGAAACTAAATGATGGTTTTGGGCTCAGATCGATCAAACGTAAACACATGTTGACAGTTGAACAAGAATCAAGCCACAAAAAACTTAAGCAACTCCAGACAATGGATTGCAGAAACTTTATTTTCAAAATTTTATAAATCAATCTGAACGTAAAAGATTCGTGGGTTTCACGCCGACGTATAGGTGCTATACATTTTTCTCGCCTATAAACCCCAGATTTTGGGTTTTTATGCCAAATAAACCTATTCAAACAAGGTGGTAAAAATGAAGTATACGTTCAGCACCGTTCTTATTGAAAATATGGCTCGGGAAAATGAGCAGTAAACTTACAGTTCTATGTTTGCCATGGACTGCGACTCCTCCGCTTTATTTACCTGCAAAAGATGAGAACATTGCATTAATTTACATAGGAATCCCATCAAAAACTTGAAGACAAAACCGAATTCCATAAAAAAATAATTCATAGAGGAAGTAAAGCATAAAATTACATGCTTTGTACACAACCTAACTGAATGCAGAGCTGTTGTACTGTTACTGAAAAATGCTAAAGTAAGCACAGCAAAAATAAACCGCGCACATGGTCAGAATCACATGTAAGCGATGATATAAGGCTCAGTGCACAGCTGTATGGAAATGCTAAGAAAACTGAAAAAATTATCAGCGCATGAAAGTTAACAACTGTCCGCCAATACATTACGAGTCTCGACTCACAGGGCTGAGCCTAACAGGTATCTACAACACAATTTCATATGTAAAATTTCCCTACACAAGCTTGAAAAAACACGGGCACAAATGAGTTAAAATCTCAAGAATCTCGGCAGGATAATTTGAGTCGCGCAGACAAAGCTCGGACTTGAAAATCGACTCCGTTAAAAAGGCACGACTCGCTTTCGCTCGCAACAACAGTCCTGACCCAAGACACTCCTACGATAAAGAGATAATAAGACGCATAGAGAAGATTTCAAAAGTCCCACGCCTCCTTTGAGCGAAGTCTCTGGATTACCCCTTTAAAGGGAACTCTTTCACGAGCGCCTGCCTGGCTGCCCTGCTAAGAACAATGAGCAGGCGCCCAGACCCATATGCTTCGTTGCAAGCTTCAATGAGCGGCATTGAGAACAAAGACGATCCTCAGCAAAAATATGCACGAGACTGCTGCACTTGCAGTCACCGGAGACTTAGCGTACATCACAGAGCGTAAAATGGGCACTGAAATATAACGGGTGTTCAGTAGCAGTCTAGGTCAATGAGCGGCATTGAGAAGAAAGACGATTCTCTGCAAAATATACAATGCAAGAGACTGCTGCACTTGCAGTCACAAGAGACTTAGCGTACATCACAGTGCAATATGGGTAGTGAAATATATCGGGTGTGCAGTAGCATTCTAGGGTCCGACGAACGCGTAACCCTTGTTTCCTGATTAAGGCTTATTACGCCTGTTAAATCACGACAATGGTGTCATGTGGTTCGGCCTTGCAGTCAACTATGACGTTGGCATTGAAGTATCACATTAGCATTGCTTATTCAGGGTCTCGCTTACCCAATTAAAGCAATCACTAGAGTTGAAATCCATGAATATTTACTTAAAAAGGCTCTTGAACAGCATAAAATATTACCGTTTATGTCAGCAGAACCTTCTACGTTAGCAATGATAAAGCTTGTGAATCGTGGAGTTCTTAAGGAACGTTAGAGCACAGAGCTAAACATCGACATGTGCAAGTAGTGCGTTGCACTTCAGCCTCAGCTGGTAAATTCAAAGAAGAGGACAATTGGAAGGAAGCAGTCTAACAAAAGTAAACCCACACTAGACCCGCACTCTAGTACCAAGTGTCTCTGGCTCAGCAGTGAGTTAACAGGGTTTGGTCACACGATCACAAATTCATAAGGTGCACCGACGATGACTCGCATTGCTACCTACTGATAAACTGAAGCTGATGAATTCAACATTTCCCCAGGAGCAACAAGATTATCATTCATTGAAAAATTAAACTTTGAACGACTAATCCCGTCAAGGTTATGGATGCTAAAAAGCGTTGAAAAGATTTACAGACATTTTTTGCCAACCTACAGCTACAGCTTTACAAAAATTAACAGTTATATTTATTCCTTCATTTGTTGATGCATTTATATGCCCTGCGATCTCCAGGCAGTGGTACTCGAGTCGGGCAGGCCACTAAATCACTTTCACTGCGGGGTCAGACCTCTGGAGATGACTTTCTGCCAAATATAGGACACTCTTGTAGGAATATTATGCTCAACAAAACGAGATTAACAAATGTCCACCAAATAAAAACTGCGAAAATAGTTAACTTGAAACAAATACTATAAGAAAACTTCAAAAATAGTAAACTTGAAGCACATACCATAAAAACTGCAAAGAAAGTTGACTTGAGACAAACACCATTAAGAACTGCAGAGAATGTGAAATTGAAACTAATACCATAAAAAACTGCAAAGAAAATAAACTTGACACAAATACCCCAAGGTCACACATATTATCGATTACTAAATGGCAAAATGAACAAAAGTGCAAGGTTTGTTTACGAGTAGCTTCCAGAGCTCCAATATTGCACGAGATGAGAGCCCCTGTGAACAATGGGAGGCAGGCAGGGGTGAGGAGAGGCGCACTTTGTCATGAGTTCGCTCAAAAATGAGCTACAACTTCATCAGATTGTCGGATTAATATTTCCTGATTGAGCTCCAGCGGTCACATTTTGCTGACGCTCCAGCCAGCCCCGGCAAACAATTTCTGAGAGAGAAAGAATTTGAAGAGAACAGACATTTCATCATTTCAAAACTGTTCCGAGGAAGACCCGAGTACGAATTGATACGAGGACTCACTACTAATGGTCACCCACAGAAAGGGGCGCGAAACAGAACCACATAGACAATATACTAAAATAAAAATACATAAATAGTGCAAGCTCTCTGGTCTGGTCAATTATACAACACATTGTAGATTGAAACAAAAGCCGGACACAATACCGCGACATACTGCCTGCCCGTGTAACAAAAGGAGAGGGCGAAACGACGGACGGCGGGCCCCGAGAGCGTATTCAGGCCGCAGCACAGGTTTAAAGTCCAGAAATAGCAGCGGTACCAGGCTGTGCGGCTTGACAGCCAGCGATAACTTCCCAACCTTAATTATGAATTTCTCGCCCACAAACACCCCATTTTCATCGAAAGAAATAATTTCGCTAGAGTAGCGAAGCTTATTGGAGGGCAATGAACTCTTTTTGTCGTTGTATCAGCGCATAATAACGGCATGCACACTTTTTTATTGCACAGTCTCTTTTGAAATGAAAAGGAACATGGAAAAAATCAGCACCGAAAGTTAGAAATTAGAAATCACACGTTATGCGTGGTTTCCTGCTCGCGTTCATAAACTAGAAAAGATAATACGAAGTATGCTGAATTGTTACATTGATCCTATAGCACGTTCTTGAAATAAGGGATTCATAATTCGCCACTGAAATTCATTAGAACTTTCCCCTAACATTTCAATATAACACAGATGAGCTTATATTCAATCCGCACGAACTCGTCGCACTAGAGCAGGAAAAATTAATTCGTCTGACACGCAAGTCAAAATGTCACAATGAGAAAGACTGTGGTGACGTAAAGAAGACTAATATTTGGAGAGCATCTGATGGGAACAAGACGTGTAGGACCCTCAAGGAAGTGCACCACAGATGACAAGGCAGCGTTGTGCGTCACTGACGGTTGCCAGTTTGGGTTTTTTGAAAGATAAGGCTCACAAATCTTTTGGACTTGTTTTAATACAGAAATTCGAACGTAAATTTCATTCCGTCAAGAAGCGCACCACAGATGACGGACGACAAGGCAGCGTCACCGAGACTGCGGTAGCCAGACTGGGTTTCTTCAAGAAGACAACGTTCTCAAATCTTTTTGACTTCTTCTAATACAAAAATTCAAGTGTAAATTACGGCCAAACTTCATTCACAAAAAGACTACTGAATCTTGAGGATTTTAACCAGAAAACTAAAGGGCAATCTGGTAACCGAGACCGCGGTAGCCAGACTGGGTTTTTTCTTCACCTAATACAAAAATTCGAGTGCAAATTACGGCCAAACTTCATTTACAAAAACACTATTCAAACAGGAGAATTTTGTCCAGAAAAAGAAAGGGCAATCTGGTAACCGTTGGCTGGACCGCTCCACTTCTGAGTCAGGCAGCGTGACGCACCAGCGGCGACGATGAGTAATGAAAATAGTACGAGGGCAACGGCGAGGTGTTCCATTCCAAGAAAGGACGACCACCTCGCCGCCACTATACGACGCTCCGTCACTTTGTGCTCAATTCCAATCTTATGACGGAAAGGAAATATTAGGGTTCCACACAAAAAAGTCAATTCAACGACGAACAGAATTGTTCTACCGGAAAAGTTTTAGTGTGGAAGTAGTTCAACTCAATTCCATCCATGCACAGAAATCCATGAAGTTTCATCCAATTTCAGTAAGAAAACAAGACCAAAACGAAAGGCGCTCTAAATGATCATTTCAATGATTTGCTCGAACACGTGGTAAACGTGACACAAATGTAAATTGCAGCATCGTAAGAACTTTGTGCCAGATTAGTTGTAACCTCGTAAGCACATTAGGCACGAGGCTATTAGTCATGGGATTCCTGTTACAGAATGCACGCCGATAGTTGAGATCGAACATAGAGCACACAATGTAAAAAATACGCTGCATTCCGAGCAGTAGCATTGCTACAAGCAAGATAACAAGATTCGCTACCGCTATGATCACCTGAATTTTCCACTTTTTCTTCACCTAATACAAAAATTCGAGTGCAAATTACGGCCAAACTTCATTTATGAAAGCTGCATGAGTCACTGCTCACTACAAAACATCGTACTTTCCGATAAAAACATAACCGTCATATCAGTGTTCATTTCATAAGCAACAAAACCTTCTACGCATGACACCAATGATGAAATGACTTCAACACGCAAAAACCATAGAAAATATCCTTCTTTATAACATTTGAAGGTAAAATTTTACCGGTTTAGTGTATCGATTTAAAACTGTGGGCTACTTTCAACAGCAATACTACACAGTAGACTAACTTCCGATTTCCGTGTACAATCGATGTAAATAACAGCCTACATTGACTGGAACGCTTAACTGCATAGGTAGACTCATGCAGCAGCGGTCGAAGGTACGTGCTTTGACACTTTGACCGCAACGTGAGCCGCTGGTGTACACGACGAGGATTTTCAAAATGCTGCTGACCGACCAATAAGTCACTAACTCGCTTTCCATAAATACTTATTCAAAAATAAATAAATAAATACACGGTCCAGTTAATATTTCCCATTCTCAAAACTGCTCACTACAATTGACTTCAATTTGAGTTGAATATTGAACTTCAGCTTCACTCATCGCAGTCAACTTGTTTAAAAGCCTGTGAGTAGCCGGCGAAATGTCATCACGTGAACATCAAAAGAGAAAACGAAACCCAGGCTTTGCTTGGTCTAGCTCACTTTCACACTAACACAAATTATTTGCGTACAATCATACGAACACAGTTGATGGAGACGTCTACGTGGAAAAAGTACATCAAAATACTCTTCATAGATATCAAAATTACACACTCCACTAGAACTGCTAGAAAACTGCACCATCCATCAAGCGATGAACTCCCCTGTCTTACAGTATAATGAATGATAGGCAGTACATCACAGCATGGAAACAAACATTAGTCATCTGACAGTTTCAAAATGTAAGGCTCAGAGTAAATCTTACAGAGGCAGGGTTTCCCCACAATTTACATCATTGTACCAGTACAGAAGGCAGTGTAAGTTCTTCAAAGTGAACATTACGTGATTTAATAACCACTATAGCAAAGCCTAAATTAGAGAAGTTAGTTTATGCCTCCTCAGCCACAAGAGAGGCCCATTTAGTATAGAGGTGACAGAACGGAGAATGTGCGAGTACAAGGCGTGTCTTCACTCAAGATCTCAGCGCATCGATTAGATCAGATGTTAGTTTAAGGCTCCCTAACAGCAACCAAAACGTTCCAAAGACAGGAAGGAGGAATGCACGATTTATTAAGGAGTTGAGGGACTGCAGAATATATGAACCAGGTGCATAGGAATTACTTGAGCAATAAGTTTATGAAACAAGATAAAAGTTGAAAAGGAATGTAGTAAGTGCAGAAAAACTGAACGATATTCAGCCAAAAGAGTTCGTCTATAACAAACAAAAAACCTACTCTATTTCAACAAACTATTCCATTTCCATAAGCTCAGGACCTCACATCTGCCCCATGGGAGCACCAATTCACACACCTACAATAACCGCATCCCCCCGAGGGGCATCAAGTCAGTACACACAAAAAAACTGAGCTTCACAGCAACGACGCCGTAAACTGTTAGAAAATCAAGCCCCAGAACTGCAAGCGAAGGGGGAACCAAAATAGCGGAGACTGACGAGGGGAGCAGGAGCACAGCAAAGCAGCCGTGTCAGGTGACGGCCAACAAGCACAAGCATGGGAATCGGGGCCCTGTTCTCTCACACGGAGCTCGTCCTCACTGCTGCTGCTGCTCCCAGTCAGAAATACTAGCAGTGTAGCTGCTCCCTGCCAGTAATATGTATAAGCAATCTAGCTGTTTCTATCCTACATTTCGTCCTCACTGCAGCTCCCTGCCAGTAATATTAGCAATGTAGCTGCTCCCAGCCAGAAATGTTGGCAATGTAGCTGCTCCCAGCCAGAAATGTTGGCAATGTAGCTGCTCTTAGACAGAAATGTTAGTAATGAAGCAGCTCCCAGCCAGAAATGTTAGCAATCGAGCTGCTCCCAGCCAGAAATAACAGCAATGGAGGTGCTCTTATCATACGGCTCGTCCTCGCAAGCAATAGCCACTGGTAAGCCCTGCGATATAAATGAGTAATGCGATCGCTGCTCGCTATTTTTATTATTTAATCTACCTTTGAGTGATGTTTCCGCTCGGTTAAGGCGATTATTGCAGAGGAAATCACGTTCCGTCCGTTCAAATGGCAGGATTAGGGTGGGAAATTTTAGTGTTTCGCCTGGCACAGATCGCTACGCTGGTAAAAATAGGTCGTATGCATCTCGATGAGACGAGAGGATGTAAGGACGATGAAGAATAAAAACGAATGTATCAATGCATGACTTAAGCTGCATGATACACTGACCGCCCTCACGGAAGAGATAGAACTAATAAATGAAAAATCTAGCCTCCCAACTCAAAATCTAATCCCACAACGGGTTTCTGCAACACGTGTTGCAGATTCTGAGGAAGGGAGCTTGCGCTACCACTAACGAACGATGGATCTCTGAAGTATACTGACGAGGATAGACACTGGCGTTGCAGATTCGGAGGAGAGTAGCTTGAGCTACCACTCACGAGCGATAGATCTTCAAGGTCCACTGGCGAGGATAGACACTATCAACATACTACTGAAGTGTCGCTCAAGATTCTTACACCGCGCCGATAAGCGCAAAATATCCTCAAGATACGTTGGACTAGAATCCCTTCAGTGTACCTCCAGATGGACGGATTTTGATTGTGGGTAAAAAAAGTCATGTGCAGAAAAAGTTGAACGATGACGACTGTGATCTTGAATACGCATATGAAATAACAAATTGAACATTTTCAGTTCATGGGTTGTACACAAAAGAGACGCCAAGGTAAAAAAAATAAAAAATTTAAAACGCATGCTCACAAAACGTGTGAATTAGTACAAATCAAGTAACGCTTCACAAATAGCCAACACATGAAGAAAAACCACCTTCCGTCTCTAATTTCAAATATAAAGCATAAGAAGGAACAGCCAAGAAACAGAAGTGCAAGCTGCATTTCCACCCCCCACGGCGCCACCCAAACGAGCTCACGCAACACCAGGAAACAGAGCTATACGGTGCGGCGTGGCTCACGTGCGGCCAAGACAAGGAGTCGAGACAAGCAGGGTACACACACAGTTCCGTTTGAGTCACCAGCTCCGCTCATGCCAAGCGCATGAACAGGCTTCCTCCGCCTCCGCGCTTACCAATGCAGGAGCACTACCCCACTGGCACAGCAGAAATTACAAAATTGAGGAACGAAGAAAGCACTAAGCATTAGTGCTTGGTGCTTTCTTCGTTTCTAAATTGCTTAAAAATGCTCTTCTTTTTTAAATTCCTGATCAGAAATTACCAATAATACGCGTATTGTACACAACGTTAAGAACTAAAACGTGATGTCTATTTAAATGACGATGCAGTTTCTTAACACTTTAACTGTAATTCGTTAAACTGAAGTGCAATTTTCAAGTCAAATTTAAAGTTCACTGTCGGAAGCAAGTTTTTTGAAAATAGCCGACATTAACTGCATCGTGCCTTCATTTAGCTTTAAATCAGTATTTATGGAACCTTCATTCAGCTTTAATTACGTATTAATGAAAATTGAGCTCGTGATTACCGGTAAGTCAGCTGTGTTTTAAAAATCCCCTCCGTGGCCACCGACGGTGCACGTTCCAGTTAAAGTGTTAAGAGGGAAAAAATCGAGTTGATTGATCGTAACCTCAACACTTTTGTATACATAGACTTCAATCTCCCATGGCACTTCAGGCGAACGCAAAAGCTTTCGTCCAGTTATTTTCATGAGCATATGACCGTAAATGAACTGACATATTACGCAAAATTTTTTAAGTGAACATTTTCAAATGCAAAAGAGAAACTCCTACACCAAATAAAACCTAGTACAAAAGAACAATAAAAGCTCATGATAGGATCAAGCCGAAGGAGAATCAGAGCACAAGTACAGGATTAAGATTAACGTTCACGGAGCTAGAACTCGTGAAACTAAAGCAGCGCAAACGGCCAGATAGGACCAAAAGGAAGGAGAACCATAACACGAGTAAAGAAAAAGATCAACATTCACGGAGCCTATGAAACCCAACGAGCGCAAGCGATCATCGCAGAGACGTACAAGCACATCTCCGTGAGCTGCAGAGCAGACCACCGCCAGTAGAGGAGAGCGAGACTGCCGCTGCGGAGGCCCCTGTAACGCGACACATGACGCCCTGTAACATAAGGCATCGCTGCAACAGCGCCAGCCTACGCTGCTCGTGGTTGCCGATTGCAGCGAGTCAGCACGGAAAAGGTAATGGCTTCGATTAACACGTTGACTGCCTATTGGGGGTATAAGAGTACCTCTACGTAAATTGCCCATTCACGTACGTGTCCTTAAAAAAACTGAACAAATGAGGTGATATGATATGGAATTGTATTTTCCATATTTATTGGAAGGAAAAAATATATATTCGAGCAGTCAAGTTGATTTCTCAGTTTTGCTACTTACAACCTAATCAAATCAACCGCCATCATACGCTTAAACGCGGTGAACGTATTACCACATTGACCGCAACGTGCGCCTGCAGTGGCCACGAAGGAGATTTTCAAAATGCTACTGCCCGACCGACACGCACAAACTCAGTTATCATAAATGCTTAATCAAAGCTAAATAAAAGACATGATCCAGTTGATGCTAATTATGAGCAAAATTGTTCACCACAATTGGCTTTAAATTTTTGTTGAATATTGAACTTTCATTTGACCAATTGTTCCAAAGTTTGTTTAGGCCTCCATAACCAAAGCAAGGCGTTCTCAAAAAAGGAAAGAGGTTTTCTACTACTTTCAGAACGCGTGAATTCTCTTTATCACAGTATTAAAGTAGATAAGTTACCTTGGACCTCACTGACCACAAGAGAGTTCAGTTCCTAAGAGAGGAAAGAGGCAACCACCATTTTGTATGGAATTAAGGGAATGGCGAATCTATTCGCTAAGTGTTTCCCCCATTACCTGCCATGAAACAGCAAGGTTGAAAGAAATTTATAAAACAGGAGAAAAGTTTTAGAAGTAAAAGGTATTAAATAAAGGGCAGCGGAGAATAAGCGAAAAAACATGGCCCGTAACAAAACAAATTCCTATGCTACTTCCAAAACAGGAAGGCCAACTTAAACTTTAGCTTGGGACCTCACATCTTTCCGTAGGAGAGCTAATTCCCATGAATACATTTAATATGCAGTTGAAGAGAAAGCGGAATAGATGCACAAGGTGTGTTTCCACACAAGATCTTCTGCGCATCGAAACGGTAACTTAGGGAGGAAGGGTAAGAAACAAGATAAAAGTTCAAGAAGAGAGTACGAGACGCTGAAAAACAGGTCAGCAGCGAACCGAAAAAAAGATGGTCCTTAACAAAACAAAACCAAAATGTTTTATTTCAACAGAAAGAAGGCGTATCTAACCCTCAGCATCAGGACCTCGCATTATCCCCGTCAATAACACGAGAGACGAAAGAAAACAGCAGTGCACGAGGCCTCAACACCAGGAGCATATCAAGCACACACAACAAATAAAGATTCTCAGCGTCAGATCCCTGCTCCGAGTATATAGACAAGGACACTAACCCTAGCGCTGTAGCTGTTGTGCCGTCGCTGAGCTTATGAAGCAAGTTATCATGTCAAAATTTGGACAATTTACTGAGTCGCATCCCAACGTGTGTGAATCAGAGAAGTGGGCATCACAGCCTCCATAGGTAGAAATCGCAGGACTTAACGCGTTGACGGCGTTTGAGCGGTTGCTACGGTTATTTAAAACCAGTTTCTAATTAGCAGAGTTGAAAAACTGACTTCATTGCTCGAATACATTTTTAACTTCCTAAGAAGAGTGGAAAATGTAATAGCACGATGATAGCTTACCTCAAATGCTAAAATATATTCGGAAGGAAAGGAAGTGAAATAATTGAAATGCTGTTTATTTATTCACGTACGCAAATGAGAAATTTTATCAGTGGACACAACGTGATAAGGCAGGACGTTCCGGGTTATTTCGTATTTTCCTTCACAGACACCCGACAACCGTTACCGTCAACTATGGCACCAAGGCACCACCCGTCAAAAACTATGGCTGCAGTAAAAACGCCCATTGCAACACTGCTCGTATCCATGCCGGCGCACTTCAGCCCGACAAAGACGCTCTAAAAGCGTCCAAAGAACCGAAGACGCAAACGGGAATGTGAACCATGGCACACGCGCGGATGCTGCTTCTACAGAACAGCGATTGCTCTGACCTTGTTAAAAATGAGGGGAAGGAGGAATTTTCAATGAACCCATTATCTGTTCTCGCGTTCTCACCTAAGTATGAGGCAGAGACTTGAAGTAAGATCAACAAGTAAGGTAAAATGACGTGAATCATGGTGCGTGGAATGAGAACATCTTTTTCAACAGCTGCGTTGAATTAACTTAGAACTAACATTGAAACCTGCTCAGTTAATTTTGATATTGGCCAATGATGACATCTTCAAAGACCCCTCAGTTGAAAAGCGTGATCAACCCTAGTCAGATTATAAATTATACGTTGATACTAAGACCTCCCTAACCCCAACAGAAGGCGTTCCCAAGGGAGGTATGAGAGAGGAACCATTTAACGTGGGATTAAGGGAACAGAGAATCTTTACACTAGGCGTGTCTTCTATACTCTGCGCAAAGAAAGAGCAAGATTAAAATACTTTTGAAATAACAGTTGACGAAGCAGGTAATAGGTGGTGCTGAAAAATAACAGCAATGAACCATTAAAAATACAACCCAATGAAAAAAACTAATCGATTTCAACAAAAGACATACCCAGTCTTCAGCTTGGGACCCCCCATCTTCTCCCTGAGAACAAATGAACTTCATTGTTTTCTTGAAAATGGCAAATTGGACAAAACGATGGGAACGGCGATGAACTTTCACGCGCAAGGCATCATTATTCTTCCGGCTCTGAAAACCCTTGAGTGTAGTAGATTAATTTCCTCGAGAACCTACACGTTCGATGAACGTAACGAAGCCCGCCAAAATCAGGTGATCCTCGTCAGGAAGTTCTGCTTCAGCGACACCAACGAAGGAGTTACACTAGGCAGCGATACGCAAAACGGAGGCGGCACGCGAGCACAGCACGATTTAATGTAAAGCTGCAGCCTTGTCATTAACAGACAGCTAACTGAGCACAGCCCCGCAGTTGTGCAGGCGCTGCTTCTCAAGGTAACGCGAGCGCTGGCATGCGCATGACAAGCTTGTCTGTCGCACACCCGTCACTGCCGTGCTACCGCCGCAATTTGCTCCCGTGTTCTGCCATGCGAATACAGCTATATCGTTCACAAGTTATTAAATGTTAAAATCATCAATTAATAATTAAACAATTATTGTGACTGAAAAAAGTTCCGGGAGGTAGGTCCCGGAACTTTTCCTGGTTAGGAAAAAATCTGAGGCTTTTTAGCAGGCATCAATATTTCATCATTTGAATTCTGATCCGAGCAGAAAATCTGGCCACACGAAATTGGATTCGGAGTTCATTAATGTTTAACAGATCGCTAAAGGTAGCTGAAAATCATGCGTAAAAGAAATCCTCATCTTGAGTACTAGAATTAAAAGAAAAGAACTTATCATCTTAAGTACTAGAGTAAAAATTAAAGATCTCGTTATCCGAAGTGCTGGAGTAAAAAGAAAATAACTCATCATCCAAACTATTGAAGTAAAAAAATATCACTAATCATCTTGACAACTGGAGTAAAAAGAAAATAGCTCATCATCCCAAGTAGTGGAGTAAAAAATAAAAAACTCATCATCCTAAGTACTGGAGTAAATAGAAAAGAACTCATCCTAACTACTGGAATAAAAAGAGAAGAACCCATCATCCTGGCTACAGGAGTAAACATCGACCAGCACAGTATTGGTCACGTACTACCTGCTCAGGAGCAAAAAAAAAAAAAAAAGAGAAGAGTGCGCGTGTAGGCGTCGGCTGGTATTCTAGCAAGTACATCCGCAGCGAACACTTTCCTGATCGGGAACCACCAGCCGCCCAGTTCATGGCTCCGTCACAGCCGAGCCGAAGTTTCGGCCCATAAATTAACCCAAGAAGCAACTGCTGCAAGGCGATAGCGCTGAGCTGTGGCCGCCGCCAGAACACGGACGCGGCTTTGTGAACTCGAAGTTATTGCGGGGGAGTCCGTGCTTCCAGGTCGCGGTGCAAGTTCTACGAGTGATAAATACTTACCTGGCATCAGTGTTCCAGGTCACGTTGCAAGTGCCTATGATGAATGCCTAGCTGGCGCCAATGTTCCAGGTCACGGTGCAAGTGCTGTGATGCATGCCTTCCTGGCACCAATGTTCCAGGTCACGATGCAAGTTCTATGTATGACAAATACTCACTATGGACCAATAAATATCGTATTTAATTGCTAGCGTTCGCCAAACATGGCCAAGTGGATGATGTGAAAAAGACGGCGGTGCTTTATGGAGTTAAATGATTCAACAACCTGCGTATTTAAAAATTATATGAATCCTAAATGGATTAGAAAAACAATGCGGGGAATAGGCAAATCGATACATACCAAGGAATCCTCTACGATCAGAATGAATTCCTAACCTAACTCGATCTTATATAAATGCGACAAGAGAATATTTTGGATATGCAGCACACACAATAGTGGAAGTAAGCGGCGTAAGGCATCAGAGCCCAAGATAAAATTTATCATATAATTTCGCACGAGTGAGCTTTCATAGCACACACGCCGCTCCGAAAATAGCAAGCAATATTTTCCACAATGCCCCAATGAAATTACTAGGCAAAAAGTTACAATGAGCGTGTTTGAGCTGAGCAACTTACAGTGCTTTCATCACTCATTATTAGAGGGCTAAACCATATAATCGATACACTTCTATCAATACGCGGACCCTTCTGAACTTAGTTTTCTATACCCAAGGATCATAAAACAGTGATTAACTTGCACATCCGTACTAAACAATTCATAAAATTATTACAGCTTGATAAATTGCCAATTGTCGCCAAATTGCCAATTGTCGCCAAATTGCCAATTGTCGCCAAATTGCCAATTGTCGCCAAATTGCCAATTGTCGCCAAATTGCCAATTGTCGCCAAATTGCCAATTGTCGCCAAATTGCCAATTGTCGCCAAATTGCCAATTGTCGCCAAATTGCCAATTGTCGCCAAATTGCCAATTGTCGCCAAATTGCCAATTGTCGCCAAATTGCCAATTGTCGCCAAATTGCCAATTGTCGCCAAATTGCCAATTGTCGCCAAATTGCCAATTGTCGCCAAATTGCCAATTGTCGCCAAATTGCCAATTGTCGCCAAATTGCCAATTGTCGCCAAATTGCGAATCGTCGCTAAATTGTGAATTGTTCATAATTTGTGAATTCATACTAAATTCACAGTGCACTAAAGGCCGCTGACGCTGAGAGGCACGCAGAGGTAGGCTGCACAGGCGACACTCACTAGAAGAACAGACACCGGATGGCGCACACCAGCATCCAGGAAACGGAGAAAAACCCAAGCGCGGAAAACGCGAACAAAGCGGCAAACAGAACCTAACGTCGACAAAATACATGTGCGCAGCAGCCACGCGTGAGGACTTAAATATTAACCTTAGAGCATGAAAATCCTCGCCGGAAGTAAAGCGGTAATTGGAAACATAAACCAAGACAATCGCAGAGGCACCTGAACAAAGCTGACAGGCACTTCCTCACAAGCGGTGGCACTCCAAGGAAAGCTGACGTTAAATAATCAGGAGGCGCTAACAGAACATACATCAATGGTTCATAAAACAGCTCGTGCGAGCCAGTTTTTATGACCTACTCAAATAATTTGCGAGGAACAAACAAAGACGCGAGCAGGAAGTGCACTTTAAAGGCCCCAAATTACGCTGCGTTAACCAAGGTCGTCTCGCAATGGATGTTCTATGTATCACTTTAAGACACATTGTGTACCATGAGTCGGATATTGGAAGGAAAGAGTCCTGGATCTACTCTATTTAAAAAATATAAGACCCTCGATCCTGAGCTGAGGAGTTCGGACAATTAAGTGGGGAACAAAGTTACACCGCAGCTCACCGAAGAGACGCTGAAACTTTCACGGTAAAACACTCAAGCAATTAAATGCGAGAAAGAACTACGCGTTTACTTCAAGTTTCTCATTGCATCAATTTTGGGTTTACTGCCTACACGTAACACAGCTTTAAATCTTGGAAGAATGCTCAAATTGAAGCGAAAACAGTTAAGCCAATGTTTTTTTACTTTTATCGAATAGAATCAATATCATACTAGATTTAAATTATTTCAAGTCTCTCTAACTACAAAATCACATTTTATTCATGAAAAAGGCTTTATTATTATTCAAGAAAAAGATCACTTCGAAGAACTTACGTGACCAGGTGTACCGCTAAGAGAACGCACATTTCAAAATCCGGCCATTGACCACAACTTGGGATGCGCACGATAGAGTCCACACCGCCTACTCTGCACTAGAACGAACCGCTTACTCTGCGCTAAAACGAACCTCGATGCAGCCCAATGAGAGCAGGACACGCCGAGAGCTACGCAATCGAAGGAGCCAGAATCGGGAGAAACAAGCCGTCTATCTTCAGAGGAGTGCGAGGCGGTCAGAGGTCGCGCAGAGTTGCTCGAGGCACCGAACAGAGGTCTCCCCTCAAGGCATTATTTCGCAGCGGTGAGAAATTATCTGCCTTGGCCAATTCAACATTCGTGAGGTTTCACTTCACTTGATCATGAAACTACAAAAATGAAAATAATGGGATAATTTAGTGCTGGTAAAAAAAATGACCCCAAAAATGTCAAATCATGAGGTATGATCTTAATATGAATGCGCGTAGCGTCAAAATTTAATAAATTCACACGTAACTCGAAATAAAGGGGACGATATTTTCCGTTTAGAGGCAGGAAAGTGCTTGCGCTTGAAAATGAAGGAAGCGGAATCAACTGAAGACGCACAATTTATGGTGATATTATCTTGGCTTAAAACTCTTTAACTACAACAAACGCGACCTCAAGAGAAATGAGAAAAGGGTCCATTCGGAATGGACTAGAAAACGAAGAATCTATGCGCGCAAGGTGTGTTCCCACACAGGATACCCTGCACATAGAAATAGTCGAAAGGAAAAGAAATAGAGGAGATACCAAATAAGGTATTTAAACGGATAGAAGGAAAACATGAAAGAGAAAATAGAAGGCCCATCTATAGCTTCGGCAACCTAGCAGTATCTCACTTATGGGCACCACTCCCTATAACATGGAATAACAGACTTAACTCACCAAAACCTATAGCTCTATGCTATGCCCCATGAGGGGACTATTTGTAACTCAATTCATCACCAATCCTAACGGCACGATTATTTCGGATCCGTCAAAAATATTCCTAGATATAATAATATTCAACCAACGTATGACAATTTCTCACCTCGAAAGAAATGGGAAATGAAAATTATTAAATAACTTGTATTAGGACTGCTTACCACCTCCTAATCATTTTCAAGTTTGAGCTGTAGCTCAAGTCTCATCATAACAATCGCAAAACTCAAACAGATATTTAATGAATGTTTCGGACATAGTAAGTGAATATGCGGATTAGGGAACACTGTCCAAAATAACTCCTAGGACATGATCTGAAGTCGATCCCAAAAAAAGTCCTGTCTGAACTCATAACTAAATCTTGCCTGAGCTAAAAACAAGTTCTGTCAGAATCAAAATTTACTCCAGTCTGAACCCAAATCAAAAACAGTCTTAATGCAAAGTAAATCCTGTCAGAACCAACAAACAACTGACCATTGCAGGAAAACACACGCGGCACGGGAGCGAAGATGAGAGCAAGCGTAATGAATTCGAGAGCAGCGATTGCGGGAGTTGAGTGCCCGAGCGCGACTCGTTGTGTCAGTGCGGGAGTACCAGGACAGTCGGCCGGAGATGGGCCCATAAATAAGGCGAGGCTATCATCACAGCAGCGTCCGCGTGTCTCCCTCACAGTTCGCAACATCCACCGCAGCGCGCCCTCGTCTTGCAGCGCTCACACTTCACCTCAGATTAAGATCGAGGAACAATGCATCAAAACAGCTTAAAATTGACTACTAAACCATTGCGTGTGTCAGATATGGGAGTTTCTGACGTAGGGCATATGAACGCGCCCTCGTCTTGCAGCACTGACACTTTACCTCAGATTAAGATCGAGGAATAATGCATCATATCAACTGTACATCGACTCCGAAACAAGTAGCATTCAAAGGCTTGATCCTCGTTCTCAAAGGTTCCTTAGTTGGAATATTCCCCTTAGCAGCGGCCCGCGGCATGAACTGAAGAAGCGAGCCAGTTCAATACAACGCACCTGCAGCGCTTTGATGCAATCCGTTTCATCTCGTCCCAAATTATTTGAGGAGGACGCGCTTCGGGCACTAAAATTAAGCACCTGCGCTGCAGGGGAATGCATCGCACATATATCGCGAAAATAAACTTGAGATTCCAAAGAGATTCTTCAGGTTCTGTGGACCGCGAGTGGGAAGTTGTGACCATTGAACAGCAATTCTTACGAGCGATGCAGTCATCTCGCCATCTCTCTCTGCTATCCATAAAAATGCGGCCACTTCATGCGTACCGACAGATTGAAGGCTTGCCACCTCTAAAGCGCTATCAAGCGCAGTTATTTAATATTTCTTTAGTGGCGGGCGCACGCACGCCTGTAGAATATACGGACACCACAAGTGATCTTCAGCAAGCGCGTATGAGAAGAGATGTCACATCCGGAGACTGTTGCAATTTTACACCAGGAGCCAGAAAAACCGTTGTCATAAGATAACTAAGAATATAGCTAAAAGGAAATATGCATAAACGACTTTGACCAAACATAGCAAATATACAGGTAATTGTATGACTGTCCTCTTTCCCACGCGCAGTGACACCTATTAGGTAGTTGAAGGAACATGCAAAGAATTGCAACAACTAGAACAGGAGATGAAGCGTTCAAATTTTACGATGCATTTGCACAGAATACTCGGGTAGAATTACCGATATCAGTGCGAAGCATTAGCAGCAGTCAATTCTGGATACTGGTTTGATAACGGCATCACTAAGTCAGTAAGGTAGGAGTATGATGTCGCGCATCAGGGATTGCCGATACAAGATAAGTTAATTCAAGTCCCCTTACCACAACGAAAGTGTTGCAAATAGAGAAAGGACGGCAACATTAAGTATGTTATCATGGGAACGGAAAACCTATGCACGAAATGTCTCCCCACACAAGATCTCTTGCGCAGAGAAACAGCGAGTTGAATGAAATGAAGAAACGAGATAAAGTTGAAGAAAAAAGAAGTGCTGGAAAACGACAGCAGTGAACCAAAAACCTATGCTATTTCAATATAAAGATTGGCCCATTTAACTCTCCACCACGGTATACTGTGCACTCCACTCGGGATTTCGCATTTTACCTTCAGGAGCAACGAGCTTGGATTTGTCGAGGCCATAGCAGTACCAAGAATTTGGAAACTAATCAGCTAAGAGTTCGAGTTAAAGCAAATAATTTGTCGAGGCCATAGCAGTACCAAGAATTTGGAAACTAATCAGCTAAGAGTTCGAGTTAAAGCAAATAATTTGTCGAGGCTTCCATTACCAATTCCTGTGATTCCTGGGATGTAGTCCGGGCCTGACAGGCCCGGGCCATGCTGATGCACCGCCCCCCAACGACGAATCGCCGCTACATTTCCTCCACTCGCAGTTGCGCCATCTGCTGCAGGAGGCTGTTGCCCGCCGCAGGCTGGTAGTGATGGGTAGTTGCTAAGTACCGCCGAGTCAGCGGTTCGATTTAGCGGCAATGAATTTGTGTTTACATTGGTATTTCTTTCATAATATCATCGACACAAAATATATTCCCATAGTACCTCCGTGCATTTAATTAACTTAGAAAACGAGACGAAACCTAATACAAATGAAACCATGCTCAGCGCACAGATCATAGCACGAGGAGGTAGTACAGGCTACAGCCATAGAAGTAAGGGCCTCATTCCCGTCCAAGTTTATTTCCATCATCTAGAATTGGGCTTCATAAATTTTAACACGCTCAAAAAATGAACCCCAAACAAGCAGTCAGTTATTAAAAAAAACATCAAAACTTCCAGATGACTTCTACGACAACAGTTCTATCAAAATAAGTGCTTACTCCCAAAAGAATTTTCGGAAGTATCCTCGCTCTCCACAAGAACACGCGTCACGTCCCACCGAAAAAGAAAGAATGAAGATCGGCGCCCTTGAGCAGTTTTCTATGAACTACCCAGCGTTTCCACTCCCGTTTTTCAAAAGCCAAGCCGGCTTCCAATTCAGCCATGCAGGAAAAAAATCCACCCCAAAAGAAGAACTAAGATACAAGCCTTCAACACTTTTAACTCGTAACAAACAAACAAAGCGCCTCGCTACACGAGCTCGACGAAATTCTTACGGTCTCTTCATTACTCGAGGATGAACTAAAGAATCTTTTGCCAAGAATGAACACGATTTTCAACAATACGTAAGAACTGGCGGTGGTGGGCAGCGACGTTAGCTTCCAACCCTTGAATACAGAAAAGAAAAGTTGCGGGAAGAAGAAAGACAACAGGGCAGTAAGAAGCGAGTGGGACGAGAGAGCGGCCCTCCACAGTATTTGTTTGAATAGGTGCTATTGAGCAGAGCTCGCCACACACCTCAGCGCACAACACGGCTTCATGGCCCTCACAACACCACGGAGGGGACTGGTGGGATGGCATGCAGAGCTGGTGTGATCTGAGTTATACCACACACACGGGAATCCTTAGGGCATACAGAGCTGGTGTGATCTGAGTTATACCACACACATGGGAATCCTTATGGCATGCAGAGCTGGTGGGATCTGTTATACCACACACACGGGAATCCTTATGGCATGCAGAGCTGGTGTGATCTGAGTTATACCACACACACGGGAATCCTTATGGCATGCAGAGCTGGTGTGATCTGAGTTATACCACACACATGAGAATCCTTATGGCATGCAGAGCTGGTGTGATCTGAGTTATACCACACACACGGGAATCCTTATGGCATGCAGAGCTGGTGGGATCTGTTATACCACACACACGGGAATCCTTATGGCATGCAGAGCTGGTGTGATCTGAGTTATACCACACACACGGGAATCCTTATGGCATGCAGAGCTGGTGTGATCTGAGTTATACCACACACACGGGAATCCTTATGGCATGCAGAGCTGGTGTGATCTGAGTTATACCACACACATGAGAATCCTTATGGCATGCAGAGCTGGTGTGATCTGAGTTATACCACACACATGAGAATCCTTATGGCATGCAGAGCTGGTGTGATCTGAGTTATACCACACACATGAGAATCCTTATGGCATGCAGAGCTGGTGTGATCTGAGTTATACCACACACATGAGAATCCTTAGGGCATGCAGAGCTGGTGTGATCTGAGTTATACCACACACACGGGAATCCTTATGGCATGCAGAGCTGGTGTGATCTGAGTTATACCACACACATGAGAATCCTTATGGCATGCAGAGCTGGTGTGATCTGAGTTATACCACACACATGAGAATCCTTATGGCATGCAGAGCTGGTGTGATCTGAGTTATACCACACACATGAGAATCCTTATGGCATGCAGAGCTGGTGTGATCTGAGTTATACCACACACATGAGAATCCTTATGGCATGCAGAGCTGGTGTGATCTGAGTTATACCACACACATGAGAATCCTTATGGCATGCAGAGCTGGTGTGATCTGAGTTATACCACACACACGGGAATCCTTATGGCATGCAGAGCTGGTGGGATCTGTTATACCACACACATGAGAATCCTTAGGGCTTGCAGAGCTGGTGTGATCTGAGTTATACCACACACATGAGAATCCTTATGGCATGCAGAGCTGGTGTGATCTGAGTTATACCACACACATGAGAATCCTTATGGCATGCAGAGCTGGTGTGATCTGAGTTATACCACACACATGAGAATCCTTATGGCATGCAGAGCTGGTGTGATCTGAGTTATACCACACACATGAGAATCCTTATGGCATGCAGAGCTGGTGTGATCTGAGTTATACCACACACACGGGAATCCTTATGGCATGCAGAGCTGGTGGGATCTGTTATACCACACACACGGGAATCCTTATGGCATGCAGAGCTGGTGTGATCTGAGTTATACCACACACACGGGAATCCTTATGGCATGCAGAGCTGGTGGGATCTGTTATACCACACACACGGGAATCCTTATGGCATGCAGAGCTGGTGTGATCTGAGTTATACCACACACATGAGAATCCTTAGGGCTTGCAGAGCTGGTGTGATCTGAGTTATACCACACACATGAGAATCCTTATGGCATGCAGAGCTGGTGTGATCTGAGTTATACCACACACATGAGAATCCTTATGGCATGCAGAGCTGGTGTGATCTGAGTTATACCACACACATGAGAATCCTTATGGCATGCAGAGCTGGTGTGATCTGAGTTATACCACACACATGAGAATCCTTATGGCATGCAGAGCTGGTGTGATCTGAGTTATACCACACACATGAGAATCCTTATGGCATGCAGAGCTGGTGTGATCTGAGTTATACCACACACATGAGAATCCTTATGGCATGCAGAGCTGGTGTGATCTGAGTTATACCACACACACGGGAATCCTTATGGCACGCAGAGCTGGTGTGATCCTAGTTATACCACACACACGGGAATCCTTATGGCACGCAGAGCTGGTGTGATCCTAGTTATACCACACACACGGGAATCCATAAGTCATAAATTCAGCCCTTAAGTTTCTTGCATGGAAATAGAGGTGTACTCTTGCGATCTATATTGTCAACTACACCGTGTTATGGAGCTCTGGTGCTGCACGTGCATTCTCCTATTTAGTTCCACGTATTAGATCAACACAACCATACCCAAAATGTGAACAGAAGGCAAACCACAAAGCAAAGTGAAGTCTTCTAAAAACAGGGCTCGCCGAATTCATGCATAGCTAGACAGCGTGATGCACAATCAATATTTGGCAATGGAAGTTTTGTGTGATGCCTAAAAACTCGCAGGGGACAGCAAGCAGAGGCCTGATAGGCATATAATGTTCATACTTTAGTAGCTAATTGGCTAACTTCCCGAAAGTTTTAGTTTATTAGTTAGTTTAAGCCTCCCTATCCTCAACAAATGAGATCTAAAGAGAGGAAGGAAGAAGGCACCATTTAGTATGGAGTTAAGGAAACGTGGAATCTATGCAGAAAAGGCATAGAAACAGTAAGATGAGAAAGAAGTTCATGAAACAAGATCAAACTTGAAGAAGAAAGTAGTAGGTGCTGAAAAAACAGGACAGCAGTGAACCGAAAAAAGATGGTCCGTAACAAAACAAAAACCTACGTTATTTTAACAAAAAGGAAGCCTACCTAACCTTTAGCTCGGGCCCTCACATTGTCCCCCTGGGAGCGCTAATTCCCATAGAAACAATAGTTGTATCCCCTTGAGGGGGGCTAACTTCCCGAAAACAGTACATAAAATTAACTCTAAATAAACCTCATAATGACCTCTCCAAGCCAAATAAATTCATTTCAGAAAAAATTATTTGATAAGGACACAAAACAACGGAACTCCTACCCACCCATTGCCACCAATGGAGAAAGAAAGTTGACTTAATAAGCGTTAAAACCCTTTTTTATAACACTGCTACATTAAAACCATAACCACGGATGTAGAAGTATAGATCAAAAAGCTCATAAACAGCATTATTAGCAATTTTTTCAAACAATACTGGGTTGTAAAAAATCAAGCACATGTTTCCATGCAAGCGAAACGAAGACATTGACAACAAGAAGAGACGACCGTAGCCCAGAAGAGCGCATCAGAGCAACAGCAGGAGAAGCGCGACCTTGTGCGTACGTTACGCAGCCCGTCATGTGTTGGAAGCGTTCAATCTTAATGGCTGCCAGGGTAGATAGACCCGGTGTTGTGGCGCTGCACTCCCTCACTATATGTACTTCTTGGCTGCCAGTCGCTGCATGCAAGTCACAGACTCCACTACTGCTATTCTTGAACGGATCTGCCTGTTTACTACTCAAGTTCTTTTGGAGAAGGTATAGCTTATGTCTTATTATTATATATTATTATATAAGAAAGTTTCAGCCTCTCTTAATTGCACGACAAAGATGTTCTAAGAGAGGAAGGAGGAAGGCCCCATTTAGTATGGAGTTGAGGGAACGCGGAATCTATGCACAAGGTGCACAGAAACAGGAAGCTAAGAAAGAAGTTCATGAAACAAGAAAAAGTTGAAGAAGAAAGTAGTAGGTGCTGAAAAACAGGACAGCAGTGAACCGAAAAAAGATGGTCCGCAACAAAACAAAACCTATTCTATTTCAACAAAAGGAAGCCTACCTAACCTTTAGCTCAGGCCTTCACATAGTCCCCCTGGGAGCGCTAATTCCCATAGATACAATACCTGTATCCCCCTGAGGGGTAGCTTATGTCTTACTTTAAGGTTAGATTCAATGCTCGAGGTCTAACGGAAAACAAATAACCGCTCTCACTAAAATGCGTCAAATTAAATTAGATGTTAGTTGAAGCCTTCCTAACTGCTCAACCAAAGCGTTCCGGAGAGGAAGGTACTCTTTAGTGTAGAGTTAAGGGGACGCAGAATCTATGCAGCAGGGGCATAGAAACTATTATGCATCAAGTAAAATTTCCATCTCACGCTGGACTCCTGACAAGAGGGGCGCTTGATTTAATTTATATTTCGTTTCGAAAGCGAGGAGGACCCGACGGTCCAGACGGGATTAAAGGGAACCCTGCGTTGGACAGCCTCCCCACGGCGCCCTCTCTTGCTCTGCATGACAGCTACCGCCTCCGGCACCCAGGCGCAGTCAGTACTAGCCGGCGTGCCCTTGATTCGCTCGGTATACGTGACCGTAGCTGCGCGCTTTCACACTGATCAGCACTAACATAGTTGCAACATACACTTCTTACGGGGCGATAGGAGCGCCTCATGTGATTATCCTGCGTTTCGTGCATTTTCTTTCATCACGTGCCTCTCCGTCACCGACTTTCCGTTGATCATGACCCATCAGCCCTCGCTTTAGTAAATTGTCTACAGTGCCATGGCGTGAAATGAGAGCTGCGTTCGTGTTGCGACTAATAATATCAATTTAGTCTAGAATAAGGAGCAGTTTCCTTTCTCCCTTTTTGGAACTAATCACTCAGTATTGTGTAGAAAGAAACTAAGCCCGAATACGACGTCCAGTTCAATAAATCGTAAAGAACACAGTTGAACAAGTAACCAGCTGATCTTAGTAAACACGATACAACGAAACACAGCCGTCTAACAAGTCAACCCAAACTAATAAGCCCCAAGTTCTACATGAGACCAATCGTCTTCCACTCCACAGCTTTGCCATGAAGATCACATTACGAAGGCCACACCTTGCGGTGCCGCCGGAGAATACAGGCAGGCAGTGAAGCAACAGTACATCCGTACTTGACAGCCCACTTGGTTTGCTTCATGAAATCCTTTTACTCGAAAATATGATGCGTCCAACGGAAGCCAAGGACATCAGAATGCTGGTCATGTACGCAGAGTTCTAATCTGAGCGCACGCCCGCCTCACAAAGCAACTAAATAAACGCAGTGATTGCTCAGGGTTCTACGTAAAAAGTGCGCATAGAGTGTAATGATTTGCATCGAAGGACAAGAACCACAGTGAAACTAAGGATACAGCTCTCCCTACAAGACTACTTTGAATAATACGTTTATCTTGATTCACCCCTAAGCAGCTGAGAGTTAGCAAACAAACAGATGCAGCGAGAGCACCTCGAGACAAAAACTAGAGTAGGAAAAATAAATAAAATGCTTTGAATTTTAGTAAGACGAATGTAAAATACGCTGATTTGATTAGATTTCGGGTTTATTTAAGGTCCCCTAACAACATCAAATGTTCACGAAAGAGGAAAGTAACATTAAAGAATTAATGAAGCTTGGAATCTATGCACACCTACGCTCTAACACCGGATTCTCATGCGAATAGAAACAATACGATTTAAAGAAATTCATAAAATAACAAGTCAGTAATAAGTGCTGGAAAAAAGGACAGCAGTGAACAGAAAAACGTGGCTCATGACTAGACAAAATACAACTTATTTAAACACAAAGAAGACCTACTTAACATGTAGTTCAGAAGCTCACATCTTTCCCTAGGAAGCGCTAATTGCCATTGATATGATAGTTGTACCCCCTTGGGGACGGCGCGCTGGTCTCTCCCCCACAAGACAGAAGATAATAAAGAAAAAGGTTGAAGCCTGATGACACAACTCATATCGGATAAGTTTAGCGAAACGAAATGAACTGTACCAAGAGTGGATAAAATATTACAACAAGAGGCTACTATCCTTTGAGTATCAAGCTACCAAAAGAGTACATGCATAAAATACAGCAGCTAGGAACGCTAATATCCTAATGCAGCACACTGACGAAGGAACTTCATCCTCTTTACTCACCGAGAGGAGCTCAGGAGTTGCCTGAGGAGCGCCTAGTCCCTGGAGTCTAAGATAAAGATAATCCAAGCGAGCGCACCACCTGGCAAGCTCTGACAGAAAACAGCACAGCACGATCAACAGCTATAACAAAGTATGGAGACATAGTTGTCAGCTACCGCCCGATATCCACTAGCTTCCAACACTTGCGCTGGATATCAGTATGTGCGCTGGAGATCCCAAGCTATGATGGTCTTTTCATGCACCTAATACCAAGAAAGAGGTCTATTTAGGTTCGTGTGTATCATTTGAAAATGAACACAGCTGTCTTCCGAGCTATTTATAACTTTTATGAAAATTAAATATTTACAGTACGGCGAACATTGCGAACAAAAAACTTGTACTGACACACATGAGTTGCCACAGTCGCCCAAAATAGTTTATAACATTAGATGCAGTGATGCACACCGAACACGACACATGGAGAGACACTACCAACACCAAATCACGCAGAACTTCAATTGTTTCACAAGCTCAGCGATGAAAACTCCACTCAAAATTTCCCCTCTATTCGATCCTGCTTCAAACAAAGCACTCAAGCTGCATAGTATAGATTGAGCACAAAAGCAACGATTGATATTCGCATTGATTGAAGCTCAGTTTCGTGAGACTTGAATGAAGTGCGACGGAACTTCATTAACTGGGTCTACAACAGCTGCCAAACACCAAGTCCAAGTTTATTCACGCAAGTGCACGGATATTTTACTCTGAACCCTGAAGTGCCTAAAGCGCCGGCTGGCTCTCCATCCCAAGTAAAAACGATATTCCGCATTCGTGAGTTGGAGGATGGAGTTGTGTTTTGGTTTCCTGCACGAAAAAACTCTACGTATTGGCCAGATTATAGAATGATTATAATAGTTACAGCCTTCCTAACCCCTACAAAAGTGTTCCCAAGAAAGGCAGGAGGATGGTATCATTCCGTATGGTATTAAAGAAACGGGGAACTATGTATAAAGTGTGTTCCTACATTCTGCGCATAGAAACCAGGTTTTCAAATTTTATGAAACAAAATGAAAAATGACAGTAACAGGTGCTAAAAAAGAAAATCAATATTTAAAACAACAGAACACAAAACCTATTCAATTCCAACAATAGGAAAGCCTACCCAACCTTCAACTCAGAACCTCGCATCTTCCTCCTCGATACGCTAATTCCCATACATAAAATGACGGTAGCCATCTTGATGTGACAGATATTTGTAGTGATTCTTTCGATCAGATGTTTTCACGCAAGCCTCACAGTACAACCAATTAGATGACTCGTTCTACAATTAACAGCACAACTTAGACATCAAATCAATTATGATAGGAACCAGCGCTGACGACATCTGACACCCATCAATACTTTCATAAAAAAAATTCTGAAAACTCAAATACCGCCGGATCAAAATCAGCACGAGGTTCGCCTCAAAAGCGAACCGCTGTCATTCACAGGCAGAACGAACATGATAAAAAACGCTTTTTAGCATTACACGGGAACACAAGAGGCACGACAGTGTCTGGGGAGCATCACAAGCACCACAAAGCAGCAGCAGCAACAGCATTACACAGCAGCAACATCAGCACTGCACAACAGCAGCAGCACTGAATAGCATCATCAACATCAGCAATACACAGCAGGAACACAAGCACCACGAAGCAGCAGCAGTATCACAAGCACTATGCAGCAGCAGCAGCAGCAGCGGCGGCAGCAGTTAAAGCTGACCGCACGGCCAGCACTCGCAGAAGAGGACGCTCGCCAGACAAACTCGCCGTCAGCAGGGCACAGAGAACGGGGCGCGCTCAACCCAGTCTGTCACTGAAGGATATTCGGCAACAAACGAAACCAACGCAACTCATTTGCCAGCACTGCAACCGAGAGTAAACGGACATGAAATCTTCGTCTCAGACTAAGAAGTGGAACGGATAAAAAAATGTTACGCAATTCAATGCTTTCAGTCACGATAAAATAATCTCAATTGCGATGATGGTGCAGCAGGTCAGTATGATTTACCCGTGCTTCAAAACCAGAACAGCAGCTAATGGGCACATTTTAATACATATAATGCATAAAATTAGCCAATAGCTGCACGAAATTACTCTCGTGCAGACCAAGTACAGAAATGCTTGAGAATGCACGTGTGAAAGTTCAGCATTTGTTCCACCTCCTTGAAGAAATGCCCCTAAATTTTATCAAATAGTTCATATTTTTTCCCTCGACTGGACTTCCAAGAGCAGTAATCCAATACATTGCTCGCGCAGCAGTCGCATTTCCTCATCTCCGCTCTAACCGGCTTCCGCATCCGACAAATCACCACCAGAACACAGTGCAGCACACAATCAAAACATAAACCAGGCGCAGATTAGCAGGACTACCTGAAAACAGCAATTGTCTTCGTGACATCTTACGAACAGTGAACGGATTTGCCCCCGCAGTTGTGTCCTAAACTTGAATAATGTCAAAGTTTGCTCTGGCATAGCCATCGAGCCAACAACTTCAGAAACCATTCAACGGGAACGAAGCTGCAAAAAAGAACTTGCTCAACCGTGACAAGCAAATTTGCGACAGCGAGACGGGGCTACGTAACTGCCAGCGAGCAGCAGTGCGTGCCCGCCTGCAGACCAGACTATTAATATTTCCAATATCTCTAGTTGAGTATGAAATGCCAGCGACTTATTTTGGCAGCAGTGAGGCGCTCTCCGCAGCAACTAATACAGAAACAGTAGCAATGGAATAAGTAAAATAAACGTAATTGAAACCACACATGAATTATTCCAGCCACTGCTGGCGTGTTTTCGGTAGATGATAAATGCATAGGAGAGAAACGATTAGCTGTGAACTCGGTTCTCGAGTCCGAGATCGGACATGTGTGGCTGCGTACCCGCGTGCTCCCAACGAGCGGTTGCTACGAGTTTCGATACAATTCACACTTGCGCTTATCTCGACCGTTCCTATCTCTTCGATTTATTATGACGATAATCCGTTGAGTAGCTGCAGCACACGATAACGCATAGTCGTTGAGTCAAATACAAAGGTAGTAGTATTAACATAGATTTGCTAGCGCTTCAGTAATTCGAACTATATCGCGCCGTATGTCTCACAGTTCGAAAAAACAGACTTAGCATCATTTCAGCACAAACATACTATCTAATCGCTAACCAATGCTTGTCACAATTATCCCTACGGAAACGCAGCGACAGCCATCATCATGAATTTAGAGGTAAATTAAACGCTTCTCAATTTATTTAAGCGGTTGCAGTTCCTAATTACTGATTTTGGCCGAACGATTAGCGAATCGAATCCCTGCGATAAGATGATTGCTGCACACGGTAAAAATTTCAACTAGTTAGGCCATTACAACAACAGGTCGACCAAGGGACGTGACACAAGGCACGCAGTTGTGTACAGGTCGGATTACCCGTGATTGAGTCTGCGTTCAGCAGACGTTAAGTTTATCGGTGAACACAATATTAATCTTTGGCAAAGGAGTACCGCATCAAGATACCAGCAAATGGATAGTCAGAGCAACATACAAAAATTGACGTCAGATATTTCACCGCAGATTCGGTTCAGACATCCATTGGATTTGCTTGACAAAAAACGTCCCGATAGCCGATACCCGTATTTTTTAATTCCAAACACACCACATTTCAGCGTGTACAAACCTACAGATTACTTAGAACCGTCTGGCATGATGGAGGAACCCGATTAAGTGCCCGGCTCACCGCTCTGCTGAGCGATCACGAAAGTTAGCAGTAGGCACGAGAGGACGAGAGCTGCGTGCCGGCTGGTGGCAGCGCGGCTGGTTTGGCCGGCAGGATATCCTGATGACGGTCCCGCGCCTGCACAGCAGCGCCCTGATAACCAAGTCCGGCACCCAGCAACGTGTTCTTGCACGCCTCGAATTCATCTGACCACCACGTCCATAAGCATTAAAGCAGAGAGAACAAAGAGAAATGGAGATGATATCGCGAGCGGTCGGTTATAAAATACCGCGGTCTCTTCCACATGAGAGAGACTGAGTTGGAAGCGACAGGGCATTTTTATGAAATTGGCAAGTTACAATGCCACAATAAAGGAGATCGCACAGAGGCGAAGACAAGCGTCTATTGACCATAGACTGTAGAAAATTGTGAATCTATGCACGAAATATGTTCCTACACAGGATATTCTGCGCATAGAAACAGCAGGTTAGGAAGAAAGGCATAAAGATGATACGAAGAACGCTTGAGCAATGAAAGATAAAAGTCTCGAAGAAATATCTACACCTAAGGTAAACCAACAGTCTCTCGCCTTGAAGGCGCCAGTTCCCGTAGCATAGGATAGACTAACCTAAGCCTATTGCCTCTCCTATACCCAACGAGGCTGCGAAGACAATACAATACGCGCCGCCGTGGGTAGCTATAAAATTTACTGTGGAGCAATTTCACCCAAGTACGCTAATAAGAACACGTTATTCTCCTGTACCCATCATAAATGAGCTAAGGAATCATTTCATTTCGATTTTCCAAGGAACTTGCATTGCCTAAAGGATTGACTCACCCAATAAAATGCATATACCTCTCTGGAGACTCGATAGTTACAGCCCCGGTGTTTACATTCAAGCCTACGGTGGGTGAGCAAGTTCCCGCAACTGGCCAAACAAGGGCATGACCAACAAATGGGGCTCTGACAGCAGCGAGGCAAGGAAGAAGGCGCACAAGGCGCGTCTCAGGGGCCGTGTTCAGCAGACCCTGCCTGCAATTAGTGTTGCCGAGGTGGTGCCGGCGTCCCTATACAACGTGAGGGTGGTCACGATTGCTTCTCCCTTGGTTGTGCAATTTCTCAACTACAACCGCCCGTCCCTTGGTTAGCAGCCCCTTGACTGCAACTGCTCGTCCTTTGATTTTGCTGCCCTTTGACTACAATTGCTACTACCCGGGTTCTGCAATTCCTTAATTACAACTGTTTTTCTTTCATTTTGCTGGCATTGACTGCAACTGTTTTTCTCTTGATTGTGCTACCCACAGTCTATCACCGCCCATTCTTTGATTTTACAGTTCCTTTACTAGAACTACTCATCCCTTTGATTTTGTAACCTCATGACAGCAACAGAACCTCTTCTGATTTTCAATATCCATGATTACAACCACTCTCCAACTTTTCAACCCCTTGACAGCAACAGCACCTCCCTTGATTTTGCATCCTCAAGATTGCAACCGCTTCTTTGACTTCGCAACCTTTCGACAACAACAGTATTTACTTTGATTTTACCGCACCTTCACCGCAATCGCTGCAGTCAGTTCTGCAACCCCTTGACTGCAACCACTACACTCTCGATTTTGTTAGCGTTGGACGCGTCCATTACTTGAACACACACAGCGATGACTTCGTTCCCCTCTTCGGATATGTTTGCAAGAAGCTTGTTAAGAGAAGAACACTAAGATAATTTTGAGAAGTTATACAATGGACGAGAAATCGCAGACAAACCTGACAGAGTTAAGACAATCAAAATGAAATTCGTTTAAGTAATACCGGTCTGAAAAATTCATCGTGATGATATCCACAGGTAGTGGATAAGTTGGTTAAAGCCTTCCTAGCCACTGCAGAAGTGTTCTAAAAAAATAGGAAGGAGCAGATTAGATTAGATTTTAAGTTAGTTTAAGCCTCCCTAACCGCTGCAAAAATAGATCGTATCGAAGAGAGGAAGGCACCATTTAGTATGGAGATAAGAAAATGAGGAATCTATGCAGAAAGGGCATAGAAACAGTAAGATGGGAAAGAAGTTCATGAATTAAGATAAAAGTTGAAGAAGAAAGTCAGAGGTGCTGAAAAACAAGACAGTAGTGAACCGAAAAAAGGTGGTCCATAACATAACAAAAAGCATTTTATTCTAACAAAAAGAAGGCCTACCTAACTCTCAGCTCGGGCCCTCACATTTTTCCCCTGGGAGCGCTAATTCCCATAGATACAATAGTTGTATCCCCCTGAGGGGATAGGAAGGAGCAATACACAATTCAGTACATAATGATTCAAGGGAACGGAGAATTTATGCATAAGGTGTGTTCCTCTCACAAGATCCCTTGCGCATAGAAACAGTAAGTTGGGATAGATTAGATTTTAGTTTCCGTAATACAGGCGTTCCAAAGAGGAAGGAGGAAGGCAACCCATTTAATATGGACTTGAGGAATCGCGGAATCTATGCATGAGGTGCATAGAAACAGTGAGTTGAGAATGAAGTTTATGAAACAAGGGAAAAGTTGAAGAAATAAGTAGTAGGTACTGAAAAAACAGCAGCGAGCCAAAAAAAGTATTATCTCATACACAATAAAGCATTCTATTTCAACAAAGGCCCACCTAAAGTTTAGCTCGAAGCCTCACATTTTTTAACCCAAACTAACACCAAGCTAAATCAAAGCGCATATTGTATGATTATTACGGCTAAAATCCTCTCGTTCTACGCACCAAAGCTTACGAAACAATGAACATTTACCCAATTACGCTCGACTGTTTTCTCGATGATACAAATGACTTCACAACTATTCAGTCGCACGCGGCGCTGGAATAGACTTTCGCCGGCGTAATCACTGGTTAGCAACAAGATTGCTAATCCCGCCGCCGGCATGCCAGCGCCAGCTTCCGCTATCGACATCGCGAAGCTCTTCGTATTTTCTGCAATTCATATCTGCGGGCCTTGGCAAGTCGAATTATGCAACGTCCAACTCCACAACCAGCAAGCTGTTGCTCGTCTCAGTGTTGCTAACAATTTAGGTATTGGTAACAACCTTCGATGAATCCTGCAGTGGTGACAAACGCAAGTGGCAAGTTCTTAAGTGGTGACACATGCAATTGGCAATTTCTTTAGTGGTGACACATGCAATTGGCAATTTCTTTAGTGGTGACACATGCAATTGGCAATTTCTTTAGTGGTGACACATGCAATTGGCAATTTCTTTAGTGGTGACACATGCAATTGGCAATTTCTTTAGTGGTGATACATGCAATTGGCAATTTCTTTAGTGGTGACACATGCAATTGGCAATTTTTTTAGTGGTGACAAACACAATTGGTAATTTCTTTAGTGGTGACAATCGCAATTGGCAATTTCCTTAGTGGTGACAATCGCAATTGGCAATTTCCTTAGTGGTGACAATTGCAATTGGCAATTTCTTTAGTGGTGACAATCGCAATTGGCAATTTCTTTAGTGGTGACACATGCAATTGGCAATTTCTTTAGTGGTGACACATGCAATTGGCAATTTCTTTAGTGGTGACACATGCAATTGGCAATTTCTTTAGTGGTGATACATGCAATTGGCAATTTCTTTAGTGGTGACACATGCAATTGGCAATTTTTTTAGTGGTGACAAACACAATTGGTAATTTCTTTAGTGGTGACAATCGCAATTGGCAATTTCCTTAGTGGTGACAATCGCAATTGGCAATTTCCTTAGTGGTGACAATCGCAATTGGCAATTTCCTTAGTGATGACAATCGCAATTGGCAATTTCCTTAGTGGTGACAATCGCAATTGGCAATTTCCTTAGTGGTGACAATCGCAATTGGCAATTTCTTTAGTGGTGACAATCGCAATTGGCAATTTCTTTAGTGGTGACACATGCAATTGGCAATTTCTTTAGTGGTGACACATGCAATTGGCAATTTCTTTAGTGGTGACAAACGCAATTGGCAACTTCCTTAGTGGTGACAATCGCAATTGGCAACTTCCTTAGTGGTGACAATCGCAATTGGCAACTTCCTTAGTGGTGACAATCGCAATTGGCAATTTCCTTAGTGGTGACAATCGCAATTGGCAATTTCCTTAGTGATGACAATCGCAATTGGCAATTTCCTTAGTGGTGACAATCGCAATTGGCAATTTCCTTAGTGGTGACAATCGCAATTGGCAATTTCTTTAGTGGTGACAATCGCAATTGGCAATTTCTTTAGTGGTGACACATGCAATTGGCAATTTCTTTAGTGGTGACACATGCAATTGGCAATTTCTTTAGTGGTGACAAACGCAATTGGCAACTTCCTTAGTGGTGACAATCGCAATTGGCAACTTCCTTAGTGGTGACAATCGCAATTGGCAACTTCCTTAGTGGTGACAATCGCAATTGGCAATTTCCTTAGTGGTGACAATCGCAATTGGCAATTTCCTTAGTGGTGACAATCGCAATTGGCAATTTCCTTAGTGGTGACAATCGCAATTGGCAATTTCCTTAGTGGTGACAATCGCAATTGGCAATTTCCTTAGTGGTGACAATCGCAATTGGCAATTTCCTTAGTGGTGACAATCGCAATTGGCAATTTCTTTAGTGGTGACAAACGCAATTGGCAATTTCCTTAGTGGTGACAATCGCAATTGGCAACTTCCTTAGTGGTGACAATCGCAATTGGCAATTTCCTTAGTGGTGACAATCGCAATTGGCAATTTCCTTAGTGGTGACAATCGCAATTGGCAATTTCCTTAGTGGTGACAATCGCAATTGGCAATTTCCTTAGTGGTGACAATCGCAATTGGCAATTTCCTTAGTGGTGACAATCGCAATTGGCAATTTCCTTAGTGGTGACAATCGCAATTGGCAATTTCTTTAGCGGTGACAAATGCAATTCACAACTTCTTTAGTGGTGACAAACGTAATTGGCAATTTCTTTAGCGGTGACAAACGTAATTGGCAATTTCTTTAGCGGTGACAAACGCAATTGACAATTTCTTTAGCGGTGACAAACGCAATTGACAATTTCTTTAGCGGTGACAAACGCAATTGACAATTTCTTTAGCGGTGACAAACGCAATTGACAATTTCTTTAGGGGTGGTAAACTCACAGAGCAATTTTGGTAGAAATTAAACACAATTGACAATCTCTGCGGTGGTGTGAACAACACAGTTGGCAACCTCCACACTGGTGAAAAACGCAATTTGCAACCTTTCCAGCGGAGACGAACGCATTCGGCAACTCATAACAAAATCCAGTTGGGACATAACCCCAGCATCGGACCAGAGCAAAAAATAAAAGCTGGACGGGCCGAGACAGGGACAGAGCGCAGCATCTCCACCACGCCCTCCAGTTCCCACGGACCCATGGCGAGACAGCGAGCACGCGTCCCATCTCGTACTGGATTCCCAACGCAACTCATAAAGTTCGCTCCTCTTACAGGAATAGTAGCGAGCTCATTCAGCACGAAGTAGAAGCGTTTCATTATTTAGCAATGAATTGGGTCTTGTTAATTCAGCTCGAAATAAACGTGTTTTGTCATCTATGAAGGAATTACAGCTACTTCATTCAGTTCAAAATACAGTTGTTTCCTTATCTATCAAGGAATTGTAGCGCGTTAGTTCAGCTCGAAATACACGCGTTTCATTATCTAGCAAGAAATGTAGCTTGTTAATTCAGCTTGAAATACACGTGCTTCATTATCTGGCAATTTTGATATCAAATCCTACGCGCATCTTATTATGGAAGGTCATTTTGTTCTATATGCTTTCTTGATTTGGTTTTGACGTAGATATCTGGAGGTTAAATTTGTTTTCGTCGTATGATAGTGTTACAATGAGCTTAAGGCTCGTTATTGCTACATTAAATGGCCAGATAGGGTAGCACTTGTGTGAACTACGCAACACCTCGGCCATGACCTCATTCTCATCAGCAACACTCCAGCGCACTTTGCCTGAAGTTTAAAATTTTACCGCACTTCATGCGACGCAGTAGGCACCGTAATTGGCACCTAAATGATAACGCTGCTTTGATCTGATTACTTTATCTATAACCACGTGAACTTTGTCGCCATCTTGTCGCAGAAATTTTTGAAATGATGGCGGTAGGAAATAGAGCTACAGCTACGAAACCCTACCAATGAAACGATTCACAACAGTTCACTGAAATTTTTCAAAGAACATCTGCGACACGAGAAACTCCAAAGAATGATTGACACGGAGCACAAGGCATTCCAATTCGACCGCGTCGGTAATTTCGCAGTACAAACGACAGCAGCACAGCAAACCACCGATCGTCCTCGCTGCGTAGCTCGGGGGAAAATTCGCCATTCATACTCGCGAGATCTATCTCCACGCACTGCCCAATACACACGAACACCAATGAATCCGCACGAGCACTAGCCAATGAAAACGTGTACTAGCGAAAGAAAACGAGTTCCAGTGAACGAAGGTACGAGCACTAGCGAATATAGGTACGAGCACTAAGGAAGAGACTCCTTTGAACTCCCGGTCACCATGGTACACTCAGATGCAACACACCTTGCAGCCGAGAATGAGCTGTTGTAAGGCGGGTACCTGCATTAGTTATACCTGAACCCTAGCCAAAGTCATATGTACCTCCCTCGCTAAACCATTTTGAGAGATGATCAGCTTAACTTGTAACACAGATTATTTCATGTCAAGAAGCATACTTCCAGGAAATGCAGTTAGCATATTTGGACACTTGAAATTCATTTGCTTTTACTAATAGTAATTTTAATAAGAAATGGCAAAAATTGAGCGAGACTAAGCCACATTATAATGGCTTAAATACGAGGCAAATGATAACAGTTTATACATACATATTTGTCCCAGATCCCCTGATAAAATAATTTAAGTTATTGATTTCCGCATGAAACGCCGGTCTCAAACAGCCGCATTTATGATAAGATTATGCGCCTCGTTATCTACAGAGCGCTCCTGGTATTGAGTTCTAGAATCAGCCACGATAAAGATTCGAATCCACTGCAGAGAAACTTGATACAATGTCACACAGGTCCCCACAAAGAATCACTTTTCACAAAGGTGAAACTTTCGTGTTGAAAAATTATTGGCTGCAATCTGTGTATTTATTTTCGAATCGTTGGCAGCGATCCGTGCATTTCCGAATCGTTGGATGTGATCTGTACATTACGAAATCCCAAATCGTTGGCTGCGATCTGGGCATCTCCAAATCGTTGGCTGCGATCTGGGCATTTCTAAATCGTTGGCTGCGATCTGTACATTACGAAATCCCAAATCGTTGGCTGCGATCTGGGCATTTCCAAATCGTTGGCTGCGATCTGTACTTTACAAAATCCCAAATCGTTGGCTGCGATCTGGGCATTCCCAAATCGTAGGATGCAATCCAAGCACCTTCAAACTTTAGGTTTCAACCTGCTAGTTTCTCAGGCCAGAGTGCACAAAGAAAACTAGTGAATATCATATAATTCAGCACCCTGAGCACGATACAGGCATAGAGTGGACGGTGAACACTTGGTGTGGTCGCTGCTATCTGCTGTCAGTCTCCAGGCAGGCACGACAAACAAGACCACCTCACGTATCAGTCTGGCAAACCTTGCAAGTTTGCAGGAGTCAACTGCCACACACTTGTGCTCTGCACCAACTCCTGCTCAATCAACTAATGCGCTTCTTAGATATAACTTTATTCTGAATTTACTTACTTTTTTCAAGATCTATATTCAATTGTTCCTAGGATTTGAATATGTTCATAGTTTGGTACATACTACTGAACACACTTGACCCACAGAATGAGAAGGTGTAAATTTTTGCAACAAAAGAGATGGATTTGGAAAACAACTAAGGTCTCAATTAAAAAGATTTCTTCCAGTACGATACAACAAACCTTGGTTGAAGGATAACAATGTGAAGCATGCTAAACCTGAATCCATGAAACCAATATGCAAAAGTTCAGAAGAAACATCAGCACAGATATGCTTGAATTATCTAACTGTTATGAAATAAATAAACTTTTCCAAAACCCAAACTTACTACAGAATCATAACCCTGAAAAGCCACAACAATGGCATGAACCTCTGACGCTACAATGCCAACTCACGATGACATGAACTTGTAACTACATCTTTCTTTTTCTCACAGCATCCTGATGTAATAATGAATTGTACTGCACAATATGCTTCTATTTTGAATTAAACACTGAAGTGATCAAAAAACAAAATCAAACAAAGCTGTAACAAAACTCTGCATCAACTAACACCATTGAGTATACACGATACTTGATGAAACTCCATCAATGGTACAAAGTTTCAATGTAATGAAGAAAATTAGTTGACATTTTAAAATAAAATTTTGAAGTATTTGAAAGAATACATACAACTCTTAGAGCTTGTTTTATCACAAGGTTGGTGAAATTAGAACCCTAATGAAAGCCCTTATGGGAAATTTGTGAAAAGGCTGTACTAATGGCAATGATCATAAACATCAGCAGAAAGGAAAGACTGCCAAACTAAGTTTTTGTGGTGGGTTGTAATCCTCCATGGCATTTTGTACACCTAGATATATTAAATATTATTTTTAAATATACCTAAACATAAGAATTTTGAAATAAATGTTGATATCCAGCATTTCATCTGATTTATCACTACATAACACTAAATTTCACGTATTTCAAAAAATTTGCAAACCTGTTCGGCTACATAATTTATAAATTTTAGTCAACTAATCATACCATCTTTGGAGTTGATGAATTTCCCTATATTATCAAGTAAAATCATATTAACCTCTTCCCAGTCAAAACATTTCATAAACTGAAAAGGAATACCTTGTTTATTATTGTTTAACTAGCTCTGCTCATCAGCAGCCAAATTTTTAATATTAAATTATGTTCGGTTTATAAACAGAGATAGGCTACTACTGAGCAGGGATACCTAAATCAGTTCATTCAAGTTTCATTTGAAACTAACTATTTTAGATTGTTGTTTGTACACCAATTGCTTTTCAAATTGGTTTTTCGGTAAATGTTGAGGACTTGACCATAATTGATTTTCGAATTTTCGATGCCGAAATATGGTTAATGAGATCAAAAGAAACAAGTTTTCTTCAATGCACTTTCCGGTGGAAACGAGTATTTTAAAAGTTATGGCGTTAAATGAGTTACCGGAACTCCAGTGTGCATCACCCTATTACAAACGTAAAGAGGTTGGGTCGTGAGGGGTAGCCACAGTTCTTTTAGTTTTATAGTTTTCACTAAAAGAACTGTTGCTACCCCTCACGACCCAACCTCTTTACGTTTGTAATAGGGGGTTTGCTCTTCGTCGGCTTGGTTGGCGCGCGGGAACGCCTGTTTACTTTCACGTCGGACCGCGCGGTGTATTTTTCCCTGCCTCAAACACTGGAGTTACGGTAACTCATTTAATGCCATAACTTTTAAAATACTTATTTCCACCGGAAAGTGCATTGAAGAAAACTTGTTTATTTTCGTCTCGTCAACAATCTTTATTGATCAAAGAGTGGAAAATCGATTATGGTCAAGTCCTCAACATTTACCGGTTTTTCTATATTTAATATGTATAACATTCAGATTTTGTAAATTTTACTTCATTGCTTAGATTTGCTTTACTTAACAAGCTTTAAAACTGCATTAATTTAATACCAATTTAACTAAGGAATGTAGAGTCACTGCAATTTCAACAGTTCATGCCTTTAGTAGGGGATTGACACCATCCATTATTACTAAACGATTCTCTGCTTAACTAGCTAGTCTCTACAGCTCTATTGTCAACTGAAATGACGTTTATCATTTTTTAGTAAAAACTACAAGTGAATTAAATAGTTTCGCAGAGTATAACGAAATACGTACAAAATGCGGGCTCCTTTACTGATAGTTCAAAACGGAATGTTTAATTTCGGTGGATCACCTAAATTCAATATTGACCAAATTGCAAAAGCCACTCTAACTTATTTGCCGAGAACAGTAACGCCGTCCTATGGCAAATATTACCTCAATTCGTAGGACGCAACTTAGTGGGCCAATCGCTAAAAATCACCAAAAAATTTAGCTCAGTTTTGACAATAATGAAAAAAATTCATCATTAAATCCAAGGGTACTGTATTTGAAGAACGGATCCGGTAACATGGGGAAAAAACGAGAGGCAGGAGCAAGTCTACAGGCAGGGGTGATACGGCGAGGGCGTGCACCTCAAGCAGCGGCGAGAGAATCATCTGCTAGGTTCTTATTAGCAACGTTAGTAAGGTGAAACTGGCCAAACTTACCTCATGGTGAAAACGTCCACAGCTTCACGTCATAAATAAATGCATCCAACCACTACACCTCGATATATTTCCATAAAAGCACGAAAACATAAAACAGGCTCACAACCGCGAACGGCACACCTTCACTCACACACTGTCTCACACAAACTGCTTCTGTAACAACTTGAGTTTTCAGAAATTCTGCATCTGATACATCAAGAAAAACTAACAGTAACTTAGAGAAATTAGGGAAAAACTCACGTCTGAACTCCAATACGAGTAGTCATTTACCAAATGTACTCATTAAATTATCTGAACGACATGCGTTGTCAGGAATACGACTGTAAGAGTTTGATAGTACTACTAAGCTCTAATTTGTAAGAAAACAATTCTTGAAAACTCGCATGTAATAGAAAACTGACAATTCCTTGCCTAACTTCGATATTTTTAAAGAATGAACTACTAATCGTTCTCAGTAATTACAATTGCCAATTTATAAAAACCAGCTCTAATATCTTCTTTCTTCTTGAATGCAGTCTGTAAACTATGATAGGTACTTTGAGTTTTACATCGTGACCTCCAGCCTCATACCGTAAAGGCTTAAAATATTTCTGATTAATAATGTTTTTTGAGGATGTCATTTTCCATGCAAATTAAAGAATGATATATAATCAATTAATTTGTCAAATATCATATATTTAACGTCAAATTTAATGACGATATCCTCCAGTTGTTGTGCTAAAAGTACGGCAAGTTCTTTCTTCCAATGAGAAGTACTGGGCTTTCAAAGCTGGGTATCGAATCAACCTTCCTCCATATATAGGAAGAGGGAAACCCATTTTTCTTATAAATCTCGAACGTTCCCATGTATTAGGCCACGATCTCAAAAATTTGTTTTCTTGACGCAAATATTGGCTTTACGGATATAAACAGAGCTTATGAGGAGTTTGCCTCAAGGGTATACGGGTCCCAAATTTATCAATGGCACGTCATGGACGTATACAACAAACATTTCACTCCAAATAGGGGGACACATTTCAATGCGAACATTGCTTTCCCAAACATTTTATAAACTTACGCCAAACATTAATGGCGGTTACGTACGGCAATGCCAAAACCCGTCTCAAACGTTTGCTCAGTAGACCCATTCAGCAATCCAACGCTGAATTTTTTACGTATTGAACCCATTGGAATGAAGTAGTAGTAGTAGTAACATAGGTTTACTAGCGCTTTAGTAGCTCCGATTATTTCGCGCCGAAGGTCTCATTGTTTCAGAGATACCAGAATTCTACATCACCTCTGAGATAGTATTAAAAGAACATTATTACGGTGGTCAGCACAATTTCTATTGCCTCAGCACACACAATTATATTTGTTTGCATAAGCACATTAAAATTTCTCACTCAATAAGCAGGATCCATTCTACAGGTCACACTTGCAAAAAGTCGATATACACCGCGAGTTGATACAAATTAAAGAGATTTTTAAATTTAAGCAGAGTAAAGAGTGCGAGAACAGCTGGGACCCCAGAACGGAGGCTCCAGCTACCCGCCCACACTATGGCCGAGCGTCTTACCCATGCTGTAACCCCCTCACAAAGATAAGAGTGGCAGCAGGGTACGCTCGGCCATTTCTTCTCCTCAAGTTATAACTTCGGCGTGAGTTCGCACTTGCAAAGTGCACAAGATTTTTCGTTTTCTGGGCATAAAAGCTCGTTATATTTTACTAATCAAATCGCTTCGTGCAAGAAAGGTCGCTAGCGCACCGAGGTTGAAACGAGCACGGAGGGGCTCACGAAGCATCCCAATGTGCAGCGACCGGGCGTCCGCATCTCGAAGGTGAGGGAAGGATTCTCTTCTAGCAGCAGCAAAGTTTGGACATTCGGCAAGTATATGCAGCACCGTTAGCGGTACCATTGGAATGAAACGTCCTTCGAGTCCATTAGGACACTAAACTTGGTATCAAACATTCTCAACCATCAGTTTCGGCTCAAGAGCCGCTGACAAATCACAACATACCGACTACTTCTCACTTTGAGAGTTTTGTACAACGCAAAGCTGCCCTCCTCTCAAATAACCAAATTCCATTCATAGACCGCCGTCACACGGAGACCAAATGGTAACGTTTCGTTATTATCACCTACAGTCAGCAGCACCAATCGTTCTGAAATCATGGTGGAGTAAGATGATCTGAAACTAAAGTGGCCCACAGACGATCAATTAAATTGTCAATATTCAATATTGTCTAATAAATTGACAATAAAATTGATTGATCGTTTATGGGCCGCTGAAATCCGACGGTATCGTGGCGCTGGACAGACCGATTGGTGCCGCTGGCTGTAGACGATTACGACGAAACGTTACCATTTGATCTCCGTGTGACAGCTGCCTTAGGTAGTGACAAAGTAATCTCCCTATTGAGAGAGAAACGGCGCGAGTTTCAGCTCGAAATTCATCATCTTTACACGAACTCACAAGAGGTCGTGTACCAGCGGCCGTTAATCATATCTGACCTCCTTACAGACTACCCTCAGAAGCTCGACTACTCTTATATCAGCCACGTCACGTGTCCAAGCCAAATTAAAAATCGTATGCTATCATTTCACTCTCATTGCCATCAGTAGTAATAATAATATCGGAGGGTATTGAGAAAATCGACGTTAATGTCTGTCAGTAGTTTACTTCCTAGGAGGAGTTCGACGCCATACATTACGATATCAGGAACTGTATGAAGAAATATAGATTTTGATGATTATGCCATGACGATCAGAATTTTTCAGAGAATTAAAATAAGAAATTGAATTGCTTTAAATTCTCTGCCCAACACTACAACTGGAGTATAGAGACGAAGAGAATAGCCAATATTAAGGACAAAAACAAAACCACAAGGAGTTGGTGACTCATTTAATTCTAATGAAACACGTTTTTCATCGTCGCGCTTCAGCGCAAAATAAAAAAACGAAAGATGCCACGACAGCGGGCGTAATGCACAGTATAGTCCTGCTTCAGCGCAATGAGGCCAATGGCCCTATTCTATGGAGGTAAAAAATAACAGAATATCAATGGCATGGCGATCTTCTATCAGTGGCTGGCGATCATCTAAGCACAGACCACTGCATACTATTGAACTAATTTCCCCTTGATTAACAGAAAGTACATCATACAGATTGGTTTCAGCAATTTCAAGCTTAGAAAATCCAAGTCCAAAAATTTAATAATTAGATTTCGATAAAAATTAAATAAGGACACAAATCCAAAGACGCAGAAAACATTCTAAGCATCCAAAGAACCGTTGGTTCAGGGTTTACATGAGACGACGCTTAAATTTACACAATTCTACATTGTGCAAAGCTAAAAAGAATGCCTGAATAAAATCATAACAGTGTAAATCAACATTTGTTTACATAAAATGTTCAGTGTAGGAAAATAACGATAGAATGTATGAGCGTGGTTGAGAAGGTGATGAAGTTTAATGTTAAGAGAGGAAAATAAGATGCTAACAGAAATCTAGATGGACCTAAGTACGAGCGCTTCACTCAGGCTCGTCTGGCCTATTGCAGAAGCGAGCTCCAAAAGCGAAAATAGTTGCGCATGTGTGCAGGCTTGCGATTTCCTAGCGTTTCTTGCAATGGATGAGCGCATGGGCCTTAGAAATCTCTAGAATTTCGAACCATGGATTGCCTGAAACAGCAACTAAAGATCAATGGATTGAAACTGCGGCATGGGCCTTAGAAATCTCTAGAATATCAAACCATGGAGTGCCTGAGACAGCAACTAAAGATCAATTTCCTCTCTAAGTGACGAAGACACGTGAGTCTAATGATATAGAACTGAGAGCGTATGATAATATCTAGCAACAGTTACCATCAGAACGAGAGACATCAGTCTAATGATAGACAACTAAGGGCGCATGGTAAGATCTATCTTCAGTTACTCATAAGAATGACAGAGAGAGCCTAGAGATTGAGGACTATTGGCGCATGATAAGATCCATCTATCCCCAATTTCGGAATAGATGGATCGGGAATTTCGGGAAGATCCTGCTACCCAATTTCGGAGTGGAGTTTTCAGGTACATTTAAAGTGCTACCATTTAGAATTCCAGGTACAATCTTAACGGAAATTTAACGCACGAATCACGAGGTAAATAATTAACTCTTGAATGAAAGCTGCAATACACAATTAAAAAATACTGAAATTAGTCGGCACCAAAGTAACAAAAGCAATAAAACCACACAAGCCTACCATGCATTTTTCAAAGAATGCAATCACACTTCAGATACGGTCAAAAAACTTTCGGAAAACGGTAAAGGCGATATTTCCCTCACTCTAACGAAAGCTTGAAAATGAATTAGTGCACAAAAAAGTCAATCACATCAAACTTGAATCAGCTAGAACGACTTGAGCATCCAGGAAAAAATGAGGCCAGCTTTCACCCCAAAAAGAAGAGACGACTGATAGGTAAATATATTAGCAGTTGTTACTTAACTTAAGTCACATTATGCTAAAGTAATGTTACATGAACGAGTCATTACAAGCTATCGCAGCAGAAAATGAAGGAGGGACAATGCTCATCAGTTCAGGTCACAGTAGCAGCAACACACTCTCCCTCCGCAGTGAGATGTTTTGGAAAACAACTTTTGGGCCTTAATTCATACCCAGAGAACATTGGAGGCAGGGCTAATATAAGTCGGTCTCCTGACCATGTTACTGAATCCACTGTCCGGAAATACCGGATAAATCTGAGAATTACCCCACCAAGTCATGCTAACTCGACTAATATCTCACAACAAAAAGCTTAGTGGTGCAGACACCTACCATCACTGGACGTACACTGTCGTCTTCAATGCACGCACCCGCATCCAATTCGCCAGGAAAAATAGAATAGCTAAGTACAATTGTACACCCATTCGCAAGATTCACTCCACTCAATCACTTACAAAGCTGATTGGAAACGCCACATGAGAAATAGATAACTTTTTGAGGCACAAGACACAAAATACATACAGACAAAGCTTTTGGAAAACTACTTCGCACCGATCGCCGGTGACATTCACAAGAATCACCAAGTTTAGAAAAGCCATAAAAAACCTAGAAAATATTTCTCGGTCCCGGGTGATACAAAGAGTGCGCTGCTACACCCTCTCGATAGCACGGCTGCCACACAGCGTGACACGAGCCAACGTCTTTGGTGAGTGCGCTGAGGATGCTTTAGTTGTTGCCGCCCCACTGCTGGCTGTAGCCGCCCCTCCCGCCGCGGCCTCGACCTCTGTAACAAGAAGTGATCGTTCAGTGACAATAACAAGTAGTGCGTCGTTCAAAAGTAACCACTTAGCTTTAACAAGTGGTGCATCCTTGAGAAGGAGTGACCGTTCAGTGACAGTGACAAGTGGTGCGTCGTTTATAACAGGGTGCGTACAGGCTCTGAGGTTCAAAATTCCACTACTTTTTCATGACTTTTTATGCCAACCAAATCACATTTTCACTACCTCTCTCTGCCCAAAATAATGTCACACAAAGTTAAATTGCAGCACAATAAATGTATTTCAGTCATAAACTTCACAGAACATTCATCATTACTTGCAGGTCTTGTTTTCATAAATGTGTAAATGATCATCACAACACCAAACAGTCATGCTGGACAGTTCAATAGCATCTGCTATGCATTTGCCAGTGCATTAAGTTTGTCATTAATTTCCGCATTCAGCCCCTTGAGTTGTTCTTGCTTGTCTTTGGCTGATTTCCTCAATGCATTTGACTTTGCCAGTAGGCGCAAATCATTCTTGTCCTCTGCCTTCCGTGCAAAGCTGTCAGCATCCTCCACCAGCGCTTGCAGACTCTCCTCCATCCTCTTCCGTTTTGTCTTCAGGTTCTCCACTTCATCCAGTTCTCTCTTCCTCTTCTCTCCCTTCTTCTGCTTCTCTGCCTCTTCCTTCTTTTGATCCAGGTAGTGTTGATAGCGCTGTCTGCCCTTTCCTTTTGCACGACTCCTCACCGCCGCTATTCCATTGTTGGCGATGTCGAACTCCGACTCGCACGCGGTGCAAACCGCCATTGTTTTCAGTTTGGGATGCGGTGCTATCCATTGTTGAAAGTCTTTGTCTCGCAACCACAAGTTGTTGAAAGAACAACTGCCTGGCATGACGATAATTCCTCAGCTCAGTCTCGGCACCGTAACTCTAGTCACACACACACGGGATGGTCAAGACCGATGATAAAAACTCAGCTCGAAAATGTTCAACAGTGGCGACAGGTCAACAATGGTCCGAGCGAGCGCGTGTCTTCAGTCACACTGAGCGCGTTTGGTTTCACGTGACGCCTGAGAACCAATCAAAATCGCGGACACTAAAGACGTAGCTGTATCAACCAATCAGAGCCCAAGTAACACTCGAAGGTTACTGACAACGCCTCGCTCAACGCGGACCAAACGGAACGAAAATTTTCAACAGTAAAATTTTCTTTTCACGAAAATCCTAAAATTTCATGACTTTCAATGACCATTTTTGAAATTCCACTACTTTCGAGGCCTTGAATTTTATTTTCGAAATTCAACTACTTTCCATGCTTCTCCATGCCTGTACGCACCCTGTTATAAGGAACCACTTTGCTTCAGCAACAAGTGGCGCATCCTTCAAAAGAAGTGATTCAGCGCCTAGAGCAAGTGGTGCATCCTTCAAAAGTAACCCTTTGACAACATCAACAACATAATTGTAGCCTTTAAAAGCAGCGATTTAGTCGCTGTTAGTGGCGCATCATTCAAAACTAACCACTTTGCATCAGCAGCAATTGGTGCATGCTTCAATAGTAATGATTTAGCCGCTGGATTCAGCAGTTGTACGTGCTGCATCATTCAAAAGTAACTATTCAGCAGCAATAAGTGATGTACCATTGAGAAGCAGCAATAAGGAAGTAACTGATCAGCAGACCACGTTTATCTTATAATTTGATATTTTAAGAGGTATGATTACGATGTCCAACAGTGACACCACGTTACAGACTAATAACTTCACAGTCAGTTGTATTTAAATGCATTAATTCAAAAGTCCTGTATGGAGCCTTAGACTTAATGTACATATACACGCACACCAGGACTGACTATGAGTGTGTTACTCGAGACTTTTTCTACAGTATCAATAGAACATGCATGTTACCTTCATTGCCTTCAGCATCACAAAGGTTCATTTGACAATTTCTCTTCAATTTGAGGTCACAAAACAAATTTGAATGAAGGAACTGTCCTGCAGGACCTAATAGAAACTTTTAGAAATGAAGGAACTCTCATGGAACCAAGGTTTGGGAACTCACCACGAGCAGGCCTTGAAACTCACCTGAAGATGCAAGTCTGAAGATTCGCCTCGAACCACGGTCTGGCAACTCACCAAGAACTGGGACTTGAAAACTTACCTCAAGGTGCGGGTACAATTACCTCGAGACTCACCAGGAACCAGGGTTTGGAAACTCACCAAGAACTGAGACGCGAAAGCTCACCTGAAAGTGCGGGTCTGAAAACTGCCCCTCACAGCCGACACACCGGCGCCCCGGCCTCGTCCTCTCAGGGTGCCCCGTCCCCTGAAGCTGCCTCGTCCCCTCATGCCACCTGAAGCGTAAGCAATCAGCTCATGAATAGAAATCAAGGCATACAAACAACCGCAATGCATGTAAAACTTCTATACTTCTGTCTTAAAACTCCAAAACTCCATAAAAACACATCAAAAGTGATCTTAAAAGAGTAAAGAAAACGGACCGTAGAAAACCAAGAATCTATGGACATAGATTGGACACTTGGACATTGAAACAGTAAGTTATGAATGAGGATGAAAAAGAAAATAAAGAGAAGGTAAAGAAGGTACGAGCATTGAAAGAAGAAACTAGGCACAAAGGACAGAATTCCCAAGGGTCTATCAAAGCAGAAGTATATTCACTAATCCCCTAGAGGCAAGACCCTTTCAAATAATAAGACAAAGACATCGCAATAAACCGAAACGATAATTCTAGTTTACTCACTCTACATTTTGTATACTTCTCAACCACAACAGCACTAATAAAAAACACAACCCGCCTTGAAACAGCAACAAACAAATTAAAATCAATCGACTGGTAATAATATATGTACTAACACAAAATTCACAGCAATATCTGAAGCGAAATGAATCGAAATATTAAGAGTGTGTACTTTTAAACAAGAAACTTTCAAAGTCAAAGCAAGAACGTTAGCTGCTATTTGGGATAAACTGGAATACATGCAGTAATTCACTGCATGTACACAGTTGGGCTCCCTAGCTCATACAAGTTGAGCTCACTAGCTTAAATCGTATTCAAATCAAGTAAGCGAATATCACCCGAGTCGAATACTTTTATGGCAAATAAATTCCAAGACCTACTAAAGTATGCTTAGTCATAATTTTTGTGATATTTAGAGCAGAAAATGAAGGAAACATAATGTAAGGAATGTTTTAGTTGGAGTCCCAAGATATCCCCTTTGCACATTCACAAAATATCATACTACACAATACGTAGTTAGATCTGTATGTCCATTCTCACATCCAATGAACTCAATACCTGAGAACTCTAAACAGACTGCCAATTTCTGATTCCCTTTTTAATATCCCATACAGTCCAAAGAGCCAACTTGAAAGAACCTTTCAAACAACCAGCTTGAAAAGAACCGTCCAAAGAACCAGCTTCAAGAGAACCGCACAGAGAACCAACTTAAAGAGAACCGCACAGAGAACCAACTTAAAGAGAACCGTCCAAAGAACCAACTTGAGGAGGAGGGAGCACACTACACTATCACACAGAAAAAAAGCAGCGCAGTCGAGACCTGTGGCAGCAGTGCCCCTGATGAAGTTGGTCTGGACGGTTTTGAAGGCGCCGCGGGCGGAGGCCCAGGCGCCGCGACCCCGGGGGAAGCTGGACGGTGGCTGCGAGAGACGGCCCTGTACGGCCAGCCGCCTCTTGACGGGCACGTCGGCTGTGGAGACGTCACGCACACCCGCCACTCTGCTGATGATGGGCGCTCCGGTCCTGCAGTTATTTATAATTATTGTTGTTGTTTGTGGTCGCTTTTACACCAATATCACCAGCTAATAGCAAATGTAGACCCCTTTGCTTTCAAAAAGTCCAGTCCTGCACAAATGCGCTGCTTCAGCAAAAAACGAGTCCACATGCAGGGTGTCAACATAAAAGGGTGGGGAAAAGTGTGACTATCGTTTTACATTGGGTTCGAGTGAATGAGGGATGGTACGATGAAAGATGGAAAGAAATGTTCAATTGATGATTCTCCTTTCCAGAATAGCAGAAAATCAACTTAGAATAAAACTATTTCTTATAATTATGGGGAAATGATATGAAATGCTCACTTCACTGTTTTACATCAACTTTGTGTACGTCAGGGATGTTGTGATGGAAGATGATAATAATGTATAATTGATAATTCTCTGTTCCAAAATAGCAGAAATTCAATTAATAGGTAATAATGAGGCATTAATACGGCGGTTATAGGTAATATTGAGGCATTAGAACTCTAAAGTGAAACCATGAATTTACCTGAAATTGATGCCTCTGATGCTGCCTCCTCTGATGGTCCTACCCGCACCCCTAGCGCCTGACAGGGCGCCCCTAGAACCTGACAGGGAGCCCCTGGCGGCTCCTCTGGCTCCCTGCAGCAGGCCTCGGCCCCGCACCTGCCCCCTGCCTCGCATGACTCCGCGACCGCGCCCTCTTAGTCCTCCGCGCTGTTGCTGCTCAATGAAATTTAAAGTTACACCGCGCAGTTCTTAGGGTAATTTTGGGTGGATATTATACCCCAGGCAATAGTTGTACCATAATATGGATATTATACCCCAGGCAATAGTTGTACTATAATAAACAAACGATATTGAAAAAATATGATACTTCTGAACAAATAATTCACAGTTTTCACTAATGGATAGAAGCTGACACTCAAAAAATTACAATCTTGAACAGGGTGTACTCTTGTCTACACAATTGTGACTACATATATTCTGTCATTAGATTAGACAAGTTGGTTTAAGCCTCCCTACATAGTAATAAAACTGTCCTGATGAGAGGAAGGCAACATTTGGTATGGACTATATGGAATGTGGAATCTATGCATGAGATGCATTCCCACACACCAGCACCTGTGCGTAGAAACAGTAAGTTGAGAAAGAAGTTATTGAAACAAGATAAAATTTGAGGAAAAAAGCAGTAGATGTTGAAATACAGAATAGAAGTGAAACAGAAAAAGATTATTATAAATAAAACAAAAACCTGTTTTATTTCAAAAAAAGTATGTCTACCTAACCTTCAGCTGGGGACCTCACATTTTCCCCCTAGAAATGCCAATTTCCATAAATACAATGATTGAATCTCTCTTAGTTGTTCATTTTGTCTTATTGTGTAGCACTTTTATAAAAAATCTTTAATCAGTTGAATCAGACACACATCTGAAAAATTTGACAGTAAAGAGAAGAAAGATCAAACAAATTAGATGCAAGTACAATAAAAACCTCCAAAGAGCAGTGTCTTTATGGCAAAATATATGCTGCCAAGCCAAACAAAATGTATGACACTACATATTAGTATAAACAAATGGCTACATCTTTTGATCAAATTAAAGCTTGTAAAATACCGGCCCTTGTTTTAAAAGCATTTGAATACTCCAAATACTAATTTTAGCTACAAATGAATAGCACATCTTTCAAAATATCCCATGTTAAAATAAAAAAAGTCAAAATGTAGGTGGATCCCAAGCTCATCTCATGAACTTTGTATGTGGTTCAGACCAGGAGATTGTGGTGGCCAATCATGTACCTAAATGATTTCTTATGCCAAAAACAATGATTTCCGATGTGCTGATAAAATGTAGCCCAAAAATATGCTGTTACCAAAATAAATGCTTGTATGAGAGGTATGCATACACTAGGGTACCAAAATTTTTAAATAGTCATGAGATCTTACTTTGCTACTCCATTCAGTCTGCCAGAATATGTTCCCTAGCATCAAACTCTCTTCAAATCCCTGTGCAATTCAGACAATGCAAGGGAGGTTTGTTGCATCATGAGATTCTGATCAAGTTTAAATTTAGTGATGTACCGATACCATTTTTTTGGCCGATACCGATACCGATACCCATTTTTTGGTCGATACCGATACCGATACTCCGATACTTGAAAATACCGATACTTTGACCGATACTACTACCGATACCGATACTTTTACAAACATCTAACCTAATAATACCCGTTGTGTGTTAGTTTATGTATTAGTTCGGTGTCCGCTTCTTAAGAAACATAGGATGTCTGAGTTTGCGGTATCACGGGGACCGAATTCCTCAGTGTAACATTGAAAGATCGTCCGTACATACAATGATATGTTTGAAATTTTATCAGGATAGGTTAGTAGTATTGGATAGGTTGTTGTGATCGCCGTAATTTGCGCATTTTCCTAACCATGTCGCTTTTGTGCAGCTCTCAGGCCATATTGAATAATTGAAAGACATTGAATTAAATATAGTAATTTGGTGAATAGCTGTGCCAGAAGTAATCATTTTTGAGTAATGGTGATTTGTCACCAGAGGGGAACTCCGAGTCAAGAGAGCTTTGTGTGTTCTTGTGCATATGTGTTCGGCATAAACATTTTAAACCTACCCGACTTTCCGTTCTACGTATTGGCAACAGTGGAAAACGCATTAGTGGTGTTGGGCCTACAAGAACTGCAGTTGCTACCATGTAATGACGATCGCTAGGCCTTCGCGTCGTGAACGTGCTTTGCGGCGGTGCGAGTCACGACATAGAATTAGGATAGCATAGGTTAGATAATGTTGACGGAATTTTCCCATGGGTCCATCTAGCTTAACGATGACATTGTCCTCGGCATTTCCATGGGTCATGCTGCTACCTAATAATACCCTTGCCCTTGGTTTATTTGTTTGGTGTCTGTTTCTTCCATTTCTCTGTCACGCTCATAAGATAGTTATAATGACCGTAACTGTGATACGAGTTTCAACGGTGCGAAAAATATTTTTCATCACGGGTACTGTTAGGATGGATATACTGTATTTGTTTATCATCTACACCTTGACAATTCGTTCATGAAAAGTATTGAATCCCATTTTTGGTGGGCCGTGCACACTTGTATTAAAATAAAACCATTATAACTCCTACATGAGAGTTATAATAAAATTATTTCCTTATATATTTGATAATACAAAAATTTTGACAAAAAAGTTTCCGATTGTGAAAAATAAAATGCTCTTGCTATGTTAACTATATTGTTGAGAAAAACAACAAAATGAAATCCATTCAATAGATATGTGTTTCTAATCGCATTGCAACGTATATTGTAGACTAGCTATAATAGCAACTGGCTCCAAAAGTGGAACAAAACAATAGTTTCTCCAAAAAAGGATTGTCATTTTCGTGTTATTCACACCAAATACGAGTAAATACTTTGGCGAAAGAAAATATTAAAATTCGGTAAGCCCCGAAACCGAAAATACCCGCAAACACGCAACCATCTATAAGATGAAGAATTTAAAAACGACAATTTCAAGGAACTTGATCATATTTATTAGGAATACGTTTCGGAGTCCAGATCCATCATCATTTCGTAAATTTACAAATCATAAGGTCTGCAATAAAAGATAGAGCAAAATGTTGGATACAGTCATTAAAGGAAATCAAGAAAATAAAAATAAAATTAAAACATGTCCCAGAAAAACTAAAATCGACAAGATTACTATTTAGTTACAACTTGTTATGGGTAGGAACTATCAGAATTGTTGAGGGCCGGTTTTCGTTTAAAAATATGTAGCGACTCTATAATTCTGAGTTCACATGCAGTTGAAGCCGAATATACGATTTAGTTGCATTTTACTGCGTGATTACGTACTGCGGAGTGTGAGGAGTAAGCTAATTAGTTCCCCGCGCGGAAGCTTCGACCCCAACGTTCGACCATTCTGTTATAAAAATTTCATGACGTCATGCCGACGTACGATGATGTGCACTGCACACAACTGTATAACTGTTAAAATAAATCAGAGATCGAGGTTCGCATCTCCATCGGAAGCGTATCCTTGTACCGGAAAAATGAAGCAACCATAAAATTATACAATTCCGGTACAAGGATACGCTTTTGATGGAGAAAGAGCCTTTCTGATTTATTCTTACAGTTGTGTGCAGTGCATATCATCGTACGTCGGCATTACGGCACAAAATTTTTATATCAGAATGGCCGAACATCGGGGTTGAAGCTTCCGCACGGGGAATGAATTCGCACAATTCGTACGTAATCACGCAGTAAAATGCAACGAACCGATATCCTCTGCGGACTTCAAAATCTTAAGTTCGGCTTCAACTACATGTGACCTCAGAATTTCAGAGTCGCTACATATTTTTAAACGAAAACTGGCCCTCAACAATTCTGACAGTTCCTACCCATCGTAAATTGGAAGTAGATCATGTCGCTTTTACTTTCTCTGGGACATGTTTTGATTTTTTTTGTTTTCGTGATTTTCTTTAATGACTGTATCCAACATTTTATTTTTTCTTTTATTGTAGTCGTAATGAATTTTAATTTTACGTACTGATAATGGAGCTGGACTCCGAAACGTATTCCTAGTAAATATGATTAAGTTCACTGGAATTTTCCTCGTTTTTAAATTCATCAAGTTGCGATGAAAGCAATCAACTGACCCGTTCAGATGTATTGAACTATAAGATTGTTCGTGAATTGTTCAAACATCTTAACATAGAAGAAAAATGCAAGATTCGTAAAGAACGGTGATATGCATGCTAAGTTAAAATAAATTATTAGCTTCGTAATATTTGGCGATTTACAAGCTAAATTAAAATAGAATTTTCGGCAATTTCTATATTAAATTCACAAAAACTTTCAAATGCACCTTCAACTTTATTAAATTGGTTTGGTTTTTGTTAGCCTGTCACATACTTTAAGGTATGGACATTGAGTCAAACTATAAAGGTTTAGTCGTAAAAGTATAAAAATTTTATGTAGCTACAGGGTTTAACTATTCATTTTACATAGCTTTCAGTTATGACCGTGACTCATCGGGAATTCAAAGTAGTGAATTCAGTTAGCGGGCCTTATTGAACGCTATAATTCAACAGTTAGCTATCTAATTTACTAGGTATGAATAGGCTCTTTATTTGATTACAAGTACGCACAGCCCGTCAAAAATTACGGGACTCACTAACTTTCTTGAACAAATTTTCCAAATGTGATGCCCAACGAATGTATTCATCCTAACAGCGCTCGTGATGAAAAATATTCTTGTTCTTACGCACTGGTGAAACTCGTATCACAGATACGGTCACTATAACTCTCCTCATGAGCGTGACAAAGAAAATGGAAGTAGCGGACTCCAAATAAACCAAGGGTATTATTAGATGGTAGCAGGACCCGCGGAGATTCCATGGACAATGTCATCGTTAAGCTAGGCGGACCCGATAAAAAATTCTGTCAGTATTACCTAACCTGTGCTAACCTAGCCTATCCTAATCTAAGCTAACCTAATCTATCCCAACAAAACCTATCCTGATAAAATGTCAAATATTTAAATGCATGGAAACGCCATCTTTTAATGTTACACTGAGGAATTCGGTATCCATGATACCGCAAAATCACACAACGCGGACACCAAATAAATATATAAATAAACACACAACAGGTATTATTAGGTTAAATACTTTTAATTTCATGATTTATGACCTTCATTTTATTGATAAAATACGTATTTTTTGAAAGTATCGGTAAAGTATCGGCCGGATTTTGCCGATACCGATACCACTAAAAATGGCCGATACTGCCGATACCGATACCGATACATCGGTACATCACTACTCTCAGGCCATATTGAATAATTGAAAGACATTGAATTAAATATAGTAATTTGGTGAATAGCTGTGCCAGAAGTAATCATTTTTGAGTAATGGTGATTTGTCACCAGAGGGGAACTCCGAGTCAAGAGAGCTTTGTGTGTTCTTGTGCATATGTGTTCGGCATAAACATTTTAAACCTACCCGACTTTCCGTTTTACGTATTGGCAACAGTGGAAAACGCATTAGTGGTGTTGGGCCTACAAGAACTGCAGTTGCTACCATGTAATGACGATCGCTAGGCCTTCGCGTCGTGAACGTGCTTTGCGGCGGTGCGAGTCACGACATAGAATTAGGATAGCATAGGTTAGATAATGTTGACGGAATTTTCCCATGGGTCCATCTAGCTTAACGATGACATTGTCCTCGGCATTTCCATGGGTCATGCTGCTACCTAATAATACCCTTGCCCTTGGTTTATTTGTTTGGTGTCTGTTTCTTCCATTTCTCTGTCACGCTCATAAGATAGTTATAATGACCGTAACTGTGATACGAGTTTCAACGGTGCGAAAAATATTTTTCATCACGGGTACTGTTAGGATGGATATACTGTATTTGTTTATCATCTACACCTTGACAATTCGTTCATGAAAAGTATTGAATCCCATTTTTGGTGGGCCGTGCACACTTGTATTAAAATAAAACCATTATAACTCCTACATGAGAGTTATAATAAAATTATTTCCTTATATATTTAATAATACAAAAATTTTGACAAAAAAGTTTCCGATTGTGAAAAATAAAATGCTCTTGCTATGTTAACTATATTGTTGAGAAAAACAACAAAATGAAATCCATTCAATAGATATGTGTTTCTAATCGCATTGCAACGTATATTGTAGACTAGCTATAATAGCAACTGGCTCCAAAAGTGGAACAAAACAATAGTTTCTCCAAAAAAGGATTGTCATTTTCGTGTTATTCACACCAAATACGAGTAAATACTTTGGCGAAAGAAAATATTAAAATTCGGTAAGCCCCGAAACCGAAAATACCCGCAAACACGCAACCATCTATAAGATGAAGAATTTAAAAACGACAATTTCAAGGAACTTGATCATATTTATTAGGAATACGTTTCGGAGTCCAGATCCATCATCATTTCGTAAATTTACAAATCATAAGGTCTGCAATAAAAGATAGAGCAAAATGTTGGATACAGTCATTAAAGGAAATCAAGAAAATGAAAATAATATTAAAACATGTCCCAGAAAAACTAAAATCGACAAGATTACTATTTAGTTACAACTTGTTATGGGTAGGAACTATCAGAATTGTTGAGGGCCGGTTTTCGTTTAAAAATATGTAGCGACTCTATAATTCTGAGTTCACATGCAGTTGAAGCCGAATATACGATTTAGTTGCATTTTACTGCGTGATTACGTACTGCGGAGTGTGAGGAGTAAGCTAATTAGTTCCCCGCGCGGAAGCTTCGACCCCAACGTTCGACCATTCTGTTATAAAAATTTCATGACGTCATGCCGACGTACGATGATGTGCACTGCACACAACTGTTTAACTGTTAAAATAAATCAGAGATCGAGGTTCGCATCTCCATCGGAAGCGTATCCTTGTACCGGAAAAATGAAGCAACCATAAAATTATACAATTCCGGTACAAGGATACGCTTTTGATGGAGAAAGAGCCTTTCTGATTTATTCTTACAGTTGTGTGCAGTGCATATCATCGTACGTCGGCATTACGGCACAAAATTTTTATATCAGAATGGCCGAACATCGGGGTTGAAGCTTCCGCACGGGGAATGAATTCGCACAATTCGTACGTAATCACGCAGTAAAATGCAACGAACCGATATCCTCTGCGGACTTCAAAATCTTAAGTTCGGCTTCAACTACATGTGACCTCAGAATTTCAGAGTCGCTACATATTTTTAAACGAAAACTGGCCCTCAACAATTCTGACAGTTCCTACCCATCGTAAATTGGAAGTAGATCATGTCGCTTTTACTTTCTCTGGGACATGTTTTGATTTTTTTTGTTTTCGTGATTTTCTTTAATGACTGTATCCAACATTTTATTTTTTCTTTTATTGTAGTCGTAATGAATTTTAATTTTACGTACTGATAATGGAGCTGGACTCCGAAACGTATTCCTAGTAAATATGATTAAGTTCACTGGAATTTTCCTCGTTTTTAAATTCATCAAGTTGCGATGAAAGCAATCAACTGACCCGTTCAGACGTATTGAACTATAAGATTGTTCGTGAATTGTTCAAACATCTTAACATAGAAGAAAAATGCAAGATTCGTAAAGAACGGTGATATGCATGCTAAGTTAAAATAAATTATTAGCTTCGTAATATTTGGCGATTTACAAGCTAAATTAAAATAGAATTTTCGGCAATTTCTATATTAAATTCACAAAAACTTTCAAATGCACCTTAAACTTTATTAAATTGGTTTGGTTTTTGTTAGCCTGTCACATACTTTAAGGTATGGACATTGAGTCAAACTATAAAGGTTTAGTCGTAAAAGTATAAAAATTTTATGTAGCTACAGGGTTTAACTATTCATTTTACATAGCTTTCAGTTATGACCGTGACTCATCGGGAATTCAAAGTAGTGAATTCAGTTAGCGGGCCTTATTGAACGCTATAATTCAACAGTTAGCTATCTAATTTACTAGGTATGAATAGGCTCTTTATTTGATTACAAGTACGCACAGCCCGTCAAAAATTACGGGACTCACTAACTTTCTTGAACAAATTTTCCAAATGTGATGCCCAACGAATGTATTCATCCTAACAGCGCTCGTGATGAAAAATATTCTTGTTCTTACGCACTGGTGAAACTCGTATCACAGATACGGTCACTATAACTCTCCTCATGAGCGTGACAAAGAAAATGGAAGAAGCGGACTCCAAATAAACCAAGGATATTATTAGATGGTAGCAGGACCCGCGGAGATTCCATGGACAATGTCATCGTTAAGCTAGGCGGACCCGATAAAAAATTCTGTCAGTATTACCTAACCTGTGCTAACCTAGCCTATCCTAATCTAAGCTAACCTAATCTATCCCAACAAAACCTATCCTGATAAAATGTCAAATATTTAAATGCATGGAAACGCCATCTTTTAATGTTACACTGAGGAATTCGGTATCCATGATACCGCAAAATCACACAACGCGGACACCAAATAAATATATAAATAAACACACAACAGGTATTATTAGGTTAAATACTTTTAATTTCATGATTTATGACCTTCATTTTATTGATAAAATACGTATTTTTTGAAAGTATCGGTAAAGTATCGGCCGGATTTTGCCGATACCGATACCGATACCACTAAAAATGGCCGATACTGCCGATACCGATACCGATACCGATACATCGGTACATCACTATTTAAATTCTCACATCTCCCTCATACAAGGTGAACCATGCCTCTTCAAACCACAAAGTAAATACACTCACCACAGAACCAAGGGCTGCAATGACAGTAGGTCTGTGCTCCATCTGCTGGGCAAGCCTCATGTTTTTTCGTGACGCTTGCACCACTTGCCGGCGCTCCTCTATGCCATCAGCAACATCGCCCATGCCACGCAAGCTTGTGAACCTACCACAGCAATGCACCAGTTACAGCCACAGACCTCACAACTGATTCATTATGGCAGTTGAAATTTACGCATAATAAAGAGCATATCAAATAATCAGAATGGAGTTAGTAAGTAATTTGATTTAAAGGTATGGTTAAAGATAAACAGGGAAAGCGTATCTCATATACCTAATAAATAAGTCAACATAATCTATTTTTGACCTAAATTTTTTGTACAGTTTTTACCTGAATGCTTGAATTTACATAAACCCAAAAATAAAATAGATTTAAGATCATAAGGACGTAGCACGTTCAACGAGTTCTCGCACAGAATCCATATAAAAAATCATTTTTAGAGTACATACGAGATCTTGATTATTTGCATACAAGGCTTTGAATAAAACAGCTACTTTCAGATTCATTAAGCAAATCTTCATTAAAAAAAAAACATTTATAACCCAAAATAGTTGCTTCATTTAAAAAACTTGCAGTATATGGAATAAAACAATTGAAAAGACTGCCAATGCTCAATTTTTAAAAAGACATTTATGAAAAAAATAAATGAAAGAAAGCTAAACAAGCAAAAGGAATCCACTTTATCAGATGGCCAGCAAAGAAACATTAGGCTGCAGTGCACAAAAAAAAAATAGAAAAGCTTGCTAAGAAACTTATAGCTGACCAGAAACAAGGAGCAAAATATCACCAATATTTCCACTGGAGTACTGATCCTGCTCAGAACAAAGTACATGAACAAATGTAAGAGTAAGGGAGCTGAAGAATGTGATCATTCACACCTCTTACCCATGCAGAGAGCTGGTAGCACATGAAATCAGAAGCTTTACAATATGAACTGACTTCATAACTGTCATTAAATAAATAGTTTCTGTACTGAACACTGGTAAATTTTATTGGTACTTTGAGATCTTGTCAGACTTTGGGAGCAGCACCAGGGTTGACATACGTCAATCTCTTATCCTAAATTGTTGAGGTGGGCATTGACTTGTAGGTCGTATTAAAAACATACCTGGACAGTAAAATAAATGCCATGACTGTTTCAAAAAATAACACAATTTTATAACTCAAGTGTAGTCGACACATTCAAGTTTGTCCTAAATTGCCAAATAAATTTTGCTATTTGATGAAGACATTCATGATTCTAGTCAACAAGCACAAAAAGAATTTTAAACTAGTACTCCCACACCCAGATATAATAATATTATATTCAGTGAATCCTGGTACTGCCCACGAGCACGCAAGCCACCAGCCTATGACAGTGTTCACCTGACTTGTTCCAGTAGTAGTGAGAATCATTGAGCAGGAAGTGCTGCCTCACCTATTTGGAAAGATTAGTATTTTTAGCTGTATAACTACAATAAATGAAATCAAAATGCAATGTTACACAGTGGTTTTTGATGGCCAAACTCAAACTAAAATTACAAAGCATTCAATTTTACTCAATCAACAAGATATTTATACTCCACACAAAAGATATGTGGGGACCAAATTATTAAAACTATAATAATTCAAAAATAAGCACCCAAGAATTCACTCTTGCTTTGCAGCACTGCATCAATTTCTACTCCTTAAAAGAATGCAACTACAAATTGACAACACAAATAGTTAACTTGAACACATTATGAAGAAACAATTTCAAACATGAGATCCTTATATTTATTTTCCAATAACTGACCTGTCATTAAGGGATATCCGAGATGTTGACTTGAGAGTAATTTTGTTGAGAGGCATCTGCAACAAAACAAATTATTAGGCATGCAAATATTGAAATGATGAATAATAACCTATTAACATTAATGTAAACATTAATGTGATATTAACATTAATGTGACAAGATGCTGGGTCACTGATGCTATGCACATTCCCAGTAAATCACTGGTAACAATCAACAGTAGGATTCAGTTATTGATAAGAAATAAACAATTATTCACCTTCATATTAGCTCTATGACTTGATCTTTGAGCAAGAAAACTCAGTGTTATGTAACTTAACTTCAATAAAAAGTCTTGCTTAAAAGAAAACGTCAGAACTATATTTTAGGTAACATTAAATCTCAAGGTATAAATTGCAAACACGAATGGCTCTCAATTATTTATGTGCACTGGTAAAATTATAACAGCATCTGTCAAATGATGCTTGAGATGTTTTAGTAGAGTTAAATTAGACAGACTATAATTTTGGCAATGGAAACTGTTTAAAATGACCAATTCAGGAAACATTTGTCAACGTGATCAATACTATACCAACAACCGGAGACCACCAAATTTGATGCACAATTGTTTTCAATAGTGTATAGCTAAGTTTTACAGTAAATTTTGATAATGCACAAAGAAGTTTGATCAATATTGATTTTAATGTTGTCAACTATTTCAATAATTTTGTTGCCATATATTGGTAATATGGCACAATTGAAAACGTTTGATGCGAATGACCTTGTGCTCGCAAATGCTTAGTTTTCGAGATATTTAACGTTGAAGTTATAGGAACGTAGTTTATAAAATTGAAAAAACGGACACGTAAATAAGCAGAAATACTGTTTTGACATAACAATAGGTGAGGTTAGGTTAGGTAAAGCTCGGTTTGTTATATACACTAACCTAAATAAATCTAAAATAAATTATATTTTAACTTAACCATACGGAGGCCGATGATTCGAGCCAAATCACTTGGCGTGGTCCGCGTCCGCGAAATGCCCAGAAGAGCCATATCGAAACTGCGGTTAATGCTATCCTTACCTGAAGGTTGTTTATGCTATATCTTGAAAACTAAGCATTAGCGAGCACAATGTCATTCGTGTAAAACGTCTTAAAATGTCTCCAATTACCTCAATTTTGTCATGAAATTATGAAAGTTGTTGACAACATTAAATTCAATATTGACCAGAAGTTTAACCTTTGCCAAATTTTACCTGACCAAATTAAATCTGCGACCAAATATTGCCTTGCATCACATCATATATATTTATGGCATACCAATTACAGATTTTTTGGCCAAAATAAAATGCACAAATAATAAATGCTAAGCTAATTAAAATAGACGGTCAATGTCGGGTTTAATGCAATCACGGAAATTAATAATTCCGTTCAAAAGAATCACTTAAGGAACACATTTAAAAATGTTTTATATGGATAACATTCTGCTTGCTGATGTGCTATTTTTGAATAATTCCACTTTGAAGTAAATAAAGGAAGCAAGCGTGCCAAGCGGAATTCAATTAATAACAGAAGCTAACACCCTATTACAAACGTAAAGAGGTTGGGTCGTGAGGGGAAGCCGCCATAGTTCTTATAGTGAAAATTATAAATAAAGGTTTCTAGTGACGTCCATTTACATCATCTCCAATGGCGGCCATCCAGTACCCAAGATGGCAGCCGCCATCTTGGAGCTGATCTAAACGGACGTCATTAGAAACCTTTATTTATAATTTTCACTAGAAGAACTGTGGCTACCCCTCACGACCCAACCTCTTTACGTCTGTAATAGGACGTTAGCTTCCGTTACTAATTAAATTATGTTTGGCGTGCTCGCTTCCCTGGCACGCAAAAGCTAACTTTTAAGTTGAATAATTCAAAAATAACGCATCAGCGAGCAGAATTTCATTCCTGTAAAACGTTTTTAAATGTGTTCTTTTAGCGATTCTTCAGAACGGAATTATTAATTTCAGTGATTGCATTAAACCCGACATTGACCAAATAGACAGTATTTTTGGTAAATCTTAAGGATATGACAGTTATCGATTTTGTAAATTTTGATGCCTAAGCATAGGTAATTAGATCGAAATGAACAAGTTTTCTTCTATGCACTTTCCGTCTCAAATGAGTATTTTATTAGTTATGGCGGTAAATGACTTACCACAACTCCAATGTTTGAAGCTGCCAGTAATTCAAGGAGCACGTCGGACAGCAACACTGCAATGCGCACTCGCTTCCAGCGCGATCGTCATCAACGACAAAACCAAACCTACCGCTATACCTCGTTAAATACTCATTTGACGAAAAAATTGTATGGAAGAAAAGTTGTTTATTTCGATGTTATTACCATGATTTAAACGACAAAAATTAAAAAATCAATGAGTAGCTGTTTATTCAAGCGCATTCGTCATCAAAGACGAAACTAAACCTACCGCTATAAATCGTAAAATACTCATTTCAGACGGAAAGTGCATAGAAAAAACTTGTTTATTTTAATTCAATTAATTAGGTTCAGGTACCAAAAAGTGGAAAATTGATAACTGTCATATCCTTCAGATTTACCATATCTTTTATAGAAACCATTTTCCTTGGTAAATTCATTACGTCATTATGTAAATTCATTAGCAAAAATTTGTAAAAAAAACTTTTTAATTATCATTACTGAAAAATATATTTGTAGTACAGTTGTTTATCTGGGACCTACTTGAATGATCAGTACCTTTAATTAGGGCAAATAGATAAAAGGTTTTCATTATTATTAATTTACATGTATAAAACTACAAAATTAAATATTTCAAGCATATTTACAAAGATGTATTACTACTGCAATTAAACCATTAATTTAAGGACACCGTTCAGTTAAAAAAAAAAGTCCGTTATTTATAGATGGATTTCTCTCAAATTTTCACAGTAGGTGTGAAATGATCCAAATATCATTTGTTATTTCAACAAAATTTTTGTATCTGTACTGGATTTTTTTTTATTTTCGAAATATATGATAAAATAGGGGTTTTTTTAAAATCCTACTACTTCTACAATTTTGAAGTTACAGAACCAGTACTTCGTTTTAAGATTGCTTAGATGTCTATATAACCACTCGCAATAGGGAATTTTGATATCTTTTTTTTTGTGGATTTTGGGGGGAAAAAAAATGAACTTTTTTCATTTTTTTTTTTCATCTCGTGTAATTTTCACAATAATAAATTTATCAAAAAATGCTATTGCGCCAGGATACACCTTGCTGAGCCCTATCGAATGGAATATAAACCATTCTTGTAGCTCTAAAATTGTGGAAGTAGTAGCATTTGAGAAACCAATTATCAAGTTTCCATAAAAACGAGTTTTTCACAAAAAAAATTGTTTTTCTCTTATCTTTTGAACTACAGGGTTTTCTATAATGAACTCTTGAGCGTTTGTAGCTCTTTTCAAGCTCTTTCGATTGATATAATTTACATTGCTGTAGCTCTGTAACTCTGAGAAAAAATATACAACAAAAGAGAATAGATGTAATTCATGAAAACAAATAATTTTTTTAATTTTTCATTTTTTTTCGACCAAAATACGTTTTTTGTCAAGTCAACTCCTTTGTTTTATAGCTCTTTTCAAGCCCTTTGGATTGGTGTGCTCGCCATAGCTGTAGCTATGATACTGCAGCTGTTATCAAGCTATGAATGAAAGCTGCAGTGTCATGGATACGGCAGGACAACTTAATTCTGAAATTGTCAAAAATTATAAAAAAAATGTTTATTCAGCGTTAGAATGTTTTCTTTGAATAATGGAAGCACTTTGAGTAGCCCATTAACGAACTATAATGCCATTCCCGCAGAGAAACGCTCAATTGACTCCCAATAATGAGGGGGGGAGGGTTCCAGGTCACTCCACCCCCATCGCTTTCCCCCCCTCTGGTGGGCGCACTATTCGGAGTAGACGAAAAAGAAAAGTACCAATGAAAGCGCAAGAAAATTCTCTATAAGATGCATATATAAAGAGAAAATCAACACATAACCTGATTTCTACCTAGACGGTGTCCTTAATTTTAAGCTCATGGTATATTTCAACTTCCAAGTCCAATCAAGCATTAGGTCAGTCCTTTTTGGTCTAAAACTAATCAATAATGTTGCACTAACAATTCAATTTTAAAAAAAAAACACTTCAACTTTGAAAAATTTGTTTGGCTTCACTTCTACTTTAACATGTTAGTGCACTTAGGATAGAAACCACTGCCAAGTATTTACATAGGTAATTCAAGGCAGTTTGAGCCAGTTATGCATTATATCAACTATTTTATTTCATTCTAATAGAATACAATGCACATTCATAAGCTAAACTCCGTAAAGTCTGCTCCATATTTTACACATTTTTAATTTCAAACATGGTTCATAATTCACTAACTACCAGCACTGCTATCTTGGTACACAGCAGTAGGAAAAAAAATATCAAATGCTAGTTATTCAACCATTAACACCTGATTCCTAAACAGACAAAAAATAAATCACGTAAAATTATCCTAATCTTCCACGTAACAAACCTTTAATGGAATTGCAGTACTTCCAAAATGAACAAATTAATAATTTACTTGAGAAAGCGCCGGGCTACGTTACGATAAACAGCGTGAAAGCTAGTTCGTTGGAACAATGTTTACATCAAGTAATTCTGTAAATTGTTACCCTCAATTTTATTTAAATTCTTGTAAGATTTTTCAGAATGAAATAGCTGTTGTCAAACACATAGCAATGGGGTATATTTGTTCTTTGAAAGTTAAAAATGTAATAACCTGTAAAAAATCACCAGAATTTATTGTGTATGGACGCTATCCTGTTAATTTTAAACTATTTCGGAAATTGTTCCATGAATGCTAGTTTAAGGTCAAGTACCTATTTAAGCTTCATTTTGTGTAATTTGATCAAACTTTAGAAATAAAATGCTCTTTTTCAAAAACTTTATTTGGGGAAAATTAATCTAGACGAATTATCAATCTTCACACCGAGCTGGCCCCCGGTGCTACAGCTACACCGTTAAAACCTGCGAGCCAAGGCAAGATTTAGGGTAATTTTGTATTTATTATTTTTTTGCGTTTCCCATTCCTTGTGTATTCTTCCAACAACTTTTCAAATGAACCTAGAATATTTTCTGATGACTCATGTAAGAATAGAAATTTTATCCGCGGAGAAGAGAGAAGGAGGATCTCATTAATCTTTAACATTGAATCAAATTTCAAAATACTATCTGGTTGTGTGGGGCACGGTGTACCGTGGTGTGAGGGCTCTAAATCGGCGTTTAGAGACTATAAAGAGGAAGTAAGAGACTGCTTTGGAAGACGGGTTACGGAGATTGTTCGGCGGCTCTGATCTGGGAAGCTGTTCTGGGAAATTACTGTGGAAGACTGATCTGGGAAAATGTTGTTGGAGACCGAAATGTTCTATGGACCTGTCCAAGATGACTGTTTCGAGAGACTGATCTATGTCGGGTTTTTCTTTCGCCGTTGGGTGGTTCGAATGTAAATATTAATTCTTGAACGGCTAAAAGAAACTCGAACAATTCTCGATAGTGATCTGGGAAAATTATGAGAGGGATAATGAAAAACGGTTTTGGACTCAGCTTAATTCTGGTGGAGTTTATTGGAAAAGGAAACCAGGAAAACTGGCTTGGATCTTGATCTCGGAGAGCTTGACTAGGTGGGCAATCCGTGCCGGAGGACCAGGCTGGCGTTGACGACGGCAGTCACACGATGGAGTAAGCAGGGTGAGTGAGTTGTATTTGGGAACTTGAATTAGGCAATTTGAGATAATTGAGCGAGGGTCAGTGACTTAGTTCAGGTAGAACTAATGACTCAAAATAAGGTGAGGTGTGAGTGAGCAAGTTGAATCCGGCTCATGTGAGCAGAAGCAAGTCGGCACATTAGCACATTAGCACATTAACGGGAGCAAGTAAAGTTACTGCTTATGTGAGAATAGCATTTAGCATGGCACTCAGGAAACCCAGGGAGATTCAAAACTGTGAGTGTTGTGTGTATGGCGATGATGTAGAGGTCCTGCACAGGAGTCCAAGACGCTGGATGAAACGTTCCAGGAGAGACATCAAGACATTCCACCACTGACAATCCAACATATAATGACAACTCTTCCCACACGGAGAAATCCGAGAAACTCCTACAGGTTTGACTCCAGCTACTTTAGGATTCTCACTTTTGGCAAACTCAAAAGAGATAGGACAGATTTTTGGTTGACAGATTTTAACAATAAATAAATTGTTTAATCACTAATGCCTCTGGCTCCAAAACTCTGAGTATTAGGTTTAAGAACTTCCGGTAATAAAGATCGTGATTCCTCACAGAGACTACGGGCAAGTAAACACGAGATCTACGGAATATCGTGAAAATATCAAGTGACTGCACTTTTGAAAGCAGTAAAAAAAACATAAAAATCCTAAAGTTCATGGATAAAAATCCTAGTAAAAAATCCTGGTAGATATCATTTGCAATACTAAAGGAATTAAGGAATAATATATATCCCCAATAAAAGGAAAAGGAAAAAACCTAAACGTTGATTTCACAGGCGGAAAATACGCGAAGAAAGAAAACACGAAAGCAGGAAGGTTCCGTGTGGCGGTTTAGCCGGGCGGCTTACGCGTCGGCCTCAGCCCAAAGCCGCCAGCAATTTGCACACACTTAAGATAGGCAGATAGTAGTGGGTGTTTTGTCACAAGGATGCGATGAGTTAAATTAAATTTTATTGAAATGTTTTTATATTGAAATAAGTGCGGTTTACGTACAGGTTTCCAAGAGTATGGAATTAAGAAATGAAATTCCAAAATTTATCAAGCATAGGCATGAATACTTTTCGTAATTTAAACTACTGCGAGTCGGTTTATAACAAAAAGAATAAATGCTACTATAACACATGCCTATAGTATTTATAATCACAGAGTAGTGACAAGAAACGACGGTCTGAGGTTCCGCCATTAAACAAAGCGCTATCGGCAACGAAAAACCGGCATGCTATTATCGTAAAGAAAAGGAACGAACATGATTATGCTTTGATAATAAAATCATGACACGGAAATGCAATGCACATTTGACGCAATATTTTTATGCTAAGTCACGTTGAGAAAAAGACAAACAAAGCACTGAATGAAAAACATGCTACATCACAATTTCCACGCATACTACGTATCGTAACACTCTGCACTGTCAACGATTAATACTCACTGAACACGAAGAAAAAACACAATTATATTCTAACATTGATTACTCACGAGAACGAAGAAAGAACACGATTATTTTCTAACACTTTTAAACTCACGAGAATTTGCTGTAACACCGCTAAAGTAGGACGCCAAAGTAAGAGTGGCTTTTTGAAAGAAGAGACGCGCAACTGCGCAGTGTTGCCACCAGAGGGCTTCTCTCTCGAAAAATGTCAAGTGTTATTTTTATTATTTCATGCATTTACACAAAAACTTCAATGATTACGAATTAGAAGTAGAAAATAATTAATAATAAATTATAGTAAGATTTTTAATGCTAATGATTAATTTATTTCAGTGAGAATGGCAAATTTCTAATTTTTACGCTTATGTAGCGGTATGCTACATTACCCCCCAAGGCGCAGACCGAAAGGTCCACCCGCTGCAATCATCTGTAGCGGGAAGGAGGGCGAACTACACGACCCTGCCGAGTTCGGCAATTGGCAAATGATACTGAGCGGGGAAGTTTCACCAAACGGGTCTGCAAGTTTAGATCGGCAAGAGTCCTAGGAACAGGAGTTACTGCAGCGGGCTCGTCTGGTCTCTCCAGACTTGTCGCTGTGTCAGTAAGAGGACTAGAGTTAGAATCTACGACAGGGTTAGAGATAGGGTTTGAATGTACAGGCACATAGAAAGGATTACACTCAAGTTGACTAGGCAATAATGCAGCCAACTGAGGAAGCTGAGATGGTAGATATGATCGAGTCTCAGTGGGAAAGGAAATCTGCGGAGAAGATGATGAGTTATAAGTTACACTATGGTCAGAAGTATATGCGACTTTTAATCGATCAATGCTCACAGGGTCGTGTGAGCCGAATCTTTCGAGGATGAAATATTTTTGCTTGCGTTTAAGTACTTTGAATGGGCCATCATAAGGGCGCGTGAGTGTAGGTTTTATAGCATCATTGCGGACATACACATGTGTGCAGTCTTGCAGGGCAGAATCCAGTCTGTCCTGAGTCTGAGGCATTCGTGGAGCCACATACTTGATCTTACGCATGCAATCTTTGAGACAGGTTACATAAGCGGAACGGTCAGCGGATGAAAATTCAGGCAAAGGTTTTGGGTCAACAATGTCGCCGGGGAGACGAAGCGTTTTCCCGTACAACATTTCAGCCGCTGTGCATTGCTGATCCTGTCTGTGTAAATTTCGGAGGCTAAGTAGTACTACTGGAAGTCTATCAGTCCAATCGTGACTGCAATTAAGGCAGCGCAATGCAACCTTGAGGTCTCTGTGGACTCTCTCAATAAGTCCATTTGACTGCGGATGATACGCTGTAGTTGCGGTATTTGCACACCCTAAAGCGGTGCTAAGCTCGCTCCAGAATTTGGAGGTGAATTGTGATCCCCGGTCGTGTGTGACACTTAAGGGAACCCCAAATCTAGAGATCCAGTTTGACAAGAAGGCGCGCGCTACAGTCTCAGTTTGGGTATCAGGAAGAGTGACAGCCTCAACCCAACGCGTGAACCTATCTATGATGGTCAACAAATAAGAATAACCGCGCGATGAAGGCAAAGGCCCCACCAAATCTAGGTGTACAGAGTCAAACTTGTGACCGGTGAATGCACAACTCTGCAGCGCCGCACGATTATGTTTCACCACCTTACTACTCTGACACGCATGGCAATTTTGCACAATTTGCTTGACCTCCTTACGCATCGCTGGCCAGACGTAACGATCAGAAATCAAACGCAATGTACGGTTAATACCAGGGTGAGAGAGGGAATGGTAGTGGGAGGACAGCTACTCTGCGGAGCGTCGCAGGAAGGTACAAACGAGAAAGTCGCTCGGCATCACGGTACACGCCGTCAACCAAGGTTAGTTTTGGAGAGGAAGTGTTAGAAGGTTTGAGAAGGTCCTGAAGTTCAGGATCCTCCTTCTGCGCTCTTTCAATGTTGCCGAAGGTGATTTCACCACTAGTTTGGACAGAGTTAACGCGTGAGAGGCAATCAGCGACAGTATTGTCGAGACCTCTGATGAAACGGATGTCAGTGGTGAACTGACTTATAAACGACAAGTGTCGAGCTTCCCTAGGGGAATGTCTTTCAGAAGGCATTTTGATCGCTGAGGTCAGAGGTTTGTGATCTGTGTAGATCACAAACTCCCTTGCTTCTAGAGCATAGCGAAAGTGTCTCACAGATAAGTAGATAGCAAGAAGTTCCCTACCGAACGCGCTATAACCACGCTCAGTGGGCGACAGCTTTTTGGAAAAGAAAGCAAGAGGAGAGATATTAGTACCTACATGTTGTTGCAACACAGCACCTACGGCGGTACTGGATGCGTCCACAACGAGGCTGAAATCAGCGTTAGCAATAGGGTAGGATAATTCCGTCGCGGAAGCTAATTTGGTCTTGATTGTCTCAAAAGCTTTGCGCGCTTCTTCTGTCCATTTTACCTCAATAGATTTGCCTTTTCGTTTCGGTTCGAGGAGGTCAGACAAAGGCGCTAAAGTTTGAGCACAGTTGCGTATGAAACGATGGTAGAAGTTAACAGAACCTAGGAACCTTCTTAGTTCCTTCTGGGTCTGTGGAAGAGGAAAGTTTCTGATCACTTCTACTTTGGAAGGCAAAGGTTTTAGACCTAGGCTAGAGATTTCGCGACCTAAGTAAATAAGTGATGGCTTTCCGAGCTCACATTTTGCAGGATTTACGAGGAGTCCATTGTCGGACAATCTTTGAAAAACGACCCTAAGATGGTCTTTGTGCAGCTCCGGGGTTGTGGACGCCACTAGGATGTCGTCTAGATAGACATAGGCGAAGGTGAGATCAGAGAAAATTTCAGCCATGTGCCTTTGGAACGTCTGAGGAGCGTTCCTCAAGCCATACGGCATCTTTAAGAATTCGAAGAGACCAAACGGAGTGATTACCGCGGTCTTAGGAATCGCAGACTCATCCAAGGGAATTTGATGGAAGGCAGACTGCAGGTCTATCTTAGAGAAAATTTGTGCTCCCTCCAAATTTGCACTAAAATCGTGAAGGTAAGGAATAGGATATCGATCAGGTAAAGTAACGGCGTTCAACCTGCGGAAATCCCCGCACGGTCTGAATTCACCGTTAGCCTTGGGTACTAGCAAAAGAGGGCTAGCCCAAGGGCTTTTGGAGGTGCGGATGATGCCATCTTCGAGCATGCGCGCAAATTCTTTCTTAGCTAACGCCAATCGATCAGGCGGCAATCGCCTTGCACGGGAGAAAACTGGCGGACCTTGCGTCTCTATGAAGTGCTTTGTGCATGTTTGCAGGTTCTTAGAAGCTAAGTTAGGGTTTGTTAATGCTGGGAAATTTTTAAGTTCTTATTCAAACATGCACTCCTCCTTGAAAGCAATCGAGAAGGAATGCAAGACATTAGCTCTAGTTATGCTACAAGCGGGAATTGAGATCTGTGTCTCCTCGTCCCTAATACACCGATTCTTAACGTCTACAACGATGCCGAACTTGGCTAGAAAGTCAGCACCAATTATTGGTTCTTGAACATCAGCTATCATGAAGGTAAAGCAGAATTTTCTCCTCAATCCCAGACCGCACTCTAAAACTCTTTCACCGTAACATGGTATTGGCGTGCCGTTTGCGGCGCGTAATGTCGCCAACGATGGGTTGTTTTTGTCTTTTGCTGTGGCTGGGATAATTGACACACTGGACCCAGTGTCGATTAAAAATCGGTATTTGGTGACGGGATCGAGAATAGTAAGGAGGCGAGTAGTCTGGGAATGAGGCAACGCAGTACTCGCTACTATGCGTCGCTGATGGCGTTTCCCGAAGTCATTTCGGTATAACGAGGACAGTATCTAGAGGCGCATTTGCGAGCTTGGTCACCAAATTTCATGTGGTACCAGCATAAATTGCTACTAGCATCACGAGAGCGCGACCTGAAGCGGCGGTCTTGATTTGACCTATCATAAGATCTACCTCTATCAAAACGTTGAGGAGGAGGAGGAGGAGGATAGTTTGAGTGATAGTCATAGGGATAGTCGTAGGCATTTTGGTGGCTTTGGAATCTCCCTGGGCCTTGCTGAATGTGAGCCACACTCTGACCTATTTGAAAATTTTGGAGAGCTTGCTTTATTTCGGCGATGTCCTGCTGCAGCTTATCTATTGTGGCTGAGGATTGATTTTGCGCCGTATTTGACGGGCTAAAATTTGTAGCTCCTACATTCAAGGAAGCAACTTGCGGTTCTCGTGACGAATTAATATTTCTCATCACAGTCTCTGCGGACTCCGCTAATTTTTCTAACGTTTGCTCGGGCCCTGCTAAGGATAGAAATGGACGAACGTTCGGAGGAAGCTTAGTCATGAAAACTTCCTTCAGAAATCCCTCAGCTACGGCAACACCCGTAGCGAGTTTCCGCAGTTCTTTAACTAGCGAAGTGGGAGAGAAAGAAACAGAGACAGATGGAATTGCTGAGGCGTCTACAAGACTTCGGAATTTGTCCGCATCGGACATCTGAAGCCTTGCCAAAATTTTGCCTTTCAAGATTCCGTAAGGATTGAGAGGTGGAGGGTTTTCTAAGATTTCGTTCGAGTCATTCAATAGTTTTGTGGGCGCGGCGCTCACAAGAGCATAGAATTTGTCTACGTCATTATTTATCCTATGATACCTAAACACGGCCTCACACTGTTGAAACCAGGTGTGAGCGTCCTCCGGAATGAAGGGCGGGAGCCTAATGGGATTTGTGGGGGCTCGATCTTCATTATCTGATTCAGTCATGCTAGCGATCACTTTTGGGATGCAATTAATGATATCAGTGCCTAAGACTTGGGATTAAGTGGAAAGGGTTTGCGTTAATTCTTTACCTACTCAATCATTCAGGGTAAGTTGAAACAGAAGGAAGGAAATATGAAATTGGAAACGCGAAAGAAAAAAAAAATTCTGCGGTATGCGGCAATTTGCGTAGGCATAAAAATAAAGCAGGTGAGGAAAAAATTATTCTTCTACCTACTCAATCAATCAATAACGTTGAAGAAAACGGAGGGAAAATGGAGAATGGAAACGCGAATTTTTACGGTAGTCAGAATGCACGTAAGCACGGAAATAGAAAAAAAAAATATTTTTCCTACCTACTGAGGCACATAAAACAAACAAACAAGGACAGGATAGCGCTGACGCTGAAAAAAATTTTGTTAGAGCTGCTCAGAGAGATAATTAGCACGGTCAAAATCCACAGGAATCTCTCAAACCACTACGACATGGGAAAACTTATCACTACAATGATACGCCAACATTATCCTCTCACAATCTCTCAAACCACCTCGAGTTGAGTTTTTATTTTTACGAGTTTCCCGGCCAATGCACCAGTGTCGGGTTTTTCTTTCGCCGTTGGGTGGTTCGAATGTAAATATTAATTCTTGAACGGCTAAAAGAAACTCGAACAATTCTCGATAGTGATCTGGGAAAATTATGAGAGGGATAATGAAAAACGGTTTTGGACTCAGCTTAATTCTGGTGGAGTTTATTGGAAGAGGAAACCAGGAAACCTGGCTTGGATCTTGATCTCGGAGAGCTTGACTAGGTGGGCAATCCGTGCCGGAGGACCAGGCTGGCGTTGACGACGGCAGTCACACGATGGAGTAAGCAGGGTGAGTGAGTTGTATTTGGGAACTTGAATTAGGCAATTTGAGATAATTGAGCGAGAGTCAGTGACTTAGTTCAGGTAGAACTAATGACTCAAAATAAGGTGAGGTGTGAGTGAGCAAGTTGAATCCGGCTCATGTGAGCAGAAGCAAGTCGGCACATTAGCACATTAGCACATTAACGGGAGCAAGTAAAGTTACTGCTTATGTGAGAATAGCATTTAGCATGGCACTCAGGAAACCCAGGGAGATTCAAAACTGTGAGTGTTGTGTGTATGGCGATGATGTAGAGGTCCTGCACAGGAGTCCAAGACGCTGGATGAAACGTTCCAGGAGAGACATCAAGACATTCCACCACTGACAATCCAACATATAATGACAACTCTTCCCACACGGAGAAATCCGAGAAACTCCTACAGGTTTGACTCCAGCTACTTTAGGATTCTCACTTTTGGCAAACTCAAAAGAGATAGGACAGATTTTTGGTTGACAGATTTTAACAATAAATAAATTGTTTAATCACTAATGCCTCTGGCTCCAAAACTCTGAGTATTAGGTTTAAGAACTTCCGGTAATAAAGATCGTGATTCCTTACAGAGACTACGGGCAAGTAAACACGAGATCTACGGAATATCGTGAAAATATCAAGTGACTGCACTTTTGAAAGCAGTAAAAAAAACATAAAAATCCTAAAGTTCATGGATAAAAATCCTAGTAAAAAATCCTGGTAGATATCATTTGCAATACTAAAGGAATTAAGGAATAATATATATCCCCAATAAAAGGAAAAGGAAAAAACCTAAACGTTGATTTTAATGGGTGTAGGTTAAGAAGACGAGACTCTTGGAGTTTGTATAATCAGTACACACAGCAGGACACACGTTTACATTACGAAGGGTAGTGGTGGAGTAGGCTCCAGCCAAGCCCGAGAACCACGAG